>CM070781.1:97298333-98021761 GCA_036346955.1 Dipus sagitta | reverse complement strand
ATAGGGGGTAGAGGGTGATTTAGCTAGAGGATGCAGGACTTCCTTTGGATGTCATGAAAATGTTGTAAAATTGACTGGTAAGGCCTGCACATGTCTGCAGATACTGAAATCTCCCAGTTGCATATGTTAAATGTGAAAGTGGTGTGGTGTGGATTATGTCTTCAAGAAGCTGTTATTACAGTAACCCACACGGACAATTGATGGCTGGAGCCCTGCCCTGATTCTCCCTGTCTACTTGGTGCTTTCTCAGGGCTATTTGTGGCCTTGGCTTTTGTATCCTATCCATCTGAGACAGATTGATGTCACCCATATGGTCCCAGAATGCATCATGATAAAGATCTTGCAAATGAAAAAGCTTATTTTTTTTTCTTTTTTAGAGCACGCTGGTTTTCTGATAACCCTAATTTGTTTTTGTATATTCCTGATATACATTTGAAGGAAATTTATACACCACCACCCAACAACCATCTGCTCTCGTACTTATAAGCCCACTCTGGGAAACAGTTGGAAATTAGGAGAGGAAATCATTTCAGCATGCTTTGAACTTCCTGCTCGGAATCACCACAGGAGAAAAACACAGGAAACTTGGGAGTTCATTTTCCAACACAATTCAGATGTTGCCATCTAAAGAGCCAGGGGAATGTCTTAACCTCTCTGAGCTTGATTTCGTATGTATGGAAAGTGGATAGTCGTGGTACCTACTGGGCTTGCTGTGGAAATGAAAGAGGATGTCTATAAATCACTTATCTTGACATGGAGCAGGCACACTGTGAATCAAAGCAATTTATTATAATGGCTGTGATTACACTGAGATTGATTCATGTGGATAGGCCTCAGATCTTTTGTCTCTCCTAGGACCTCCACCCTCAAGAATATCCTAGAGAGAGCCATTTTCCTATACATTCCACAGTTCTTAAAGTGATGACTATTGTGGTTTGACCCAGGATGTAAGTTCCAGCAGTTTGTTTGGCACTGATGCCCTGGAAGCTGCAACACCACTGGACTGGTTGCATCTGTTGAGATTTTCGCAGACCCACTGACTACATGGCAGTCAGAGATAGTTAGTATAGTTAGTACTATAACCCTTTCTGATAAAAAAATAGTTTTATTTATCATTATCTGTAAGAGGAGAGAGAAATAGAGAGAAAGAGAGAAGAGAGAGAAAATGGGCATGCTAGGGGCTTCTTGCCACTGCAAATGAACTCCAGATGCATGTGCCACTCTGCATCAGGATTTACATGGGTACCAGGGAATAAAACTCAGGCCATCAGGCTTTGTAAGCAAATGCTTTAACCACTTAGCCATCTCTCCAGCCCCTTTCTGCATTTTTATAGTGATTCGTGGAAGAACTCACTATAGACCTCAAATGAGGGACCTGGGAGAAAAAAAAAAAAAAAACTGCCCATGGCTGTGGGTTATATGCATCTGGAATGTTTATAGCTTTTATTGCTTTTTGCATGTGTGTGTATGATTATATGCATGTGTCCATGTATATAGGTGCACCTGTGTGTGCAGGTATGTGTGTACGTGTGTGTGCACATGGCTGTGGAAGCAAGAGGCTGACAGTAGTTAGTGTCTTCCTCAGACACTGTTCCATCACATTTATTTTGAGCTAGGGTCTTTTAATGAACCTGGTATGCACAGACTCGACTTGACTAGCTAGGGAGTAAGACCCGGAGATCCTCCATTCTCCACCTCCCCTGCACTTGAACTACAGGTACACACCATCATGCCTGGCATTGTTACATGAGCGCTGCGGATCTGAGATCCAGCTCTCCTGCTTGCATGACAAGCCTTCTCCCCAGCCTCATCTCTGTCTTTAATTAGTCCCCAACACAAGTAAACCACTTTGCTTGCCCCATGGATTTTTGGTTCCTCTGGAAAGCTCAAGCACACATTTGTGCAAGGAACTGAGAAGTGACTGACCCCTTTAATACGGGCATGCTTGCTCTGGGATGCCAGCTCTGTCCTTCCTGCTGACTTATTTATGCTTCCTACTTGGTGTTTGGACGCATCCGAGTTAAAGGTCCCCAAGCTAAGGCTTTGTTAGCTACAGGAATGAACTGTTCCTATTAGAGGAGATACTGATAGGCCTTATGGCATCCTTAGAAAAAAAAATCACAGCCTACGGGCCAAGTACAGGGATTACAGTATTTTATCCTTGAAGCACATAGCAAAAGAAATCAGGCTAGCATCAGAAACTCCAGCTCAACACCCCATTCTAGGATGTGAAGTAGAACAATCTCCAGCCACGGCCATGGCTAGAAGCAACACAACTGTGTTCTCCCCAGTCCAGAAGCATGATGGTTAACATGCCCAATCACTGATAGCACACAAATGACGGTTATGAACCACTGACCTCATACCAGTTCCCCCACATCTCCAGAAAGCATTTAAAAACAATTACTGTGCCTCACCGGAAACAGATTGGAGATGGGCACAATGAGGCGGAGGCTGGTGGTGCAGCGTCACGCTAGGATAGTCACGAAGCTCCCGCCCCACAACTTCCTGAGTACTCAGCAAGCTTGCCTCTCCGCCCCTCCCCCCCCCCAGCCCCTGCACTGCCATGGTCATTCCTAAGCAGGAACCGTTCACTATGTCTAGGCGTCTTACCTTTTCTTATAAGCTATGCCTCATATAGTTCAGGTCAAATAATTTTGTCAGTTAAGAGGAAGATTCTAGCTTTACATATATTTTTTTGATCATTTTAGTCATGTAGACAATGTACTTTGATTCTACTCATCACCCATTAACTTCTCTTATCTCCCTTTCACTCCTGCTGAACCCCTTCCCCCCAACTAATTCCCATTCCTACTTTGTATGAGCACGGGTTGGTGGTTATTTACTGGAGCATGGTCAACTGATGAGCTATGCTACTAAAGAGAATATGTCCCTTTCCTCTAGCAATCATTAGTGCCAGTACATACTCAGGGAACAGTGGGACCTCGTGAACCTCTGCCCAGAGGAGATTGGGGAAGACTATGGCTAAGATTTGGATGAGGTGTAGGTGTGTAGGTGTAGAGTGTTTTATCATGAAGCCCGTGGGAAGAAAAGTGTGTTGGAATCTGGGTCTTCAGTATGGGGAGGTTAAGATGTGGTGAGACCTTTAAGAATGGATCCCAGTGGGAGGTGACTGGGTCCCTGGAAGATGAGGCGTACAGAAAGAACGGATGAACTTCTAGTGAAATCAGCTCTCAGAAACGACCAGCACTGGGCCTTGCTGCTCTGCCACTTCCTGTTTGCATCATGGACATCTCCCTCTTGCACAAACACCCAAGGGGGCTTTTCCCTAAAGCCAGGTACATGCTGTTTGGACTCTGTCGAGCTCGTCATATTAATACCGGATAAAGGACTGAGTTTGAAGGACACTCACTGCCCACTGTAGCTTCCAGGTTCTGGTGTCCCAGAGCAAAAAAAAAAAAAAAAAAAAAATTGTGAGATAGACACATGGTAAGGTATAGAAATACAGACTGTTTGTTAAGAAAGAGATGGCCCTTTGAGAATGGAATGGACTAGAGAGTTAGAAAAGACCACCCCCCCAAACCCTGTATAGGTCATTTACACAGCAGCCACCTTCTCTCACTTTTCCACGTGTAGCCAGAATTGGAAAAGTTTTCCAGTCTTTCTGTTGTCATCAACTCCTTTCATATATATTTCTGAATGTCACCCTCTCCAAGTCCCTGTTATCCTGATACAATGTGACTTTTGAGTGGAAGATGTAAAGAAATATCCTTTTATTCCTAGAGGGACACCAACAGAACAAAGAAACAATTCCTCCAAGTCTAGCTTGGTTGATCCATGAACTTACTGGGGTTGCTTCCAGGAACATGGGCTGTTGATCCCCCCCCCACCCAGTAGCAGCATTCCAGCACAATGGACAACTCTGAAAAGCTGTACCACCTGTTCTGTGGTACTGATCACTTCTTATAATTCCCAAGGGTTGGAATGAAAGGCACTGGTCAGAAGCCAGTGTGGGAGATGAGTAACTTCTTGCTTGGCCCCAGTGTGTTTTTACTATATGATGAAGTCACTTCCTCTAGTCGTCTATAGTGTATGGATTGGACTGTGTCTCAGATGTCCTTTCTAGCCCTGATGTGTTATGACGATTTGTAAAACTACATCTGTGGACACAAAAAAGCTTAAGAGGAGTAAATCAATGGCAGCGCAGGGAAGCGGTGAAGGTTGTCACTAGCAAGCCAGATATTTTGAGAAAGGTGCAAAAGGGATAAAACGCATGTCATCAATCTCCCCAATAACTGACTTCTGCTCCCACAACGAATAACCCACAATCAACACAGGGTTAACCTGTGACCCCAATGAGGAGGGTTCCCCCTTTGGAAAGGGGGCAGGGATGAGGGAAAGGATGGTACCAACACATGATGTTTCCATGCTAAGTATGTCCATAATTAATTAAAAAATAAAAAGTACATGTCATCAGATGGCTGGTGAGCCCATAACAACCTCTAGGAGTTGACAGCCCCGTGCCATTAAGAGAAGAGACCATCGTAAAGCTGAGTTCTTACAGAGCTGTGAAGGACAGCCAAGGTGGTAACAGGAGCAGGCTGGGCGAAGCTGTGGTCTGTGGGAGGGCTCAAGGGTAGAAGAAAGTCAGAGAATCATTTACACACATTCATCACTCAGAAGAAAGGCTAGCTGTGTGTGGTACTTGCTCTTGAGTTTTTCATGAGGCTAGGTTTCTAAATAAAGTTTATAAAGTACGTGAAGTTGGGACTAGAGTTTTAAGTGGTCAGAGAGAGAGAGGGATGCTGACCCAAAGAAACTTTTGTGCCAAGCACCACGGTTACTAGCAGTGAAGTTCTGTCAGGGCATGGGCATGGAAGAAGTGAATCTCTTCCGTCAAGGCTCCTTTTCCCACCTAGAGGACAGTGACTGCATGTCTGAAGCAGCCAGTGTAAGTGAGTTTGAAGCACACTTTTTTTTTTTTTTTTTTTTGGATTTTCAGAGGCAGGGTCTCACTCTAGCCCAGGCTGACCTGGAATTCACTATGTAGTCTCAGGGTGGCCTCGAACTCACGGCGATCCTCCTACCTCTGCCTCCTGAGTGCTGGGATTAAAGGCGTGCGCCACCACGCCCGACTTTGAAGCACACTTTGCCACAGAGCTGGTGGTGGAAATCGCCACAACGCTTGTGTTGCCCATAGCCATCGTCTCTGGCCACTGAGTCTCCCAGGCATTTGAAATGTGGCCAGTGCGACGAAGCAACTTAATTATAATTTCACTGAACTTAGATTAATTTAAACTGAAATGGAACTATTCTGAAGAGGCTGGTGGCTGCTACATGTGGCTCATTAAGTCACTGCTATATTGGATGGCACGGGCCTGCCTACACTCTTCTTTATAAACAGTCACATCACGCAATATTTGAGGGAAATAAATAACATGAAAGAGAAACTCGCAGCTGAATATACTGTGATCCTAAACTCTGGCCAAACTTAATGCTAGAAACAGACGATGGCGGAAAAGAATGTTAATTAGAACCTCCAGATCTAAGAGACTGCGCTGTGGGCACAAAATCCTACAGGGATTAAAAAGAATCCTCTAATAATACAAAAGAAACTTTGGAAATTAAAACGTGATTGTCAACATTAAAAACTAAATAGAAGTGCTGAGTGACAGAATTAAAAATTAAATGAAAGAATTGACTTAGTGATCTGGAATTATCTAGTCAAGGGAGTGTCCCAATCCACAGAGCAATAAACCAAAAATTACAACTGACATGAAGGACAGAGCCAATAAACCCAATATTCATCAAAGAGAGAGTCTTTAGAGAACTTCTAGGAAAAGCCCAAGAAATAATAAGAGAAAATCTAAATATTGCCTCAGATTGCAGGCCTAAACTTTGAATGCAGTTACTAAGAGTTAATAAAATATATGAAGCATGATAAACTATGAAGTATACAAAATATGCACATGCATGAAATATTAACCTGAAACAGAATACTATTTAACAACACTAGGGCATAGGGAGTGGAAGAAATGAAGTTAATGAAAGGAGAGGAGGGTTGCTTTCTTAGAAGGAGGCCATTAGATAATAGGATTTGAAATACATTTGTTTGAAATACACATTCTACAAAGGAAGACATTTCTGTTCACTAAACAAGTAAGAAATGGGCTAGAGAGGTGGCTCAGCTGTTAAGGCACTTGCCTGTGAATCCTAACGACCAGAGTTTAATTCCCAAAACCCATGTAAAGCCATATGCACAAAGCGGCACATGTGTCCAGAGTTCCTTTGCAGTGACTTCGAGGCCCTGGCACCACCTTTTCTCTCTCTCTGCCCATCCTTGTGGTGCATGCCTTTAATCCCAGTGCACAGGAAGCTGAGGGAGGAGGATTACTGTGAGTTAGAGGCCAGCCTGGGAATATACATAGTGAACTCCAGGTCAGCCTGGGCTAGAACAAGACCCTACCTTGAAAAAAAAAAAAAGAAAGAAAGCTAAGTTAATTAGCTAAAATCAATAGAATACTCAAGAAGAGATAAAAAAGAGTTATCCCTGCACTCAAGAGACTGAGGCAGGAGAATCATGAGTTCAAGACCAGCCTGAGCTACATAGTGATGTTCTACCTCAAAAATTTGATAGAAATAAAGCTAAGGTAAGATGATAGTAAACAAAACATACCTTATTTAAAAATGAACATTATTAGAGCTTTTTAAATGGAAATTATATGTTGGGCAGGAAGCATACTGTAAGGCCTGCAGTAACGGTGGAAAAATAAAATTGTTGAATTAGATTAGTAATTATCTTTTGTAAGGAAGGATTTTCTTTGCTTAAAGATTATATGTCTCACTATATTTTATTCTTGCTCTGTTAAAATACTCTTGTTTTATGAAATATTAACCTTAGGTCAGTTGCAAATTATTTGGAAAATTTTATGCTTGTAAAAAGAAATCTTGAAATCTAGCCTCAGGGCACTTGAGCTAGATGATAAGATATCAAATTCATGTCAGAAATTTTACAATATAGTAAAATCTACAGTTCCAGGACCATAATTACATTTATCTCAAATTTTTATATTATTGTTTCATTTTTTGCATGAAAAAAGTCAAACTTGATAGCTGAAGGAAATTCATATGATTAAAAGCTATGTAAAACATGGGGCTGGAGAGAGATGGCTCAGCAGTTAAGGTACTAGTCTGCAATGCCTAACAACCCAGGTTCAGTTTTCTAGTACCCAAGTAAAGCCATATGCACAAAATGGTGTATGCATCTGGAGTTCTTTTACAGCAGCTAGAGGCCCTGGCATGCCCATATTCTCTCTTTCACTCTCTCTCCTCTCTCTGCGTTTACATAAATAAACCTCAATATGTGTTTACTTCAGGTACTAGAAAGACTAAACCAAACCAGCCTAATTCCTGCAAATGAAAAGCGGAGCGCTGGACCCAGGCTGGCTGTCATCAGAATGGAGTCTTCTCTGGGCTCCATGTGGGCTCTCCTAGGGCTCCTGGTGGAGAACTGGTGTCCAGCATTACCCAATTAGTAACAGTTTCATTCTGTTCTAAAGAAAGTGAACTTCTACCAGGGTGAGGGCAAGAGGGAGTTTGAGGCCAGCTGGGGCATTGGAGGCCCTGCCCCGACCACTTGGAGGCTCACTGGCTCAGCAGCAATCATATGAACATCCCTGAACTAATCACAATGACCCTGGCAATGTGTGCTCCGATGGGCATGGTCTGAACCACTGTCAGTCCCTGAGACCAGAAGTGGGTTTGACCACACCCACACTGCCTGCCCCACGACCCGAGAGCCATTACCTGTGGGAAAGTAAGACTGGCCTAAAATTGGCAAAGGAGGGAGGCCTCCTTCGTGGCCTGGTGGAGTCCCTCACTCCTGAGCTAAACATTACCAGTGCACAACCACTGACTTGCGTCCATTCCTCCTTTGCTTAGAGGGGAGCTGTAAATATTCTAGTTTCTGGGGCAGAAGTGAGGAGGAACACTTGGAACAATTCTTTTCAAGTTTCCTTTGAGTGCTACCATGGCTGAAGGGTCTCAGTGAAGAACCCCACACCTGGCCCTAACTCCCTGTAAGCACAAGCTGTAGCCATGCGGAGTGACAGATACGCAGCACACGTCCATGGAGACTCTGAAATGGGTGGGAGTAATAGTCTCAAGCTCTGTACACCTTCAAATGTGGCCAGCCAGAGTGTTCACTTCAGGCTGTTGTGAATACTGCTCAGGTAGTGGCTGGTATTTGGGGGCAGTCTTCAGGGCCAGTTGAGGGAGATAAATCAGAAGGGCAAAGAGATGAGCCCAGCCTCTCTTGAACTTTGAAGTGTAGCAGAGAATATGGCCCCCAAGGTGATAATCACAACTATACCACTTTCAGAATTGACTAGCCAGAGCATCAACTTTAGATGGCTGCCCCTCTCTGCAGACATTGCTGATAAGAGAGTGTAGTCTTGGTGGCACACTTCAGGAAGCCACATGGGAAGGTTGACATGAATGACTTCAGTAGAGGACTTGTATAGGTTGTAATTGCTCAACCCTGATGGCTGCCTTCTAGAAAAAAATAAAATCTTCCCTCATCACATTTCTTCTTTAAAAAATTATATGAGAGAGAGACACACAAACAGCTAGAGAGAGAGAGAGAGAGAGAGAGAGAGAGAGAGAGAAAACAGGTGCACCAAGGCCTCTAGCCACTACAAACGAACTCCAGATGCATGTGCCACCTTGTGCATCTGGCCTGTGTGGGTCCTGGGGAATCAAACCTGGGTCCTTTGGCTTTGCAGGCAAGTAAGTGCCTTAACTGCTAAGCAACTTCTCCATTACATTTCTTAATAGATTTATTTTTCCTAGGCCACAATCGAAGTTGTTTTTTCACATCTTGATTTTTTTCAAGTTTTGTTTTTCATCAGCAAATAATAATCACATGTTTTATTGCTTACTTTTCTGTTGCTGTTACAAAATAGTGTGAAAAGCATCTTAAGGCAGAAGTGTCCCGATAGTAGGTGGAGAAAACTTAACCATAGGCTTTGGTTCACAAATCCCAGTATCAGAACTGGATTACCCCCAGAAAGAGCTGTTGGGTAAGAGGCCCATGAGGTCCCCAAAACAATGCAGGCTGTTCCCAAAGCACTTGGTTACTCACCATGGTTAAACAGTAAGACCCTATTGCTGAAGACACCACAGGGTGTGACCACAGGATAAGGAGAGATCACACTGGAACTGAGAAGGAAGCTCTCTCCCTGATGGCTAGCCCACATACTGCTGGGAAATAATATATACATTGGTAGAGGTTAGTGGTCAACAACAGTTTGAACAAGCAGGAAATCCTGCAAGCTACAAAACCAACCAGGTGAGGAAGAAGTACACACTTGTGTAATAGTAACAAGCTACAAAACCAACCAGGTGAGGAAGAAGTACACACTTGTGTAATAGTAACACACAGGTCACTATGGGGTAGTCTGAACACAACCCTTTGATTCATGCTGCTCTCATTCTTGGTCCTCTATTACATCTGCCAGGGCTCAGGAGACACTACAGAGGAACTGGTGATTTAACCTGGAGTGCTGCTTTCACTGCTATCCTGACAACCTCCTCTAGGGAGATGGTGGTAGACACCAGGGAGACTCAAAACTCATCAAAACCGAAATTCAGAGGCTAGAAAGAATTCAATACTACAGGAGACTTATGTCCACTAAGGCTCAAAGAACATTGCGGAAAACAGTGGTGAAAGATTGTAAGAGGCACAGGATGGGTAGAAGTATCCTGAAGCAATGTATTCTATTACAGAGGCTGACTGGTACATTCATGACCCTACAGTGAATGCCAACATTTTGAGGAGGGCCCTTGGAGGAATGGGGGGAGGGGAGAAGCGAGCATGTAAGAGTATAACCTGATAGGAAATAACCAATATATAATATGCTGCACGATAAACTTCATAATAGTAAAAATAATTATTTAAAGAGCAGCTTAAGGAAAAGGAAAAGAGAGTTTAATTTGGCTCATGATTTAAGGGGTAAAGTCCATCATGACATGAAACCATGAAGCAATTGGTCACAATACATCCACAGTGGGGAAGCAGAGAGAGATGAATGCTGTGCTCAACATGCTTCCTCCTTTTGAAATCTTTTTTTTTTTTCAGTCATTAATCTGAGCCCATGGGATAGTGCCACCCACGTTCAAGATGGGACTTCCCTACTCAGTTAGACCTCAATGGAAGCCAATGGAAACACTCTCACTTTGCACCCAGTGGCTTGTCTCCTAGGTGACTCTAAATCCAGCCAAGCTGACAATGAAGATTGACCATAGCAAGGGATTTATGGAGTACAGTGAGATGCTTCAGTATATACTTACCTTGTGAAAACATTTTACAAACCATAACCATGCATTTTACTTATTTGTGTATGTGTGTTGTGTGGGGGAGTATGTGGTATATGCACGTGCATGTGCCCTTGTAGTGCCCCATGCACTCACTTTTTAAAGATGCACTTGCTGTGATAGAGTGGGATGTCAGGTGTACCACTCCATTGATTTTCCAGCTGTTTTTATTTGAGCTGGAATCTCTTACTGATCTCTGTTCCCCTGTAGGACAGGGGTTACAGGTACATGTGGCCACATCCAGCTGTTTTGTGGGTTCTGGAGATTTGGACTCTGGCAGTCTCAGGTCCCTGTAGTTCCTCATGCTTTGGGTAGGTAACACCCTTTAATTAACCACTGTGCCATCTCTCCAACCCAATCATATATTTCAAATGAGGTTGAAAATAGCAGCATCTTACCTACCAAACACATGACCTCAGACTGGACCATCAAGACTTTCTAGTATTCCTAGTCATGAGGATTAGATTCAGGTGGAGCTAATCAGAAGTTTATCTTGAGATATTTATTTGATTCTCTGGTAGGAAAATTTATCCCATTTTCCCTCTATGTTCAAGGTTGCAAATGTCAGACTCCACAGATATTTATTTGTGTGTGATTATGGGGGTGGGAGAGGAACGCAAGCATCAAGACAAGGGACAAGAAAAGGCCACCCAGTAGGAAGCATGCAGTGCAATGCTATTTACAAGTGCATATTTAGTAAATGAACATCAAATGCGCATATTAGTAAATAGTTTGGAAATTTCCGGAGAGGAAAATCATCACAGTCCCACTAGCATCCAAGGAAAGCTGCTCCGATCACCTGGAAAATCTCTTATAAACTGGACTTCAGCACTAGGCAATAAATCCAGATCAAAATCAAGCAAAGGTTTTTCTTTCTTTCTTTTTTTTTTTTTTTAAACAAAAAAATCCTTAACAAAGCTCTTCTGATGAATGAAGAAAACAAGTCATGCTAAGGCAGATAGCTGCTGTAAATCGCCTTAGTGCTGTTCGACAAGGGGTCACTAGCTGTCCCTTTTTTTGCTACCATACTGAAAGTAGTAGCCGTGTTAGTAGACTCCTCAGACCACAACTCCAGTCTCCCTCACCATCCCGCTGTAAATTTGGTGGTTATAATTGTTGATGATGCTTGCTTAAAACGTACTAAGTCTTTGGGTCCATAGACCCAAAATTGAGAAAGTCATGAATTTAAAATTCATAAAAATCAATTTAAAATGGTCCAGGTTATGCCTTTGATTATTGTTTCTGTACTCATGATTCAGTTGTTTACTTCGTAAATACTTTAAATTTTTGAATTTTCTGCTCCCCATCTGCACTCATCCCTTTCCGTCATTTTTTGTCTTTTCCAGTCTGGTACACAGTTTGTCCGTCTCCAACATTTCTGGTTCCGTTTTTCCACACTGTCAGCCCTGGTTGTTGCAATGTTAATTGTGGTTTTCATTTAGTTACTATTTTTTAAATTCCCTGTTACTTTTTTCTAACCCATGAATTCATTTCTATCCCATCCATCCTTCAGCAATTTCAGTCTCTCCTGCTTTGCCCCACTTCATAGCCGCTGTTTGTCAAATAGTCTGATATATTTCCACTTTTCTTTTTGTAATTTTTATTCATTTATTTGTATGTGTATATGTTTGCACATGTGTAGGAGTGCACCAGGGCCTCTTGCCACTGCAAAGGAACACCAGACACTTGTGTCACTATGCATTTGGCTTATGTGGATGATTTGAGAAATGAACCTGGCCCAGCAGGCTTTGTAAGCAGGTGTCCTTTAACCATTTAACCATCTTTCCAACCCCTATTTCTTATTTCCTTTCTTTAATAAATCACATTAAGAAAAACCTGTTTTCTTCCAGATGCTCAGGGTGGCATTGTCTTGTGTGCTCTGCAGTGTTTTTATGAACTTATGGTTGGCTTTTCTTCTCTTTTTCTTATGGTTGAACAAGGAGGCAACTGTCCAATCTTAAAGTTTTCAAACAGAAAGACCTGAGGGGAGACAGAAGAGATGGCCCAGCAGTTAAAAGTACATAAGCATACAGGCCTAAGGAAGGCCTGAGATCACCTGAGTTCGATTCCCTAGCATCCACATAAATAGTTTGGTATGGCTATGCACAGCTGTAACACCAGTCATATGGGGAGCAGAGATCAGAGAATCACTGGGATTCATGATAAAAAATGCAAGCTCTAGAATCAGTGAGAAATTCCAGTGTTTCAAGCTGACACACATATGGGAGATGAAGCAGGGTGGGGGCACTCAAGTCTCCTCTGGGGTCTGTGTGCACATGGGCACTGCATCTGCATACACACGCATGCATATACCACACACATGCATACACCACATACAAGCATCACGCATACACATCCTACATGTGTGCACTTGCAAAATACAAGAATATATGGATTTTTTTGTAGATTTTTTATTCAATCTCTTGTCCAAAGAGATCTTTATTAAGCACTGCTATAATGGAAGAGAAGCATCTTCTATTTCACAACCTAATTTTTGATTTTTTGCATGTATATGTGTTTGCATATGAGCCTGCATGTTTGCATGTGGGTGCACACGTATGTGCAGCTACAAGTCAATGACAAAGATCTTCAATTGCTGTCCACCTTGTTGATTGAGACCAGGGTCTCCCACTGAGCCTAAAGCTCACCAATTCAGCTTGTCTAGCTAGCCACTTTGCACCAGAGTTCTCCGCAGTCTTAGGATTGCAAGTGTATTCCACCGTTCCTGAAATTTATGTAGGTGATAGGGATTTGGATCAGTTACTCACATTTGTGCAACAAGCACTTTACCAATTGAGGCATTTCCCATCCCAACATTTCTTAACTATATTATTTGAGTCACATGGGAGCATTTTACAGCAGAGTTTGCTGGGCCTGTCCACCAGGATCTTACTCAACGAGTCTCAGGCAACATCTGAGCAGGATCACACTGTAAGTCTCAGTGACGTGGCTGCTGCAGGTACCACAGTTTGACAACCATTGTTAACAGTTACACCGCTGATTGCAACAGAAGGCAGCTGAAGCAAACGTGATTCCCAACATGCATGGTTCCAATGGCCATCTGGAAGTGTGTGTGTGTGTGTGAGAGAGAGAGGGGGGGGGGCAGCGATCATACTGTTTAGGGTACAGAGCTAGATGTTCTTCCTTTCTGGCAAGTACTTTCTTCACAGTAGGATTCCTTGAGTGCGGAAGAATGATAGTTAATTTTGAGGCCAGCCTGGACTAGAGACCTTATTGATGTGGTGGCTGGATGCAGATGCTCAATACTGCCTTTTCTTCATTTTCTACCTGGTTCACACCTTGTATTCCTGATCCCGAGGTGAGATTGTAGAAGAGATGTGCAGAGGAGGTATGGGGCATAGCAGGAGCACATGCTTACGCTGCCTCTAGTGAGACATCCACTTCACATTTTCCATTTGTATTCCTAAGCCTCATTAGTGGAAGCATCCCTCAGATTCTGATGGGAGGTTTAGACGTAGTCCTTGTGGAGTGAGTGGAATTGCCAAACCAGATTTTTTTCCTTCTTTAGTTAAAGGAACCACCAGCTGCTCTCCATTCTGGTGGGGATGGAAGGTCAGTTCAGAGCAGATGTTTGCGTGTGCAGTGTAATGTGCAGATGCATGCTGAGCCGACCTGGTGTGGAAGCGACTGTGATGAGGCTTCGGGATGGCCATGAAGAAACTCTCTACCCACTCTACTTTGTCTGCAAAGAGGAGAAGAGCACTTTGCAACTGGAGGCCAGAGGCTTTGGGGTAGCTGATGACCACATGTTTGGATGCATAAAGAGCGGAGACTTGGGACTTTCTTTTAAAGGACATTGTTTTACTTTTGGGTTGCAGCTGTCCCACTAGGACCACTTTACACACAGGGACGTGTGGACCTAGTTCAACCAGGTTTGAGAGGTATTGCAAATCTCTCCCCAGATCCAAGTTGGGTGAAGTGACATTAGTCACTGGATCAGATTTCATGAGCGTGCTTACAGCAGCGTAAGTGACAGTGTGACAGGACCATGGCTTTCAGAGAGACATCTGCTCAAAACATGCGTTAGGATGTCTGAGCCCTGAATAGTCTTGTATGGGACCAGACAAGAATTATGGACTAAAAGAACATCTGGTTTTGGTAACATATACCTTCCCTCTCTCTCTTTTTTTCCCTATTCCTCCCATTGTCCTTCCCTCCTCCTTTACCGCCCTCCTCCTTTCATCCTCTTTTCTCCTAGTAATTTTTCTCTTCTCTGTGTGCATGTGCACATGTGTGTATGCTTGTTTGTGTTTATGGCGTGGTGTGGTATGTGTGTATGCATGTGTGTTCATGGTGTCGTGTGGTATATGTGTATGTCTGTATGTATGTGTGTTTATGGTGTGGTCTGCTTGGTATGGAGCACCATGTGCTCACCTGTGATGAGGGGGGAGCATTTGCCTACAGGGGCCAGAGAGGAATATCAGATACCCCATTCTGTTGCTTCTCCACCCAGTCTGTGTTCTGAGCCAGAGTCTCTACTAATTCCAGAGCTTGCAGGGTCTCTGCTCCACTGCAGGACTGCGGTTCGGTTCCAGGCATGCATGGCTGCACCCAACTGTTCACATAAGACCTGGAGATTCAAGCTCTGGTGGTCTCAGGCTCCCTCAAGCCCTCATGTTTGTGCAGAAAGCACATTTAATTGCTGAGCTGTCTCTCCAGCCCTCTTTCTAGTAATTTTTTAAGGTTGGAAGAGATTGCATTAAAGACCTGCAGACATTAATTTTAAATCCGAAGTCTTTCCCCCTTAACCATTTTTCTATTGTCAACTTGCCAAGGACTAAACCGCCAGAGTGACCTTTCTACTCTGTTGTTGCCAGTGAAACTAGCTACAGTTGGAACTACAAATCCTTTGAAGGTAACTTCATTTTCCAAGCTTTTTGTTTTTATTAGTTAAGTATATAGTATGTATGCAGCCATGATGGTACCATCGTTAGCCTTCTCCCTGTCACCCCCCCCCCCCCCGCGTATTGTGGGTGTTTCATTGTGAGGGTGGCCTTCAGTGATGGGGGAGAGGCAATGTCTCTGTGCATAATGACCCAACTTATGGCTCTAACAATCTTTCCAACCCCTCTTCCGTAAATTTCCCTGAGCCATGTTGGGTTCATTTTAGGTCTGTCTCTTAGTATTTGGTATTCTGCCATTTCAGTCTGACACACCTTAGAACAAGGCTTCAAAAATATTTCTTAAAATATTTTAAAATATTTATTTATTTCTTTGAGTGAGAGAGAGAGAGAGAGAGCATGCATGTGCATGGATGTGCCTTGGCCTCCAGCCACTGCCAACAAACTCCTGACGCCTGCACCACCTTGTGCATCTGGCTTATGTGGGAGAATCAAACATGGGTCCTTAGGCTTCACAGGTAAGCTCTTTAACCATTAAGCCATCTCTGTAGCCCCTTCTTAAATATTTTTACTCAAGAGTCCTTGTGATCTGAAAAACTTTTCAAGATCCTGGGTATAACTGGGTCTTGATATGAAATAAATATACAAATTACACATTTACTGATAATAAATTAAATTCATTTTTTTTTTTTGGGTTTTTTGTTTTCCTGAGGTAGGGCCTTGCAGTAGTGTAGGCTGACTTGAAATTCACTATGTAGTCTCAAGCTGACCTCAAATTGATGGGGATCTTCCTACCTCTGCCTCCCAAATGCTGGGATTAAAGGTGTGTGCTACCACGATCTGCATAATAAACAGTTCTTTGGTGGACATATATTTTAACACTTACCAATGACCGAAACAAATTTGTGCACTGGGGTGGACATGCCTCAAGAAGAAAACTCTTCACTAACACAAAACACAGCACATCTTCGAGGTTTTCAGAGTTAGTAGCTATTTTGATTTTATAACATCAGTGCTGAGAACACCACTTCACATACATCTGTAGTACTAAATGGCAGGAGTATCTTTAGGGCCATCTTAGAAATTGTTGGGAGTTCTATCTTAATTCCAAGCCAAAATTCATCAAACATTTATTTATGAACCTGAAGTCAGAAACTCAAACAACAATTTAAAAAATCAAACATGTTAATATAATCTAGTCAAGAGAAATAATACTGATTTGATACAAGCTGAAGAATGATGGTAGGAAAATATTAAAAGTCTCCATTTTTCATAACTAAACCATTATAACTTCA
This sequence comes from Dipus sagitta, assembly GCA_036346955.1. Taxonomy (NCBI): domain Eukaryota; kingdom Metazoa; phylum Chordata; class Mammalia; order Rodentia; family Dipodidae; genus Dipus; species Dipus sagitta. The sequence continues at coordinate 98,005,269 of CM070781.1, read as the reverse complement.
TAGCATACAAAATTCTTGCATCTGAGTGGAGTTGTTTCAGGAACATTTGTTGTCAGTGTGTGGTGTGAAGTGAAATCACTCAGTGCAACACAGGTAAACGCTGACAGAAACAGCATGAAATCCTCCCATTCCTTATCACTCCCCTGTCAGGGGTGGGTGAGCACCCAAGCAACATGGCCTGTGGGGTCTCCCACAGTCTGAAGGATCTGATTGCTTACTCATGGCGCGGCTCTCTGTCCTTTGTATTTCCTCCTATTATAAGCTCTCCCAGAGATTGTAGGAATCTGATTCAAAGCCTTAGCAGAGAGGTCAGATGTAGGTAAGGATTGACAAGATTATAGAAAACATGAAATATTTGGGTGACTCACGATTTGACATTTCAACAACCTTTAATGCTTAAGAGAACATATGTACATATATCCTTTCCAGTGCCTTCTAGTACCAAGTTGCCACAAAGCTAGTGGTTTAAGACAACACAAAGCTATTCTCTTACCCTTCTTTGGGCTCACAGTGATTTCACTGGGCTGAAGCAAATGAGGTGATGGTTCCATGTTTTCTTCAGAATGTCAGCAAAGAACTTGTTCTGCTTCTGGAGTTACTTTCCTTGGCTCATGAGACCATTACCCACCTTCAAGGACAGAAGCCTTGTCTCTTCAAATCCTGCTCCCGTTGTTCTAGTTCTGCCTCCTCCTACAACAACGTCTCAAGCCTTCCTCCTCTAAGGACTCCTCACATCGCATCCAGCCCCACCAAATAATCCAGGAAATCTCCCCATCTCAGATTTGGGTTTTTTGTTTGCTTTTGCCCTAGGGATAGAACCCACGGTCTGATGCACACTTAGCATATGCTCTACCACTGAACTTTACTTCTCATCTTAAATACATCTGCAAAGCCCCCTTTGTCTACCATGTCAGGTTGCGTTCTTAATCTGGAGATGAAGGTGTGAAAAGTTTGGGGAACTGTTGTTAAGCCTGAGACAAGGACATCCTAACGTCACTATTCTTATTTACGCATCAGGATGCTTGACTCAAGAAATGCATTCTTCCATCTACTGCATGAATCCACAAGCCCATGATGTCCTCAAGGGAAATGAAGGCCTGATAATCTCCATTGGTTTACCTGCTTTTGTACAACTAGCTGATTTCCTGTAATGCCTCAAAGATAACAGTATTTAAGTATTAGATAAACTATAGGCTTAAACGTATTTGCATTTTAATCCACTGAAATTGTGATCATGAGTGAAGTTCTTCCTGTTCCTTGTTGGCCCGTGTGGGTCTCTTCCTATTTGCTGCTGTGACCTTCCTCGTGTGTGGCGCTGCTGCCATCTCATACTGCATTTTCCAGGCTCCTCTGGTCTGTCTCTTACCCTAGAACCACAATCAGCTATTTCTCTGTGAAACTCTCCTTTCTTTCAGATAAATGGTATCGCAAGGCCATAATTTTGGCCTTAGGGATGCTCATTGCTACTGATTCAGTTGTTTTCAGTAAATAAATTACAATGTAATATAATAACCTAAATCATGGATTCACACTGATGCTTCTAAGTCAGGACTTCTGAGCTTTGATTGAACCTTAGTTATTACATCAATATGTCCTCTCTTCTAGTCCAAGAAGCTTTTTTTAAAAGTGTCAGAGGATGATACAGCTAGCATGTACCACACTTTCTCATCCAATTTTAAGCACATACAGTCTCTGGGTAATAATAATAGTAATATTAATGATAACAAATATCTCCATTATTATTAACAAGAACACTTAAAATGTTGATTGTATGCTTGTTGTTGTTTAAATGTGAAATATTGCCCATAAGTTTATGAGTATGAAAACTTCTTCCTCAGCTGCTGGAGCTATTTTGAAAGATTTTGAAACCTTTAGGGCAAGGCTCCTTGCTGGAGGAGGTGGGTTACCAGGATGAGTCTTGAAGTTTTCTTACCTGCCTCCATTTCCTCTCCTCCCTCTGCTTCTTGACTAAGGGGCAACGTGACCAGCTGCCTCACACTCCTGCCGCTGTGCCTCTCTCACCAGGATGAACTCTTCTTAACGCCCTGAGTCTAAAGAAGCCCTTCTTTCTTTAAGTTGCTTTTGTCAGGTTTTGGTTTCTGCATGTGAGTTTGTGAGAGTACGTGTGCGTGCTCTGTGTTATGAGTGGTGTGTGAATGAGTTTGGAGATGCACACACCGTATGCACATGTGTGCGCAGGCCAGAGGAGAATATTGGGTATCCTCCCTTACCACTCTCTCCCTTGCTTCTTTGAGCCACTCCTCACAAGACTATTATTACAGGCATGCATGGCCATGTGCAGCTGTTGGCATGGTCGTGGGTGGAAGCTAGGGTGAGCTAGCCCCCTTAGGCCCTCAGACTTACATGGCCAGTGCTCCTCGCTACTGAGCCCTCTCCCCAGCTCAGGTCCTGTTAAGGTATTTTTGTCAGTAATTAATACAATATTCTTCACATCCCTCCTTTTTCCTCTCAATTTTATTAAGGTGAAATTCACATATAACAAAAAAAATTGTTTTGGATGTTTTAACAAACTTAGAAAGACCCTCCATTCTCAGTTGTAGTAACATTGTGCTTAAGTTATTCACATTATGATCCAGAACACATCCCCATGTGACAATGTTGCGTATTTCTCTTCATTTTGCTTTTGTTCCATTTGTCTGACTAGTTGATTATTTAATGCTCATTAGTCGTCATTATGTCACTGACCCTGTAGTTATCTAGTTGTCTGAAATTCCTTCTACTATAGGCTACTCAGAAAGGGCTTATGGGAGCACTATTTCCTGGGGTCATGTGCTTCTATGAGTTTGTCTGTGCTCTTTGTACTTAAAAATCAATTTTTCACTGGACATAAAATCCTTGGTGTTCTCCTTCCTTGAGTATCTTAAATATATCACCCAATTGTCTTCTGGCATAAAGCATGACTTTTGACACTGATAGTGAGCTGATTTTCTTTCTCTTAAAGTCACACACTCTTTTCCTAGGTGCTGAAACATTTCTTAAAGTTCCATATTATAGTAGAATATGTCTCAACATTGATCATTTTGGTTCAGTATTCTCATAAATTTATTGTTCTTTTTCAATGTGTAATTTCAATTCTTTTAATTTCAGGAATGTTTTAGTATTTCTGTTTTGCTTCATTTTTCTATATGTTTATTTTAAGCTGATAAGTATATTCAGGGCTGGAGCAATAGCTCAGAGTGTAAGTGTGCTTTCTGTGCAAGCTTGAGGGCCTGAGACCATATAAACAGCTGGGCACGGCCACATACCTGTAACCTCAATCCTGCAGGGAAGCAGAGAACTAAGAATCTTTGGAGCCCAGAAAGCTTCAGAATCAGTGAAGACACTGACTCCAAACAAAGATGATGGAGTCGGACACCCAGCATTCTGCTCTGGCCGCTTTAGCCAAGTGCCTCTCACTGCAGTCAACTGTATGGGTACCACACCATACTATGCACACCACACCTCGCCACACACGAACACATACACTTACACACACGTGCACGCACACACTCAAAATAAATACATTTGTATTTGTCTCTTCCCTTTTGTTTCCATGTCAAGACGCTCCTGCTGTCTGTGTACTTAATTTTCTCCACTAATCTTCAGTACGTCAACCTTCTTCCTCTCATTCTTCTTTCCTCCTACTGGGAGGAGGGGCTAGGCTCAGTGGACAAACACTTTGCTGTGCAAGTATGAGTTCCTAAGTTCGGATCTCCATACTCCACATAAGAATGGTGTAACCCCAGCATGTCCATGGTGAGAAAGGAGGCAGAGACAGAAGCTGGTGGACTGCCTGGTGAGTGCAGTGGTGACTAGCAATGAGAATTAGAGACTGCATCAAACAAGGTGGACGGTGAGGACGGACATGTGAATTTATCCTCTGACCTCCACACCCATGTGAGCTCCCACACTCAAACCTATGAGTATGTGCACACATATCATACGCCACATCAGTACTTATTTTTAAAATTATGCTAACATATACCTAACACAAAAATTTACTATCTTGATTCAAAACTATATAGTTGAGTGGTTAATTACATTCAGAATGCTGTTTAACCATTACCCATCTCCAGAATTTTCTGAAACTCTGTACTCATTAAAGAGCAAATCCATATTCCCTGCCTTTACCAAGCCTTGGCACCTCTGTCTTGTTTCTAAGTCCATGTCTTTGAATACTTTAGGCATTTCTTATGAGAAGAATGATACAATGTATGTCCTCTTGTCACTGGCTTATCTCACTGGTCACAATGTCTTCAATTGTAGCACATGCCAGAATTTCTTTCCTTTTTAAGGCTAAATAATATTCCATTACAGGGATGTACTATACTGCTTTTTATGCATTCATTTTTGATAGTAAGCTGGGTGGCTGCTCCCCTTTGGCTAATGTGAATAGTGCAGTTCCTCACATGGTTTACAGATATTTTATGTGTCTTTCATTTCCTTTTGAGTTTGTAGTTTTTCTTACTTCCTACTTATGTCTTTAAGCCATTCTTTTGTTTCCTAGTGTGAGATCCTGAGATTCTCTTCTTAAATTCATCAAATCTTGTCTGTGTTTTCCTCTTCTCTTCCCCTCCGACATCAGTCTGCCTGGACCTTGTGCCAATTAGAGGTGAATGATCCTGCCCACCTGTGTGTAAGCTCTTAGAGTTCGTGTTCGCTTTCCGTGTTGCTCATCAATCTGTCCTGCATCCGTGTACTCGTGCTTCTGTTGGGGGTTGAGGAACTGCAACAGTAAGTGCCACTGCTCTTATCTCCACCGGTCCTCAGAGCTGGGCTCATTCCTCTTATCCTCGGCTCCTTGTCTTTCCCTCCGGCGCTGGGACATGTTCACCCTGGTTTGCTCTTTTCCTTAGGAGTCAGTCATGCAAACCCACAAGTATGTCCATTGCACCTCTAAACACCCGGGACACTGCCTGCAGACTTGACAAGATAATTCGTCACAGGATTTTGTTTTTTAATTTGTGTGCGTGCATGTTCGTGTGTGTGACTGTGAGGACTTGTCGCTCCATCACTCTTCTGCCTGTCCTTGCTCGAGCCAGAGTTTCTTACTGATCCCAGCGCCTGCCCATTTTTCATGAGCTCTGGTGATTTCTGGGCCTCGGCTTCCCTACAGGACTGGGGTTACAGATTTGTGTGGCCATGCCCAGCTGTTTATGTGGGTCCTGGGGATTAAACTCAAAGGTCCCAGGTCATTTCAGGCCCTTGTGCTTATGCAGAAAGTGGACTTAACCTCTGAGCCAGCCCTCTAGCTCTAACACGTTGCATTTTTAAAAAATACATCCTATAGTAATAAGAACTGCTCCTCTTTTTTTCAATGGCAGGTAGTCCTTAACTTATGATGGAGTTGTGTTCTTACATACTCACCCTAAATTGAAAATATCATGATCCAAAGATGTATTTGCTATACTGACCCCACCAAATGATGTGACTTACTCATGTGGCACACTCAAGCAAAGATTGTAATTCAAAATTTGAAAGACATTATTACTAAGTATCACACTTTTTTTTTTGAGGTTGGGTCTTGCTCTAGCTCAGGCTGACCTGGAATTCACTATGTAGCTCAAGCTGACTTTGAACTCACAGCCATCCTACCTCTGCCTCCCACGTGCTGGGATTGAAGGCATGCACCACCACACCTGGCAGTGTCACTTTTTAAATTTTATTATTTTTATTTTTGTGTGCATGTTGAGTTGTGTTTATATGTATTTGTGTTTGTGTGTATATGGGTGCATTTGTATGTGGGTATGCAAACATGTGTGTGCACATGCATTTGGAGCCCAGAAGTCAACTTTGGATGTCTTTGCATATTGCTTCTCGATCTTTCTTTTACAAAACAGGCTCTCTCACTGAACCCAGAACTCACTGATTTGGCTAGACTTACTGGCCAGCAAGCCCAGAGATCCTTCTGTCTCTGAATTCCCAGGATTGCAGGTGTGTACCACCATGTTCAGTACTTTACATGGGTGATGGAGCTCCCAACGCAGGTCCTCATGCTTTTCTGGAAAGCACTTTATCCACTGAGCCATCTTTCCCACTGAGCATCACTTTTACATCACCATAAAGTGGAAATTTTGTGAGTCAAGCCATTATAAATTGAGGGGTGTTCTGTAGATCTCAGAGACTATGCTAGACATGATTAGGAGCCTCACCCACTTTGGTGTCCAGCCTAGGTATGGGCACTCAAGGGAATTGAACAAGGCACAAGGAAGCCAGACATAATCTTGGAACTCAGGCAGCATATACATATGAGGAAGTGATGTTGGGGGAGTACTCCTTTCCTCCTGTGTGTACAGGCACTGTTTGCAGAGGGCTGAGTTCAGTGTCTTAGCTGGAAGAAATTTTTCTTAGTTGGTAGACCATGCAGCCTGGGGCTCCTGAAGTCAGACTGCCTGGTTCTCCTACTTAAGGAATAGTGACCTTGAGTACATAACTTAATCTTACAAATCTCCTTCTGTTCTTTTTTTGGGGGGATAAAAATAGTACACAAAACTTACTGAGATGTTCTAGGGATTGTATGTGATAAAGTGATTAATATAATCCCTTACAAAGCCATTTCAATCTTAATATTCTCCAATTGAAATGTTTTGTGGCATTTTTTTCTTTATTTTGCTGAATCATACATCACTCACCCCCTCATGTCTTCTTCCAGAAGGAGAGCTCTTTTGTTTAGTAAATTTGACTGTCTGCAGAAACGTAAGTCTGGAACCAAAGTGTCAGGAGTTAGAAGGACCTGGAAGTGCAAAGGCCAGTGATTTCCTGATGAATGGAAAATTGGATGCATGGTGCAAAGTATTCATACTGCAGCACCCAAGATCTCCTGGGCCCATATAACTGATATCCAAGGCAGAAATGAGGCATAGAGGGGAAAGATGAGCATGGGGAAGTCCTCTGCCCTTGAGAGACTGACCTGCTAACTGACGAACTTTGACATAACTAACAGTGTAGTAAGGGGTATTGATTGAAAGAATTCTTCAGACAGTAGGATGGGCTGGCCCAAGTGAACCTACCCCGGAGATTGTCTCCATGTCTTCAGCGTGTTTATAGTCTGCTTTGGCCTCTCTCCATTCTATTTTTTTAAATTTATTCTAATGTGTAGAAACTTTGTATTGACACATGTTTGTCTTTGCCATGAGGACCCAGGACTGTTTTGGCAGCACAATTGTGAGAGTTATGAATTCTCCCCTCAGTTCCCAATAAAAGTCACCTGCTCAGTTTTATCTTAGATATAATCACACTATAACATGATTAAACAGCCACCATCTCATCCCATACAAGCAGGGCATAATGTGGGTAAACACAGCTACTAACTGGATGTACTAAGTAGTGTCTGTCAACTGTCCCATCCACCTAGTACTTATACTTTTCCTCCACTGTCAACTCTCCTGCCCACCCAGCACTTATACTCTCCTCCACTGTCAACTGTCCTGTCCACCCAGTACTTATACTTTCCTCCACTGTCACCTGTCCCCATCCACCCAGTACTTATACTCTCCTCCACTGTCAACTGTCCCCGTCCACCAAGTACTTATACTCTCCTCCACTGTCAACTGTCCCTGTACACCCAGTACTTATACTCTCCTCCACTGTCAACTGTCCCTGTCCACCCAGTACTTATACTTTCCTCCACTGTCAACTGTCCCCGTCCACCTAGTACTTATACTTTCCTCCACTGTCAACTGTCCTGTATTCTCAGTGCTTATACTTTCCTCAGCTGTCAACTGTCCTGTATACTCAGCACTTATATACTCTTAGTGTAACCTCACCTCTCTCCAAGTTACAAGTATTTTATCCTTGTGATAGAAAATTGTGCACATGTGTTATTTTCCATTTAAGGGTATCCCACTTTCATCCACAGGGCCTTATTCTTATAAACTGGTTGTAGAGTTTAAATTGTTGTTGACTCTTGCCTAGAAGAAATAGTGTTTTTCTGGATTCATCTTCTAGCTTTTTATGTAAACTTGGATGTGTAGGTCTTACCTTTGTATAATTCACAGCCATTAACTCTAGGTGTGGATATAAGTAGTTGCTTGACTGTGTTCATCTTAAAGTTTGAAACCATGTGCATGTACTCCTGGGTATATGTTAGCACTTAGTAGCTGTGACCTGTACTTACTCATCACATTTCATTGAAAAATAGAGAGATGACAGCAAATGTTCCATGATGATCACTGACCTTTGCAACATTTATCTCCACTTAGACTCCCGTGCTCTTGACATTTAAACCAGAGCAGCTTGACCTGCCTGCGTGTGGTCAGAGCAGAGACCCTCCCCATTACTCTGGAACCCTTGGGACATTGTGCACACCAGCTTTCAGGATTCTGTTTTCTTTGAGCTTGTTTACTCTCCTCTTCATTTTAGATCGCTTTAGGGGTCCTGCAAGCACCAGTCATGAAGGATAGAAGCTCATTCTTTTCACTGAGACACAGTCTCACCTGTATGTTAGAATTTTAATAAATACTAAGGTAACATAGAAGGTTTATATTGCAGTCCTCCGAAACTCATACTTGTCCAGATTAAAGCCTCTAGCCATGTTACTATTTGGAAATACTTCCCTGTCTCCATAGTCTCTGTCTTCCTACCATGGTACCATTCTCCTGTCTTGCCCCTATCCTCATAATTCAACTCAGCTTTCCTCCTTCTCTTCCATCTTCCACTAACTCCTATTAATCAGAGAGAAAGGACTTCTATGGATGGAGCTCTTCTTCCACAAGAATCTTTCCCACATAAGGTATCTGAAGGCAGTGTCATTAGCCAAGTGGGAACAGCAGTGAGATTATGTCATTTTGAAGAAACGACATCTGAATTATCTCCAAGCTGGAGAAAGGTGCTTTTTTGCATATTAAACAAATATTTAAAATCAGCAATGCAACAAACAATCAAAAGTTAGCATCACAAACATCACTCCTTCAAAGAAACAGGAGGCCAAAATGTACCTGTAGGTGTGTTTGTCTGGATGGCAGTGCTGTGTGTGCAGATGAGCATTTTTGTGAAAGTTGAGTGTTTCTGGTGAGAAAGGGAAATGAATATAATATAATAGAATGGAGCAGACTAATATAAACATGGAACAGAATAGAAATGGGATAGAATAGAATGATAGAAATTACCTTTGTATGCACAACCTCTGAGGGAAGTTTGAATGTGAGTTGTATTTAGAATGCTGTCTGCCCACCCTAAGAGCTCAGTCACAGCAGATGTAGTTGTCATCATTCCTGGAGTGACAGCCCAAATATTTACACACTGTCCCATCACATTGGTTTCCGATTTTATTTTCCTCACTTGATCAAAATATTTTATTATTCTAGTAACAGTCCATTGGTTTTTCAGCAGGCTTAGAGATATTTATGCATCTTATTTTATGTAATCCTTAGAGTATCTCAGCTCCTAGAGAATTGGAGGAATGGAGAATTAGGAGGTAGAGGCCAAGAGAAGTTAAGGACTGCATGAGGAAATATTTGTGAAGATTTGTAGTCAGACTTGCATGTTTTGGAATCCACACTGATCACTAGCAGTACTATTTCTCTACTTCAAGCACTGTGTAAAGACACAAAAATTACTTCATTGAGCAGAAATGCCTTTTATGTAGATGTGCCTACCTAAGCAAATATTTTTAATAATGTCATACTTTCTCTATTTTCTAATTGCCTATATTTGTAAAATTTTTATAATTGTGAGGAGTGCCAAATAAAATGACTTGTTGGTAGCATTTAAAGGAGGAAATAAATGGATGCCTCCCACCCAACCAATAGGGCTATTGATTTGTCATTGATTGGAGTGTTTTTGCAGGCACAGACACTGCACATCCACATGCTCATGTCTTCATGGGGGTTGGGCAGAAGTGGATTTATATCATATTTGAATGGGGCTAAACATCACAGGAGGAAGAGGAGGCAGGAAGTGTACTTCTAAGCAGACTTACTGCTCAAGACCCCGGTCCTCTTGGGTCTACCTTGTTCCCGCTGATCCTGTGCTCATGAGCGCCATTTCTATGGGAAGAACAGGTGGCCATGCCCTTCTGTCATCAGAGGTGGCTGTTCCTTCTCCAGCTAAAATCACATATTTACTTTGACTTCATTACCATAAGAAAGATGCAATGTTCTTGTTGAAAATGCAGGTTCCTGGGCTAAGGAGAAGACTCAATCTTGCAAGTGTGAAGACATGGGTTTGATCCCCAGTATCTACATAAATGCAAGACATGGTGGTTCATGTCTATAATCAAAGCTCTGGGAAAGCAAGACAAGAGGGTTCCTAGAACTTGCTGGATGAGCAATGTAGCCTAATTACTGAGGTCCAGGACAGTGAGAGACCCTGTCAAAAGAGATGGGCAGTGTTCCTAGTGATGACAGGTAAGGTTGTCTTCCATCCTCCACACACATGCACACACATGACTGTGTTCCTACACACATATGAATACACACTACACATACATACATGCAAAACAAAGGGGAGTACAGATTCCGATGGAGACATGACATGATGGTTTGTTAGCATTGAAGGACGTCTCATAAACACTTTACAGAGTGCAGTGGCTACTTTCCCTCCTCCTTGGCTTTGAAAGGAGAGTTGGAAAGACAGTGGGAGAAAGACATTCAACCTTTTCTCTGAGCCAGGTCCAGGCTTTGGCATTTCAGAATACTGTTCTCATGTGATCCTTTAAGCCCTATTATGAGCACTGTGTCTTACAATGTCATAAATTAAGACTCAGAGTCAATAGTAGGGCCAGAGTTCTTCCAGACCCTCCAGATCCCAAGACCTGTACTCTTGACAAGAATGTGAGCGGTCATTTACAATCCAGGTCTACCAGCTGGTCCTGTTTGGTCAATAATGAAGGCTTGGGCAATGGCTTCATGGTTAAAGATGTTGTTCTGCAGTCCTGCCAATCAGAGCTTGGATCCCCACATCCATGTGAGCTGGACACAGTGGCACATGTGTCTGGAATCCTAGTAGGTTTACAACAGTGGGAGGCAGAGTCAGGAAAATATCAAAGCTTTCAGGCCATCTAGTCTGGAGTTCCCAGCAGAAAAACAAGAGAAACCATGTCTCCGACAAGGTAGAAAGAGAGGACCCCACACCCTGAAATTGTCTTCTGATCTTCCTGTCACACACACACACACACACACACACACACACATTTGCACACACACAATGTAAAAATGACTTTAAGTATAATATATATGTTGCAAGACTCACCTCAGATCAGAATTGGAGCATCAGAACCTGAATGCCAGATCTGGAATCTGATTTTGATTTTATTTTTACCAAGTGCCCCCGGAGTTTCTGATGCAGATGGGCTTTTATTGTACATTGCTGATCACTCACATGGCCATCTTTTTCTGTTGAACATTAGAATGCCTCCATTCTGATTGGAACATACCTCCTCTCTTCCATTCCCTGCACCATCCTGTTCTCTTACCTGAGACTTCCCACCATCCAGCAGGTGGCGGCTGTTGTCTAGCTCACTGGGTTATTACAGATCTGGGGCTGAAGTCCTTGTCTGTTCTGAGTTTTGAGTATTCTGTCATACCTTGTCAAGGACTTCGAATATCACCCTCAATATGCATGGAACCTCCTCATTAGATTGTCTTCTATGGAAGACATTTCCAACACACTGAAATGTCCATTAAGGTTACTTGTTTTGAGTCGTGACTGTGCGGTGGTTCTCATGTGTGTTTGCCTGTATAGAATGAGTTATGGCTGAAGGCAAAGCCACATCTGCTTCCTGGAGCTTAAGAGCAGGTTGGACATGAACATCTGGGAGGATAAGGGCTTCAGGCTTTGAGGGACTTGGGAAACAGTGATGTGGTCACAAGAGAAAACAGAGTGTCATATTAGTCATCTCTAGAGGAACAGAATGATAGAATTAATATATTTTACAACAGGGGTTTGTTCAGTTGGCTTACACAATACAGGCTGTGTAGCCCAACAATGGCCTTGTGCAGACTTTGGAGGCCGAGAACCTAGTAGCTGCTCAGTCCCTAAAGCTGATGCCTCAGTGTTCCCAGTCTGGCACTTAAGACCTATAGGATTCCTGGAGACCCTCAGGTTTTAAGTCTGCCTTGAGTGCTGAAGAAGCAGGACTCCGAGGTCAGCAAAGGATGGCAGCCTCAGGGTCGTCCACTCGCCGGCAGTGGGAGAGTACGGGCAGGGAAAAGCACGCATCCTCCTGGGGCATTTACATCTGGCCTGCTGAGGGAAGGGCTGCTCACTTTGCCGGAAGGGAGTTAATTTCTGTGGAAGCACCCTCAATGACCCACCCAGCAGGCTTGTCTCATGGTTGATTTCTGATCCAATCAAGCTGATAATCCAGATGAACCATCACAAGTCCCCATTTGCTTAGAGACATTTACTTGCTCAATGTTAGGTGAGTGAACACAACAGGAGAATTGCACCTGGGCTCATCTACTCTGAAGAGAAGAAAGGAACCCAGAAGCCCATCAACTTCACTTCTTTGGTAGCCAAGACCTGTAGACAAAGATAATAAATTTTCAGGTCAGGTCCCATTAGGCCAAATAAACATCATGTCACAGTAGCCAAATATTATTGGCTCCCTATCTTCCATGGACACTTTATAGACAGACTTAGTTGAGAAATCATAGCCAGGCATTTTCCATGAAAATGAGTTTCACAACCTCTAACATGTTTGAGAAAAAAATATTTTGACACTCCATTCCAATAATAGATCATGCAGACTAGTCTGCCAGACCAATCAGCAATGTGGAGCAATTTGCTTCATCTTAGCAGAGCTGTCCTCTCTTCTCGTGCCTTCCCTTTCTGAGATATCTGTGTCACCGTCCGTACTGCTCTTGGTTCCTCAGAAAAGTGATAAGAAATTTAGGGTAATGTACTGCTGATGTGTTTGTCACAGGGAGTTGTGTTTCTGTGCCCCGGCATGCCCACCTACTTCCCTGGCACTGGTCAAGTTCAGTGACCAGGTCCTTGTAGGGGAATCTGTGAATGTCTCTCATTGACCCCTGATTGTGGCAAAATAAGCTTGATAATAGGGGAGAGAATTGTCAACACTGTCAGTGCTGCATTTGGAAGACAGGGAAAAAAAGTTGAGAGCTGGGCGTGGTAGCTCATGCCTTTAATCCCAGCACTTGGGAGGTAGAGGTAGGAGGATCACTGTGAGTTCAAGGCCACACTGAGACTACATAGTGAATTCCAGGTCAGCCTGGACTAGAGTGAGACACTACCTTGAAAAACCAAAAAATAAAAATTTAAAAAATGTTGAAGCTAAGCCAACTTAAAGCATGAGCAAGAAATCAGAAGAGAATGCAAACAGACTACCAGACTCGTTGCTGCTCAGCCACAGGATTGCCAAGTTGAAGTCAGTTTTGCAAAGAAATCAGCTGGTGTGGCCATCTAAGCGCTTTATACCAGGAAATGAATGCAACATAATCCTTTGCCATGAGGGGGTATCCCCAAGTTAGCAGTGGGTGGGGTTAATGGTCTCCAGTCCCCACGGAAAAGCAGCTCTGCAGAGGGGTGTGGTGCCCACATCTCCACTTCCTGTATTTTGATTTCTACCCCTCAGTGAGGAAAAAATTAAGGCCATCAACATTTTTATTGGCAAGAAGGACTTTCCATGCTTTGTTACAGAGATCAACTCAGCATTTGATGTTGTCCATAGCGGTGGGCTTTTGCTAGGGAGTGAAGTCACAGGGCTTGCCGATGTCTTAGAAACAATATGAAGAGATTTCTCAGTAAGAAACTATCCCTAAGTGTCCAGAAAAACTGACATCAGATGTATGTAGAAGATAATGTATGTCTGGTCTGAAGAGATTGGTCAGTGGTTAAAGACTTGCTTGCAAGTCCTGCTGTCCCAGGTTTGATTCCCAATACCCATGTAAAGCCAGAGGTACCAAGTGGAGCATGTGTCTGGAGCTCATGTGCAGTGGCAACAGTCCCTGGTTTATCTATTCTACCTCTCTCTCCCCTCACAAATGAATAAAAAATTTAAAAACAACAACAAATTCACCATTGTTCTGTTTCCAAAAATGCCTTTGTTTTCTATCTTGCCATCAAAAAAGCAGATTTGGTTTGGAAGATCTGGGTTCAAATCCCAACACTATCCCTTCTGGCTGAGTGATGCTTGGTGAATTTTTTGTCTTAGAGAGTTTCAGTTGTCTCATCTATGACAGAGGGGTGACTATTTCTGACTCATGATGCCCCAGGATCATCAGTTAGAGGAAAAGAAATCTTCCAGGTTAGTTTATACTTTGTCCCCAAGGACAAGGGCAAGGTGTAAGCCTTCAGACCATCCATACACACGGGTCATGCAGGAGAACGGGGAAAATGGATATCACACAACCTGCTGACATTTGATCTGACAACATGCCCATCCCTACTTCCTCTGTGTTTTAGAATAAATAAATCCTATGTAAGTCAGAAGATATGCACAAGCTCTAGAGAAGTCCTCACGTATAGATAGCACTGTGGGTCTGAGGGCAGAAGCCCAAGGCATCCTGACTCTCTGCTGTCATCAGCATCCTGGCTGCCATCGTAACTTTGGGTACTGTTACAGTTGGGAGGGAGACTGTGGTGTTTGATTCAGGTGTCCACCATAAACTTAGGTGTTCTAAATGCTACGTTCCCAGCTGATAGAGATTTGGGGACTAACACCTCCTGGAGATAGCATATTGTTGGGGGCGGGCTTATGGGTATTATAGCCAGTATCCCTTTGCAAGTGTTTGGCACACTCTCCTGTTGCTATTGTCCACCTGATGTTGGTCAGGGGGTGATGTCCACCCTCCACTCATGCCATCTTTATCCTTTGCCATCGTGGAGCTTCCCCTAGACTCTTTAAGCCAAAGTAAACCCTTTTTTTTCCCATAAGCTGCTCTTGATAAGTTGATTTCTTCCAGGAGTGCAAACCTGGCTGCAACAGAGATCAAGACAGGCTATGCCTAGTATATACTCTTTCACCATAGTTCAGGATGGCAGCCAGTCAGAGGTTGTCAGTGTTTGAATGAATATCTCCCAGTCAATTCAGGAGTTTTATTCAAGCTTGTAACCTGGTGTCACACCTTAAGATGTATTTGGGGAATTCCAGTGTAAAGATACACAGAGCTTGAGTTCTGCCTGAGTTCCTGGAGCATGCTTGTGTCTGGTGCTGGTGGCATTTCTCTCTGTGTGGAACTGTGACAGCAGAGCTGCTGCTTCAGCTGCTGGGAACCTCCTCCTCTATCCGTAAGCCTCAATAAATCCTCCCTCCATAACTGTGCCTGGTTTGCAAGTCCCTCCCAGCAATGGGAAGCTGACTTCAGCAGAGAGGTTACAGACACAACAAGCTCTGAAAAGCTGTCCTTCTGGGAGAATATTTGCATCTGTTATAAAAGTAAACAGCAGAAACAGAAAGGGTTCCTCTGGAACACCTGATCTGCCTCGTCTAGGTATACCTAGATATTGTCACAGGATGTCACTTGTGTTTCTGAAGGTTATTACAATTGAGACTTTATCTGTACAAAAAGATAAGCTCTGTCCATGGTACCATTTCGTCCCCTCAATCTTACATCGTTGTCATCACTCTTCAACAACAGCTTCAAGCTCCTATGTGTTTCAGTAGCTCAAAATTACTATTTAAAGTCCAACAATCTAGAACTTTCTTGGAGTCTCCTACTTTGTGCTTACCTCCCATGTTTGTGAATGTTAATGAATGGGCACAGCTTTCTCCCATTAAACTATTTCAGTTTCTTTCATAGACTAAAATTATCAAAGCTTCAAAGGGAAGTTTGAACTTCCTTACATTTGAAAAGACATGACATTGCCTGGTTTGTGGCTGGAGACCATGGAAGAGCTTTCTGAACAAAGAGTTTAGATGCTCAGAGCTGCAGAAAAGCCTGAGTTCTTCAAAACTGCACATAGAATGAACATGTTCCGATTTTATAGTCTCATGGTGAAGTTCATAAGAGGATTCACTAAACTGATACAGCACCATGCCAATTACACAGGAGAGTCTAAAATTGTGCGTTTAAAACATGTCTGGCTATGCATTTGAAACACCTGGGAAGCTTAAAAAAAGAATGTCAAGGTACCTTCATCATCTGGGAATCATTCAACGGGTGCGGGAAGTGTCCTAGTCTTCTCAGGTAGGACAGTCCCCGGAGGAGGATGCAAGCATGTAAGGAAGATGGGAACCTCCATGCTGAAATAGTTAATGGGATGTTGACATGCACGCATCACAACTCTGATGCTCAGTGGTGGCTAACAAGAGTGTCCTGGATCTCAAGAACATTGGCAGTGGTGCAGATTCAGAGAGCCAAATGTAGATGGTAGTAATCATTTAGCTCAGGAACCTGCAAGTTCTGCTACTCCAAGCTCATGATGACTAGCAGGGAACTGGCCTTTGCTGGGGCTGTTCTTGAATGGACAGGAAAGCTCAAGCCGTCTCCTTCAAGGATCAAGAGGTAGGATTGACTGGGAACCACCACCACCCAGAATCATTGTATGTTTCCTGTACAAAATGGCACTACTATATCCAGCCAAGTGGAGAGAAACCTTTCAAATACAGGTGGAATCTACTTTGGGTCTGAATAAGTTGGGACCAAATTAGGCTGACTTGAGAATCTTTCCAGAAATGAAAGAAGATGCCTGTGTGTCTGTTCATAACCTCTAGCATCACCCCTGTACTGGCCTGAACAGTTTATTTTAGGTGTTTTTTTTTTTGCATGTGTAGTAAGTGTAGTTTGGCATATGTATGTATGTGTACTATACATACATATGTGCAGATGTGCATGCCTGTTCACCTTTGGGGGCCAGATGAGAACATTAGGTGTCCTTCCTTGTTATGGAGTTGTGAAAGTTGAGCTGCAGATTTCATAAGTCCCAATGATTCCCCACTCTCTGCTTCCCATAACTGGGGTTATACACGTGTGGGGCCATTCCCAGCTGTTTATGGGGGAACTAGGACATTGAAATTGTGTACTCTCAGGCCTTAGGCACTCATGCTTGCAGCAAGCACTCTTATTCAGCAGCCCATTTCTCTAGTCTCCTGGGCTGAGTGACACTTGTGAATAAGCTGTCTTAAGAATAACCATGCTAATCAGTCTGTCCCTCAGGCTGGCAAAGCTCCTCCCCTATTCAACTCCAAGGTTGAGTTAGTTACTCTTCCATCACTGTGACATGATGCCTCACAGAAACAAGCAAATGAAGGAAAGACATACTTTGGCCCTTGGTTTGGAGAGCTCAGGTCATCACAGTGGGAGGATATGGGGAGCAGAGCAGATTCTGGCATGGTGGAAGGGCATGGGGAGCAGAGCAGATCATGGGGTGGTGGAGGAAATGGGGAGCAGAGCAGATCATGACATGGTGGAAGGACACGAGAAACAGAACAGATCACGGCATGGTGGAAGGACACGAGAAACAGAACAGATCACAGCATGGTGGAAGGACTAGGGGATGAGAGCAGATTCTGGCATGGTGGAAGGGCACAGGGAGAAGAGGAGATCAGGGCATGGTGGAAGGTTATGGGGAGCAGAGCAGGTCAGGGCATACTGGAAGGGCACGGGGAGCAGAAGAGATGAGGGCATGGTGGATGGACACGGAAAGCAGAGCAGAATCAGGCATGGAGGAAGGACGTGGTAAGCAGAACAGATAGGTCATGGGGAAAGGGCACAGGGAGAAGAGGAGATCAGGGCATGGTGGAAGGACACAGGGAGCAGGGCAGATCAGGGCACAGTTGAAAGACATGGGGGGCAGATCAGGGAAGGGCATGGTGGAAGGTTATGGGGAGCAGAGCAGATCATGGCATGGTGGAAGGGCATGGGCAGTAGAATAGATCAGGGTGTCTTGGATGGACACGGGGAGCAGAGCAGATCAGCACATAGTGGAATGACACAGCAAGCAGAGCAGATCAGGGCATGATGGAAGGACATGGGGAGCAGAGCAGATCAGGGCATGGTGGAAGGACATGGGGAGCAGAGCAGATCAGGGCATGATGGAAGGACATGGGGAGCAGAGCAGATCAGGGCATGGTGGAAGGACATGGGGAGCAGAGCAGATCAGGGCATGATGGAAGGACATGGGGAGCAGAGCAGATCAGGGCATGGTAGATGGACATGGGCAACAGTGCAGATCAGTGCATGGTGGAAGGACACACCAAGCAGAGAAGCTTAGGGCATAATGGAAGGGCATGGGGATCAGAGCATGATGGAAGGACTTGGGGAGCAGAGCAGATCAGGGCATGGTGGAAGGGCACTTCCTTGCTGAATCACGAAATGGGCTTTCCATACTAAAAACAGAAATCAGTTTTGATGTTAGTCACATTATAATTATAATGGCTCTAGATGTGACACACATTTGTAGCAAGCTTAATGTGGTGGTTTGAATGTGAAATGTCCCCATCATCACATGTGTTTTCGTTAAGCCTCATACTCAATTCTCAGCTGGCAGGGCCTTGGGAAGTGGAGCCTTGCTGAAGAAGGTGTGCCATTGGAGGTGGGCCTTGAAGTTTATTAGTCCAGCCTTCCTCATTGCCTAGCTCACCCTTGCTGCTGCCTCCTAGCTGATATGACAGTATGTGACATCCAGGCTCTGCTCTGCCATGCTTTCCCTGCCATGATGAAACTTGCCCTCAAGACTGTAAGCCAAAATAAACACTTTCCTCCATCAGCTGCTGTTTTGGTTTGGGTGTCTTGTCCAAGCAATGAGAAGGTAACTGCTTCATTTCTCTGTAAGTCTAAACAATCATCAGAACATAATCCAGTCTTGATTTACTAATTTCTATGATGTCAGCAGTCCCACCATGGCACACCCCAAGTGCTCAGCATGCAGTCATTGCACACAGAACTGGGAAAAGACCTGTGGTAGCTCCCACATTTGGTACCATCCCTACCACAAATGCAGATCACTGTGGTTATGAAATGTAGTGAAATAATTACTGAGTTGACTGGGAAGAGAGCTCACCAGGTAAAGCATAAGGAACTGAGGATAAGATTCAGAACCCACATAAACGTGCCAGGCATGGTGGTGCACACTTGTAATATCAGAACCCACATAAATGTGCCAAATGTGGTGGTGCACTCTTGTAATCTCAGTGCTGAAGAGGACTAATGGGCAAGCACCTGGACAGTGAGAGACCTTGTCTCATAAGGCAGTGGGGTTGCTCAGAATTGTCCCTGGGAGTGAAGAGCGTGGTCTGCTCCTGAATTCAGGGAGCCCTTGGTGGACAAAGTATGCTGTTGCCAGCCTGTGGTGGAGCTCATTGAAGGGAAACGTTACAAGCAGGATATCAAGAAAACCCAGGTCATCACAGCTACAACAGCAGCAGCAACAAGCTCTGTGTTTGTAGACCCAGTGATCAGTCAATTCACCATTGTCAGGATGAAAGGAAGAAAGAAAGAACTCACCAGCTCCCCTCATGGCCCAGATGCTGGAAGCTATGAAAAGGAGGCAGTTAGAGAAGCACCTTGCCACCTCTGTAGAGGAACAAGCAACCAGTGAACACAGTTCCTACCCTATCTTCCACCAGACACAGAAGAACTGTGAGCCTGAGACTGGAATGGTGTTCAGCCTCTGTGGAGGGGGTTCTCAAGTCCATGGATGACTGACACGCCATGAAGTGTATGATCACAGCATCACTGGCGGACTCTGGTGCCTGGGAAGCTTTTTGTAACAAGAAACCATGATAATATTCAGCTGGAGAGATTGCTTAGTGGTTAAGGCATGTGTGTGCAAAGCCAAAGGATCCTGGTTCGATTCTCCAGGACTCGTGTAAGCCAGATACACAAGAGGGTGCATGCATCTGGAATTCGTTTGCAGTGGCTGGAGGCCCTAGTGTCCCCATCTTCTCCCTCCCTCTCTCTCTCTTTCTCTCTCTTTCTCTCTCTGAAATAAATAAAAAATATTTTTAAAGAAAGAAAGCAAGCATGACAAGGCCAGGCATGCCGTAGTCCACCACCACTGGCGCTAGCAGGAGAGGAGAGGTTCGGGAGGAGCCTCCCACTGCGCTGTCACAGGAAACCTTAGAGCCCCTGCCCACTGGGAAGGACCTGGGAATTATGGATGATTTTTCTTTCTTAGGGGTCTGGAGCAGCATGTTTGCTACTCATCGATTCTCCTTTCTTCCAGACCACAACTTGCTTCTCTACACCATTTCTTGAATATACCTGTTGAGAAACTCAGGCCCAGTGTTCTCCTCCCTCAGCTTGGGTTCATGTTTACATGCTATGAAAGGAAGCAGTTTGCATTGCAGAAAAAGATTTGTGAGGAAATCCTCACCCCAATCTGGTGAATTAATCATTCATATGAAAACGGATTGCAAGGGAAGAAGGTAGGCAGCATCTCTGAGGAATAATACCCAGAGTTGTCCTCCAGTGTCCACACACATGTACACACACAGTCATACATACGTATATGTGTGTGTGTGTGTGTGTGTGTGTGTGCGCGCGCATGCACGTCCACATACACTCACAAAAGAAATAGTGAGTAGGGCATCTACTATTCATCCCTAGTTAATAATGGCTATGTTTAACAACCAGATTGCAAAGTTCCTGGAAATGTAATGGCTGGATTCTGTGTGAGCCCGTATAAGACACATTATTGTATGGAAAAGTCCCCTGCATTGAAAGCCATAAACAACTATTGCCAGCTTTATCAAAAGCAGCTGGGGGCTGGGGAGATGGCCCAGTGTTTAAAGGCACTAGCTTGCAAAGCCTTCCAGCCTGGAGGGTATAGGATACATACAGGGTAAAAGACCAGGCCACCATGTGGGAACTGAGAGGAAAACCAGTCCTCTTCTGGTAAACCCACGTGGCTGTGGAAGGCGCCATAGCAGCTACTAGGTGACAGTGGTCACCAACAGCATGAATAAACAGGGGACTCTGCAATCTATGCAATCAACCAGCCAGACGAGAAGCACACACTTGTGCTATAGTGTCACACAGCCTTAGAGGTAAGCAACTGCTCTCAGATTGCACATGAGGCCCACTCACTAGGAGTGAACTCATAACTGGTATTATGAACCAAATCAAAACCCCAATGGCCAGGAAACTAACAGGCCTCAGAGAGAAGCCTCCAGTGCTCTGTGGATGTGCAGACTGGGCATACAACCCAAAATGTCTCTCAAATTTCTATGCCTTAAATACTCTTAAAGCCCCCCCCCCCCCGTCCCTGTTGGAGAATCTGCTCTCTTTTACAGATAGCAGAGAGTATTGGGAAGATCTAAGATCCATCAATCTGACAAGGAAAGATAGCCAACTGCTCACCACAAGATGTGCCACCTCTACTGCATTTACCGGGGCCCAGAAGAAATTGGAGAGGAGGGCTGGAGAGATGGCTTAGCAGCTAAGGTGCTTGCCTGCAAAGCCAAAGAACCCAGGTTCAATTCCCCAGGACCCATGTAAGCCAGGTTCACAAGGTGGCACATGCGTGTGGAGTTCATTTTCAGTAGCTGAAGGCCCTGGCACACCCATTCCCTTTCTCTCTCTCTTTCTCTCCTTTCTCCCTCTATCACTCAAATAAATAAATAAAACAAAAATAAAGAAGAAAGATTATTTTATTTAAAAAATTGCAGAGGAAGCAGCAACACAAGTATTGCTCCCAATACTAGCTTGAAAACCAGCTCAAGAAAAATGGCAGCTCTGTGATGAATCAAAGCACATGGAGCAGAAATACAGAAGATACAGAGAACTGACCACTAAACCAAACGGCTGCTAGGCCTGCCAAGGCTCAGGAATTGTTGCAGAAGATGGGGAGGGAAAATTGTAAGAGCTGGGCAGAATTATTCTGAGGCACCCCCACAAAAACTAAGAGACCTTGATTACCCCACAGTAAACACCAATAACCCTACTGAGGAGGGACCTTAGGGAAATGGGAATGGGGGAGGGGGCAGATATAAGACTATATCTAACCTATGTGAAACAATAAAAATAAAGTAAAATAAACAAAAGACCAAGGAATGATGAGCTCCATCCATGTTGCCATGGAGAGTCATGATGCTGGGGCAGGACTTCTTGGTGTCATGGCTGCTTTGGGGGCTCCACACTCCTGTAAGCTCTCACCCTGATCTGTAAGTAACCCCATTAAAGTCAATGGTTCACCAAAATAGTTTTGGTATAATTGTACTTTGGTCTGCTGTCAATACACTGTGTGGGATGAATAGATACATGTTTATGTCTCCTCAGGGAAAGTTTCACATGACTCATATGTAACACATCATGCCTCTCCCCATGTTTTTCTTCCCAGATGATCAGCATTAGTATGCATGGCTTAGACCGGGACCTTGTGAGAAAGGAGCATGGAGAAGTAAGTCAGGGGTGGGCTTACCTTGCATGCATGGAGAGGCAGAGGTGGTACCCAGGGTAGAAGGCTCCTGAAATGACACATTGGGTCAAAGCAGTTCAGAGGCCAAAGAGGAACATGAGGACAGAGATACTCCCATTTCTACCCCCACCTACCCTGACCCACCATCACCACCACCCCATCACACTCCCACCAGGGATTTGCAGAAATCTGGGAAAATGCCCTGTAATTGCTATACTGATGGTGTGGGCTGTTTTAACCAATGTAACAGGTCTTCTGGGGGCAGCCAATATCCAGAATATATGTACACACATATACACAGATTTTTCATATATGTAAATATGAAATGAATTCCCCAAATCATATCATTTTGTATGGTAAATAATTCAGTTCCCCGTGTGAAACAGCTGTACTTAGAATCTCCAGTCTTGTCTTCTATCTGTGACAGAGTACACCCTCTTCTCTGAAAATGTGTGTTTTTGATTTGGTCTCCATATTTTAACCAGAGGGCCTCTGGGCCTCTGTAATAATCAAACCCTCCCTGATGGAGCTTGAGAAGCAGGTTTCCGGATGCAGCCCTTACAAGTCTGAGTGAACAGATCTAGGCCTCGGACTGAGAAGATTCCTTGTCCAGCCGCAGGAAGAAGTGTTTGGGGTATGGGCTAGCCCATGTCCTGCCTCACACTGTGTCACTGGGAAGCAGGTTACACCACTTCCCACAACAGTTTTATCTTTGCTGACCTTTGGGACAGTGACATGTGCCATTCTGGGGTAAGAGGATCTGTCATGCTACCCTACTGGGAAAGTCTTTCCTGCCTTCATAACAGCTCAGCCTCATCTGCATGGCTGGTTTCATTCTGCAGAGGAAGCATCTTGGCTTCATTGGAATAAACTCTTAAAGTTTCCCTTTCACAAGAAAGACTCTGGCCACTATCTATCTAATTTGCCTGGACCAGAGGGGATCCGCAAGTCAGACTTCATTCCACATTGGGGGAAAAATTGGTGTGAACTTTTAAATCAATTTTTTTTAAATGATGATGAATCAACCTCCTGGGATATGCCATGTTCTGACTGAAAGCAGAAAAAGTAAGGGAGCCCCGAGTATCTAATTTAACACCTGAAAATTCCCAAGCCTGATTATAGCATGCAAGGAAGACATATTGTGGATTGTAAGAAAAGGTTTAATAAAAAAATGTAAATGGAAAGGCCATAAAATTCAAATGAAGCTCATTCCCCGGGTTATAATGAGCTCTATGCACAGACATTGTTAATAGCTTTAAAAAAAAAAAGAAACTTATTCTAGCTTCTATTTTTTTCTGTTGGTGTAATTAGAACTTAATTAATTTCCCCCTAAAGGGGAAAAAGAGGACAAAATGGTATTTGATCTGAGACATGTACAGTGGGCAAAGCAATTAGGATCACAAGCTACCTTCTCACACCTTTTTCCTAGTGGAAGCTTCTAGAAGACAGGCAGCTGTGGACAGGGACTATTGGTGTTTCCCTGGTGGACTAGAACATTGATTCTAGATAGTTTGGGGCCAAAGGATTTTATCAAGGTAGAGGCTGCACAATCAAAGCTGACATGAAGGAAAGAAAGCCGTAGCTGTAAAGCCTGCGGCATTGATTCTTTGGAGACAATAACAGATCAGGGTATAAAATCTAGTCTGTAGTATTCAAAACATTACTCATGTAGGAGTCACCTAGTCATGGGATCAAATCCCAGTCTTAGTATTAGGCTGTGCATGTGACTTTGTAGACCTCTCTGTGTCTTAGTTTATCTGCCTCTAAAATGACATAGCAATGTTTTCGTCAAAGGACACCAACTATAAGGAGTAAATGTAAAGGACACCAACTATAAGGAGTAAGTTGTCATACAACAATATTGCAATGGGGTATGTGGGGATTATTAAATAGCATGATTATATTTTATTTTGCCCTGCTTTCACAATATAGTTTAGTGGCATTTGTTCTGAGCAGTCCCTCATGCTAACATTAATTATTTTCTGCTTACATCGTGATGACTTCTTATACTACGCTTGTTAATGTAACCCCAGGTGGTTCCACAGGCCCAGGAGAAGCCACTAGCAATACAGATGCTTGGGTTAATTAGAGAAGGAAAAAAACGTGCTCTAGAAGGTCACTCAAAGGCTGCATTGAGACTGAGTGGGTAAAGTGTTTGTCGTACCAAGGACCTGAATTCAGACACTCAGCACCCACATCAATACTGAGTGGGCATGGTGGCCTGTTTCTAAGCCCAGTGCTCTGGAGACTGAGGCAGGAGCATTCCCAGGGCAAACTGGATACCTGGACTGGCTGAATCAGTGAGCTCCAGGTGCAGTGAGCAAGTCTTCCTTAATAAATAAGGTGGCCAATCAAGTAAGAAACCTGGTGTCAACCTCTGGCTTCCATGTGCATGCATGCTCACATACCACATACACATGTGGAATAAAAAGGGAAAGAAGTCACCCAATTAGCATGCTCCAAGAAAGCATGTGAGTGAGGAACATATCACTGTGGGGATCTAGCATGTGGCAGAAAGTGATCTGGTAGTAAGGCAGTGGTCACAGGAGGGTTAGGAGAAGGACACAAGTTGGTGGAGAGTGAGGGCACAGGAATAGCTTTTCGCCAAAGTCCCACCCAGTGTGAGATGAGAACCTGCAGCTGGGGTGAGGTGTGTTTTTGCTTCCCAGCATGTGTATGGTGGTCCCTCTGCCTGAAGCCCTGACCACCGCCCTGCTGCACCAAACGAACTCCCAGCGTTCATATTTCTGCCCTCTGTTGCCAACCCAATCCCCTAATCTATTAAATCTAGGCTAAAGGCTACAAGTTATCATATCACATATTTAAGGTCTGTGAGCCCATGGGAGTAGGGACTGGTTTTGTGGGGGACAGTGGCTGGTTGGTTAATTGGTTCTCATCTCCACCCCCTCCCCCTTACAGCCCCATCTAGGGAGATGAGCTCATAGATGAGAAGAAAGAGCCAGAAAGGGCCGTGGCAGCCCTGAGAGCAGGTGTAAGGGGCTGAGATTGCTCACTGTGCGTCCTCTCTTTGACACGGCCTGCACCTGCCCTCCTGGACATCTGTCTGCCCTTTGCCTTCTCGCCTTAGAGCTCCCATGGCCTTTCCCAGCTTCGGCCTCCATGGTCACGTCAGAGTTGGTAACAGTAGAACAATGGGCCATTTTGCAATTCTCAGTGGAAGACGTGGACACTGTATTTTCACTCAACCCCATTGGCTGGTTGTTGTTTCTTTTTAATTATTTTTGTTATAATAGTGTCATGTGTGTGGTGATGGCATTTTTGGACATACATGTCATTTTGCTTTTTCCTTATTTGTCTCCCTTTCCTTATTTGTCTGCCCTTTACTATCCTACTGACCCCTCTCCTTAAATAATGCCCCCTTCCACTTTCATGTCACATGTATTATATTACCCTCTCAGCCTTCTTCTCCCTGTTACTGACATATTTCTACTTTCATATGTATTCACCCTTTTTAAAAACTACCCTAGAGCTGGATGTGGTCAATATGCAGAATCCCAGCACTCAGGAAACCCAGGCAAAGGGATCACCATGAATTCCAGGCCAGCCGGAGACAGAAGTGAAACTGTGTCTCAACAACAAGACAACAAAACAAAAATACCCCAGGTAGATACAGTTGATATGCATCATGGCCCTCTCAGGACCCGCTAAAGCCCCAGGCTAACAGTCGTGTCAGTTGACGTCCTTAGGGAGAATGAGAAGGACCTACACAGACTGCTTGTCTTTTGTAGTTTGCACCCTCCGCCTCACTCTCCCGACTTCTGCTGAGCTGGGCACACCTGTTCCCAACAGCAAGTCTACTCCACTGGCACGAGGCAGCAGCCAGGATTCTTGGTGGACTGGAGGAAGGACTGAGACCTAAGGACTTCCGGTTAAGCCCTGCTGCCCACTGTTTGGTTTGGAAACAGTGACTAACAGATTGAGCAAATACCTCTAAGCCAGTTGTGTCTTATGATCTGCTCCAAAATATGTATTTTTTTAAAAAATTATTTATTTATTTATTTTGAGAGTGACAGACAAAGAGAGAAAGAGGCAGATAGAGATAGATAGAGAATGGGCGCGCCAGGGCCTCCAGACACTGCAAACGAACTCCAGACGCGTGTGCCCCTTTGTGCATCTGGCTAACGTGGGGATTGGGGAGTCGAGCCTCGAACCAGGGTCCTTAGGCTTCACAGGCAAGCGCTTAACCACTAAACCATCTCTCCAGCCCCAAAATTTGTATTTTTTAAGTAAGCTTTTTTTTTTTTTTAATTTACTAGAGTCAGAGAGAGGGAGGGAGAGAGAGAGAGAAGGTATGAGAATGAGAAGGGGCATGTCAGGGCTTCCAGCCACTGCAGATGAACTTTAGATGCATGCACCACTTTATATGTCTGGCTTACGTGGGTCCTGGGGAATTGAACCTGGATCCTTTGGCTTTGCAGGCAAGCGCCCTAACCGCAAAGCCATCTCTCCACCCCCAAAATGTGTATTTTTAATTTAGTTATATTTTTGACATGTTCACACATGTTTTACATTTTGATTATGTGTGCCACATTGGCCTTCCTTATTCCCCCCCCCCACCCAGTCCTGCTACGCTCCCTCCTTTCATCCCTTGGCAGTGGTTATGCCCTGGCAGAGAATGACTCTTTGTGATGGTTAATCTCCAGTTGTGAACTTTACAGGATTTAGAATCATCATGGAAGCAAGTCTCTGGTGATGTCTGTGAGGGATTTCTAGATTAAATTAGTTGATGTGGGATGTCCCATTCCAACTGTGGGTGGCACCGTCCCATGTGCCGGGTTCCTGCACTATAGAAAAGGAGAGGGGTGGCTGAGCAGCCGCACTTGTTACTCAGTCTGTCTGCCTCCTCACTGTTCACTGAATGTGAGCAGCTGCCTCAAGCTCCCGCCACCATGTCCTCACTGCCATGAGGGACTTGGAACTGGGAACTAAGGAAGTCTTTTGGAAACCTTTGCGTTTGATGCTTGGAATCTATAGGCTGTGAATATGGAAGAAAAAGACAATGCTAGGACTAGAGGGATGGCTTGGTGGTTAAGGTGTTTGCCTACAAAGCCAAAGGAACCAGGCTTGTCTCCCCAGTACCCATGTAAGCCAGATGCACAAGGCGGCACATGCGTCTGGAGTTGGTTTGCAGTGGCTGGAGGACCTGGCACACCCATTCTCTTCCTCCCTCCCTTCTTCCTTCCTTCCCTCCCTCCTTGTCTCTCTCTCTCCCCCACTTTCTCTGTGTCAAATTAATTAATTAATTAATTAAATATTAAAAGACTGTGCTCCCAGGAGGGTCTATAACATAGCATGTCTTGTTCATAGCTGCTGTAGTTCATGAGTACGATAGCCTTGTCATGACCGGGTTCCACAGCACTCTTCTCCGTCTTCCATCTCTTACATTCTTCCTATGTCATTTTATGAGGTGTTCCATGAGCTCTGGATGAAAAAATAAATTTTAAACACCCACTACCAGTTCTGTATCCACACATACTGGAATGACAGAAACTGGTTTTCATATCAGAAGAGCCCAGACTAACAACAAAACCAAACTAACAACACATGTATACAGTAGTTTGAAGATACCAAGGAACAGTGAGAAGGAGGGACAGATGAAGAAATCCCTGTAATTGTTTTGAGAGATTTTCCAGGGTAGTAGCACAGGTAGGGGGAACACAGACTCCTGGAGCTGAAGAGCACAGTTCTGGAATTTACAGCGGCAAAGTGCTCAGATTCCCAGGGTAGTGTCAAAGAGGAGTGAGAGGCATTGACAGATGGTCGCCCTTGAACATAATGAGAGTGCATGTATGTGAAGATTCTACTGGAGACCAAGAGAAGAACCATTTGGGCGAAGGGGCAGGAGCGATGGCGGGCACCTGCAGAGCACTGAAAGGTGGCGCTGCATGGTGGACTTAGAAGCACTGACAACTTATCAAATGGTGAGCAAAAATAGCCCTAGATAAACTGCTACCCAAATCCTGACTAACTCATCTTTAATGTGAAACCCAGCTGTTCCCAACTAGCATAACTATATCCTAGGAGAAAACTCAAGAAGGTTTTGTAGAGCACAGATATATCCAGCACCTAACAAGGTGGAACTCACAGTGTTTAAAGTTGACTTAAAAATTGCCAGTCATGCAAGGAAGCAGGAGAAGGCACCTGTAATGAGAAGAAGAAAAAGAAATCAATTGATAATGACCCAGAAATGGTGCAGATGTTAGAATTCAGACAAGGACATTAAAGAAACACCCAAACTATTTCATATGCTCAAAAAGCAGACACATAGAAGATACTTTAAAATTTCAAATTATATTAACTTAGTTTGTGTGATGTGGTGTGCATGCGTGCCTGTGTGTGTGTAGGGGGCGGGTTCTTTGCTGATGTGGTGCCCTGTGCATGAGCCTATGGTGGCCAGAGGAAAACATCGGGCTACTGGTTCCCCAGATTGTTGCTTGTCACATGCCCCAGTGATTCCCTGGTCTCTGGCTCCTATAGGACTGGGGTTCCCCATGTGAGGGGCTATGCCTAGTTGTTTGGATGGTGCTGGGGGAATTGAGCTTGGGGGTCTCAGGCGTTCTGCAGTCCTTAGGCTTGCACAGGAAATGCACTTAAACACTGAGCCCTCGTTCTACCTTTTATTTCTTTATTGTTAAAATATTTTATTAGCATACACTAATTATACATAATAATGGGCTTCAGGGGCTGGAGGGATGGCTTAGTGTTTACCTGCAAAGCCATAGGACCCAGGTTCGATTCCTCAGGGTCCCTGTTAGCCAGCCAGCTGCACAAGGTGGCTCATGCATCTAGAGTTTGTTTGCAGTGGCTGGAGGTCCTGGGGTGTCCATTCTCTCTCTCTCTCCCCGCCCTTCTCTGTCAAGTAAATAAAATATGTTTTTAAATGGGCTTCAGTATGACGTTTTCATACATGTTGTAGTAGTCAACTTCAGGTCTCTGGCATGAACTTCCAAACCAGGCACAGTTATGGAGGAAAGGATTTATTGAAGATAAAAAGGAAGTTCCATAATGGCAGAAGAAGCTGCCCCAGTTTCACAAGTCCAAGCAGAGAAAGAAAATAAGCTACAAGTGACCACCAAAAAGCAGGCTTGCACTCTTCAAGAACTCCAGGCAGAACTCAGGCACCCTGCATATCTTTAGACTAGAATTCCAATCCCCCCACACACCTTAGGCTGGGCCCCAGGATCCACCCACAGTGACAACTCCTTAAGCTAGGTGGCTGTGGATCTAAATGACAAAGTTTAATAAAATTCTGAACATATTGGGAACTATCCATTCAAACTACCACACATGGATAGAATGTATTTCACACTTACCTCTGGTTGCTCCCTTGGCTCCTCTCACCCCTGCTGATCCCCTTCCTCATCCTTACTAATCCCCTCCTATATCTGTTTATTATTTTTAATTTATTTTTGTGTATCTTTTTGAATGACCTAATAAATTTTAATAAGCCTGCTTACAGGAGCATGGGTGACGGTTTGTTTACAGAAACATGGGCATCTTACCAGTGGAAACATCACTGAAGAAAATGTGCCTTCCTCACCTATCAACCATTAACTGCATATAAATTCTCAGGGAGCGACGGGGTTTCATGAGCCCCTCCCTGGTCCATGAAAGGATGTTGATGGCTAATCTTGTTCAGACCTAGTTGGGGAAACCAGTTACTGAGTTCGAGAGTGCAATGGCCACATCATGCCTGAAAGCCGGTATTCTACACCACTCTCCTCACTTCCTCTGGCTCTTCCTTTTTCCCTCCCTGTTGGAGGGTGGATAAAGATGTCCCATTTATGACTGAGGACTCAGCAGTCATTTACTCTTAGCACCTTGACTACTTAGGAATCTCTGCATTTACCACTGACCACTACAAAAAGAAGTTTCTTTGTCCAAAGCTGACAGCAGCACTACTCTGCATTCTGGGGACAACTCTAGCCACTACATGCACCTCTGTTCAAATTCTTTTTCATTTTATTTTCCTTTATTTTGTTTGAGCTTACCAAGAATTATATTTCCTCATGGAAATCAATTTTGTTTGACCCTCCTCCATCTCTTCCTCTACTTCATCATCCTTCTTCCTGCCCAGTATTTTTGTTTATAAAAATGAAAACTCCTGGGGCCAGAGAGATTGCTTAGTGGTTAAGGCGCTTGCCTACAAAGCCAAGGGAACTCGGTTCAATTCCCCAGAACCTATGTAAGCTAGATGCACAAGGTGGTACATGCATCTGGAGTTTGTTTGCAGTGGCTGGAAGCCCTTGTGTGTCCATTCTCTCTCTCTCTGTCTCTCATAGATAAATAAAAAATTAAAAATTTAAAAAATGAAAACTCCATGGGCTAGATAGATAGCTTAGTGGTTAAGGCACTTGCCTGCAAAGCTTAAGGACCCAGGTTTGATGCCCCAGGACCCAGATGCACAGGTAGTGCATCCAACTGGAGTTTGTGTGCAGTGGCTGAAGGCCCTGGTGTGCCCATTCTCTTACTCTATCTGCCTCTTTCTCTCTTTCTCAAATTAATAAATCATATTTTGAAAATGAAAACGCCAATACATCAGGCAGGATTAATGGTAGATTCGACATTGCAGAATAGAAGATAAGTTAGCCTGAAGATAAGCAATATAAAT
Organism: Dipus sagitta; assembly: GCA_036346955.1. Classification (NCBI taxonomy): domain Eukaryota; kingdom Metazoa; phylum Chordata; class Mammalia; order Rodentia; family Dipodidae; genus Dipus; species Dipus sagitta. Next base: position 97,974,377 of record CM070781.1, on the reverse strand, counting down.
GGTCCAAAGTGAAACATGTGAAGGTGGACCAGTGAGTGAGACCAGCGTCAGCGAACCATGAAATGTCTTCCATCTAACACCAATCTAAGTGAAATCCCTAGAGTTTAAAATCCCTAGAATTTGAAAATATTTAAATAACTGATAACTGAAATGTTTCCAAGATAGACACTACAAATCACATGATAAACTAATGGCTCCAAATTAATAATAAAAGGACACAGAGAGATAGGTCGTGTCACAGAGAGAGTAACAAATATAAGCAAATGAAAGAAAGATTCAGTGAGCTTAAACAGGTTAAATGAGATCATTCAGTCTGAGGAATGGAAAGGAAAATAAATTTCACAAAGAAAAGAGACAGAGACCCATGGAATACCATCAAGTGTACTAATATGCATATAATGGTTCCAAAAGCAGAAGAGAGAGAGAATGTGAACCTCCAAAAGATGATCTAAAGAAATAGTGTCCTTCAAGACATGGTCGCTGTATTCCTGGCGCAGGACCTGCACAGTACTGGCCTATCAGCATTCCTTCATGCATGGCACAGGGTGGCATGAGGGCCCTGTCCCTCTCTGAGGCGCTAAGGGCAGTCAGTGGCGGCTAGGGAAGTGGGTGTGGCCACTGGTAAATTACATACACACAGCACATAAGATGTCAAAGTAGAAGAGGGCCTATTAGGAAGAAGGGATTCAGTGGAAGGGGAACAGAAAGAGGGTAAAAGAAGATAATGGGAAGAGATCATGAACAACATACATTATATGAATGTACAAACAATTTTCAAAAACATACAACAGAAGTGATTCTCTTAATACCCTAAAATTGGTGCAATACATGAGTCTGTCATTCAGGAAGATCCAAAAGCTTGAAGTATATTAAATACAAAGACATATATATGTGGGCAAAACATTATCAAACTGTTGAAAGATAAAGTCACTCTTGAATAAAAGAAACAATTTATCACGTGCTAGGGAACCTGAATGAGATTACTAATCTGTTTCACACTAAATCTATAAATCCCAGAGTATGGAAGGATGACTTATTCAAAGAGCTGCAAGACAAATGCTATTAACCAAGAATTCCACATCCAGAGAAACTGCCCTTTGAAAATGAAAGCGAAAGGGCACCCTAAGAGCAATGACAGCCGAGAGAAGTGGTGCTAACACACTTGTCCTGCAGAAATACCAAAGGGAAGCCTTGGGGCTCAAATGAAATGACATCAGATAGTAACTCAACTCGACACAAAGCAATAAAGAGCAGATCAGAGTCACTACATGGGGTACCAGAAATGGCAGTGTAAATACACCTGCGTTTGCAATCTTTTGTCAGTGTTGAGGATCAAATCCAGAGCCTTCTACCATGCCAGGCAGGTGATATACCACCAAGCTACATCCCTAGCCCTAGTTTTCCATATTTGAGGTATAAGACAACTTCATAAAGCAACAGTTATAAGCCTGCATTAGGCGATATATAATGTGTAAAGATATAACATATAAAGTTAGAGTCAATCAAAGGGAGGAGGGAAAACGGTTGTATAAGAGTAAAATTTTTGCATCCTATTTTAATCTACTGGTAGGAATCTGAACATCGTCTGAGGTACCATGGCTAAATATTCTCCTTAAAGTGATGTAAAGAGTTAATGTTCAGCTGGGTGTGGCGGCGCACGCCTTTAATCCCAGCACTTGGCAGGTAGAGGTAGCAGGATCACTGTGAGTTTGAGGCCACACTGAGATTACATAGTGAGTTCCAGGTCAGCCTGGGCTAGAGTGAGACCCTACCTCAAGAAATATAATTTTAAAAAAAGAGTTAATGTTCAATCCTTACCATAACCCCCGTTTGATGATTTTTTTTCCAGAAAGTTGATAGGTAATTTTACAATTCTCCTGGCCCAGTGTAGCCAAAGTACTCTTGATAAGAGCAAAGCTGGACTTTTTATCTCAAGCTTACTTAGAGCTATAATAAGAAATCAGTATGGTACTGACTTATGGGAAGATAAATGATAGAGAAGACTCATGCTTGAAAGATGCTGATGATAGGTAGGTAGACAGTGATAGATAGGCAGATAGATAGACAGATAGATTGATTGATGCTAGAAAAGAATTGTGAACCCAAAATTAATCCTAACATTTATGATCAGTTGACTTTGAAAAAGGTGCTAAGACATTTAATGGGGAGATCATAGAATTTTCAGAAATACATGTCATAGTACAATAGTCACAGGTCAAAGAATAAAACTGAGCCCCCATCTCGTACTGTATAGAAAACATAACTCAAAATTTACCATCCGTAAAAAAAAAATACCACCCACACCAATGTAAGAGTTCAAAGTATAAAACTCATGGAAAAAATACTAGAAGCATATTTTTTGAGTCTTGTATGAACAGCACCTTCCTAGATATGGTACCAAAACACAAGTAACAAAAGGATCAGAGGCATTGAAGTTCTTTGTGGCCATAAGTCTTAGTGTTCTGAAGAATGCTTTAAAAAATTAAAAGTCACCACATAGAATGTGAGAGAAGGTTTCATTTCACTTGTCAAACAGTCAGCTTATGCCCAGAATAAAAATATTTAGCAACTCGGCAATAATTTAACTCAGCAATAATTTTTAAAGCCCTTCAAAACTTAAAAATGGAGAAGGGATTAGAAAAAGCACTTCTCCAAAGGAGACAGTAATCATGGACCATAGCTCACAAGAAGATGCTGGACATCATTAGTCATTAGGGAAGTGTGAATATCGTGATGAGGTACCACTTCACACCTTCTTTGATGACTGTTATCAAAAAGACAGATGCTAACAAATGATGTCAAGATGTGGAGACACAAGAATCTTAATAAATTACTGATGAGATTATAAACTGGGGCACACTGTTTAGAAAAGTTTGGTAGTTCGTGAAAATGTTAAATGTAACTACTACATGATATCAGTTCCTCTTCTAGGTATACGTTGAAGAGATGTGACAACGTATCTACATGTATATATTTCTGTATTAATATTCATATCAACATTGTACATATTAGCTTAAAAATTAAAATAACCTAAGTGTCCATTAATTGTGAATTCTTCTTTGAGTCATGGGCTATTTATAATAAGGCTCTCATGTTTTTACATGTCTGGGGTTTCCACAGACTGCCAAATATTTGGGGTTCAGTATTTCTAATTTGATTTCATTATAGTAAAAGTATCACTTGGATGCACTGAATCCTTTGAACTATGTTGGCCCTTGTATTTTGGCCCAGAATAGTCTAGACTGGGAACTGTTCTATGCAGAGATGCAAAACCCACTGAGGAGAATATGTATTTTGTTGTTGTTGTTCAGTGGAGCATCCTGAAAATGGTAATTCAGAAGCAAGCTTAAAGTACCCTTGCTGGCGCTCTGTATACTTACACTGCCAGTTACTGAGAGAGGACTTGGATGTTTCTGGTTCTCTGCATTTCTTTCAGTTTTTGCTCCATGGATTTTCAGACTTACTGCGCACATGCGCACGCATGCACACATGCACACACCTCTCAGCAGTGCACCCTTTCACTCATTGTTATGAAGTTTCATTTTTATTCTTTGCTCTAAAATCTCTTTTCTCTGATAGTAATATGTTCACTCCAGCTTTGGGTAAAAATAGTGTTTGCATCCTGTACCATTTTCTGCTTAGTCTGTTCATATATTTACCCATAAGGTACATTTTTTGACCTGTGTATGTAGCTCAATGGTAGGATGCTTCCCATTGTGCATGAGGTCTCGAGCTGGGAAACAAGTCAGAACCATATCCAAACGTAAACCCACTCTCCAATATCAAGCTACCATTAATTGTGGGCTACAAGAGGGCCTACACATATTAAATTCTCTATTAAAAAAAAAAAAGTAAGGGTTATCTCATTTGTCCTGGTGCTAACTTACTCTCCATTGGAGAATCTGCTTCTCTTTTTCAGATAGATGTAGATCCTAAGGAGAGAGTCACCCCATCATACCTCAAAAGGACTCCGGCTGAAACTAAGAAAAATCGGAGAAACAAGCAAGGGGGCTGTTTTCCTGATGAACCGGATACCAGCACAAGGGGGAAGGAGATCAGCACAGAGAAAAATCAACTCCTACCAAATCAGAGAGCCAGAGCCTCAGAGGCCCCCAACACCTCATCACTGAAGCAGACCAAAAATGAACCCAACATGGCTCAGGGAAATTTTGCGGAAGAGGGGGCGGAAAGAATGTCAGAGTCACATGTTGGGTCATGATATGCAGAGACATTTAGCTTACCCATAACTGTGGGCTAACTCCACAATGCATGACCCGTATACCTCAACAAGGAGGGGCCAAGGGGAGGGGGTTGGTCACAGATGAGCCTAATAATGGTACCAAACTGACTGTATTTGCTGAATACAGAACTGACTAATAAAGAAGAAAAAAAAAAAAAAAGGAAGGAAGAAAGAAAGAAAAAGAAAAGAAAAAAAAAAACCTTTTGTAAGAGGAAAAAAGAGGTCTTGGGTTCCAACCCAAGAGCTACAAAAAGTGTCTCTTCTTCTCATTCTGTGGACAGTGCTGTCCCCTGTAGCTGCTTTGCTATCAGTCGTGAACAGTCCCACTGTGTTTTTCAATATGGGAGTTGATGACCAGCCCTTGGGCCGCATCTCCTCCAAACTGTTTGTAGACAAATCTCCAAAGACAGGGTGGTGGTTTGATTCAGGTGTCCCCCCTAAACTTAGATGTTCTGAATGCTAGGTCCCCAGCTGATGGAGATTTGGGAATTAACTGCTCCTGGAGGTGGTGTATTGTTGGGGGTGGGCTTATGGGTATTATAGCCAGTGTCCCCTTGCCAGTGTTTGGCACACTCTCCTATTGCTATTGTCCACCTGATGTTGGCAAGGGGGTGATTTCCACCCTCTGCTCAAGCCATAGTTTTCCCTGCCATCATGGAGCTTCCCCTTGAGTCTGTAAGCCAAAATAAATCCTTTTTTGCCCCCCAAAGCTACTCTTGCAGTCAAGTTCGAATTGCTGGCAGAAATCACCTGACCAACACTTTTGTGCTCTGAGTCATAGAGACAAAGCTTGTGTTTAAAGAGGCTTTGCTTTCACCAAATTATCCCAAGATCATTCATATGCCAGGATAGTAACCTCACATGAAGAAGGGTGCTGGTGGCAAGTCTACCCAAGGGGAGAAATTTGATTATGAAACTTTCATCCTGAAGCAGATAGGTCCTGGTACCTTGTCCATAGCAAATACTGGACCAAACACAGATGTTCCCCAGGTTTTGCCTGCACTGCCAAGACTGAGTGGCTGGATGGCAAACATGTGCTCATTAGGCAGGTGAAAATTACATGTGCATTGTGGGAACCATGGAGTGTTTGGGCTCAGGAATGGCAAGACCTGTGGCCTTCACATATGCACATAAGCATGTGCACACACACAGGCCCTCACAGGCATACAAACATGCATATGTACCTGAACGCGTGCCATACATAAACATACAAACATACACATGCAAACACATGAAATCAATGTACTTTACTGAGTAAAAGTGAAACAGCATATCAGTCTGGGCTGGAGTTCATAGGGAGAAATCTCTAGCACTATACGTTAACATTGAAAACTACAAAGTCGGGCTGGAGAGATGGCTGAGCAGTTAAGGTGCTTGTCTTTGAAGCTTACGGGCTCATGTTCTACTCCTGGCATGTTAATTTTCTCTCTTTCTTTCACTCTCTCACTCTTGCATAAAAAAAAAAAGCAGTCTGTTGGGCTTGCATAAAAAAAAATTACAAAGTCTCAAATCAGTGGTCTCAATTCCCACCTTAAGAAAATACAGTATGAAGCCTGTGATCCCAGCTACTTGGAAGATCCCAAGTTTAAGGCCTGCTGGAGCTATAGAGTGAGACCCTGTGTCAAAGTAAAAAAAGTGGCTGTTGATGCAGCTCAGTGGTAGAGCACATGTCTAGAGCATGAAGCTCTTGGGTCAATCTCTAGCATTTAAAAAGGGGGCTGGAGAAATGACTCAGCAGTTAATAGCACTTGCCGTATGTTTATTTCAGGTTTACAAATCCAGGGATGTTCCATAATGGAGGACGAAAAAGACCACTACCAGCACCTCAAGCAAGCACACTCCAGGAGCCCCAGGCAGAGCTCAAGCACTGTATATTTTAGGCTGGAAACAGATCTGCCCCTAGTAACTCTGCCCCAGTAACACCTTAGGGCTATACACCAGGATCCACCCACATTGACACCTCTCCCAGGAAAGTAGCTGGAAATCCAAGTTACAATCTTTTTTGTTGTTGTTGTTGTTGTTTTTTTGTTGTTTTGTTTTTGTTTTTGTTTTTCCAGGTACAGTCTCACTCTAGCCACCATAATGCCTGGCTCAAGTTACAAGCTTAAATAAAACATTTGAGCAGTGTGTGTTGGTGCACGCCTTTAATCCCAGCACTAAGGAGGCAGAGGTAGAGGATTTCTGTGAGTTCAAGGCCACCCTGAGACTGCATAGTGAATTCTAGGTCAGCCTGAGCTAGAGTGAGACCCTACCTTGAAAAACCAAAAGAAAAAAATTGAGTCCATTGGGGGTCATAAATTCAAACTATCACACCACACAAGAATGAGGGCCTTGAGTTCAGTTCCCAGCACTTACGTAAACAACTGTACATGGTCACAGTGTCTGTAACCCCAGTCCTGTGGGAGACGAAAGAATCTCTGGGGCTCACTGCTCTGCCAGTTTGACTGCAAGTAGCAGCTCTGGGTTAAGTGAGAGACTTCATTTGAAGGAAACAAGCAGATGAGCAATTCTCGTGCATCTTCACACACACGTGTGCATACACCACACACATTCCACACCACACATACCACAGACACGTGCCACAAAAATCAAGTTCAGCAAAAATGGGCTATATTCGATATGAGCTCTCTGAGCAGAAGCAGATGAAATAGAAAACAGAGAATCAATGAACTAAAAAGCTGCCTGTTTGAGGGGATCGATGCATTTGACAAGCAGCTAGCCTGACCAGCTCGGTAATGAGAAAAGTGGCATCATTACGTGTCCTCTGCATATTGAGGACAGCAGGATGCACGCTCAGGACAGCATCAATACCTGCTGCTTCAGCACCAGTTGAGATTCACCAGCTCTGTGAAAGATGCAGCTGGGGAAACGGCCACTCTGACAGGAATTGTCTTTGTCGTGTCCTGTTAAAGAACACGAAGCTGTGGCTTAAAACCTTCCCACAAAGAAAACCCTAAGGTCAAACGTCTGCACTGGTGAATTCCCAATTAGAAATAATACCAATTTTGCGTGACTCTTCCAGAACACTGAAGATGTTAGTCTGATGACAAAGCTGATGAACAATATTGTAAGAAAGGAAATGCAGAGCAAGGCTTGGGCCAGCCCTCAGGCAGGATGTGGTGCGCCCACATGGGGCAGGCATCTAGAAAAAAAACAAAACAAAACTGTAGGACAGTAGTCAGAACTATGAATGGCACCTGAGGAAAACAACCTAAAAGAGGAAAGGATTGTTTAACTCATGGTATCAGAAGTTTTATATCATGGTCTCTTGGATGTGCTATTTCTGGGTGAAATGAGGCAGCACGTCATAGTGGGAGGATGTGGAGAAGAGAAACATAAGTCATGGTGGCCAGGATAGAGAGAGGAAGAAGTGAAGGAGAAGAAAGAGGAGAGAGATGGAGAAACAAATAGAGGAGGAGGAAGAGCGAGAGAGAGGGAATGGCAAGGAAAGGAAGAGAGAAACAGACACAGCAGAGAAAATGCATCCCTTCCAAGTCCCATCCTCAGTGATCTACTTCCTGCATCTAGGTTCTGCCTCCTAATGGCCTGCTCCCCATGAGCTGATCCCCCTCTCAACAGCCACCACCATCAGGGGAGCAAGGCCTCAAAACATTGCCTTTGTGAACATTTTCGAACATTTTATATCCTAACCTAACGAGGGGTCATTCAGTAAGCCAAATCCCTGCTCCAAATCTCTTCTGGGACACTTTACCAGCTGTGTGATCTCAGGAAAGTAATTTGGCTTCCTCATCTACAAAAATCGAGGCACTAACGGTACCTAGTAGCTGGAAGTTCAAATGAAGATTCAATTAGATAATGTATTTACAGTATCCTTAAAACAGTTTCTGGGACATAATAGGCAGTTCAATAACTATTAACTGTAACAAGATAATATTCTTGCGAAGATAAAGGAGCCCTATGTGTTTTGTCCTGTGAATAAATGTTTGTAGCAGTAGTTGTTTTTCGATCAATGAAGCAATTTAAAAATTATTCTTTTCCTTTGCATTTAAAGAGGACTGTGCTTTACCAAAATTTGGTCCCGAATTTGGATGCCCAGCTCCCACACAAAAGGTTGGGTACGTGAAACATGAGTGCTGGGGTGGTGGAGGCAGAAGGATACCTGGGGTTGTGAATCAGTGAGCTTCCAGTCTAGTGACTGACCGTGTCACAAAAAATTAAGTGAGGAATGACCAAGAAAGTCACCTGATACTGGCCTTTGGTCTCCACATGCATGGCTCACGCAGGCACATATATTTGTATATACATTCACCTGCATGCCAAAAATTCATTGATGTATTGATGAGTTAATTAAATGTGCTATGGCTATTTATATAGCTTACATCCTGAACAGGAAATGGTAGTCTTTGTTTCATGTTTTATTTTCAGTCATGGGAAGAACAGAGACTTTTAAGACTTCCTTTGGCCATTATTTTTCCAGTGGGCTGAAGCCTCTTGTCTTCCCTGCACAGCAGTCCTTCAGTCTAAGCTGTGACAGAATCCAATGAAGTCTTGCTCCCTGGAACCTGCTGACTTCCTCAACTCCTTATGGCTTATAGTCTTACTGAGACAAAGCCTGCTTGTTAGAGAGCTTTCTCTGGCTCTGAGAAACTTGCCCTCCCCAAAGGCTGGGAAATAAAAACAAAAATATGGCCCTGGATGCTTACCCTTGATATTTCTTCCTCACACCGAAGTTAAGCCTGATATGAAAAAGCAAACAGGAAAGCAGGTATGAGGTCCACGTGCCTGGGCGCTCAAGCCAGGCCCCAGTGGTTAGCAAGGAGTCTCCTTCCACTTCTCCTGTCCCTGCTGTCCCCTGCTCGCTGCCCGGTCCTTTTAGTGCATGGGTAGCAATATGAGGAGAGGAGAAAGGTGTGTGGTGAGTGACGCGAGAAGAAGCAGACAACAGAGGAGCACCAAGACCGTCTGCTCATTAAGGCATCTCAATCCTACCCCAAATCTCCTTGAGGGAGGACCTGGTCAAATTCTTAGAAAGGAGAGCAAACATGCCCATACTACTTCCTTCTCTTTGGATGCATACCACAGTTCCTCTACTCCAGCAGTATTAATATTTTAGACTGAAAAATTCTCAGTGGTGAGGGCTTGACTTGAGCATTGTTGGAGGCTTAGCACATCCCTGGTCTCCACCCGCTGGAAGCCTCCAGAAATCTGTTTTCAAATCATTACAACTGAGCTGCCTCTCTATGTTCCAGTGTCCCCTCGGGATGGGAGTAAAGCCCCCTGGGGGTTGGAACCATTGACAAATGCAGAAACAGAAGTCGAGCCATTTCATCTTGGTGTCCCTTTATCTCCTGCCCAGTTCACAAAGTTCACACAGCAATCTAGTGGGAGGGACATGGGTTTGGAAGCGCTGCTTAGACAGGAAATGCTGCTTCCGGTGTGAACGACAGACACTGGCCTAGAGGAAAGTAAAGCATCACCACACTGTGCTGGAAGGTGCTGAGGCTGTGATGGTTCATCTCTGGTTGTCAACTTGGCAGGGCTTAGGATCACCATGGAAACAGGTCACTGGGTGTGTCTTTGAGGGATTTTCTAGATTTGGGCAATTGAGGTAGGAAGATTCACTCTGAGTGCAGAGGTGCATTCCACGGGCTAGGGTCCTGGGTTGAATAAAAGAAGAAAGATTGCCGAGCACCGGCAGTTGTTGCTCTGCTTCCTGACTGTGGGTGTCGTGTGACCAGCGGGCCCACGCTTCCCCACCGTGGTGGACCGCATCCCCTGGAACTGTGCGCTGAAGCAAACCCTGCCTGCCTTGAGTTGCTTGTGTCTGGTGTTTTCCACAGCAACAAGACAGTAACTCACACAAAGACCTTTGTTCCTCAGGGTTCTCTTGTGGGAGCTGTGTCAGAGGATTACTGAATAGTATTTCCATATATCCTATGTATGACCCATGTTGACAGAAAATACAGCTTTTCCTTCAGAGGGAGTACAAGTTTATTCTGAGCCAAATACTAGTGACCATGGCCTGAGAACATGATTTCAGGTTACATTGACTAACACGTTCTACTACAAAAACAGTCACATGAACTTTCATAGTCCCAGAACCAAGAGAGTCATAAATCAATGCATTTTCCAAATATCTTGGTGGGGACATCAGGTAGGTGGGTGACATTAAAGCATGGAAATGTCTACTATAGGTTTCAGATGCCATCTGATGGTATGCTTAGCTTTTGGATTATTGGAAGGTAGGGGTCTGTTTGTACGTTCCAAAAAGATTTTACCTAATAGTCACAAGGATGTTAGTCCACTCAATGGAAGTGGGCATTGAATGTATATGTAAGGGACTAAGATAGTCTGAGGTAATTTGGCCCTAGACCTGCAACATTCCAATGCCCCACACTCACTGAAGTTCTAGCCAGTGAGCCAGCCCTTGTCATATTCCCTGTAGGTGGGGCTGCTTTCTGGGAGCTTTAGTTCATATTTGTAAGTAGCCCAAAGGTGACACTCATCCCTTGCCATTAAAATAGAGTCCCCTCTTTCCCAAGTCACCGTGGACTTATTCTGATCTGTACATGTGATTCCTGAAATGGCAGTTGACACATTGCAGAAGTGATGGAGCTAAGGATCTGGAAGTGGGAAGATGCCAATGGGTTATCTGTGGGCTTGATGTAACCACAATGTTCTCCTATGAGGGATGCATGAGAAATCAAAGTTAGACAGAGGGGAAGCAGAAGGAGAAAGGAGAGAGATAAAATGTTGCCTTGTGGCTAGCTTAAAGGATAGGGGAAAAGTTTGTAGACAACAAGACACAGGCAGCCCCTGATGCTGGGAAGAGCAAGGAGACAAGATTCTTCTCAAAGCCTCCAGGAGGAACACAGCCCATCTTAAAATGCTCACCTCCGGGTCTGTAAAATTAATTCCTGCTCTTTTAGATCACAAATTAGTAAGAGTTTGTTATAGCAGGTAAAGAAAACAAACATTCTCTGTGGCTCAGGCTTCAGATCAACTTTATCGCCCAGTAGCTGGGTTTCTCAGTATCTCTAACTGTCATCTTCTGCCTCTGTAAATTATGCAATACTTAGGATCCTCATGCTGGAATCCTTTACATTCTGCGATTTAACCTCTCTGAGGAGCTCCTGACAGCACTCTAGAATCACATGGGTAGGAGTTACCTGCTGTCCTTGTGCAGGGATAAAAAAATAAAATGGGGGCTGGAGAAATGTCTGAGTGGTTAAGTGCTTGCCTGTGAAGCCTAAGGACCCTGGTTCAAGGCTCGATTCCCCAGGACCCACGTTAGCCAGATGCAGAAGGGGGCTCATGCGTCTGGAGTTCGTTTGCAGTAGCTGGAGGCCCTGGCGCACCCATTCTCTCTCTCTCTCTCTCTCTTTCTGTCATTCATAAATAAATAAATAAATAAATAAATAAATAAATAAATAAATAAATAAAATAGGTCTAGTTGGCCTCTGGTTCCAGGCACAAAGCTCCCAAAATCTGTGATTTTGGGGCTGGAGAGATGGCTTAGTGGTTAAGGTGCTTGCCTGCGAAGACTTAGGAGCCATATTCTACTCTCTAGATCCCACATAAGCCAAATACACAAGGTGTTGCAAGCGTGCAAGGTCGCACATGTACACAAGGTGGCACGCTCGTCTGGAGTTCGATTAAAGTGGCTGGAGGTCCTGGCTCACCAATTCTCTCTCTCTCTCTTTCTCTCTCTCTCTCTCTCTCAATTGCTCTTGCATAAAAAGGCCAGTCTGTTGGGCTTGCATCAAAAAACTGTGATTTTTGTGAATGACAGCAGTGTCTTGTTACTTACAATGAGATACTTTTGAACACATCTGAGTTTATGCTTACTGGACCCTTGGAGAACTTTGCCTGACCCTCTGGGGAGAGCAGAGGGGCTGGAGCCTAAGTTCAGTCATGTGACCAGTGGTTCAGTCAGTCATGTGTTAGATATCACCAGAAGCTCTGGGTGATGAGGCTCTGGGAGTTTTCTAGTCACTGACAGTACTGATGCCTGGGTGGGCTGGCACACTCTGATGTCATGGCACACAGCTCTTGAGGCTCTCAGATCATGGGTTTAAGCCTTGCCTCATCTTTGTTCATTTGTATCCTCTATAATCAGAGCTGTGATAAACAACTGGCTTACCTCATCCTTTGATTCAGCTGACTTCACGTCTAATGCAGAGGAGAGACAGGGGCTTGGGGAGATGCTCAGGTCCTCACACTTGTGCAGCAAGCACTTTATTCACTGAGTTTAGATTCCAAGCACCTACATAAATGCCATGTATACATTTCATATGTTTATATAGGCATACATTTCATCTATGCATATACATATATGCACATAATACATTTCATATGTGCACATGCATAAATTTCACGCGTGTATATACGCATATACATTTTACATTTGTATGTGTACGTTGAGTTCCTTTCGGGCCTGCCTTCTCCTTGTGCCCCAAAACCGTTGTGATAATCCAGGAGTTCTCTAGCGGCTGGAGAACCACTGGCTCAGGTCACCAAGGATCCCTCTGATACTTTCTCAGCATCTCCTGGAGATCTGATTTCCCTAAGGCTTGCAATGCTTCTCCCAGGGCTGTCCTCTCCTTTTCGCAACGACTGATGATTAAGAACACATGCCTGTTAGCTGGGTTGTAAATGAGTCTTCTGTCCAACCAAAGTCCCCAACCCAGGGCCCAAGGTTAAATGTGTGGTCACAGAGCCCAGCTCTTCATTATCTGAAATGAAATAAGTCTCCTGTTTCCTCTCCTCCCCAGCAGCAGGAGGCATTGGCCCTATCTCTGGCAATATCAAGTTTATAAGCATAGTTTCTCACTTTTATTCATTTGAGAATTGAATTAGCTTTCACATTTGCCTCCACCGCTTCAAAGAACATCTCCCAGCCATCATTTACCACACTATTAAATCGAGGAGCGTCTTGTCTGTACATCTGATAATTTGATTCTGAGTGATGTTTGTGTTGCTGCTAAGCATTTCAGCCAACAACAATAACGTTACAAATGTGTGGCCAGCCCTTTAACCACTAACTCAAAGGAGATTCTGACAACTGGATACAGCACTAGTAATGAAGAGACTACATTACTTTTCAAGATACTATGTTTCAGTGGGGAGAACTGGATTCAATTTAAAGATGCTCCCAATTCCAGTCAAAGTAACATCTTCAGTTTCTCAAATGAAAACTAGGTGAATCTGATGTTGAAACAAGCTGGAAATTTCTGGATGTGAGTGTAGTGAGTGGCCTTGGCATTGTCGTCATGAGACTCCCTTTATTCCACCTTGTAAGCAAGACCTCCAAGAGTGATAGAATGGGCAGAGAAAATACAGGGCTTACACTAGACCCAAGAGAGTGAACTGCTAGCTTAGACACTTAGACAGTGTGGTGGTTTGAAGGTAAGTGTCCCTTATAGCCAAATAAATATGTGATTAAACCTCATGCTTAATCCCTAGCTGCTGGAGCCTTGCTAGAGGAGTGTGTCACTGAGGATGGGTCTTGGAGTGCGATAGCCCAGCCTGTTACCAAACTTAGCTCACTTTTCTACTTCCTCTTTGTTGATGTGAAATGGGACTCTGGCTGTCTCCTCCTGACATGTTTTCTTTCCCTGCCATCACAGAAACTTACCCTTGAAAATATAAGACAATAAGTAAATAAATAAATGCTACTTCTGATCAGGCATTTTATCCCAACAAGAAGAAAGTAAATGTTGCAGACAAATTATATATTCCTTAGTTTACTCTCCTGTAAAATGATGGTGATGGTGATGACGAAAGAGATACAGTACAGAGCAGCTGAACTCAAGATTTCCCAGTCATGGCTCTAATGAAGTTAGAGGCCATTCTTTGTCTCGGGGATGCTCGGTGTATGGCAGGATATTTAGCAGAGTCTTTGTGCCACTCTCCCGAGTATCAGCATTAAATTCACAACAGCGCCAATGAAATGTGTGCCCAAACATTGTCAGATATCCCCTGGAGCACCCCTAGCAGGAGCCGCTGTCTGAGGTAACATCTATAAAGCTTGGGTGGTATCTGACGTACTCACTGGATGAGGGTTGAATAACCAGTACCTGTTATGAGATTAAAACAAGGTTAGAAACAACAGCCTCTGAGCAGCCTGGGAGGTTCTCATCAGTGCTGAGCTTTGCATGGGCGCCTTGTGGTTTGTGATGCAGCTCTACAGCACGTCTGACGTGGGGCTTCTGTGGGATCTGACAGCCTGAACTGTGTTTTTTGGTATCCATAGTGCAGAAGTCAGCATAATCACCATTTTTTGGAGTGCAGGAAAAAAGCCCCACTTTTGGGGTTTGAATGTGAAATGTCCCCCATGGCTTATGTACTTGTAATTAAGCCTCATACTCAGATCCCAGCTGATGAATCCTTTTTGGAAAAGGAGTCACTGGGTACAGACTTAAAAATTTTTCTTAGTCCAGCCAGATTGGATGTTCTGAGCTAGCTCAGTCTTGCTATTCTATCCTGCCACTGATATGTGAAGATGTAAGCTGATGCCTGCTCTGCCTTGCTTTCTCCACCATAAGGAAACTCTCTCTCTAGCCTAGTCATAAGCTACAAATAAACTCTTTCCTCTCATAAGCCCCATAAACTGTTTTCGTGAGGTATTTTGTCCTAGCAATAATAAAGTAACTGCTACACCTGTGAACAAATGATGTTGTCTAATACTCATGTTTTTCATCTAGTTGCCCATTTTTACTGAGTGTCTAACATATACCAGGTTCTACGCTGGACATTTTGGAAAATAATAAATAAGGGACTTGGTCTGCTTTCCAAAAGTTACAAAGTAGAATAGACTGTGCATAAATAAAAGATAATTACAGCAGAACTATGATAGAGAAAAGAATTTGGTCATCCAACACAACCTCAATTAAGACTAAATTTTCCTTCCCAAACTGATTGCAAAGATTTATCTCCTACTGAAGCTGTTTTTCAAAAGGAAAGCCCTGTGTTGGGAAGATGATTCAGTGGTTAAAGGTGCTTGCTTGCAGAACCTGCTTGCCCAGGATCACTACCCCAGTACCAAGCAGAGCTGGGGAAAAAGTGGACACACACACATACACACACACACACACACACACACACACACACACACACAAAATGAAAATTAATGAAAAAAGATAATGGTAAAAAAATGACAAATGGAAAATTCCAAGGACAGGATCACCCTCCTCCAAGGAAAACTAATGATTTTGTGATAAATTTGAGCACATATTTCTTTGCACCCTGTCGCCCTGTCTCTTCTCAGTGGTCAGCCAGTAATAATACACTTGGGAGAATGAGCTGCTCACCCACATGTTCTATTTCCAGAGGAAAATCATCTCTCTCTGTCTGTCTCTCTCTCTCTCTCCCTCTCTCTCTCTCTCTCTCTCTCTCTCTCTCTCTGTGTGTGTGTGTGTGTGTGTGTGTGTACACGTGTACTGTGGTTTAGGATGATCAACCCAGCATTTTAGCAAATTCTTAGTGTTTTCAAGAGAGTCTATCTCTCAGCAGGAGCCGTCACAGCCATTTAGTGGTCCATAAGCGCTTGTGCGCTGTCATTGCCCAGAGTGCCTCTCCAGCACAATATTGGTTGGAGAGGACGAATGAGGCTACTGTGTTTTAGACATGTGTCAGTAGTGGGGAAGGAGGGCTTCACTCTACACTAAACCCAGAAAATGAAAGGTAAACTTCAATGAATGATGTTGGAATGGATGAATCAAAAAGGACAAAGCAAATAATGGAGTGAGTGAGAACGGGGTTATTTGAATCTTACATTCATATCCTAAGATTAAGGTGTAATGATCAATGATGGTTTTGCCTATTTAGCCTGGCTCCTGTTCTGAAAATTTGTCTTCCACCTACAAAATCTAAACCATTCCCTCAAATGATTCTTCATCTCTTGTACCTACTAAAGGGTCTGCAAGTCAGCATCTGACAAGGATGGGTACATGATCCAAGCTAAACCAATGAGTCCCTTTGATGGGGATTTTGGACTTGACTTTGAGAAAGTGAACCCAGTAACCCGCTGAGTACTGACTTCATAACTAGAAAAACCCCAGATCCTGTTTGTTACTAAAGAGTAGAGTGTAAGGAGACAAGCAGACAATTCTCATAAAAAGGGGGGGGGGGAAGGATACTAAGTCTTGCTTTCATGCTTCCTGAAGGCCACCTGCCATTCTTCTCTCTTTTCAATTTATCTATTGATACCTTTCCCTGACCCCCTTCTTCCCAACTAGTCCTTCTTCTACTTAATTTACTTTTTCTTCTCTCTCTCTCTCTCTGTCTCTCTCTCTCCCTAAGCTTAGTTAGGGTTGTCTGCATGAGCATGGGCGGGGATTATGTACCAGAGAACATGCACCTCATCAGTCATGAGAGCACTGCAGACAATCTCTCCGCCTCTTCTAGCAACCATTAACTGCCAGGTTCTGCCTGGTCTTGGCTGTGCTGCTCTTCAGTGAGATGTCCCGGTGTCCTCCAGCTACTTTGAACACCGTGTCTTTGACAGTTGACACCTGAAGAGCCTGGGCTAAGCACACAGACCAGGCTTACAGATGGGCTAAAAGTTGGCATGGTTTATCACTGCAGTGAGTCATACCAGGTTGGGCACACAACACCATATTGCTGACTCTAAATGCAAGCGTTGGAGAATTTACTGGGGAGAGAAGAGTAATCAATTGACTTGCTGGAAATGTCCTGGCTGGGCTATTACTCAAATATTTCTATTGCCTCAAGTGCTGATTTTTTTTTTTCTCTCTGTGCCATGTCACTAATCTGAAACAAAGCAAATAGGACCTTTCAATGAGGCCTTTACTACCAGGGCCGTTTTGAATTAATACTGCATCACGGAAAAGGCTATTTGCAGTGTAGCAGCTTAAAGCAAAGGTAGCTAAGAGGCTGGCTCACTGGTCTTGTAAAGATGCCTACATTTGGAGAAGGAAGGAAAAGCTGACTTTATCCACTGCCAGCTAGGCTCTGTGTAATGCTACCTAGCCTGCATATGGAGGCTGGTACTGGAATCCAATCCTCTGACTCCACAACTCATACCCTTTCCTTGTTGAGATTCATCAGGGACACAGACATGCTATCTGCAAGCAGTTCTTCACATCCTAGAGTTACAGAGGGTGCTGTAACTCTTGCCCAGGCTCTTCTTTTTGTACCACAGGCTCCTAAAGGCAACATGAGTCCCAGATACATGGTTTAAGATCTCAAGCAGTGCAGCTGTGAATCTTCTCTTCACCCTCTTTGCAGCATGGGCATCAGGTACAAAGGTAGTTTTTGCATATGTATGACTGTAGAGTATGTGCATGTGTGTATACATATGCATATATGTGTGTGGACATTCATGTGGGGGCGCATGTTTGTGTGCATACATGTAGAGATCAGAGGTCAATGTCAGGTGTCTTTCTCAGCTCTGTCCACCTTAGTTTGAAATAGGGTCTCTCACTGAACCTGGATCTTACCAGTTCTACTAGACTAGCTAGCCAGTGACTGATATGCTGGTTAATCCTCACTGGTAACTTGGAAGCATTTAGAATCACCATGAAAATACACCTCTAAGTGTGTCTGTGTGAAGGTGGTTCCAAAAAGGATTAGTTGAGAATGGACTGCCTCAGAAAGGATAAATAGGGGAAGTGAGCTGACCACAGGCATTCTTCTTGCTCTGCTTCCTGACTAGCTACTTCATGCTCTTGCCACCATGCCCCCACCCTGCCACAATGGACTGTGACCTTGAATCGTGAGCCACAGAAAACCCTGCCTTAAGTTGCTTTTGTCAGATATTTTGTCATAATTACAAAAGTAACTATTACAGAGGACTATTTTGGGGCAGGAAGGCAACTAATAGGAAGGAGGAAGGGAAACGAGAGGGCGATAGGAAGTGAATGTAAGCAAAGTACATGATATGAATTTTAAAGACACCAGAGTCAAGCCTGTTATTTTGTATGCTAACTAATTTTTTAAAGAGATGTTTCAGGCAGTCACTTTGATAGTCTCTATCTAACCTTTGTACAATATTTGATGACACCGGTCTTCAGCTGGGACTTCGTCCTCTCTGCTTAAAACCCTAATGGTTAATATCCCTCCTGGAAAATCCCAGAGCACTCCCTCAGCCCCACACCACGCACGTGCTAACACAAATTTCCTGATTGCCACCATCACTGTCATTGAAATCTCATGCTCCCTGTACATTTAGGACAAGCTCTTGCCCGTGATGAACAATTTGTATACATTGGCGTTATCTTCCTTGCAAAACAGAAAGGTGAAATCAGTTTATTCATCTTTATTTTCCCCGCAGTACTGTGAATGTATTTTTCCTACTTACTTAGTCAAGGACTGTTTAGTGACAAAAAAAAAAAAAAAAACTCCATAAACAAACAAACATAAAAAACCCCAGAAACCTGTTCAGACTAACTTAGAGCTGGGGTTGCTTTGGCACTGGGATGTGGCAGATGCTCACCTCATGTATTGCCTTCCTGGCATTCATTTTTCTCTGAACAGTATCTTAATGTTCCTTTGGGATTTGCCGCTTTGTGTCGTAGTTATCTTCCTGTTGCTGGGACAAAACAGCCATATAGAAGCAGCTAATGGGAGGAAAGGGTTTCTTTCCGGCCTACAGTTTCACGGGGAAGTTGCATGAGGAGGAGAACGCATGGCAGAGGAGGCACCTTGCTCAAATCTTCATATATGAGCAGCAAGGTGGGAGCAGTAAGCATCATCTGGCCCTGGCAAGGAGGAGCTGAGCTTCAATGCTCCAAAGCCTGCCCCTAGCAGTGTGCCTCCTCCAGCAAGACCCACCACCTTCCAAAATTGCCACCCACTGGGGACCAAGTATGCAAGACACCTGAACTTATGGGGGACATCTCATGCATACCACAGCAGTTTGTTTCCTCATAGCTTTTGTGGTTGGGCTGAGGTTTGGATTTCTGGGAGTGGATAGAACACTGTGAGCTTGGTTCACTCAATGACTGCTTCATTCATAGGCAAACATGTGACAAACCGTCCAGTAAGCACCAACCCATTAATGTCTTCTAAATTTCCTGTGAATTATGAGATGCCTTCTCCATTGTGATTGCGAAGTAAGAATCCTAAGAGCTCTGCGGGAGCGTGTCTGAGAGTAAGGCTAATGCAGAAGAATGCAACAAGAGACCCGGCAGAGGTGAACCCTGGGGCACCATTTCTCCCAGGAGTCCACAGCTCTGTGGGCCTAAAAACTAACTTCCTTCCTACTAACCTATTTGATCACATAGGTTCATCTGATAATTAGAGTCAAAAAAAACCCCTGACAGGCATCTTTACCAGGTTTTCCAACTTTGTGGAATATAGATTTTTTTAAAACTATCCTGATGACTCTTCCAATTAGTGTCAGTTGTGATTTCTCCTTTGTTTCATCAATCTTTGCTAAAAATATTTTATTACAGGCATGGTGGCACATGCCTTTAATCCCAGCACTTGGGAGACAGAGGTAGGAGGATCGCCATGAGTTCAAGGCCACTCTGAGAATACAGAGTGAATTCCAGGTCAGCCTGGGCTAGAGTGAGACCCTTCCTCACCCACCCCCCCCCAAAAAATATTTTATTTATTTGAGAGAGAGAAAGAGGCAGATAGAGGGAGAGAGAGAGAGAGAGAGGGAGAGAGCATGGCAAGGCCTCTAGCCAGTGCAAATGAACTCCAGACACCTATACGCCACCTGTACATCTGGCTTTATGAGGGTTCTAGGCAATCAAACCTGGGTCCTCAGGCTTTTAAGGCAAGTACCTTAACTGTGAAGCCATAATTCTAGCCCTTATCAATCTTCTTAATTTCTTTATTTCTGGTTCATTGATTTTTGCTTTGATCTTGATAATTTCTTTCTATCTGCTACTTTTGGGCCTAGAGTGTTCTTGCCTTTCCAGTGCAACATTCAAATGCATATTTAAGCTGTTTATTTGAGATCTCTCTGTGTATTGTAGGCATTTAGTGCCATGAACTTCCCTCTTAGAACTGCCTTCACTGTGGCCCCTATGTTTTGGTATGTTGTGTTTTCATTGACATTCAGTTTGATAAACTTATGGATTTCCTTTCTGATTTCTTCAACAACCCATTCATTGTTTAACAGTGAGTTGTTCAGTCTCCAGAGGCTGGTGTATTTTCATTGTTACCGTTGTTGATTTCTAGTTCTAATGCATTGTGTTCAGATATAATACAGGGAATTTTGTCAATTTTTCTGAATTTCTGTAGACATGTTTTATACCCTAATATATGATCTATTTTGGAGAAAGTTCCATGAGCTGCTGAGAAGAATGTGTATTTAGTAGAATTAGGGTTGGAATGTCCTATAGATGTCTGTTAAATCCACTTGATCTTTCATATTGTTTAGCTCCATTGTTTCTCTGCTTGTTTTCTGCTAAGAGGATTTGTCTATTGACAATAGTGTGGTGTTAAATCTCCAATTATTATTGTATTGGGATTTATATATATTTTATTGCCTAGCAAATTCTGTTTTATTAAGTTAGGTGCTCCTGTGTTTTGTGCAGGCAAGTTTATGACTGTAATATCTTCTTGTTGAATTGTTCCTTTAATGACTATAAAGTGGTCTTCTTTATCTCTTTTGATTACTTTTGGTTTAAAGTCAGTTTTGTCCAAAACAAGCACAGGTACTCCTGCTTCTTTTGTGATTGCATTTGCTTGGAAAATCTTTTTTCCATCCTTTAATTCTGTAGTAGACAGCTTCACATTGCTGGGATGAACCTCCAAGTGAGGCACAGTTTTGGAAGAAGGGATTTATTGGAGTTTACAGATAGACGGGAAGTTCTATAATGGAAGAAACAGCTGGTGCACTTTCACAGGTCCAAGCCGAGAGGAAAATGCCGCCACCAACCCCACAAGCAAGCACGCTCTAGGAACACCAGGCAGACCTCAAGCCATTGGCATATTTTTATCTGGGATTCCCCAAACACACCTTAGGACTGCATCCTAATATCTGCCCACAGTGATACCTCTTCCAGCCAGGTGGCTGGAGATCTAAATGACAAGTTTTAATGACCTCCTGAATGTACTGGGGGACATCCATTCAAAGTGCCACACACCCTAAGGAGCTGTTTTCTTTAATTGTAATGTGGATTTCTTGTAGCCAGCAAATGGATGGATCCATTTTCTGATCCAGCCTCTTAACCTGTCCTTTGATTGAGAAATTGAGACCATTTATGTTCAGAGTTACAGTTGTGAGATTTGAGTTAATCCCTGCCACATTGATGGTTTTGCGGAGTTTGGTGTTGTCTTGGTCTTTGCATGCTCTTATGACCAGTCTAGTTTTCACTGTTTCTTTTTCTCCTCTCTTGTACCTGTTGACTCCTCTCCTGAGTGTGGAGTGTTCCATGCAATAATCCATGTAGAGCTGGTTTGGTTCTCATGTAATCATACAGCTGGCTTATGTTATGAAAGGTTTTTCTTTCACCTTCTATTATAAAGGAGAGTTTTGCTGGGCATAGTAGTTTGGGTTGGCACCAATGGTCATTTAGTTTTTGACATACTCTGTTCCAAGGTCTTCTGGCTTTAAGAGTTTCCACTGAAAAATTTGAAGTAATTCTGATGGGCTTACTTCTGTATGTTATGAGCTGTTTTTCTCTAACAGATTTTAGTACCCTTTCCTTATTTTCTGTTTAGTTTTTGGATTATTATGTGTCATTGGTGTCTCTTCTCTGGTCCTGTCTATTTGGTGTCCTGTGCACCTCCCGTATTTGGATCAGTCTCTCTTTTTTAAGGTTGGGAAATTTTTCTTTTATCGAAGATATTCTCTATGCCCTTGGCCTTTATTATATCCCCTTTCTGTATGTCTAAATATTTTTTTAAGGCATCCCAGAGTTCCCTCATGGTCTGTTCACACACTTTTTTAAATTTGCCATTGTTTTTGGAGTCCTAGTCTAATTAATCTGTCTTGTCCTCAAGTTTTGAAAATCTGTCTTCTATGTTGTCTGTTCTGTTGGTGAGGCTTTCTTGGAAACCTTACGGGAAGTTTATTTAATTTCTTCTTTCAGTTATGTTTTTCTCCAGCATTTCCTTCTTTTGCTTTAACTCTTTCTATTTCTTCATTTGACCTTTTTATTGTCTCGTGAAGTTTATTCCTGCATTTGGATATGTACTCATTGGGCTTAGCCCATGAGCTCACTTATTTATTGATTCTTTTCAAATTTCTTTAGGCTTCTATTGATCTCTTTGTGATTGTCTTTGTGATTTCATTAAGCCATCTATGGAGTACTGCTTCCTGATTTTCTTTGGTTTCCTTTAGCCATTTATTGAGTTGTTCTTATTGAGTATCTTCCATTTTATTTATCCATCCTATGAGTTCTTTTTGTTGTTTTCCTTCCAATTCTTTGAGCCAATCTTTGGCAATTTTCTTCGGTTTCCTTCAGCCAATCTTGGAGTTTCTGTTGATTACTCTTTGTCCCGTTTCTTCGCATTCAACAAGATGTTTGTTCATGGCTTCATTAAGTTTGTTCAAAATGTTGGTTGAGATTTTATTCAGGACTTCTGTGTTTTGGGTTTCCTTTAAGTGCTCATTGGAGGTTTCCATTGTGGGAGTATGTAGTCTTGGTGGGGATCCCTTGCTGGGTGTTGTCTGCTGTTTGCTTTGCATGGGGTTCTCCCCATCTTGAGTTCAGATGTCTCACTGATGATGTAGCAATCCTTTCTGGGTAGCCTGGTCTAAATTGATCAAGGTGAGTGGGATTGAGGATAGCCTATTGGATTGGGGTAGGTGCAGTTGGGCCTGAACAGGGTCTATTTTGAGTGTGGCTCCTCTGGACAGTTCTGAGTAACACCTTGGGAGACCTAACTTTATTAGTGTCTGAGTTGGATGCTTCAAGCTCAGCCCCTTCTCGCAACGCTCACAATGGTGTGTGGCTGTGCCCTCCTTCTAGCCTCTCTTATTCTGGCTTTGCCTTGGCCTTGCCCTCCCAGGAAGCTGCCTTGGGATGACTGTACCCTTGAGGCACAACCCCCAGCTCAGCCCCAACTCACAATGGCATCCTGTGTGGCCTTGCTCCCCCACAAGCTGCTTTTGGTTGGGTCTTTTGTGCAACATGCAGGTAACTGAGATAGTAAAATTGATACTGTGAAGTAAGATTTGTTGCTACTAGAAATCTGTATGGCTTTTGGCCTTTTTGGAACTAATTTGCAGGAGGAATGTGGAAGGATTTTAAACTTTGGTCTATGAGATGCACTGCTGTAAGCAGAGTTTGATGAACCATTCTGGTAAGAATTGCAAGACATGAATGCAGTGAGAACTATGGA
Organism: Dipus sagitta; assembly: GCA_036346955.1. Classification (NCBI taxonomy): domain Eukaryota; kingdom Metazoa; phylum Chordata; class Mammalia; order Rodentia; family Dipodidae; genus Dipus; species Dipus sagitta. The sequence continues at coordinate 97,950,907 of CM070781.1, read as the reverse complement.
CTGTAAGGTTTCCTTATGAGGGGAAGAAAGAGCTTTGCCTGGATTGGACTACAAGCAGTATGTGTGAGAGGTTTCCTGCATTTTTTCCATGCCCTGAGAACTTGTGCAGGTTTGCGATGAATAGAAATTGATAGCTATGAGCAGACAGATATGCCACAGAAAGAAAAGAAATGAGAGCTGGAGAGATGGCTTAGCAGTAAAGACACTGGCCTGCAAAGCCTAAGGACCCAGGATTGATTCCCCAGTACCTACATAAGCCAGATGCACAAGGTGGTGCATGTGTCTGGAGTTCATTTGCAGTGGCTAGAGGCTCTAGAGCACCCATTCACACACACACACACACACACACACACACACACACACACACACACACACAAACTCTCTCTCTCTCTCTCTCCCTCTCTTTCTTTGTCATAAACAAATATTCTAAAAGAATAAAAAAGAAATGAAATACAATCTTTGGGCCAAAACGTCTTCCCATTCAGCTGCAATTGTTTGAGAGATTACAACTATCTAGATTGGGCCAGCCAATCTGCATTGGGACAACAAGAAAAATTCAGAGTTTTTTGAAAGTAAGGGGTCTGGGCCTAGAGAGATGGATTAGCAGTTAAGGTGCTTACCTGCAATACCAAAGGACCCAAGTTCAATTCCCTAGTACCAACATAAAGGCAAATGCACCAGGCCAAGTAAAGCCAGATGCAGTGGGTTGTGCATGCATCTGGAGTCCATTTACAGTGGCTAGAGACTCTGGAGTGCCCATTCTCTCTTTCTTTCTCTCTCTCTCTCTCTCTTTCTCTCTCTCTCAAATAAATAAATAAATAAAATATAAAATAGGAATGTAAGGGGCCTGAATGCTGAAGGAGTGTCCTTCTCTTCAAAGTTGGCTTTATTTCCTCCTGGATTAACATATTTGGTAGCCCACATGGTACTATGGAGTATAACAAATGAAGGAAAGAGAGGGACATTGGATTTGCCACACTTTTGGTTTTTGAAAATGGCCATGGGCAATATGAAGCAGGCTTGATGGATTCCCTGCGTGGAGGCCTGAGGGAGCAATGAGGATGAACCGTGGGTTGCAGTAGAGACTCTAGGACTATTTGAAATGCCAGAACTATGATGTGGCCACCAAGGAGAGCTGCCAGCTTGGGATGTTTATTCCCAGGCTACGAACAGCCAAGCTGGAGAGGTGGAATTGGAACTCCAGACTTTGTAACTACAGTGTTTACATTTATTCTATGCCATTTTGTTATTTATTTGGCTTTACATGTAACCATTAAGAGATCTTCGACTATGGTGATGTTTGAACAGTGTTGGTATTGATAAAAACTATGGGGACTTTTAAAGTTGGACTGAATGCATTGCATTTTACATCATGGATGGTCTTCAGTTTGTGAGGGCCAGGGGCAGAATGTGGTGGTTTGAACCAGGGGACCCTCATAAACTCCTTAGTTATGAATGCTTAATCCCCAGCTGATGGCAATTTGGGAAGTGCAGTCTTGATAGAGGAGGTGTGTTGCTTGGGGTGGACTTGGTGGTTTAACTTGCCAATGTTAGTTGGCTCCATCTCCTGCTGCTGTTGTCCACGTAATGTTGGCCAGCAGATAGTGCCCAGTCTCTACTCATGCCACATTTCTCCTGCTATTACAGGGCTTCCTCTCAAGCCTGTAAACCAGAATAAGTCCCTTTCTCACATGAGCTGCTTTGGGTTTGGTGCTTCGTGTCAGCAAAATGAAGTTAACTGCAACACCCAGTGTGGTGATGTTGAAAGACCTTTAAGAAGTGGGGTCAAGTGGGATGTCATTGAAGACGTCACCCCTGGAAATCATTAATGCTGGACATAAGGAGTTAATTTCTCATAAGAGCGAGTTGCTATTAAAGGGAGGGAGAGAGAACTTGACCCTTGAATCTACTCTGGATTCAGGTCTCTCCATGGAATTTCTCCTTCTTGCCTGTTCTCCCACCATGATATCATCAGCCGTCTTGTAACACTGCCAAGGATTCCCACTTTGTATCCCAGACAGAAGGGACCACCTTGATCTCAGACTTTCAGACTCAGTGAGCTGAGTGAACCTCTTTCATTCTGTGACACTCAACTTTTTTTTTTGTTTTGTTTTGTTTTGTTTTGTTTTTGTAACTGGAAATAGATGGTGAATGCAAAGTTTCACTGCTTGACAAAAAAAAAGTATTCAAAGACACAAACTGGACAAGTAGGTTCTGGGAGTGGGGGAAGTGAGGAGTGAGTGCGTAATTGGCACAGAGCTCCCTGTTGGGTGATGGAAATGCTTGGTTCAAATAGCAATAATGCTTGTGGAACGTGTGACTGTGCTGATAAAACCGAGCTGCACATCTTCAAAGATTAATTTATGTCCCATGAATTGCAACTTAAGAGAACCTCAGGAACTGTTGATTTAGGTAGTCTTCACTGGAAGCCATTTGCCAGGTGGTCACTTTACCCCACCCCCAGACTTAGTTTCGTCATCTGGAAGGAAGCTAACGACTCTACCTATATCATAGGTTTGCTGTAAGGTTTAAATAAGAAATTGATTTTGGAGTGCCAGGCACTTGGTAGCCCCTCAGTAAATGCAAACAACCTTCCTCTGGGTCTCTTTTAGTAAGAGTACTTCGCGACCTTGGCCTGCCTGGATCGATCTTGGGAAGAGCTCTTGGGATCTTAGCGGGGATGGATATGATGTCAACATTTAATTCTCCTTCGGCCTTGAGAATGTGCTTGCCCTTGTTTGCTCCTCCTTGAGGAGTCTCTCTGGGAGCCTGATGTGGATGGGCCAAGCTCTTCTCTTCTTGCCTGCTTCAAAGACTGCCAAAAAAAACCCCATCTTGATGGAGGGCAACAGAGCTCAGGATGGATCGCCAGTCTCCAAAGTCAATACCTGTTCTGAGGCTCCCCTGAAAGTGAGTGATTGTTGGCAGGGATAGCTCGCAGAAACGAGCTGATGAATTGGGACCCATGCGGTCACAATAAAGATTGCGACACTGTTAGGAGACCAGATTAGATTTTTCTGGACTGCAATAGGCTGCGATCATCTTGTTATGTCAGCTTGTTTATTGTTTTGGGTCCCAACCTATTTTCTCTGTGCAAGGTGCCTACAAATAACCACTGTGCACACTGCAATAATTTGAGTAGCAGGCATTTAGTCCCACTAGTGTTCACTGCTTAATTAGCAGATCAGGTCGCCCTGGGGTGGGGGGTGATGATTTCCCTGCACCAAGAATGCTTTATCATGGTAGAAATTTCACACCCAGTAAATGGCTAATGAAAATGTCATTTTCCTACTGAGTTTACCTGACATACTATTTATCTTGGCACTGCCATTAGAGATAGAATTACTGTCAGATTTACTACAAAAAAAAGAATTGATTTTTTAATTAGGGTTTCTAGAATTAAAGGTTAAAGATGGTTTAAAGAAATGGAGTGCAGTTTTCTTTATAAGTAGCCCCAAGCTTGCTGGAAACTGTCTGGTGAGGTTGAAAGCCAGAGCTGCCATTGGTACGAAGAAAGTACCTGCGTGGTACTCAGTTGCAAGGGAAGGTGGATGAGTGCATCTCTGTGCCTTCCTTGCCCCCTTCACCAGCCAGGAGTGTCAGTGGAGAACTGATTGCTTTGGATTGTGTTACAAGGGTCGCTAAAATTGCAATCTTACCTTCACAGACGACTCTGGGAATACTCCGATAACCTCATGCAGACATTTCATATATAGGCAATTATAGGGAGATAGATTAGGGTGTCCAGAAGAATCATAACTTCTCTGTGTCTGATTTATAAGCTGTATCCTTATTTTTTCAAAATACCATTTATAATATCCACACCATCTAGACAGCTGTTTGTGGGCAGTGGCTTCTTTAGAGCAGATGCAGGCGCGCAGTGACAATGGAGACAAGGAACTAGAAGTCACCTACCTGGGAGAGCTCATCTCCTGGGGAGATTATGAGCTTGGGTTCTGGGGTCAGGCCTGGGTTTGATCCCTGGCTCTACAACTCATGAGCTGTGTGATGGTGGGCAACTGCAAAGTTGTCCTCAGAAAATAAACTGAATTTTGTAAATGGAATCGTACTTGCCCATAGCTTGCATTCGATAAGTTATCCAGGGGGCTGGAGAGATGGCTCAGTGGCTAAAACACTTGCCGTGTAAGCATGAGGACCTGAGTTCGGATACCCAGCACCCACATAAATGCCAGGTGATCATGGTGACCCACCATCTGTGGTTACCTTTGCACTGCTGGGGCAAAACACCTGACCCAAAGCAGCTGGTAGGAGGAAAAAGTTTATTCTGCCTACAGTCTCAAGAGGCAGCTTCACGATGGCAGAGAGGAGCTGGTGTCATCTCCTTGCCACGGCAGCTGGCAGAAAGCAACAGGATTGTGAGCTGCTGGCACTGGCAAGCTGCAGGCTAATCAACTTCAGGGTCTTCCCTCAGTGACACAGCTCCTCCAGCAAGGAATGGCCTCCCAAACTGCCACAAGCTGGGAGCCAAGCAATCAAAACACATGAATCTGTGGGGGGCAGGCAAGCTGGCTAGCTAGATTACCTGAATCAGTGAGCTCTGGGGTCAAGTGAGAGACCCTGCCTCAGTAAATAAAGGGTGAGTGATTAAGGAAGACACTTGACATTGACCTATGGCCTCTACGTACACTTACACATGTGCATGCACAAATACATATGTGAACATGTATACATGCCCCCACACACCTTACACACATACACATGCAAAACCATTAAAAACAAATTATAATTGGAAGGGCAGTTGATGGGGCCAGTGCTCAGAATTAATTCTCCCAAACATGTTGGTTACATGTCACTTAACACCCCCCCAACTCTCTGAAGGCCACCTCCCAGTACAGACTCAGTTCTCTGGCATGGTGGGGAAAACTATTTCCACTGCCTGCTTCCCCTCTGTGCTCCCTGTTTCTCAGCTTTTCCTTATGGGGGTCCCATACTCATTCTCAGTACATCCTTCCTCCCTCTGGTACTCCGTGCACATAAAGCCTCTTCTGTCCCTTTCCTTAGTTCCCAATCTAGGATGCTAAGCAGGGGGACAATGAGAAAGACCACCAGGTGCTCCATCTCAGCATGGAGAGTTTGAAGCATTGAGACCCTGGGACAAAAGAAATCCTAGAAGACTCTCCATGCTGCCCCCTGGCTTGCTTCCCATAGGAAGCCATGACTCGCCCCTCTTGATAAATTCTTTCTGCCTTGAACAAGAGAGATTATCAGAAGGAAGAACATGAGTGTCTCAAAGTGGTATTTTGGTACTAAAGGCTGTCTTAAAATAGCCTCCTTCCACTTTCCACTGGGGAAGGAAGGACCTGAAGAGAGAGAGAGAACATTAAGTCTGGAAAAGCCAAAATGATTGCTGGACATTATCTTCCCCTGATGGGTAAGAGGGCTCTCTGCTAGAAGTGGCTGTGCACTCCTGCTGCTGGGTTGCTGGGAGAAGAGAGGAGCCTTGTGATTAAGAGAGGGCTGCCATACCCTTCGAAGGACAGTGCTAGTGAGCTGCAGCAAGCAGAAGCCCATGCAGGCAGTTGAAGTGAGGGCGTGTGGGTGTGGCATGCCTCCCAGGCCTCACCTCGCAGACAGACGCAGGGAGTCCGTAAGTGGCCCTGTGAGGGATGCGCTCTCGTCCACTAGCCTTGCCTCCTAAGACACTCAGCTTTAGGTGCATGGGCTGAATCTACCAAAGAATCCATGGCCCACCAGCCTTTGTGGCAATGCTGAGAGACTACACATTTCCTTGGGGCATAGAGAGGAGGTATAACACCTGGGGTCCAGCATAGCCTGTGGTGCCCAGCATATGACTCCACACTCAGGAACTGGGGAGATGGCTTAGTGGGTAAAGTACTAGCCATAGCCATGAAAGCTTGAAGGTCTGAGTTCAGTCCCCAGCACCCATGTGAAAACTGGGTGTAATAGCCCACACTGTAATCCCAGCACTGAGGAGGCAGGAGGACCTCTAAGACATGCTGGTCAGCTACTCTATTCAAATTGGTAGGTTCCAGGTTTAGTAAGAGACCCTGTCTAAACAAAATAAGGTGGCAAGTAATCATGGAAGAAACTCAACTTGACCTCTGGCCTCCATAATGCACACATGTGCACCCAAATTCATACATGCATGTACATCACACACATGTGTAAAAAATTACATTCAACGTCTATGTCATCCATCTGAGGGGTTCTGTCTCCTTCTGTATCAAGGATCAGACACTATTTCTGAAGTGACCATATGTAGTAAATATTTTAGGTTTTACAAGCCAAGAGCCAAAAATGAAAGGCATTGTACAAATTATTTGTATTACCACTGAAAATGCAATAATTAGGAGCTGGTGAGATTGCTCAGTAGTTAAAGGTGCGTTCTTGCAAAGCCTGCCAGCTCAGGTTCAGTTTCTCAGTACCCACACAAAGTCAGACACGAAAGTGGCACAGGCATCTGGCATTCATTAAGACACAGTGATTTTGAAAACATAAAATCTATTTGAAGCTCAAACATATAAAGAAATAATAAATAAATAAATAAAAGCTGAATTTGACCAGTCTGCTATGGTTTGCTGATCTGTGTCCCATGTAATTCAGGAATTCCTCACCCCCGTTTTGCACTGATATTATTCAGAGCACTGTGGTCCTTCAGCTCTGGCCTGCGTGCATCCTCAAGGCCGAGCCAGGTCTGACAACCAGATTCTATGACAAGCAGTTAAGGGGCTCCAAACAGTTTCCAAGAGCGACCTGGTCTGACACGATCAAGGTTGTGGACAGCTATTTTCCCTGTCTTAGGAGGAAAGACTAGGGGACATTGGTGGGAAGGGGATGAGCACTTCAGGCTTTCTGCCAAAGAGTCAGTGGAATTGGGTCATGTTTCAAAGTGAGGGTAATAACTCTTGGTCTGTTGTAACACGAAGTGGTCCAATGATTTGTGGCAGAGAACGGGATGCACTAATGTTATGACCATGTTCATGCCCAGCTCAGCTACAAGGCAGATACATCCATTGGGTAAGATAAGGTGTCTCAGTACCTGGTTTATTTTTCTTCAGAAACCTTCCAAGAAAACCCTCCAGCTACACAAGTTCAGAGAACTCTGGATTCCTTCCGAGGTGCTCATCAGCAATTCAGTGGCTGCTCAAAGAGTGCTTATTAGATACCTATCATCTTTGAAGATTAAAAGATACGAAGCCAATATTCACATTTAGATCGGGGAGAGAGTTTTGTGAATGGATTTCTATAAAATAATCTTGTGAGTGCTGAAATAATGATACACTGAGACTAAATGAGGGATGGTGGGAGAGGGCCCCCTATCCAGGCTGGGGAATGATAGAGAAGGCCTTCAAGCAAGGGCAGTTAGTTCAAGGAGTATAGAAAGCAGAGGTCAGGGATGTATCCAGGACAAGAGCAAATGTATAAAAATGAAAGAAATGTGCTGGAGAGATGGCTTAGCTGGTAAGTGCTTGCCTGTGACGCCTAAGGACCCCGGTTCGAGGCTCGACTCCCCAGGACCCACGTTAGTCAGATGCACAAGGGGGCGCATGCGTCTGGAGTTCATTTGCAGTGGCTGGAGGCCCTGGTGCTCCCATTCTCTCTCCCTCTCTCTACCTGCCTCTTCCTCTCTCTGTCTGTCGCTCTCAAATAAATAAATAAATATAACAAAAAAATTTTAAAAAATGAAAGAAATCCCATCATGGAAGGGCTACATGACTGGTGTGTGTGTGTGTGTGTGTGTGTGTGTGTGTGTGTGTGTGTGTGTGCTGGGTGGGGACAATACTGAAACAGAATGGCAGGGGATCAACCAGGCTGCCTAGTTAGGCATTAGAAGGAAAATGGAGGTCCCTCTCTGCTTACCTGAGTGCTTATCCCTTCAGCTTAGCACAGGAAGCTTAAACAGAAGAAATGCTCATATGTCTATGTTCATTACAGATTAAATGTACAGCTCCTGTGCCCTATAACACCTCCAGCTCTCTTTGGAAAAGCAGAGAAGGGCAGCGTGCAATGGACCTTGAGATTCAAGCTCAGGGTTTGAATTTAATTCTAGTTTCCCTTCTTTCTATCCTCTTCTCTCTCTGTCAGGTACTCTGAAACCCCAGCTTTCTTTAGCATGCCACTTACTTTGTATTAACCATCTGTTGCTGGGTAACAAATATCCCCAAATTTAATTAATTAAGACACAATCATTTACTATCTCCTTTTCCAAGAATCAGGATTCCAGGAGTGGCTTATCTGGGTAGTTTGGACTCAGAGCCTCTCATAAGATGGCAGTTAACAGTCAGCTGAGGACATCAGGCATTTGGAGACATGACTAGGGCTGGAGGACCTACTACCAATGTGGCATACTCCTTAGCAGTGGATGGCATATGCCAGCTTCTCACTGGCCATGGGCAGGAGGCCTCTGTTGTTACTTGCAGACCTGTCTATAGGTGTTTTTGGATTATCCCAAGGTGGAAGTTAACTTTTCTAAAGCAAACAATTCAGAAGTAAGAGGCCAAATGTCTTCTATGACCCTATGACATTCACCAATTCCATTTATTAGAAGCAAGTCACTAAATTCTCCCCAGGTTCAATAGGAGTTAAACTCCAACTCTTTAAAGAAGTAACATCAAAGGTTTTGAGGATGTCTTTTAAGAACACTCATCATTTAAGACCAATGTCTGCTTATCTAAGCCAGCAATTCTTAACAGGAAGTAATTTGTCCTTGTCCTCCCAGGAGACATTTGGTGACATCTGAAAATATTTTGGTTTGTCACAGGTGGAGCAGAATTGCGACTGGCAGCCAGGAGTTTGAGGCCATGGATGTGGCTGAGTACACTAGAAGACCCGGGAGGGCCCTTACCACAGAGAACATCCTGCCCAAATGTCAGTCATGTGGAGGCTGAGAAGCCCATCTCTAAGCTATTGGTGGTTGTGAGATCTTAGGAAAATGAAGTCGTCTCTACATAAAACGAGGACATAATATAGTGCTTAGAAAAAAAATAAGAAAGAACCAGGTGTGGTGTAATGCACCCATAATTCCAGTTCTCAAGAGGCCAAGGCAGGAACTAGACACCAGCCTGGGCTAGTTATGTTTTCCATCCTAGACCCTATCTATGCTAGATGGGAATCTTAATGAGTGCGTAAGTCTGAATTTTATTCATTTTTTGTGTGTAATTGTGTGGTATACATGTGTGTTCCCATATGTATATGTGGACATGCATGCACATGTGTGTACACGCGTGTGGAGCTAGAGCTTGGCATTATCTTTTTCATTTACTCTCCAATTTATTCTTTGATACAGGGTCTCACACTGAAGGTGGAGTTCATTAATTTGTGTAGATTAGCTTGTTAGTATGTCCTGGGGGTCCACCTGTCTCCACCTTCCTAGTGCTTGGGTTACAGGTGTATATCACCACACCCAGTTTTCATGTGGGTGCTTTGAACCCAAACTCAGGCCTTCAGCCTTTCATGACAAGAACTATACCCAGTGAGCCATCTCCCCAGTCCCCAGCACCATTTTTTTTATTTTAAAATTTATTTATTTTATTAGATGTGGACAAATTTAGTATTAAACAACACATGTTGGTACCATAATTTCCCTCCTCCCTTCCCCTTTTCTGAAGAAGCCTTCCTTGCTGGGAATGCATGTCAACACCATGGGGATTGTGGGTCATGCATTACATTATTGGGGCAGCAGTCAGTTATGGGGGAGAGGCAATGTCTCTGGGCAAAATGTCCCAACTTGTGTGGCTCTAACAATCTTTCTGCCCCCTCTTCCATAAAATTCCTTGAGCCATGCTGGGAGCATTTTAAGTCTACTTCAGTGATGGGTACTTAGGATCCTCTGGATCTCTGGTTTGGTAAGTGTTGAGTGTCCTCAGTGTCTATCTCCTTCATCCTTGTGCTGATATCTGATAAGAAAGTAGCACTCTTGCTCATTTCCCCAGTTCCTCTGTGGTTTCAGTTGGGCTGGGGTGGAGTGCACTGGGTTGTTTATCTACTATAGTTCAGCTCTCATCTGAAAAGGAAAAGCAGATTCTCCAACGGAGAGTGAAGTCAGCACCAGTTAAATGGGATAACTGTTATTAATTTAGAGAGAATTTAAAGGGTATAGACCCTCTTATAGCCTAAGATTAGTGGGAGCTTGACGATGGAAAGCAGAATCATTATCTGGATATGATTCTGACTTGTTTTCCAATTCCAAGTATGGTTTCCTTTTGACTGAGCAGATCTGTTGGCCAATCCAAGAGCATTTGGTTACCCACCATGGCTGTGTGCCACTGTTGCACTTGTGTGAGCATCACGTCAGGTTGTTTGCTTCTTAGTCGCTTAGACTTTGAGTTGCTTGGACAGATGTTGGCCACTTCTCCTCCGTAGCTCATGTACCCAGCCCTCATTTAATTGATCCTGTCCCCTAACTCTGAAATGGAGAGTGGTTCTCTCTCTAGGTCCAGTCCATTTCCATGCCTAGCAACATGCTTGGCACCATCACAATACTCCATCACCGCTCGCTGAGTTGGATTCCACTTGCTCATTCTTAAAACAACTGCTGCTGTGTGACACTAAGGTACTTGAGATGACAAAATGCATAGTCAATTTCCTAACAACTCCCAGCTTTGGTAAAAGAGCTAGGGGGAAGAAAGCACTCCGTGAACTGTTCTCTTCAGTTGTAAGATACATTCTGATTTGAGCAACACTAAGATTCAAAAAAGAAAGGCGTGTCACAAAGCTGGCATCTAGTCTTCTAATTCTGGGCAGGAGAAGCCTATGAGAAAGTTCCTGTGGACACAGGCTTAGCGGCCATGGATTAAGTTGGATTGCTGCTGCGGTAGGTACTCAAGCCGGGCATGGTGGCGCACACCTTTAACCCCAGCACTCTGGAGGCAGAGGTAGGAGGATTGCCATGAGTTCGAGGCCACCCTGAGACTGTATAGTGAATTCCAGGTCAGCCTGAGCTAGAATGAAACCCTGCCTTGAAAAACAAAACAAAACAACAACAACAACAAAAACCCTCACATTTATTTTCTGGATAGTTATTTAGGTCCATCAGAAATCTTTTTGTACAGCTGGAGAGATGACTTAGCAGTTAAGGCCCTTGCCTGTAGAGCCAAAGGACCCAGATTTGATTCCCTAGGACCCAAGTAAGCCAGATGCATAAGATGGCACATGCATCTGGAGTTTGTTTTCAGTGGCTGGAGGCCCTGGTGCACCTATACTCTTCCTCTCTCTCCCACTCTCTCTCTCCCTGCCTATTTCTGTCCTTCTCTATCAAATAAATAAATAAATAAATGTTTTGAAAACTATCTTTTTTTTTTTAATTTTAGAAAGAGAGAGAGAGAATGGACACACCAGGGCCTCAGCCACTGGTATTGAACTCCAGATATTTGCATCCCCTAATGGGCATGTGCAACCTTTCACTTGCCTCACCTTTGTGCATCTGGCTTATACGTGAGATCTAGAGAGTCAAACATGGGTTCTTAGGCTTCACAGGCAAGTGCCTTAACCACTAAGCCACCTCTCCAGGCCCCATCAGAAATCTTAATGGGCTGAGGAGATGGCTCAGTGGCTAAAGTGCTTGCTGCACATTTCTGGGGCTCTGAGTTTAAATCCCCAGGTCCATGTAAATGTCAGGCACATGTGGTGTTCCCCCCGCCCCATCTAATCTCAATGTTCTGGAGGCAGAGACAGGGCATCCCTGAGGAAAGCTAGCTAAAATAGTTGATCCAGTAAGCTCAGGATTCAAGTGCCAGACCCTGTCTCATTAAATAAAGTGGAGAGCAATGGAGGAAGACACCCAATGTCAACCTCTGCCCTCCACAAACAGGTGCACACACATGCGCCTGTACCAGCACATATGTGCCTACACACTTGTAAACACACATGCACAGTAAATACCTATGCATACACAAAATAAGTAAGCAAGTAAACAAATCATATATACATACATACATACTTCACACATAAGCCTCATACTTAATCTCTAGCTGGTGGAAAATTTTGGAGGAGGAGCTTTTCTGGAGAAGGTGTGTCACTACAGGACAGGAGGGCCTTGAATTTTATTAGTCCAGACCTCCTGGATGTTCACTAGTCAGCTCACTCTCGATGCTCCAGTCCTGCTGCTGATGGAAGAAGATGTGTCTGCTCTGCCATGCTTTCTCCCCATGACGAGACTTCCTTCTGAGACTGTAAGCCTGAACTCAGCCTTTCCTTCCATGAGCTACTTCTGGTCAGGTGTTTTGTCCCAAAAACGAGAAGGCAATTGCATCAAGGCTTTATGGGAAAACACAGTTGGTCTTTCCAGTTTAGAGACCACCAGCATTCCTTGGTCCATAGCCACCTTCTCCACCAATGCCCCACACAGGAATGGAAGGTCAGGTTCCAGCACTGCTTCCCTCTGACTTCCTCCATGATTCGTCTATGTGACTCTCCTCTTCCTCCCCCGTCTACATTTAAGGACTCAAAATGACATTGAATTTATCTAGATAGCTCAGGTTAATCTCTCTGAATAGGAAGTAACTAGCAGACCAATGTCATCCACAACATTTATTCCCCCTTTATTATGTCACCTCACTTGTTCTGAGGATTCAGACATGGACATTGATAGAGGAGGTGGTGGTCTCCCTACCATAGCCTGGGATTCCAAAATCCCTGTAGTCTCTCTCTCTCTCTCTCTCTCTCTCTCTCTCTTTCTCTCTCTCTCTTTCTGTGTGTGTGTGTCTGTGTGTGTGTGTGTGAATGCTCTGTGCATGCAGATCATGTGCCCTTGTGCATGCATGCAGAAGCCAGGGTAGATAGTAGGCCACCATTTGTCCTCCCCTAGCACTTTCCCACTTTGTTTCTTTGAGATGGAGTCTCTTACTGAACCTAGAGATGCTTTTTTGTGGATCAGAATGGCTGACCAGCGAGCCCCAGAAATTCTCCTGTCTCTGCTCTCTAGCACACCTGGGTCACAGGCATGTGTGGCCACACGGGCTTTTCCCATGGGTGGTAAGTCTTGCACTCAGGTCCTGGTGCTTTACCCAAGTGCTGTTGCCCAGGAAGCCATCCCTCCGACCATCCATCCAGTTTTGCAAAGGTAATCCTTACCACACCTTGTGACAAGGAGCAAGATGCATGGGAGCTAACTTCCTGCACCAGATGGGTGGATTCTAGCAGTTGCTCTCACATGGAAGGATTCAGAGAAAGTGTAGTGCCACCCTTTTGTGACTTGGTAAAAAAGACTTCCCTTTCTCTCTCTAAGTAAGTGGAGCCCATAAGCCTCCACAGGGGACTCCACGATTCCAACATAATACTGCTCAGAGTCCTGAAACGTGACTCCTCAAAAATCTATTATGTGACAAGCCCAGTGGTTTATGACACAAATATTGTATTTTGCACACTTCATTTGCAGTTAAATTATTGAACATCTGACAACACGGGCCATGTTCTGTTTCTTAGTGCAAATCCATTAGAGGGGATTTTTTTTTCCCCTCTTTTGGTTGTTGCTGTTAAATTAGGGCTTTAACATTTCCAGACGTGAAGAGTGAATTTATTTTACAATGATTAAAAATCATTTGGTAATTAGATTTGAATGACTAGCCAAGGTATTGGAAGAACCAAGCCTCAAGCTCAGCTTCTGAAGGCATAGTTCCAGTACTCATGCTCTAATGGGATTTACTGGTGCGCCACTTGGCGACTGCATAAAGGAAGAAATCAAGGCCAAAGGGGAAATTACCAATGAAAGCTGAGACCTGTGTGGTGTGCATGTGTATATATTTTCATATGTGTGGTGTGGGTACCTGTGTACGCAGATAAATTGGCACACATGTGCATTTTCATGTTGAGGCCAGAGGTCATTGTCACATATCTTCCTCTTTCATTCTTCACATTATTTTCTTTTTTAATCTTTTATTTATTTAGTTAGTTTTAGTTTTCCAAGTTAGAGTCTCACTCTTGTGCAGGTTGACCTGGGATTCACTATGTAGTCTCACAGTGGCCTCGAGCTCACAGTGATCCTCCTACCTCTGCCTCCTGAGTGCTGAGATTAAAGGCGTGCACCACCACACATAAATTTCTTGTGACAGGGTCTCTCACTGAACCTTGAGCTCACTACTTTGGCTAGATTAGCTAGACAATAAGCCCTGAGGACTCCGCACTCTCTACCTCCCCAGTGTTGCAGTTACAGGTATGTGCTACCATGTCCAGCAGTTTCCCATGGGCACCAGTGAGCCAAACTCAGATCTTCATGTTTACACAGCAAGCCTTTTACCCACTGGGCCATCTCCCCAGCCCCCTTTTATTTTGATTTACATTCTGAAGTAGTTCAATGGTTGGTTGTTTTAGACACAGGATTGTCCCAACTAGACTGTTTTATTGCCTGACAGGAGTCATGACATTGAAGTCCACCAGGAATGTAGTTAGAGGGAAGGAGTCTAGTGTAATGAGGGACAGTGACATGGGAGAACGGGAGTGCCTAGACTCTGCCCAAGTAAATAGTTGCTGCTTGTCTTCAGCCACTTTATTTTTCTCAGAAGGAAATGGAGGATCATTCTTACCAAGTTTTCCACCTTCTCATCAGCAACAAATTCTTAATTTCTTAATGTAAAATCTGTAAAATTTCAAACTATACACTGTTGAAACATTGTTTTGAAAATTCACATGAAACAAAACCTGCGTGCAGTTCTAATAAACTCCAAAGTCACTTGTTTTGAATTTCTGGGTTCCCACCATACATAGCAGCTCATCCAATCTTCCACTAGGAAGTTAGTATTATAAGGGCAATGCAGTGAGGTGAGTTCACAGAGCAGCCTGCTTGTGTATTTGCTGACCACAAATGATGTTGGCCGAGCTGTTGGCCAACATCTCTGTCTCCAATTGGACTTCATCTTTGCTCTGGTTTGAGAAGGAAATGTTCCCCACAGGATTTGTGTTTGAATATACCCCTCAGATGGTGGTGCTGCTTGGGGAGGTTGTGGAAGGTTTAGAAGGTATATATAGCTGAAGGACATGGGTTGTTGGGAGGTAGACCTTGAAGGTTGTAGCTTAATCCCACTTCCATCCCCAGCTCTGTGCTTCCTGGTCCACAAGGTATAAGCAAGCAGCTGTAGGCTCCCACTGCCCCATACAGAGACTAGTCTTACTGCTAGCCTTTGCTCATGATGGATTGTATCCCTTGAATCTGAGCCACAGTAAGTCTCATGTTAGGTTAGAGAAGCTTCTCTTTTCAGATGGCAGTGACCACTGGAGTGACTCAAAATTGAATAAAGTCCTGAGAAATGACAGTTGAGTTTTTAATATAAAGTGAGACATCTCTCGCACATGCTGCAAGGTTTTAGGGACCATTGCAGAAGAGGTGGCAGAAAGAATGTAAGAGCCAAAGAATGGGGAGGAATGCTTTGGAACACCATCTTCCAGACACAAAGAGACAGCTACATTCTTGACCTCACAGTGGCCATCACTATCTGCACAAGACCGGCATAATATAAGAGCAAAAAACTGATGACGTCAAAACAGAAGAGGAGCTAGTTGAAAGAAAAAGGGATTTAGTGGAGAGGAAATGGAAGGGAGAAACAAAGCAAGGGTATGGGAAGGGATTATGATCAGGATGCGTTGTGTATTTAAATGGAAATTATTAATGTTTTAATTTTAAAAATTAAAAACATGGGGCTGGAGAGATGGCTTAGACAGTTAAGTGCTTGCCTGTGACACCTAAGGACCTCGGTTCAAAGCTCAGTTCCCCGGGACCCACGTTAGCCAGATGCACAAGGGGGCACATGCATCTGGAGTTCGTTTGCAGCGGCTGGAGGCCCTGGCGTGCCCATTCTCTCTCTCTCTCTGTCTCTCTCTCTGCCTCTTTCTCCCACTCTCTGTCACTCTCAAATAAATAAACAAAGTTAAAAAAATTAAAACATGAATTAAAAAGAAGTTGAAGACAATTTTGGTGTCTATCATTAGGAGATGGAATGGGCAAATATAATAGGTACACATTTTAGAAAAGCAAATAGCAAGAGAACTTCATGGGCAATGCATGGGTCATAAGACATGAATCCCTCTGGTGGAGCTGGCCTCCAATCCAATCAGAGAGCAGTTGGTTTCCCCCAAAACAGATATGCCACCATTGCACCAATTGGCACATTTTGCCCGACTAGCCAGCCGTGTAGCTTGTCGGGCCCACTGCTGATTAAGCCCACTAATGATTTTATTCCTCCAGCATGCTGTGTAGCCCTTTCCACTGCTATGACAGTTAGTCCATAGGAAGAGTACTTCCAGCTCAGCTCCATGTGAACATGTGAAACGTACCCTCGGACAGGTGCCTAGCAGACATAAATAGACAATAAGGTTACTTAAACTGACCAAAGCCCATCAGAGAATTCATCTGGGTGTTGCGTGTAATTTATGCTCCTACAGGGAAGGAAAGGTGGCCTTTCAAGTTCATGCTTTTTGGATTTTTCACTCTTCTTGTGTCTTGTCATTCCTGTGACATAGATTAAAGAGATTGAGAACCTCTTCCTCTGTTGTGAAGCTGCTCGTGTCTGTCTGAATCATCATCTGTGACGCTAATTTTTCCATCTTTCCATTGTGCTTCCTGACTTTGCTTCATAATAAAACTGCTTCTTGGACGTTCTAAATTTCTATCTTCATTGCTTCATATGCCTCTGGTCTTGTCCATGGTCCTTATCCTTCCCTCCTCTCCAGCTGTCTCCGACTTACTCCTCACAGTCAGCTGGATATTCCTCCTCCATGAAGCATCACAAGCAGTCTTAGATTCTGTTATCTAGCTCATGTGTGCTCCTCCAGTCCCCTGTGCTTTTCCTGTCACCTTACTTTCCAGTCTGCCATATCTACCTATGTGAGTCCCAGGCTCCCCAGAGTGACGCTGGGCTGGCTCCCTGATGCCATCAGTTATATCTTGTTCCTTGCTATTTCTCCAGCTCTTATTTCAGGGATTGGAATGAAGGGTCCAACCCAAAATTTGTGGAATGAGTGAGAAGTAAACTTTTATGCTCCCAATCCTGGAGCAGTCCTGGCAACGGTCCATTAAGCTGTCCCAAGGGTCCTGCTGTAGAGGGTTTGCTATCCCCATTTTACTGACTATGAAACAGGGGATGTGCAGCAGAGGCTGGCAGGGGTGAGGTTACAAGTAATTACAATAACATTTCCTGACTCGTTGTGTATATACAAGCCTATAGCTCAAGCTTCCAAATTATAGGCTTACATGTTCTTGCCCAAAGCATCATCATTTATTTAACCTTAAATCTTTCTTTTATGCTTAACATGGTTCCAGAACCTGATGTGCTCTGCCCTGCCTGTGTCATCAGCCTCATATCTACCATTTCCACCACCTCATTTTCTTCCTGAGTTCTTAGAACCCAGTCTTGTATTACTCCTTAAATGCTGATTCTCTGCAAAGAAGCTTTTCTTAACTTTCATGTAGACCCCATGTGGGAACATTATTTAAAATTCAAATTCTAGGGTTGGGAGATTTGGCTCAGCAGTAAAAGTGCTTTCTTGCAAAACCTGCCAGGTGGGGTTCAGTTCTCCAGAACCCACATAAAGCCAGATTTACAAAATAGTGCACGAGTCTGGAGTTTCTATGAAGCACCTACACAACATGGTATAGTGTGCCCATTTATTCTCTCTCTCTCTCTCAGTCCCCCCCCCTCTCTCTCTCTCTTTTCTCTCTCTCTGTCTCTGTCTATCCTTGAAAATAAATTATTTTTTTTTAAAAATTCAAATTTTACTGCATTATACCTAGAAAAGAGACTTGAGCATCTGCATTTCCAACAAGGTCCCAGGTGACACTGATAGGCTGTAGATCACCCTGTTAAGTCTCAAGACCACACTAGCTCCTGGCTTAACCCCACAGGCTGAGATCTAGAACATTCCTCACTCAACCGCCCCAATTAACAACTCATGCTGCCAGGCTCAGTTTAAATACCTCAAGAAGTTCTCACCAAAGCAGCTAGCTCTGGAATTACCTCACCATGACACTTTTTTGTTGCATTTGAAGCTTTTCACTATTGTTTCCATGAATCATGAGACAACCAGAACATACGTGCTGAATGAAAGAATGAGGGGCTACAAATGAATATCATGATGTAGTTAATGTGAGAACTTGAGGGGAGCTATTGTAGAAGCTTTGCAACCTGGAAGGCTCAGGGACCATTGTAGAAGAGGTGGTGGAAAGAGTGTAAGAGCCAAAGGATGGGGAGGAGTGCTGTGGAAAGCTGTCTTTTCAACAAAAGAGGCTGTTGCATTCATGACCTCACAGTGGCTTTGTTACCTGAACAAGATCTTTATAATATATTGTCATGGATGGTGGAGGAGAACAAAAATAATGATGACATCAAATTAAAAGAGGAGGGAGTTGGAGAGAAAAAGAGGTTCAGTGGAGCAGGGAAGGAGGAGGAGAAACAAAGGGGGTGGTGAGAAGACAGTATGGTCAGGGTATGCTGTGTATATGTATGGGGAGTCAATAAATTTATTTTTTACGAAAAGAGTGAGTCCTCCCAGGAGATGGGAGCAGATAAACAGAGTGTTCCCTCACTGTCACAGTATCCCCACACTGCCCTAGGTAAATGCAGTCCTGGCTCTTCTCCTGCAAGCATGGGGACCACCTGATCTTCCCCAGTTCCCCTTTCTCTTGCTCCCTCCTGCTGTCAGTCTAGAGGTTGGAGAGGGGCAGGAACTTCCCTAATACAGACACAGCGACTTCACCTCTGATTCACACACTGCCCAGGCAGGGGACAAAAGCAGGTTGGACAGTCAGAGCGAGGCACAGTGTGTGTTGGTGGGAAGGGAATGAGCCTCACTAAATCCACAGGTAGACCAGCCAGCCCTCATTCATCCAGACTCAAGACCTAGAAATTGCTCTACCTAGAAATGAGTTGACTTTTAGTTCAGGGGTCTGGAAATAAATTCAATCTACATGTCAGAGACCTACATGTGGCAAACACTGTATATCTGCTAGAGACAGGAAATAGCTTCTTCTTGGCTGCAGAGATCTCTGTCAGTAAAGTGCTTGTCATGCAATCACAAGCACCTGAGTTTGATCCCTGGGACTCACCTGAGTCCTTTGCAGAGCAGTGCATGCCTATGACCCCAGTGCTCCGTAGGTGGCTATGGACAGGTCTTTGGAGCTTGCTTCCTAGCTAGTCTAGCATAATTCGTGAACTCTAAGCCAGTGAGACACGCTCTTTGTCCACCTGTCTATCTCTCCCTTGTAAATTTTATTTATTTGCATGGGTGTGCATGGGGGGAGCACACAAGGGTCTCTTGCTGCTGCAAATGAACTCCAAATGCATGTGCCACTTTGTGTCAAGGTTTACATGGGTGCTTGGGAATTGAACCAAGGCCAGTAGACCTTGAGAGCAAGCACCTTTAACAGCTGATCTGTGTCCTCAGCTAGCCCTGAGAGAAAGAGAGAGAGAGAGAGAGAGAGAGAGAGAGCCTGTCTCAAAAGGAGGTGGATGCATATCTGAAGATGATGCCAAACTTTTGTTCTAGCCTCCATGTGAACTCACATACATGCCCACACACAATCGAACATGCATACACACACACACACAGAGAGAGAGAGGGGGGGGGGGTGGCGGGTAAGGAAAAACAATGCCTCCTTCTGTGGTATTATGTGGCCTGGAGCCATCAGGCAGGAACTTTCTCATCCTGACCACGGACCTTCGCTGGTGGAAAGAGTTTGCTCCTCCACCTCGGCGTTCTCACCTGTGATCTGGCTTCTCTCAGAGAAGGCATCCTCTGAAGCCTGGATGCACGATTTCAGTCCCGCAGCAAAGCCTCCCACGTTGGCTGTTCTTGCTTTATGTAAGTTGCCCATTGCACCCCACAGCACCCCCGCCCCTCTGGAGAAGCCGGCTTCCAGGAGCTTCAATTGCCCTTTTAAGCCTGTTATCTAATCTTCCTGCTCACGTCTGTCCTCCAGGCTGCTGCGAGGAAGAGGACTCAGAGCATTAAAATCTGTTCTTCACATTGCTGTTTACTTGGAGCTGGGGACATTTTATTCTTTTTCCAACTTGTACAAATCTGGGCTTGGCTTCTATCCACAGCCAGATCTAGAAATTATAATGCATTACCAGGTGGGTATTCATTGCCTGGTATTATTCTAAAAGACTGCTGGGGCTTGAGAGATTTTGAACAGTGAATTTGAGGAAGACCCCCTGTAGGTTGCAGTAAAAGTCTGCGTAGGTGATAGTTACGTTCTTTTTATAAGCCTTTAATATTCTTTCAGAGGTTCAATTATTTACTGTGCCAGCTTCAGGTAGAGAAGAATTTGAATGTCGCAGTCTGTGAGAGTAGGTGGAGGATAGGACTGTAGTTTAGAAATCACCAGAACCCACCTTGGTTTCAGTGAGTGATGCCAAAGACAGAAATGTAGCCTTGCATTACATACCATGTTGCTGTTTATTGGTTTTCAAAAAAAAGAAGACTTTTAGTTGTTGCAATTGTTAGAGGTGATATTCACAAAGTTCAGCTACATGGGAAAGGATCTGAGACATTAGGCAAGAGCTGGGATCAGCAGATGCCATGGGGTAGGAAGCATGGCATTAATTTGTTGCACTAGATGAAGCTTGATGGAGAGGTGACCCTAGGATGGTCAAAATCATGGAGGTCCGTTTTATCGTTTGTACAGAAATATTTTGCATATTTTAACCATTGCTATGGTCACTAAGAGATCCTAATTGCTAAATATCAGCAGTATCGGATGAAAATTTTCAATAGTAAAAATAGTGACAGCACTAGGGAAATGGCTCAGTGGGTAAGAGTGGGTGCTGCATAGGCATGAGGACCCGAGTTTGATCCCCAGCACCCACATGAAAAGTGGATCATGGTTGCACTTGCCTGTAACCCAGCCCGAGTGAGGTATAGAGATAGGAGGATTGCTAGGACCCTCCCTCTCTCTCTCTCTCTCTCTCTCTACACACACACACACACACACACACACACACACTGGGAGACAGGGAGAGAAGCATATATTGATGAATCAATGAGTCTCCTCATTAAATCCATCTCTCAGTTTGATATACTACATACAAATCTTTGTTTACTCACTCAGACCAGACACTAGGAACATCTCAATCCATAGGTGAGGTTTCTGTTTCTGTCATTGCATCAGAAAACATGGGCCCATACCTGTTAAGAACAATTCTCTTAAAAAGAAGGGACTGAAGAGACTGCTCAGTGGTTGAGACCTTCCTGTGCAAGTGTGAGGGCCTCAGAAGGCTTGAGAGTCTGAGTCTGAAATTCCAGATCCCACATAACCAGCTGAGTGTAGCTACAGGCTTCTGTAACCCCAGTGGAACAGAGAGCAGGGACTAGTGAGAAACGGCAAGCTCTGTGTCAGTAAGGGACTCCAGCCCAAGTAAGAGTGGACAGAAGAGCGATGGAGCAGGACTGCTAATGTCCACTACCCGTGAGTGTCCTCCACTGCAGATGAGTGCATGTGCCTCCACAATTGTACCTACAGACACACACACACACACACAGAGAGAGAGAGAGAGAGAGAGAGTGACACACAGAGAGAGAGAGTCATAGCTAATGCTGGGGCTGGGAAGATTGTTCAGTAGTTAAAGGTGCTTGCTTACAAAGCCTGCCTGCTGGGGTTCACTTCCTCAGCTACCATGTACAACCAGATGGGCATTCATTTGCAGTGGCAAGAGACCCTAGTATCCCATACACCCACATACAAATAAGTACAAAACAATTAAACAGGGTAACAGCTAATGTTTATGACTTGCTCACCAGGCCCACTTTTAAGCACATTCTAAGACTAATCATCTAACTTCCTCATTCTCGGTTGACATTTGAGGCAGAATGAGGTGAGTAAGCTGGCATGTCCCAAGTGCCAAAGGAGACCATGGGATCTCGTAGTCGGGCTTCAGAACCCTCCGTTCACTGAAGGCTTTGAGTACTCCTCTCAGTGGTCACAGAGCCAATGAGCATAGCAGAAGACAAAAGAATGAGAAGACATTTATTACTTGCAACAAACAAGGATAGCTTTGAGATTACTACCAAAGCAACCTTCTCCCTGAACAAAGGAAGTGCATTATAACCTATTAACAGTGCATTGATTTTTCTCTTTACAATTACCTTGAACTAAAGAATGAGGAAGAGAAGTGGTCAGGTCCCCAGTTTGGTTGGCCAGTTCCACGTGCTTTAGCTTCTGGCTAAAACTCTATGCAGATGTTTGCACGCTAAGCTCTGGCCAGAAGGAAGCCATCCTGTTGTTGTTTATGTTGGTTCCCACACTACCAGCTCCTGTGTACACGAACTGCTGTAAAACAGTGACAGCTATGTGGAATCATATAGGAAAGCATATGCAGAGATAGGCAAATTTATGAGCATGCTCACATTAAAGCCATAAAACGCATGCTCACACAACGGCGGAATTGCATACTTCTTGGCTTGCTTCATTCAGTAGTATAGTGAACCAAGTTCTTAGTAGCTTCCTCAACAGAATGAGTCCTAGTAGCTTGGTGACTTTGGCTGCTTTCATGTCATTTTCTCCAAAGCTGAAACACAAAGAACAATGTATGTGGTCTAAGTACTTCAGTTTCCTCCTCCTCCCTGCAGGAATTTGCCCCCAGTGTGGCCCAGCAGGCAACGCTCCATCTCAGCACCATGCAGTGGATCAAACAAGCTGTTTTTCTTCTGCACCTTCGGTTATTGCTTTGGGGTTGCAAGTTGTTGTTTTCTGTTCATTTTTGCATGTGCGTGAGTATGGTGTGTGTGCATTGTACGCACAGGTACACGCAGAAGCAAGTGCCCAGTGGGAATCCTTGCTAAGGATGGAGGAGGACAGGGAGTGTTCTCCTCTATTGCTTCTCTGCTCTTGTCTCCTGAGATAGATCCCCTCACCGAACCCCGAGCTGCCATTGTGGCCCAACTAAATGAAGAGTAAAGCGCAGAGACTCTCTGTCTCTGCTCCACGGGGCCAGGACTCCAGACATGATGCCCAGCTGCTTAGGTGGGTGCTGGGGAATCAAACGCAGGGACATCAGGCTTTCTCCAGTCCTCATACTCTACCTGCTAAGCCATCTCCCCAGACCCTGTTGTTGGCTTCAGTTTTTGCTTGTGTCATTGCTATGTTGGAGCACATGCCAGTTCACACGGTCTGCCTCATTCCTCTTGGCGGTCCCAGTGCATCACATACCTTATAGGCTTCACGTGCTCTCATGAACTCTTGTTCTTTTTTTCCCCCCATTCTGAACATTCATTCAGAACTTCCCGCTTTCTTCTTACTGTCTCTTCCCGACTCCCTCTCTGCCGCCTTCTCTGGCTTTTCCTTATCATTGTAGAAGGACACTGCAACCAACACTATACTACACAGGCATGATCTTGCCCAAATAAACCTGTGTGCAGTCTTTAGGCTTTTCTGGAATACAAATTTCACAAAAAAGGGAATCGCTAAACCTAACAGTAAGAGATTTTGAATTTTAATATAATTTGCACAGATGTATTGTTGAAGATAAGCACAATTGTTCTGCCGTTACTGACGTTTCCCCTACAAGCTCATCAGCAGCGGAAGTTACCATTTTCAGTGTCTTGTCACACTCATGAAAGAAGAGTGGTACCACATAGCTGTCTTACACTCTCCTGATTATCAGTGGGTTTGAACAATTTATGTTTAATGTCTTTGTACTCATGAATAGTCTGCTTATGTACTTTGCCCAATTTTATTTTATCTATTTTTGTTTGTTTTTGTTGTTGAAACAAGGTCTCACTATGTAGCCCAGAGTGCCCTTGAACATTTTTTTTACTGCCACCTTTTTTTTCTTTTTCTTTTTCTTTTTCTTTCTTTATTTTATTTTGAGAGAGAGACAGAGAGAGAGACAGACAGAAAGACATAGTGAAAGAGAGAAGAAGCCATTGCAAACAAACTCCAGAAGCATGTGCCACCTTGTCCATCTGGCTTATATGGGTACTGGGGAATCGAACCTGGGTCCTTAGTCTTCTCAGGCAAGTGGCTTAACTGCTAAGCCATCTCTCCAGCCCCCTTCTGCCAACTTTTATACATGTACACAATGTATTATGATCATAACCCCTCACACTGAGCCCCTTCTTTCCAGCTAGCCCCTCTTCTATTTTGATATCTTGTTTTCTGCTCTCCCCCATCATCCATAACAAAAGGTAGATAGCCCCAACAGTACTTAGGTCTTGTACCATTTTGCCCAATTCTGAACAATTCTAAATTCTGGAGTGTCTTCTTTCTGATCAGCTTATTTGAACAATAACTCTTTGTTGCAAATGACCCATTCCAGCCTGTCCCTGGTCTTTGGTCATACAGGTCTTAGTATATATATATATGTATGTATGTATGTGTGTGTGTGTGTGTGTGTGTGTATGTATGTATATATACAATTGGTTTGCCTGTCATTTGTTTCTACAGCTTGTGGACTTTCTGTCTCGTTAACTAGCATGTGCTAGTTACTGTCCTTGTCACTGTGACCAAGTACCTGACAAGAAGCTACTTCCAGGGGGGTTTCCTTGGCTCACAGTTAGGCATGGCAGCAGGAGAAGGAGCAGCTGGTCTCATTGTGTCCTAGTCCAGAAGCAGAGAGAGATGAATGCTGGTGCTCAGCTAGCTTTCTCCTTTTTATTCCTTCTAGAACCCCAACCCACGGAATGGGACTACCTACATTCAGTGAGTTCTTCCCACCTCAACTAACCCCTCATAGGCACACCCAGACATTTGTCTCCTAGGTGACTCCAGACCCTGTTGGTTGGCAATGGAGATCAACCATCGCACAGGTCTCCCCTTTTCTGTACAGTCTCTTATATTCTTCCTGTTTCCTTAACATTGTGTTATCCAGTATATTG
The DNA here is from genome assembly GCA_036346955.1 of Dipus sagitta. Taxonomy (NCBI): domain Eukaryota; kingdom Metazoa; phylum Chordata; class Mammalia; order Rodentia; family Dipodidae; genus Dipus; species Dipus sagitta. The sequence goes on along the minus strand of CM070781.1, from coordinate 97,926,127 downwards.
AGGCCTGAGTTTTACATCCAGTTGATTGACAACCTGTGTCTTCCTCCAGATGGAAAGAGATGCATTAAAGTAACCACAGTCTTCCCTGAATGAATTGGGACACCATCATCAGGTCTGAGTACAGAATCAGCCCTGCGTGGACTCAGAAAGCTGGAGCCAAACCATGACAAAGGCCTCCTGATTCGCAGGCTCTCTTGACATGTGTTTGGTGAGGTCTTCTGGGAGTAAAGCCTTTCTCTGGCTGCCTTCTGCTCTTTCAAAAGCAAGCTGTGTTCAGAGTAGGAAGTAGGTAACGGCAGTGGCTGAGACAGACTTTAGGATTCTCTGCCTTCATCTCCACAAGCACAGTTTGGTCCAGTTCTGGAAGTCTGAGCCCTCTCTCTGCTAAGAAGAGAGTCCTGAAAGAAAACAGCAACAACAAAAACACATCCTAGATCACAGTACCCACCCAGGCATGAGCCCTGATAATCTCTCAGCGCTGGGCCTGTGTGGTTTGTTCCTGCCTGCTATGACAACTGAGTGGCAGCTAAAACCTTTGTATGTAAGAGCCAGGAGCTTCTCATGTTTGACCTGGAAACCTGTGTTAGCAGTACCTGGGTGGCTTGATCCTGGCTGGGTCTCAGCATGCAGGCCTCTGCATGAAAATTTAGTCAAAGGCCAAACACCAGGAAAACTGGTTTGACCACTTCTTTTCCTCAAATTTCCTTTCTTTTGCTCCACACCCTCTTTTTTTAAACCTTTCCTTCTTGCCTTTCTCTTACTTCTTCCTTCCCTTTCTTTCCCCTTCCTCTTTCTTTTTCCCTCTTCCTTCTTCCTCTATTCTCCTTTCATTTCCTCTCTCCTTCCCTCATTCCATTATCCTTCCCTTCTCTCCTCTTTTCTTCTTCCTGCTCTTCCTTCCTTCCTTCTTTCCTTTTTTTGCCTTTCTTCTCGACTCCCTCCCTCTCTTCCTCCCTCCCAGCCATTCCTCTCTCTGTGTTTTTCTCTTCCTCTCCCTCCTTCTCCATGGGAGAAGAGGATATGCAGATCGTCTTGTGGAGAAGTCCACCCTCACAGAGCGTGAGCAACCCCCTATGGTTTTTTATTTATTTATTTTTATATTTTTATTAGTTTTGTACTCAGTGACTCCAGTCAAGTTGGTACTATTGTTAGCCTCCTTCCTGACCACCCCCCTCTGCAGGGACCCTCCTTGTTGTGAAATATGGGTCGTGCATTGTGGGGTTAGCCATCAGTTCTGGGTAGGAGGCAATGTCTCCACGTATCATGACCCAACGTGTGGCTCTTGACATTCTTTCCGCCCCCCCCCCCTTTTGCAAATTTCCCTGAGCCATGTTGGGTTCATCTTAGGTCTGCTTCAGTGATGAGGTCAGGTTGCCGCAGACACTCTTACTTCCCATATAACATTTTATCTATCTCCCCCACCCACGGGAACAGGGACAACTCCCTTGAGAGTGGTGCAGAAACCCTGCATGAGTGAGGGGCTCTGCTTACAGCAGTCATGTGGATCCCATGTCAACTGAAATGATTTAAAAATAAGCAATGCATGGGTCTAGCAAAAAAAAGGGTCAAGGGTCTGAGTAGTATTAGTCTTTTGGGTTTATGCCTTGAAACAAACATATGTCTCTTTGTGATGGGAGTTTTGGGGGTCCTTGTCAATTCTGATACGCCAATGTCCCAACAAATTTAGGGTACTCCAGCCAGATTCTTGTCTTATGAGCTTAAAGAACTAAACCCATAGACCACACAGTAAGAGAGAGACTTTATTAGATTAAGAGAAGGAAAGAGGAAGAAATACAGAGAGCTCCTGCCACGTGGAAGACAGAAGGGGGTAGAGAGCTCATGTGGGAGCAGGGGTAGGAGTCCCCCTCCTCATCATAGCCCAGCATGGCCAAGATGAGGGGGGCTTACCAGAGCAGGGATCTGGAAGTTCAGGAGGGTGAAAAGACCAAAGGAGGCCTTGCCCATCTGGTAAGGACCCAAGAGGGCGTCAGGTAGCTCATTTAGGCAGTTAAAGTGACCCCTGAAAGTAAAAAGGCAGGACGGTCTAAACCTGGGCCCCTCCAGGGAGGGGGATCTTTCCTATGATTTATACATTGCGGGTGGCCAAGTTCAGTCCCCCCAACCTTGGTGTCATAGCTAGCCTCTTCCTGAGACAGCCCCTAGCCCCAGGGCCCAGCACTGTAAAGTTAGAAATACATTTGAGAGGGGAGAACAACTCTCTGTGCTGTCTGAACCTCCAGCTGCTGCTGAGTTTCCCCTCGGCTAGGCCCAGGCCAAGCCAGGGCTAGTGAGGGGAGAGCCCCTGTGTCTTACCCTCCCCATAGGCTCTTTACCGGCTCCAGCTGGCCACTTGGCAGGAGCTCTCTGAACTTTCTTTTTTCCACCACAGTTTTCCCAGGCCCTCCACATGGAAGTTCAAGCCACATGAGTGCATTTCCTTGGTTCTGTAATTCTCTCAGTAAATACAATAATTTAATAATTATACTTCTCTGTCTAATTTTAGTCAAATCTTTGATTAAAATTAGAAATGAACCTAGGGTTTGGGATTCAGGGGCTTTCCTGAACCCCTAGCACCCCGTTACAGATCTATTTATAAGCATTTTTTTTGGTGGGCTTTACCCTCAGGCTCAGGTAAGCCTGAGAGAGCTAATTGATCTGGGCTCAGGACGGGGTCAGCGAGAGAGTTTATTAAGATGAGACTGGACCAGACACTTAATTCCAGTTCTGCTGGAGCAGGCAGGTACTGTCACATCTTTTTCGCTCCCTCTTTTGGACCCTCTCCTGACTAATTCCCCCTCAACTTTTGTTCAGTTTTCCATTTTGACTTCCGTACCATCACAAGGGAGGTGGGCATGTGACACATGCTTAGCCAGTCAGCATTTATTTTCTCCTCGGTGGGATTGGGTTGGGGTGGAGCAAATCTGTCCTATGGCATTGTTTCCTGTTGCCAGCACTGATTCTGTTTGCTTAAGTGATTTAATTGCCAACATTTAAGCCATGAGGGATTTGTTGTTGTTGTTATTTTGTTTGCTTTTCAAGGCAGGGTCTTTCTCTGGCCCAGGCTCACCTGGAATTAACCATGTAGTCTCAGGGTAGTCTCGAACTCAAGGCAATCTTCCTACCTATGCTTCCTGAGTGCTGGGATTAAAGGCATGCACTACCACGCCCTGCTGCCATGAGGGTTTTTTACATAAAATCATAGACTTATGGCTCATCTTTAATAACACCAGCGTATGGGGTAACTGAGGGCAGATCTATCATTTGGTCCTCCTTTGCTGGAGCTGAGTAGTGACTGTCCACTTCCTTCAAATGGGTGTGAACTTTGGGGTCTGCTAAATGTTTCACCTAGATGGAATCTTCAACGCTTTACCTCTTTCTACACATACCTGAGAATCTGGCCTGTTCTAGGACAGCAATGATTTAATTTCATTTTTTTCACCAAATACCAGTAAGTGATAGAAATGTCAGACATCATCTGGTCCCAATCATCAATTTAAAGATGGGAAAACTAAAGCTGGGCGTGGTGGCGCACGCCTTTAATCCCAGCACTCAGGAGGCAGAGGTAGGAGGATCGCCATGAGTTCGAGGCCACCCTGAGACTACAGAGTGAATTCCAGGTCAGCCTGGGCTAGAGTGAGACCCTACCTCAAAAAAAAAAAAAAGATGGGGAAAGTAGGGGTACTGGAAGGGAAGAAAGTTATCTGAGGTCAACATAGCTGTGATGAACTTTCAGAAAAGGATGCTTGCCAAGGAAATGCCTGCGATTCAATGCTCTGGACGTGCTAATGCTGGGAATGCCTCTCTAATAGGAGGTGGGTGTTCTCAAGCAGCAAGACAGAATGTTCTCAAAATGGCTTTTCACAGGAGGGCGCCAGGTCCTCATGACCAGGAGTTGGCATCCACCTGTGAAAAGCTGAAGGCTGGCTTAAACAAAAACAAAATTGAAACATTCTTTTCCCAACCATTAAAAAAGGTATGGTTTGGGCTGGAGAGATGGCTCAGCAGTTAAGAACACTTGCTCACAAGCCTGCTGGCTCAAGTTCTGTTGCTCAGCACTCATACAATGCTGAACTCAAAGTGGCACACACTGCCTATGGCAATGGGAGGTGGACCCATGAGAATCCAGAAGCTCACAAATGTTAGCAGCAAGAGAGATCCTGTGGAGCCGGGCGTGGTGGCACACACCTTTAATCCCAGCACTCGGGAGGCAGAGGTAGGAGGATCGCCATGAGTTCGAGGCCACCCTGAGACTACATAGTTAATTCCAGGCCAGCCTGAGCCAGATCCAAACCCTACCTTGAAAAACCAAAAAATAATAATAAAAGAGAGACCCTGTGTTAAAGGAATGGAAGGGGAGGAAAACACCCCAAGGTCATCTGTGACCTCCACATGCACACCAAGTGAATGCCCGTAGGCACACATCATAAGCATACACACAAAGAAACACACATGCACTTAAAGACACAATAAATTTAAAGAATATGGCTTTACAAATGTAGTAGCTCCTACCTATAATCCCAGCACTCCTCTGGTGAGATGGGAGGTAGAGGTTAGGAGAATCTCTGGAAGCTAGCCTGGCAAATGGGCTGTGGGCAATGAGACGCTGCCTTTAACAAGGTGGAAGGTGAGTACCAACTCCCAAGGTTGTCTTCTGACTTCCACGTGTGTCCCACGGCAAGCACGAGCCCTACACTCACACATGTGAACACACACACACACACACACACACACACTCACTCACTCACATGACATACATACACAAAGATAAATGAATAAGTTATTATTGAAAAAATATATCAACATCCCACAGGCTTTTCTCTAAAGTGGATGTTATTTATAAGATCAAAATGGAAAAAAAAAAAGTTTGTTTGTTTATCCAGTCTACAGTTACTGACAGGGAAAGGATAGCTCCCTACCAACATTGTGCCGGGATCCTCTCATAAAGTTATCCCTGCTCCCTCTAGAGATTTTATTAGTTACTTTTTTGTTTGTGTCTGTGATAGAGTATTTGGCAGAGACGAGGGAGGAGAGATGTGTTCTGGCTCAGGTTAGATGACATCAAGAAGGGGAAGGCAGGGCAGCTAGAATGGTCTGGTCCCTGGCAGAGGGAGCTTGTAGTTTGGCTTCTCCAAATCTTGGCAGATGAGGAAGCCAAGATGCACCAGAAACAGGATTGGGATATAGCATTCAGCAGCTCACCCCCAGTGACTCACCTCCAACATCCAGATCTCACAACCTTCCAACAAAGCACCACCAACTGGGGATCAGATGTCTAAAAGTATAAGCCTGTAGGGGACATTTCGCTTCCAACCCAGTAATGTCCCCTAACTAGCATTTCAAAAAGTGCCAGATATACCCAGGGGAAGGCAAAGAAAAATGTATGCACAGAGGCATGGAGACAGAAATCAGGGAATCTCCTCAGAAAACTGCCAGAAAAAAGCGTAAGAGACAGAAATCATAGAATCTACAGAGAAAATTGCCAGCAAAATCGTAGAGACTGAAATGATGGAATCTCCCCCGAAAACTGACAGGAAAGGTGTAGAGAGAGAAATCATGGAATCACCTCAGAACACTGCTGGTAGTTTGCTCCCGGCCCTGGATAGATTATCATGAGGCAGGACTGAGACAAGAGAAATAAAGTTGCAAAAGTAGGCCAGTTGGTGTGTGTAGGGTTCTCCAAGGCATGCAGAGGACTTTGAATTCTGAGGACAGTGGGGAGCTGGGGACCTGTGTCAGGCGATTGCTAAGATGAGTGTGAAGAGATAAAAATCTACAAAGAAGAGATAGAGGCTGGGAGACCAGTTGTACAGCATTTGTCTAAGCTGAAGATGGAAGCTGAGAAAGACCTGGTAATCTCTAATCCCTGCCTGTACTAGGCACTTGGCAGATGTATGTGATAGAATTTAGAGACGAGGGAAACTCTCAAGGGCCCCTTATGCTAGAGACTGGGAGCGAGATAGTGTCCTTGTGTAGGTAGCTAGTTGGAGACACAGGCTCCAAGGAAACAACATGCATTGGTGGGACTACAAGGCAACTCCAGTCTGAGGACTGAAAATACCTGACTCAGCCAGATGGTTAATGGACACTGGCCCTTTGTTCTTTACATTTCCTGGGTCTTCCTCCTCCTTGGAGTTTTTTTTTTTTTTTTTGGGGGGGGGGCTTTTCCCCACCTATGGGCTCTTTTTCTGAGCTTGTGCTTTCACCTTTAATTCATCTATCAGTCATAGTCCCTCATATACATTTAAGTTAACCCATCAGATTCATCTCAACTGGATGCTTAATTTATATGTAAGCACAGGCCAGTCACATTTTGTCTCAGGATAAAAAAGCTTCAATCCAGAGTGCTGCTGGCTGGCTGTCTATTTTCTGCTCTCTCTTTCTCTTTCATTCTTCAATAAAACTGTGCTTGCCTTACTCTTCTCCTGCTGTCCTTGATCTTCGTTCTTTGGGGTCACGAGACAATGGGCTCAAGCAAAGACAAAATTGGCAACACCTCTGTAGTAGACAATTGAAGGTCACTGAGAAGAACTTCCAGACCCAGCATAGTTATGGAGGAAGAGATTTATTGCAGTTCACAGATCCAGGGGAAGTTCTGTAACGGCAGAAAACATTGGCCTCGTCTTAACGGACCAAGGGGGGTGTGGGGGGGAAGCCTCATCACACAGTACACGTCAGGAACTCCAGGCGGAACTAGGCACTTTGCAGATCTTTAGATTGGAATTTCAAGTTCACCTTAGGGTTGGACTCTAAGGTCATCCCAGTGACACCTCCTCCTGCCACGGGACTGGAAATCCCTACTTCTTATCTGATTTTTTTTTTTTTTTTTTTGCAAAACATGCAGAAATTTCAACTTTCTTAGAAGTAGTCACACTGTAATGCCCCAGATGCCCTCTCAGAGAATTAATGGGGTTACCAGAGTCATTTGCTTATGAGGGTCTTGGGGTCTCTTTAGTGTACAGAAGGAGGTCCTGGATGACCACAAGAGCCATTGCTGCTCTCACAGATTAGTCCTGCTGAATAGCAACCCCTGGAAGAAGCCCTTGAAAGAAACTCTTACAAGAAGCATCTGGAATAAGTCTCTGGAGAAGCCTCTCCTGGCCCACTGATGGGTCTGGTAGTTTGAATGGATGACCCCCAATAAACTCAGGATTTTATTGAAGTTTTTAATTTATATCTGCAGCCACCTGGCTGGAGGAAGTGACACTGGGTAGATCCTAGGGTGGAGCCCTGAGGTGTGGGGGTGGATTTGGAATTCCAGTCTAAAGATAAGCAAAATGCTTGAGCTTAGCCTGGAGTTCCAAAAGTGTCCTTGCATGTACTGGTGTTGGTGGCTTTTTCTCTCTCTATTTGGACCTGTGGAAGTGGGGCCAACTTCTTCTACCATTATGGAACTTACCCTGTATCTTCAACAAATTCCCTTCCTCCATAACTCTGTCTGGCCTGGAGTTTCATCTCAGTGACCTGAAGCTGTCTACTACAATTGAGAATGACTGTAGCTACACAGGCAGAAGGCACTCCAAGTGCAAAGAACATTATTCCAAGCAAATGAGGGAACCCAGCAATTATTTCCACTCAGAAGTTGATAATGAATAGTTTATTCATTCATTAAATGTAGGCAAATGAGCAACCAAAGAGAAAGCCGTCTGGCCATACTTCCAATGAATCTGCCCATTTCCGAGTGAAATGTGGGCTGTGCGGATGAAAAACTGAACTCTAGGAATATATTACCCACTCAGGAAGCCATCCTTCCAGCCTTAATTAAAGAAAACCAACAACTCCATTTGATTTCCATCATCATTTGTTGCAAGTAGGAGGAACTTAAATACACACTCGCCAGGCAGACTGGACTGGGCTGGGCTGGGCTGGGCTTAGAGGCCAAGGAACTTTACAGATCTGTCTGAAATATTGTACCCTGTGTCTTCAAAAGATGTAACCCCAGAGATGGCCAAGATGCTCTTTCAAGACATCAAACTCTTTTGACAACAATTTGGAAGTCCATTAACTCATGTGGTTAACTCACACTAACTAGCACATCTAGTCTTTGCACATTTACTGAGAGATAACTGTGTGCTGGGTACTGTACCATGGACATAAAATACTAAGCAGAGTAAACATTGTCTCAGTTCTATTACTCTTCCTTTGTAGTAGAAGAGATAAGTAGTGAGTAGATTATCACACACATACAGCGATATAAAGTGTGTGCGTGTGTGTGTGTGTGTGTGTGTGTGTGTGTGTTGTGATAAGAGCTCAGAGAATAAAGTAGAAGGTCCTTGAAAACATGCAACACTGGGCTCTAAACTAGTCTGGAGAATTAAGGCATGTGTCTATGGGGCATGGGTGCTTGAACTGAAATCCAAAAGTCAGGCATTAAGAGAAAGACAGAAGGGATGGAGAGATGCATTAGTGATTATGGCATTTGCCTATGAAGCCTAAGGACCCAGGTTTGACTCCCCAGAGCCCACATAAGCCATACGGACATTGTGAAGCATGTGTGTCTGGAGTATGATTGTAGTGCTAAGAGACCCTGGTGTACCCATTCTCTCTCTCTCTCTCTCTCTCTCTCTCTCTCTCTCTCTCTCTCATAAATAAATAAAAATAAAATATTAAAAGGACAGGAAAGTAGAATCATATGATTAGGTGTAGTCAATATATGCCAACATCCAGAAATGGAAGAAGACACTGCAGCCAGAGAGATGCTCCCCCTCTGGGTTTGTGTTTGTGTGCCTCTTTTTCTTTATTCAGCCTTTGTGGTGGGGATGTTTTGAGGGTGCCATGCCAAATGTGTGGTCAGAGGACAAATTCAGGTGTTGGTATCTGTTGTTTTCTGCTAAGTATGCCAAGCTAGCAGGCCCCTGAGCTTTTGGGCATTTTTGTCTTTGCCTCTCATCTTGCTATAAGAGCATTGACATTCTAGATGTGCACAACTGTATTAGCCCCCATCTCACTCTTACGTACCAAATAATGGGAATATCTGCATAATTACATAAGGACACATCTATGGGCTGGAGACTGATTGGCCTGATGATGTAGACTTGTTTTTGTGTGTATTGAGGAGAATGCTAATGGCATCCCTTTGGTGGCTTAGGACAAAGCTTTCTCCTTGGAGCCCCTTTTGTGCTATAGGAATGAACATCAGCTCTGGACCACTGCCCCTTTAGACCCTGGCAGCAGGATGTCTCTCCCTTGGCTAAACTCAAGGTCCATAAGACCCCTCAATTGTCATGGAAGACCTCCTGTGCCCTTCCATGAGTAGATGAACTCGGGTGTGTACCCTGGGGATGTCTTCCTGTGCTTTGACTTTGGACAAGTTACTGATCCTCATTAGTTGTTTTTCAATTTCCTCCCCAAATATGGAGATGATTATAATGCCTACTTTGACAGAGTCATGCTGTCATGGGGTATGGAAGGCGCTAGGATTGATGTCTGTCCTACAGCAGGCTTTTCTTATTATTACTTAGGGAATGTCCTCATTCCCATTTTAGACCTTGAACAAGAAAGAAAGGTTATGCACTTGACATCAAAGTAAATTAGGAGTTGTGTGTGTGCGTGCGTGCGTGTGTGTGTGTGTGTGTACACACACAAGTGTTCCATGCTGTGAGAGTTGGTGCAGTTGGAGATCAGAAGACTCAGAGGATCTTGGGATTCAATGCAGGGCATGGAGGGCATCTGGAGCAGCCTCCACGTCCATGAGAATGTGAGCTCCCCAAAGATGACCTTTCCCCAGCTCTCCACCTCCTCAGCACCTCTGTTCGCTGTGCTGTGCCCTGAGTGTACATGACTTCTCACTCCATGTTTACATCCAACCTGTCCTTTCTGCTCAAAAAGCCCTTTTTCTTCTCCTCCCTTCTGCTTCTACAGCCAACAGCCAAACCATTTGTCTCCCAGGTCCCCATAGAGTATTCCCTGGACTTACTACATGACATCTCTCAGATTTTCTAAAGCATACATTCCCTCCAAACTTGAAATTGACAAATGCCTGTTGTCAATAGAATGGGTAAACCATCATGTACATTACCATTGTCTTGGGCAGCTGTGGCTGTTGTGACTGCTGTAGCAAAATGATGAACACTGGGTGGTTTCAAAAAACCAAACAAACAAGTGTTTATTTCTTATAATTCTGGAAGCTGGAAGTTCAAGGTCCAGGTGTCAACTGATTTGGAGGGTACTTCCTGGTTTGCAGACAGCCATCTTTTTCTTATAATCAAGTGGGTTTTGTTTGAAACAAACATGAAAAGAGGGGAATTGTAGGGGTAGAGAGAAATAGAATGGAGGAAGAGAAAAAGAGAGAGGGGGACTTAGGAGATGACAGAGAGCTATCTTGTATTTCTTTCTAATTTTGTGGGCTCCTCTCTCATCTATCTTGAATCACCCCAATGCCATCACACTACACATTAAGGCTTAATAGATTTTGGAGAAAACGTGCAACAGAAGTCTATGCTGTTGGGAGTCAGGTTAGTGGGGCCAGGCAGATGGTTTAGTGGGTACAGTGCTTGCTACACATGCATGAGGCCCTGAATTTGGCTTCTCAGCAGCAACAAAAATTCTGGATGTGTTGGCACATGATAGTATTGGGGAGGCAGATCTTAGGCCTTGCTGATCAGCCAAGTCTAGCCAAATTGTGAGCTCCAGGTTCAGTGAGAGATCCTGTCTTGAGCAGTAAGGTGGAGAGTGATTATGGGAAACACCTGATACTGACTGCTGAGCTCCACACACAGGTGCACACACCCCCACACCCACACGAGCAACCCCCACATGAACACACACACATGTACATACATATCCCATACATACACAAGAGAAAGCCGGGGTTTTGGAAATGGCTGGGAGCCCTAATTTTATAGGGCCTGGAGGATTTCTGGGGCTACAGTAATCCTCCGTGTCTTGGTGTGGGTTCTGGTTTTGCAGGTGATTACATTTGTAAAAATTCACCCCACTGTGAGCTTCACATGAGTGCCCTTTAGTATAATTAAGTCAAACAAAAATTAAAAAGGGAAAAAAAACAAGTTCACACATTTTGTGCCATAGCCAACACTGATTAGATGCCTACTCAGTTCCAGACACTCCTAGGATCTGAGGAGTCCCTGCTCCAGGGGACCCCACAGTCTGAAGAAAATGACTGACTTTCTCTTTTCTCTCTCTTTTGCACAGAGTTCTAAGTGGCAGATAAGATCAGGGGAAACTTTTCTGTTAGTAGTGGCTGTGATTTTAATTAGTATTGAACTAGGAGAACCTACATCAGAGAGTCCTTTTCTTGTCTTACAGCCGAGCAATAGAGATTTCTGTTTATAACGAACTCTAAACTCCAAGCTACCGCAGCCCATGCATGATCCCTTTTAAGACCTTCTCAAACTTATTTTCAAACAAGACAAGAAACATTCGTTGGATATAATTGCTGTGAAAGGGGGAAAAAAAATTCATCATTAGGAAACCTGTAGCTGCCTTCAGGAACTCAGAATATACTGTTCAAGAGCAGAGGGGCAGGAGCTTTGCTCTGCTGCCCATGGATGGTCTCGCCCAGGAGGGCACTGTCCACTCTGCTTGCCCTCTTCAGCTGCCAGGGGAATGGACCCGCAGAGCACAATACTGCCCAGCCATTTAAATAAAAGACCATTCACGACTTCTGCTGTGATTTGGAAAAAACAGTATGTCTTGTCATTCCATCCATTATAATCCTGTAATTTGCAAAATGCAGGAGGCATTAAAGCATGGAGAATATCACCTTCTCATGCCAAAGATGGGCAAGAGAATTAACGGGATCATTAAAGCCACTCTCAGGAAAAATAGAAACACAGATGGGAAGTGGTGGCAGCGCTGGCCAGTCTGTTCTGTGGAACTCATTAGTCACTCAGCCTATCCCTCCAGCCCAGAGCTCTGGCTGGCTTGGGAAATCCACTGGTAGGTTAAGAAGCACCATCAGAACACCGCCGTGTGCCTGGCACCAGGCAGGCACCACGGTGGTGCAACATATTATGAAATATCATGTGTTTGTCAAAGAGCTCATGGTCTCCTTTTGAAAGGCAGTCAGATACCCTGACTTTCCCCATCACCAGGTAAACCAAAACATATTCCATGGGGCCAGATCTTTCTGACCAGTACTTATAATTAAAAAATAGAGGGCCTACACATATTACATTCTCTCTCTCTCTAAAAACAAAAATAACAAGGGTTATTCCATTTACCTGGTTCTAACTTTACTCTCCATTGGAGAATTTGCTTCTCCTTTTCAGATAGATGCAGATCCTAAGGAGAGAACCACCCCCAACATACCTCAAAAGGGCCCCAGATGAAACTAAGAATAATTGAGGAAACAAGCAAGAGTGCTGTTTTCTTGGAGCACAGAGGCTCCCAAGACCTCATCACTGAAGCAGACTTAAAATGAACCCAATATGGCTCAGGGAAATTTGCAGAAGAGGGGGCGGAAAGAATGTCAGAGCCACATGTTGGGTCATGATACACAGAGACATTGCCTCCTTCTCATAACTGATGGCCAACCCCACAATGCACTACCCATATTCCTCAACAAGGAGGGTCCCTGCAGAGAGGGGGAGGTCAGGGAGCAGGCTAAAAATGGTACCAACTTGACTGCATTCATTGAGTACAAAACTAATAATAATAAAAAAAAAAAAAAAACAGGATAGAGGTATTTAGTTCACACTGGGTGGCAAGACAAGAAGTTACAGTCACAGAGGAAGGGATATCCTAAGTAGATCCTCAAGACAGCTGTTTAAAAATATATCGTTAGGGAGATGGTACAGTCAGTAAAGTGCTTGCTCTGCAAGTATGAGGGCCTGAGTCCAGATGCCCAGCACCCATATAAAAGCAAACCTCATGCCTGTGATCCCAGTGCTAGGAATGTGGAGACAGAAAGATCCCTCGTTCTTTTTGGCTAACGAGACTAGTTGAACCAGTCAAGTTCCAGGTTCAGTGAGAGTCCCTGTCTCAAAAAAAAAAAAAAAAAAAGATGGAGAGAGACTGAGGAAAATACCTAACATCTACCTCTGGTCTCCACATGCATGTGCACCCACACACATGCTTGTGCATTCACACATGCTCACATGCCCACACACATACACGTAAACCACATGCACATTATCTGTTATCTGTCCATCATCTATCTTAGTGTTACCCCCAATGTGCAAATGAAGAAATTGAGGCTTCCAGCATAGTATATAGAATGCCCAGGGTTCCACAGAGGGGCAGGGATAAATCAGGTTGTAATTAAGGTGCCTCCCAAAATTTCATACTCTAGCACTAGTTCTTTTTTTAAAGCCTTTTTTTTTTGTTCATTTTTATTTATTTATTTGAGAGTGACAGAGAAAGAGGCAGATAGAGAGAGCGAGAGAGGAGAGAGAATGGGCACGCCATGGCTTCCAACCATTGCAAACGAACTCCAGATGCAAGCACTAGGCCTTGTATATGACATACTCTGCCCAACAGGAAATAAGTCTTATGATCAAGCATTTGTATTAATATTGTTAAGAGAAAAGAATGCCTGGTGTGGTGGCACATGCATTTAATCCCAGCACTCAGAGGCAAAGGTAAGAGGATCACTTTAAGTTCAAGGCCAGCCTGAGACTCCATAGTGAATTCCAGGTCCACCTGGGCTAGAGCAAGATACTAGCTTGTAAAACAACCAACAGCAGCAGCAGCAACAAAAAGATATATAACTAGCATGATTTCGTGTGTGTGTGCACGCTCACGTGTGCTTACAGATGTGCTCCATGCACCTGTATGCAGAGGCCAGAGAATGTAGAGTAGCTTTCTCTTACTTCCTTAAGGCAGTCTCTTCCTCAACCTGGAACCACTGTCCATCAGACAGTCCGGTAACTCTGTGGTGTCCCTCACTGAGGGCCATGAGTGGACACACTCAGCTCTATACCCAGGTCCTGGGAAGTCAAATGCAGGGGCTGCCTGAGAGGACCTCATGCCTAAACAGCAAGCACTCTTAACACGGAGCCACCTCTCCAGCCCCGGAACGCTGGTCTCACTAGTCTTGCTGCTTTAGAAGAGGCCAAAGCACTTGAGATCATTTCTACTTTAGAGAGGTGTGCTGAAGTCATCGTGAAGACATCGTGAAGTGTTGATGAAGCCACTCCCCACGTCCCCGGGGATCTGAGAATGTCTTACGGGGCTGGGACAGAATTGCAGTGGTTGCCAGGGAGGACTCGTCCTGGCTGTCTGAGCTGGGGGAGATGCCAGTTTGCGGGGTGGGAGTGGAATGTGAGTCTGTAGGGAAGGGCAGACGCTGTGTCCACTGGGGGTTGCTGAGCAACAGTATCAAATATCAAACACTCATGATTTACTATCAAACGGAGGGGACAATGACATCCAAATAATGTCTGACAGCTTATAGCCAGGAGAAGGTATGACCCCTGAGAATGTGCTGTCACCTAGGACCACCTAGTGGCAGATCAGTTGGCCTTGAGTCCACTGCCTGCTGTTGCAGGGGTGGGAGGCAGACCCCAGCCTGCTTGGCCAGGCTTCCCCGAGCAGGGAGCAGGCTCCAGTTCCCCTTGGAAGTATGATGTCTGATTTGTGAAGACACAGAGGATCAGGGGGAGATGGGTTGGGGAGGTGGAAGGAAAGAAAGAGAGGCTGAGTGATGACAGTCAGGGGGAGGAAAGGAAAAAGGGAGAGGAAAGAAGGAAGGAGAGAGGGAAGGAGAAAGGGAGAAGGGGGGAAAGGAAGTGAGAGAGGGAGGAAAGGTTGGAAGAGAAGAATAAAGGGAGGAAGGAGGAAGGGAGGGAGGGAGGCCAGACCGTCCAGGTGTCTCCTCTTCACTGCCAGCCTCGCTCAGTGTTTCCCCTGCTCCCCTCTCCCCACTAACACCTTAGAGATTCCCTCTGGATAACATGTGCATCTTCTCTTCTAATTTTAGTTTTGATATTTTAATTCATTGCATTTTCATCGGGACCTCTTTCCCTTTAAGGCACTGTAATTAATGGACCAGTCTAATTTCCTCTGAGACAACATTCTTAATTGCCGTAATTCTCACTTATGTCTTTCAGGCATCCCTGTTGGCGTTGATTCATTTGCATTCCGCATTCCCGAGCTCTTCAATTATAAATACTCTGTCAATATACGGGAGACAGTTTTCCCTCCATCCGCCACAGTGCCGCGTGGCGCGCCAGCTCCTGGGCGTTGCCTACCTTTTAACGTCTCATTTATAATTGAAAATCTCTCAGTCTTGATGCATAGTGAAATTTTTATGAACTTCTGCAGAGAATGAGCTGCATTTTTTAAGTGAGAACTGTTTGGATAATTATTCTAATGAGGGAATTTCAAGTTGCGTTGACTTCCTTTTCTGAAGATCAGATTTATAGCATACGATCTGAATAACCAACAGGGAGGTGTCCTCGTCACCTGGGAAAATAACAGAGATGGAACAGGACCGGGGCATGGCGCCTGCCCCAGCCCCAGCCTTCAGGGCTTCCTCATTTGTACAGTTTTAAAGAATGCTATCTAGTAATTTTGAGTCTAGCTTTTAGCTCTTCCTGCCCTACCCCTTCATATCTACCTAGTTCCAAGAAGGTTTATGCTTGCTTTTATATATTATATTATATCTGGTCTTGTGTAACACCCTCCCCCCTCTTAAGGAATGGATGTAATCATTGTGGAAGAGCAAGATTAATACCAAAGTAAATCAGGAGACAACCATGAAGGCTCCTAGACAAGGTATGTAACAACTGGGCCGCCTTTCTCTTTACCACTTATAGGCAACAGGAAAAAGGCTAGGTCGTAATCCCAGCTAATGAACACAGTGGCCTTGTCTGTAAACAGTGTGGCCTTGGGCAATTTATTTCTCCTCTTTGAGTCCTGTTTGGATTAATTTTGAACAGGGGATAATATTCCTAGCTCATAGGGTTGGTTGGGAGGATGAAATGAACAAGAACACACTGTGTTTGGAATGATGCTTGACGTCCTTGCCCTGGTGTGTACTTGCTGAACTCCTCCTTCTCCTCTTCCTACATCTCCTCCTCCTTCATCCCCCCTTCCTCTTCTTCCTTCCCCGCCATCTCCCTTTCTACCACCTTCATCTCCTCCCCTTCTCTCCTCTTCCTCCTTCACACCCCCTTCTTCCTTCTGTATATCCTCCCTTTCATCTTCCTCTTTTCTCCTCCATTCCCCCCTTTTCACCATCTCATTTTTCTCCTCTGCCTTTTCATCCTCCTCCATCTCCTTCTCCTCTTCCTCCATCTCCCCCTTTTCTTCCATCTCTCTCTTAGTCCTCCTCCATCCTCCTCCTCTTCTTTCTTCTCCATTTCCCTCTTTTCCTCCCTCTCCATCTGTTCTTCTCCTTTCCTTCCTCCTCTCCTTGCCCCTTTTCTGCCCGTCATCTCCTCTTCCCTTTCTTCCCTTCCTCATCTTCCTTTGTCTCTTTCTGCATCTCCTCATCTTCAACCTTCTCCTACATCTCCTCCTTCACCTCTACCATCTCCTCTCCCTCTTCTTCCTCTTCATCTCACTGAGCACAGCAATGGAAGGGTGAAAGACTCACACCTTTGTGTCTCAGTTCTGAAAGTATTCCTCAAGGGCCAGTCCTAGTACTCAGCCTGACACTGAGACTGATGGCAGCAAAGTCCCGCCCTGCAGATGCCTTTCAGGACGCACCGCACATTGCGACTCACGTACTCAGCACGTCAGAGGACTCTCAACTCTCCTTGATTCTGCTCGTCTTGCCATTCTGACCCTGGATTCCACCCAGACTCACCTCAGGGACATTCAGCAGGGCCACGTTCTCCCTGCAGACAGTCCCACAGAGCTGCTCCCAGCCAGCCCTTCTTTCTTGGATATCCTGCCACGGCAGCATGAGGGGAGGGTTGGTTCTGTGGCCACCTTGCTGCCTGCAAAGTCCAGTTTCATGTGACCTACCATGTTATGATTCCTGATTTGGAAAAATAAAGAATTAACTTTTTATTATATATTCTCAGTCTATTTGTGTTAAATGAACAGTTTATTTTTCTGCCATCATTATAAGTCTGTTCATTTTATTGCAGTGAAGTGCATGTGACAGTTATTGCATTCTAAGGGTGCAGCATGATGATGTCACATTTATTCACAAGGTTGTGCAGCCATCATCCACATCTGGCTCCAGAACTCTCCTTCTTACACAACTGAAACTGTGTCCCCACCAAACAACTTCCCCAGCCCTGTGCAAATGTCATTCTACTTTATATCTCTAAAATGCTTACTGTAATCCCACTCAAGTGGCATCATCCAGTGTCTGTCTTTATCACTGTTTTGCTGAGTATATAATCTGTCAAGGTTCAGCCATGCCATGGCATGTGTCAGAATTTCATTCTCTTTAAGGCTGAGTAAGATTCCATTGTATGCACATGCCACATGCCACATTTTTGCTCTCAATTAGTCCCTCGATGACAACTAGGTTAGCTACGTTGAATAAAGTTGCCATGAATGTGGGTGTGAATGTACCTTCAGCTTCTACATTCAATTATCCTGGCTATGTACTTAGAAGTGGAACTGTTGTATCATGTGATCTTTTTTTTTTTTTTCAAGGAAATGCCATGCTGTTTTCCATAGTGACTGTACGATGTTACATTTCTAACCACAGTGTCATGAGTTCCAGCTATACCACACCCTGGCTGACACTCGTCATTTTCTGCTCTGGTGAGAGTGGTGACCCTAATGGCCTCCCTGTAGGTTTCACTTGTGTTCCCCTGATGGTTAGTGGCGATGTCGCACTTGTGTGCTTACTGGTCATTTGCATGTCGTCTTTGGGGAAGAGTCTGCTCAGATGCTTTGTCCATTTTTGAACTGGGTTGCTTGGGTTGTATAGCAGTTGTGTTCTCCTTGCCGGAACAAAGCAGCTGACCATCAGATGGAAGGAAAGGGCTTATTTAAGCTTACAGTCTCAAGAGGAAGTTTGATCATGGCAGGGCAGAGGCTGGGTATCACATCTTACATGTATCAGTAACAGGGAGGAGATAGCAAGAGTAAACTAGAACCCAGAAAGTCTGGACTAATAAAGCCCAAGGTCTGCCCCCCAGTGACATACCTCCCCCAGCAAGACTCCTCCTCCCTAAAGCTCCACCACCTTTCAAAGCTAGCTCTGGCCGGGGATCAAGTAATCAAAACATGTGTGGCTATGGGAGACATTTCATTCAAACTACTGTAGTTGGCTGTTGTTGAGTGTAGGCAATTATCTCCATAGCTTGGTTATTAATCTCTTATCAGAGTATGGTTTGCAAATATTTTCTTCCCATTTTGTAGATTACCTTTCTACTTTCTTGTCAGTGTCTTTTGGTGCACAGTTTCCTAAAGTTTTCATAAAGTGCAGTTTGTCTATTTTTTTGTCATTTTTTTGTCATTTTGTCATTTTGTCATTTGCTTCATACTTTTAAATGTGGGTATTCAGCTTTCCTAGCACTGTCTTTTTGAAAAGGCTGTCCTTTCCTTGTTCAAGGGTCTTCACACTCTTGCTAAAACCATCTGACCATATTGGGGAGGACTTACCTATGAGTTTTCTATTATATTGCATTGGCCCGAATGTCTGTCTTTATGTCAGTTCCATACTGTTTTTATCACTGCTGTTTTGTATTCAGGAAGTGTAAGTGCTTTGGATTTATTTTGTTGTTGGTTTTTAGTTTGTTTAAGTTTTGAAACAGGGTCTCACCATGTAACCCAGGCTGGCATTGAACTCCTAATCTTCCAGTCTCAGTAACCTGAGAGCTTTACTTACAGGCATGCTCAGCTTCATTCTTGTTCAAGGTCACTTTGGTTGCTAGGAGTCCTCTGAAAGGCTGTATGAATTTCGGGATTCCCCCCCCCACACACACACCACACACTTTTTTGTTTGTTTGTTTGTTTTGAGGTAGGGTCTCACTCTAGCTCAGAATGACCTGGAATTCACTACGTAGTGTCAGGGTGGCTTTGAATTTACGGCGATTCCCCTACCTCTGCCTCCTGAGTGCTGGGACTAAACGCATGCGCCACCACGTCTGGCGGTTTTTTTCTATTTTTGCACAAAACACAGATTCCGCTGAAGATTTCCATTTGTAACTTTGTGTGTGTGTGTGTGTGTGTACATGTGTGTGCAGTGTGAGTACCTGTGTGGGTGCATGTAGGCAAATATGTGTGTTTAGGTGCCCATGTGCCTACCATTGTGTGCATATGGAGGCCAGAGGTAGATACCAGGTGTCTTCCTCAATCATCCTCTGGCTTATTTCTGAGACAGGGTCTGTTACTAAGCTCAGAGTTCCCTGGCTTGGCCAGCAAGCCCCAGGGACCCTCCTGTCTCCACTTACCAGTGCTGGGATTATAAGAGTGTGCTGCCATGCCTGTTTTTTTTCTGTGGATGCTGGAGATCAAAACTCAGATCCTCGTGCTTGCATAGCAGCACTTTACCCACTCAGCAATCTCCCCAGCCCCCACCCCATTGTACCTTAAAACAGTTTATCTTGAAATAGTTTTGGATTCATAGAAAATAGCAAAAACAGTAAAGAGACATCCTGCATATTCTTTCTCTGCCCTGTGATACTTCTCAGTACATGACCCAAACCAGGAAGCTAACATTGGTACCATACAGGCCCAGGTTCAATGATGTCATCCTCCAGTTTCCTCCTGTACCCACGAGTTATCCGTCTTTAACACTGTTTGAAGGCCAAGGGCAGTGCCTACAGTTCTCACCAACATGCTCATCTTACTGAAAGAAGGAAGGAAGAAGATCTTCTTTCATCAGGGAATGTTCCTTGAATAACCCCAGTGTACTTCTGTCTTGGTCTGAACTTAGCCAACATGGGCATATCTGACTACAAGTCATGCAAATGTGGACTTCTAACTGTGTGTGCTGCTGTTGTGCATAATATTTAGGACCCTTGACCAAAAAAGAAGGGGAGAATGGAGCCTGGTAGGGAGAGAACACACACACCAAGCTTCAGCAGTTTGAAGGTTGAAATGAGACACACTCTGGAAAGGACTCATTGCAATTAAGACTCTTGGGCGTCATGACTGATACCTTCCATAGACCAGCAAATATATTATTCATCTCCAATTGGAAATCATCTATTTTATTAGATTTGCATGTTAAAATGCCCAAACCCAGTGAGTACCTCTGATCAGTTTTCCAACCAGATGTCAGACAGTGATTCTCCAGACCTAAGTCCTTTCCTCCTGCAACATAACCAGCCACTTCCCAGCACTGCTATTAGGCCTTCCACATAATGGACTGTGTCTCCCAGCTCTGCCACTATACCCTCCACACGACAGTGGGTTGTGTCTAACAGCTCTGACACTATGCCCTCCACATGACAATGGGCTGTGTCTCCCAGCTCTCCCATTATGTCTTCCATACAACAGAGGACTATGTCTTCTGGAACGATGGGCTGAAATAAACCCTTCCTTCCTTGGAGCTATTTCTTGTCAAATATTTGGCCACAGCACCAAGTAAAGACATACTTTCTATCACTTAGTACTTGACATTATCTTTATGAAAGAAAAACCAACCAAGTAGAAACACATACATTCTTCTATGGGGCCCGTTGGTTATAGCAGCTAACATCAGTCGATTATGTCATTAGACCTGATTTAGCTTAATCCAATTCAACTCAACAATTGGTCAGGCATTGAGACAGGCAATGGGGTTATTGCCCATGACCACAATACTATGTCCTGTGTCTTCAGGGGACTGTAATTACAAGCACTTGCTGCCTAGTGCCTGGCTCTCTCAGGGGTTATGCAGTTTTGCTGCTCACAGCTTTTCCCATGCTTTATTACCATTGTGTATTTGCCTGTATATACAATGAGAATGTGAGTTGATCAAGAGTAGATCCAATGTTTTAATTTTATTTCTGGCTTGCAACCCAGGAAAAGTGGTGAATGTCTAATGACTAGATAGATGTACCACCTGATGCTATCGTGTTCAGTCTCTCGGCTTTGGTCAGGGCGATGGACCCTTGTTCATGACCTCTTTGAACTCTGTGGCTTATTGATTTTTCTCCACACCACATGGGGTTCTTTTCACAAGCATGACAGGTTCATCAACTCCTGAGGGGAATGACATGCCTCAGTCAGTGATTCCCACCTCCGTGAGAAAGTAAGATATTGGCCAATTTTCTCCATTATCTTTCTGCTCTGCCGTGTAG
This sequence comes from Dipus sagitta, assembly GCA_036346955.1. Classification (NCBI taxonomy): domain Eukaryota; kingdom Metazoa; phylum Chordata; class Mammalia; order Rodentia; family Dipodidae; genus Dipus; species Dipus sagitta. The sequence continues at coordinate 97,905,026 of CM070781.1, read as the reverse complement.
TGGGCTATGCTTTGTAGTGAGTGCTTCTCCTGCTTGGAGATGATGAATGCCCTTGGAACTAATACCTTGTTATTTGCAAATAAACTTAAAGAGGAAGAAAACTGGCCAAGACCGAAGAGGGATCCAGCTGCAAGATGGAAAACAGTTTTCAAGGTACTGAGCAAAGGGAATTTATCCAATTTTCAGGTAAGTCTATAAAATTAATAAGTATTCTGACTGAAAAAGCATAATTAAGCCACAGTGAATGCAAATGAGGAGGTGAAGCATCGTGCCAGGACTGGAAGAGTGTTTTGCAACCAAATGGCCCATACCAAGAAAACAAATTATTAATGAATTCTTATTTTTCCAGAATATTCTAAGAAATGAAGCCAATTCTGGGTGCTGGGCACACTCATCTTCTCCAGGCTGTGTGAGCAAGGAGAAGCAGGCTCTGTCAGAAAGCTGGAAAGAGGGGGGTGCTTACCACAGCCCTGGGGCCATCTCCAGAGGAGCATGTGATGAAGCCAGATCTCACCACATGACCAGCATTTTCCGTTCTCTGCCAGTCAGTCCTGCTGCATCAGTGAGTCTTGATTTGCTTAGGGGTAATACATACCAGGAAGCATACCTGGTCTCTGGCTGTTTAAATTACACTTAAGGCCTATGGCTGAGGAGGTCATAGGCCCTAGAAAGGAAGTTACTCCTGTTTTTGGATAAATGGACATGTTGAGCCCATTAAATTGTCCTCTAAATATTTATTTATGCCCATAGATAAGTGTTGCTGTCACCTTTGGTCAGAGAAGCTTCTTTTTGCAGTTAGAGGTGATACTGGGAAGACTCAGACTCTTCAAAGTTCAAATAAATGACTGTTGAGTGCTCAGAACTAAACGAGACATCTCTCCCACACCCTTCATGGCTCAGGGACCATTGTGGAAGAGGTGGCATAAAGAATGTGAGAGCTAGAGATGGGGAGGAGTGCTTTGAAATGTTCCTGAATATGTAGTGGATGTTGCATTTATGACTTCACGGCCGCTGTCATTAACGACACAAGACTTGCATAATATTGGGCCCATCAACATTTCATCGCGCATGATGGAAAAAAGATTTCAAAATGGAAGAGGGACTAGATGGAAAGAAGGGATTCAGTGGGAAGGAGCCAAGACATGGGGAGAAGGTAATGGGAGGTGATTATGATCAAAATATATTTTGCACATGTATGAAATTTGTCAATAAAAAAAAACATTTAAAAAGAGGTTGCTGGAGAGGTATATCAGCAGTTAAAGGCACTTGTGTGCAAAGCCTAATCCCCCAGGTTCAATACCTCAGTACCCATGTAAAGCCAGATACACAAAGTGGGGCATGGGCCTGAAGTTCATTTGAGGTGGCAAGAAGTCCTGGTGCCTTTATACTATGTCTGCCACTTTTTCTAGCTCTCTTTCTGAAAAAATAAATAAATAAAAAGGAAATAAATGAATAATGCTTAGGCATACTTCAAACGAGGTTTCTCTGTCCAGCTATCTAATACGGTTTGTGTCTTATCTTTGTGCATCCGTAGCACCAAGCATGAGACCCTGAGAACTCCACCAGTATTTATGAGATCAATTCCAACTTCCAAGCACAGGAGATAACGTGATGGACAAGACAGAATCGTATCTGCCTTCATGGTCCAAACACGCTAGTGGGGGAGGCACAGTAAACAAAAGTCCCAGATATGAGCTTGAAAAGCACAGGGAAGCCACAAAGGAGAAGTAAATGTGGCTATGACTGAGGCACATGGAGGTAATTTAGACTACAGATGAGGGGTCAGTGAATGCCCTTTGAGGAAGACACTTAAGTTGAGTTCTTCAAAGCCACAACATGAGAAGACATTGTGTATTTCTACAAAGTTGGAAAAGGGTCTAGAGACATGGCTCAGCTGGTGAAAGTGCTTGCTATGCAAGCATGAGTACCTGGGTTCTGAGTGTGGCTGTGTATGTCTGTACCCCAGTCCTGAGGTGGGTGGAGGCAGGAGAATCACTAGGGCTCACTGGTCACCTGGTCAGTAAAACACCAGCTCCAGGTTTAGTGAGAGATGTCTTGTTGCCTCAAGGAAGTGGGAAGAGCAATAGAGGGACATTCAATGCTCTACTGTAGCCTGTACGCTCATGTGCATGGAGTGCATGCATCTGCACACACACTGAGGGGTTTTGTTATACATGCACATCACTATCTCACACACACACACAGGAAGCTGGAAGAAAGTCACTCTGACTGTAGTCACTGTGGCTTGTGGGGAAGTGGGTGGGAGGAAGTGAGCGAGGGATGCAGGGGCCAAACCAGAGAGGAATCAGAAGAACATACAAAGGTTTGTTCTTTTCATGCTAATATTGCCCAGTTGTATGACAAATTGTGTACTTTAATTACATGTCATCAACTGAATCTAATATGCAGGAGAGATCGCTTATTAAATTGTGTCCAATAATACCTTCCCATCACTTGCTGATAGTGTACCTACAACATATCTTGTACAGACTGACTCAACAGTAACCTATTTTCCAATGAGCTATGGTATACAAAGTTTGACTTAGGTGTTAGATTTCAACTTAAAATAGTGTTTAGTGGTAAGGTACAGCATAATTCTTTTGCTATCTTGTCTATGAACACACCACATGACATCTTCTCTCTTTGCACATTTTTATGTGTAAAATGCATTCCTGTTGACTGTGGGCACAATGTTGTCCAGTGCAGTCTAGAATTTATTCATCTCACACAGTGAAGACCTTGTTGCATCCATTGAATAGCTAATTCCAACTTCATCCTTCCCTTGCCTCTGGCAACCACTGTTCTACTTTCTAATTCCGTGAGCTTGACTGTTTTTGATGACTTAGCTATGTGGAATCAGACAGGATTTATCTTTTGGTGACTGACTTGTGTCCCTTAACAAGAACCTTAGGGTTCATCTGTGCTGGATCTGAGGGTGTGGCTCAGTGGCAGAATGCTTACCAAACATGCACGGGGCTCGACGCTCAAAACCCAGTACCACGATAATTAACAAATAAGTAAGTAAACATTTTTAACGTCTCACCCATGTCATGTCATAGCTGTTTCTTCCTTTTTAAGGTTATATAGAGTTTCACTGCATGTCTATGCCACATATGTCTCTATCCATTCAATTTGGGATGGACACGAAGTAGGGATGGTGACAGTGATGAGATTTAACAGTCCTGGTGGCTCAGGTAGAATGCTGGACGAAAGCCAGAGTCGGATGGAGGGTTGGGGTAAGAAAGAGTCTAAGACCAAGATGGCAGGATAGGTTGGGGGGAGTGCTTGGGGCCAGGAGAAATGGCAAACTGGAGGCTGAGGGCAAGGCTTGGTGACAGGTTGTGATGCGGGCACGGAGAGGGAGGGTGAGTCGGTTTCTGGCAGGCAGGGTCACGTATCAGCCTCCACATTTGCCACTGCCCACCTTCCAACTCTCCTTGGGGCAGCTAGCCAGGGTCATCTGTCTGCAAACAGCTGACAGATGCCTCAGCCTCAGCAAACCAGAGTGTGCGAACGAGGTCAAAGGGCAGCCTCTCCTCTAGGAAAATCGATGAAACTCATAAACCAGAAAAAAGTATATATGAACCCTGCCTACCTTTCATCCCACACATCTGTTTCCATAGAAAGGTGCATACAGTTTTTCCCAATAACTAAATCCTATGGGTTGGTGGAGCCAAAAGCCATAGGGAAGTTCTAAAATCTGTTTTCCTCTGAAGATGTTCTTTTTTTAATTTGTTTTTTGTTTATTTTTATTTATTTATTTGAGGTCAACAGACAGAGCGAGAAAGAGGCAGATAGATAGAGAATGGGCAGCAAACAAACTCCAGATGCGTGCCTCCCTTCTGCATCTGCCTTACGTGGGACCTCAGGAATCCAGCCTTGAACTGGGTCCTTGGGCTTCACAGGCAAGTGCTTAACAACTAAGCCATCTCTCCAGGCCCCTGGGAAGATGTTCTGAGCACTGCTCAATACCTCAGCACCGCAGTGCCTGCACAAAGGCTCAGAATACCCTGGTAGTTTCCCCTGCCTCAGACTCAGAGCTCACTGACACTCCAATGCCCGGCTTCTCCTGCCTCAGACTCAGAGATCACTGACACCCCAGTGCCCGGCTTCTCCTGCCTCAGACTCAGAGATCACTGACACCCCAATGCCCGGCTTCTCCTGCCTCAGACTCAGAGATCACTGACACCCCAGTGTCCGGCTTTACCTGCCTCAGACTCAGAGCTCACTGACACCCCAATGCCGAGCTTCTCCTATGTCAGACTCAGAGCTCACTGACACCCCAATGCCCGGCTTCTCCTGCCTCAGACTCAGAGCTCACTGACACCCCAGTGCCCGGATTCTCCTGCCTCAGACTCAGAGATCACTGACACCCCAGTGCCCGGCTTCTCCTGCCTCAGACTCAGAGATCACTGACACCCCAGTGCCCGGATTCTCCTGCCTCAGACTCAGAGCTCACTGACACCCCAGTGCCCAGCTTCTCCTGCCTCAGACTCAGAGATCACTGACACCCCAATGCCCGGCTTCACCTGCCTCAGACTCATAGCTCACTGACACCCCAGTGTCCGGCTTTACCTGCCTCAGACTCAGAGATCACTGACACCCCAGTGTCTGACTTTACCTGCCTCAGACTCAGAGCTCACTGACACCCCAATGCCGAGCTTCTCCTATGTCAGACTCAGAGGTCACTGACACCCCAATGCCGAGCTTCTCCTATGTCAGACTCAGAGCTCACTGACAACCCAATGCCCGGCTTCACCTGCCTCAGACTCAGAGCTCACTGACACCCCAGTGCCCGGCTTCTCCTGCCTCAGACTCAGAGCTCACTGACACCCCAGTGCCCAGCAGCACTTCTATATGTGCTTATAAATAACTCATGAAGGAAGGAGCTGTTTAATGTCCCATTAGAATGGAGGCGCACGCTTGCTCTGCTGGCCTGCTTGCTGAGTACAGACCGTTTAACAACACTAAATGAGTTCACCCTCCAGGGCTTGTGTGCACACCTGACCATTCACAGCACGCTTCATGTTCCTAGAGTGCCTGTGTGCAACAGCCTGTGCCCTCCCCATGACCAAGTAAATACTCTCATGTCCCACGTCAGCCCTGACACTAACAAGTAATGTGACTTGAACTCAGTTAGCTGACCTCTCCATCTCGCTGTTACCTCCAGCGAGTGCAATGCAGTACTATGGTAGTTAAGACCCTGGAGTGAGAGCAGCTCAGCTTTAAATATCTTCTTCCCTTTCTTTGCTGAGTGACCTTGGGTAGGTCACTTAACCTCTCTAAGTCTCTTCCTCTTCCGTAGCTGGAAAATTGCCTCTGTCTCTCCTGGTTGCTGTGAGAATTAGATAATGCATTTTTAAAATAGCTCCAAACTTGGCATTTGATTAGCTACTCAATAACTGTTAAGTGTTCTCATGATTACAGCTGGTTTATCATCTCACATAATTGTTCCAGGAAAGAACTTCAGTGCATTAAGTAGATGTTCGAATGACAACACCATCAACAACAGGGAGCAGCACTGCGAATGCTTACTGCATGCCAGAGGCAATCCCTGCGCTCAGCTTGCTTAGCTCCTGCCGTTGTCGCAGGAACCTTGAAAACTACCGCGGCCAGCTGAATAGCATCCCCACGTTAACACAAGGAGACCGGCCTAACGCAGTCCTCATGAGATAGCAATGCCTCTGCGCCCATCTGGTCAACTCTCCTTATCTGCAGACAGAATGCTCAGCCCTGGGAAGGCCAACACGCCTTCCTGCTAGAAAGGCAGAGGCCAGCACACCAGGTAGATACATACGTAACTAACTTTCAGCTATGCTCATGGTGTGAATAAAATGTTGAGTTAGTGAGCAGTTTGTTCCGAAGTGTAGGAGGGAGGATTAAAGCCCATATATAGGGAAAGCACACGGAGACGTGAAAGGGAATTATACCGTTACTGAGCAGCAGTAGCAGAGCTGGGAGAGGCCCTAAGGCTTGAGATTGTTCAGTTCATGAGCATACATGCAAACAGCTGGGTGGGGACATGCATGGCCGATGCTTGCATGTCTGCAAACCCAGTCCTGTGGGGAGAAGTGATAGCAGAGTCCATGGCAAGACTTTGGATCTTAGCCTGGGCGGACTGGAGAGGGGTTTTAGAGAGATATGAGTGGAAGAAGTGGATCACATCCCCCTTTAAAATTGTGTGTGACCTTCATGCATGTGTGTATGTTCACACGTACGTGGATGCAAACGTGTGTATGGATGTGCTTATACATGTATTCACATGTGGGGGGCGGAGATCAATGTCACATATTTCTTTCAGTATCTCTCCACTTCAGTTTTTTAGGAGAGGGTCTTTCACGGAACCTGGAGCTCACTGATTCAGCTAGACTCACTAGCCAGCAAGCCAGGAGAGCCTCTTGTCTCCACTTCCCCAGCTCTGGGGTTAGAGGCATGCGCTATCACACCTGGCAGTTTTTTGTTGTTGTTGTTGTTTGTTTGTTTATTTATTAGAGAGCGACAGAGAGAAGGAGGCAGAGAGAGAGGGAGAGAGAGAGAGAGAGAATGGGCGCACCAGAGCTTCCAGCCTCTGCAAATGAACTCCAGACACGTGCGCCCCCTTGTGCATCTGGCTAACATGGGTCCTGGGGAATTGAGCCTCGAACCGGGGTCCTTAGGCTTCACAGGCAAGCACTCAACCGCTAAGCCATCTCTCCAGCCCACACCTGCAGTTTTATACAGGTGCTAGTGATCTGAACTCAGGTCCTTGTGCTTGCATAGCAAGCAAGCAGTTAGCACTAAGCCATCTCTCCAACCCTCCCTCTTGTTTTGTAACAATGGCTCTGGCTACCATACTGTGGGATTTCTTGGAGATAGAGGCATGAGTATTACCAAGGTGAAAGGAGGGCGTGCCTTCACTCCAAATGTCCACATTGGAGGAGTAAGGACCACATTCCTTAATCTGGAAAACAGAATCAAGAAGCCTTGTGGTGTGCTGGGGGCAAAAAAGAAGTCAAAGTGACCCCAAATTCTCTAGTCTGGACCATTAGAATGATGGAGTCCTGTTCACTGAGATGGCAGTACTGTCATTGGACAGGTGTGGTGAGAGAAGATTGAGAGCCCGCTTGGACACATAAAGTACTATGATCAGACTGACTGTGACCCTCCCAAATTCATGTATTGAAATCCTAGCTCCAAAGGAGGGATGTAAAATAATAGTGATTTCTGATGATTGTGATGAGTACCTTTATTTAAAAAAAAACACTTAGGGTTATTTCCTTTTCCCTTTTACTATATGGGGAACAGCAAGAAGATGCCATCTATGACCCAGGAAGCAGTTCTCAGCAGGCCACAAATTGTCTGGCACCTTGATCTTGGACCTCCAGAACAGTGAGAAATAAAGTGCTGTTATTAAAAGTCAGCTGAGTAACAGTATTTTGTTATAGCTACCGGGATAGAGTCAGATGTTTGACAGTGAGACACTGGTAGGGAGCTAGTGTCTAGGGACAGGGCTAGGTTGGCAAGAGGAACGTGGGGGTCACGTGCGTGTGACTAGAAGACACGGTGGAGGAAATGGAGAGAGATAGAGCATGAGTCTGAAGAATCAGTCCCTGAGTCACCCCCCATATCAAAATCAGGCTGCTAGCTTGGTCTACCAGTGGCTTTCAGGAAGGCTCTGAACTCAGGGAGAAAAAATGAAGGGCCTCTCCATTCTCCCCAGATCCTGGCTGGAACTGGATATGTCCCTTTAATTATGAATGAGGGGACAAACCACAGTAGTTAAGAGTGAGGCTGTGACTGTGTCCCTAATGGAAATAGAAGGCAATTATCATGTTATAGGTGTTGTAGACATTTCCAGATGTCACTTCCCATATCACTATTGCAAAATTAGGAAGTCTTTAGACGCAGCACTGGATATCTTTATTTCACATGTTAATAAAGAGGCTAGTCCAGTAGATTTTCACACACTCCTCTTATTAAATTTTTGATAAATGTTTTCCAATGAAATTAATTTCTTTGCACTGTAATGCATGTTTAAAAGAAATAATTGTTATCCTGAGAAGGTATCCATAAGTTCCATCCTCCTGCCAAAGAGGTCTCAGCTGCACGTGCACGCACACACATACACATACACGCACCTGGTTTAATGGCTGAAGGGACAGGGTGGGCTTAGGAAGCAGAGCTGATGTGGTATTGTGACTTGACAGACTGGCGCCCAGCCTCCACTCCCAGAAACCCATTCTGACCACTTATTTCTATGCTCAGGGAAACAAGTTCTAACATGAGCACACCAGATCCTTTTCCCCTCAGGAGCTCGTGGTCCAGGAAGGGAACTTGTGCCCCAGATGGGTGCCATTATATCACACATTCTTGCAACCCAAACTTGGCAAAGGACTGATCAAATCACATCTTGATGTGGGTCCTCCTTCCCACTCACCCCTAACTGGTCCCTGTAACTAGAAAGGACCTAAGTCCTTTCTAGAGGTGATGGATAGTGCCGGATAGGGTCATCAGGTAGAAAGAACCTGAAATAAGTGTGGTGGTTTGATTCAGGTGTCCCCCATAAACTTAGGTGTTCTGAATGCTAGGTTCCCAGCTGATGGGGATTTGGGAATTAATGCCTCCTGGAGGCAGTGTATTGTTGAGGGGTGGGCTTATGGGTGTTATAGCTAGCTTCCCCATGCCAGTGTTTGGCACACTCTCCTGTTCCTGTTGTCTACCTTATGTTGGCCAGGGGGTGATGTCCACCCTCTGCTCATGCCATCATTTTCCCCTGCCATTGTGGAGCTTCCCCTAGAGCCTGTAAGCCAAAATAAGCCTCTTTTTTCCCCATAAGATGTTTTTGGTTGGGTGATTTCTACCAGCAATGAGAACCTGACGGCAACAATAAGTAGACTCAGACAAATACCAATGATTTTCACACATGAACATTGAGATTTAAATACATTTAATTGCACATATTTAGGTAGAAATTAGACAGGGGAGCATGAGGAGCCAGTGAGTAGGTAAAGTGCTCGCTGCACAAGTGTGAGGACCTAAGTTCAGATCCCAGCACCAACGTAAGAGCTGGGCATGATGGCACGTACTTGCAATCCCAGTTCAGAGACCCTATGGCTCACTGGGAGCTAGTGTAGCTTAATTGGTGAGCTCTGGGCTCAGAAAGAGATGCTGTCTCAAGAAATAAGCTGGAGAGCAACAGAGGAAGACACCTGACACCAACCTCTGCCGTCCACATGCACACACATGTGCACAAACACACACAGGCACAAAACGCACACACACACACACACACACACACACACACACACACATGCCGACAAAGACAGACAGCATGAGGGAAGGAAGAGGCATGAAGGGAGAGGAGAGGAATGAAGGGGTAATTGAATGTATGTGACATGAAAGCAGAAAGGGGAACAAGAGTACCAGCCAGAGGTGGGGGCTAACTAAAAAAATATAAAGCCATCATTTTAAGGCATGAATAAAATAATCTCTGTCAAAGAGCGGCCCTGGACAGTGTGACATGCGATGCAAGTCCAAGGGACTTTTTTTTTTTTCTTTTGCCCAAGATTCAAGTGAGGCTTTTAAGAGCTGGAGCTCAGAGAGCTTTCACTGTCATTGTACTCTTCTGTGGCTTGCTTGTGCTTTGAGAGATGTTGGGTTCAGAGACAAGATCCCATAGAAAGCGCACTCCGCCTGCACGGATTCCATCAGGCAAGGAACGTGTCCCTCAAAGAATACAGGTGCCTCTCAAAGCCACTTAGGAGACAAGTTCTTTTCTCTGTGTGACGCTTTCTGTTTTGTCCTAGCCCACTCAGGCTTTTCCCAGTCCCAGCGACCAGGCGGTGACGAGGGGGAGGGCCTGTAGCAAGAGACTTTATGATCGCTCCTTTGCCAGGCTCTCCTGAAATAACAGAGATTATTTTATTCATGCCTTAAAATGATGACTTTATATTTTTTAGTTAGCCCCTCCCCTCTGGCTGGTACTCTTGTTCCCCTTTCTGCCTTCATGTCACATACGTTCACAAGCCTCACGGGTGCTGTTTATACCCGTATGCCTTTTAAGATGGAAGCACCACAGTGTTCACATGTGCATTGAGGGCCCTGTAGCCCGAGGCCTTCTATCTCCCTGATGCCATTTGTGGGTGGAATGGACGGCTCACGTCTACTGCCACGAAACAGTAGTCAGGTGGGTAGAGGGTTCCAAAGCACGAGCTGGAACCCAAAGGGAACCGAGTGTCAGAAAGCATCCCACTGCCCGAGTCACTGGGCAATCTTCATAACCTGTTGCTGCAGTTGAAATAAAAATATAGAAAACCAGCACTCAGGAGGCAGAGGTAGGAGGATCGCCGTGAGTTCGAGGCCACCCTGAGACTCCATAGTGAATTCCAGGTCAGCCTGGGCTAGAGTGAGACCCTACCTCGAAAAACCAAATATAAATATATATATAAAAGACTTTGCTAAAATATATTGATACCTATTAAAGAGATTTTTGTCGTTTTGGACAGAGTCTCATGTATCCCAGGCTGACTTCCAGCTCTACGTGTAGCCAAAGATAACCTTGAACTTCTGACTCCTGACTTCATCTCCAGAGCTCTGGGATTCCAGGTATGCACCGACATGCCCAGTGTATGCTGTGCTCAGGATTGAACCCAGGCCTTCCTGCACCCTAGGCCAGTGCTTTACCCACTGAACTATACCCCCAACCCACCTACCAAAGCCCTTGGAGGAGACATTTTAGAGCAACTCTTATTAGTAATTGCAGCTTTACTTTCCCAAGTTAAATGGGAGGATTACAAAGTAGAGAGAATCTTACTATGAAGTTATCTTAGAAGAGAGGGCACTAGCTTCTCTTAAGAAAAACATTCATTTTATTTTTATTTATGTGTGTGTGCACGCACACACATGCACTTGCCTGGTCTCTTGCTGCTACAGAAAACATGCCAGTCTGACCTTATGTGGGTGGCTGTGGAATTGAACCTGGGATGGCAGTGCCTTTAACTTCTGTTCATCTCACCAAACTGAGGGAAAGCATTTGTCCCATGGCTTAGGGTGAAAGGGCGAGGGCAGAAGGTGAGAGCCTGCAGTCGCTCTGGAGACTGAAGACTTAGTTCAATTGCTTTGTCCGGAAATGGAAAAGAATTAGGCAAAAACTATCTATAGTGCCTTTTAAAAATGGGAACTTTATTTTTATGACCCAGGAGTGTGGAAAACCTGTCTAGCCGTGCATTCATTGAACAAATAGTTTTAGGTGCCAGGCACAGAAGTTCCAGGACCTCCACCGTTGCCTTCCAGATGGCTGCCCTTCGACTGGGACAGGGGCTGAGCATCTGCGAGCAGGTCTGCAGAAGTGAGCCTTAAGAGAGCCATGGTGGTACACGCTTGTCATCCCAGTACTTGAAAGGCTGAGGCAAGGATTGTGATTTGGAGGCCAGTCTGGGCTACATAGGGAGTTCAGAAGCAGCTTAGGCTACACAATCAAGCAAAAACGAAACAAAACAAAGCAAAACAAAACAAAACAATACAATACAAAACAAAACTCACTCTTCTAGGCTGAAAGCAAAGGATTTGCTGTTTCTTATACCTACCTGTAGTACCAATCTCAGTTCTTCTGCTTAGCAGTCATGTGACCTGGGCCTGTTCGTTAAGTTCTCTGGCCCACTGCATTTTTAGAAGTACTAGCTGGTGAGGTAGTGCTTATTAATAACATGTAATTTATGATGAGATGATAGTTGTTACTATTAGACCCAACCTCTAAGCTGGTAAATAAAACTCCCTTGCCATGTTAGTTCCCCAAAACTTCATGTAATCTTTTATAATAAAGTGATATCATTAGTAACTCACAGCCATTGAAGATGTTCTTTCCTCTGTTTCCCTGGAATAAGAGATAGCATTATGGTTATCATTGTCTCATTCATTCATTCATTTGAGCATGTTTGGGGACCATGTGGGTTGTCACAACTGAGGTTGCCAGTGTTTTGTCATATAGTGGGTAGCATTCAGGGGTAGGCTAAGGGCATATCACAACCCCAACCAACAAACAATTATCCAGCTGGTAACGTCAACAGAATGCTCGGGATGTGGGTCAGTGAGTAAAGTGCTTGCTTCACATGCAGAAGAACCTGCGTTTGGATTCTTAGCACCCATGCAAGAAGGTCAAGCATGGTGGTGCTCGTGTCTATAATCCCAGTGCTGGGGAGGCAGACAGGAGGATCTAGTGTAGCCCAGGCAGTAAGCTTCAGGCTCAGTGAGAGACCCTGTCTCTTAGTAAATAACTAACCCAACCAATCAATCGATAAGGCAGAAATCAACAGAGGAGAGACACCGGATATCAACCTCTGGCCCCTGTACCCACACACACCTCCACACATGAACACACACATACACTATGCACATATTCATGTAAGTCACTAGGATCCATGTTGGGAGAGCCGTTCCAGGGAGTGTTATTTTCAGACTGAGCTAGGCTTGCTCTCATACATGCAGGCTTTCAGCAAATATTAGTTGAAAGCCAAACTATGTGACCAGTGCTCTTGCAGGTATTGGATAAACACAGTGGTGTGAAGAGGAACACGGGCCCTGTTCTTACAGAGGTCACATTTTAGCTCAAGGAACAGATTTGAAGTCATTGTACAAATAATGACTTAACAGTTCTAGTTCAGGTCAGCAAATAACTCACAGAGAAGGGGGAGTATGTGTTATGTATTGACAGCAGCTGCCTTACTGTTGGAGTCAGGAAGACTGGCCTATGGACCTAGACGTTAGGCTGACACCAGCAGTGTGTGGAAGATTTAACCCATGGCTTCGGCAACATCAGAATCCTGTGTGGGATTAGCAAACTCCTCAGTCACCTGGCATTGCTGCTCACAAAATTAGACTCAAGAGCCTGACCCCTAAGTGCATGGATTCCGGATGCTGGGATGGCTGCATGAATGAAGCTCTTGCTGGGAAAGTGTGAGGAAGCAAGTTCCGACCTCCAGCACCCTATAAATTCCAGGTGGGCGTGGCAGCCCACCATTCAGGAGACAGAGAAGGTAGATTACTTGGACAAGCTGGCTAGCTAGGTGAGTCAGAGAGGTAAGCCCCAGGTTCAAGTGAGAGACCTAGCTTCAGCAAAGAAAGTGAAGATCAATTGAGGGAGACACCTGATACTGACTCTGAGCCCCCATACACATTTGTTAACATGCACACGCACATGCATGCAGCCACAGCCACTCAAAAGAAAAGAACATGGGACGTCGACTTGGGAGCCAAGTTGCCTTGGTTTATAACCACTTGGGGTGGATTTTCTGCCTCAGTTCTCACCCATGAAATGGGGGGGGGGTGGAAATAGTGATTGCCTGACTGGTTCCTGGGGAGGTGAGCACAATATGCACACACGGTAGGTGACATGAGGACAGCCACAATGGGAGCTCAGAGCACCATGGAGTGAAGGAAGCAGGGCTCTTCCCAACTAGACCTGGTCCCAAGAAATAAACAGAAGAAATGGCCAAAAATGAACCTAGATTTGCACGTTGTCTAAGCAAGTCATACTTTGTACTGTGAATTTGGCCATCTCTGTTTGAAAGTTGACAGCGCTGGGGGCAGGGAGTCGGAGTTCCGCTCTTCTAGCAGAAGTGAACAGTCAGCACAAGGACGATGGTAGGTGGGCCGATGCGAGGCGAAGACCAAGCCCCGAAACCCCACTGTGATTCACAGCGCAGGATTTCCGGACTCACCTCCATAACCTTGAGTTCTTAGACTATGCTAAATCCATCTAGGTCTCCTCCCTCCACGGAGCTTCCCACTCCACAGAGAAAGAAGGGGAGATACTGTTTTTTATCACTGACATAAAACGCTCTTCAGGGAATCCTGCCTTTCTAAAGAGAAATTCTTGATAATGAGCTGTGGGTAGAAGGATAATAAGACAAAGAGAAAGAACTGTGACTGAATCCAGAAAATTTGGGTTGAAAGAAGCAAGAGAGAAAGAGGAAAAGGCACAGAAAGACATCCAACAAAGGGCTAAAAATAACCCTTTACAAAAAAAACTCAGTGGTGTTGAAGCTTACATGTGTTTAAAAATCAATTTTCAAGTTATATGCTAGGCAGAATTTAACCATCATCACAAAACTCCCTTTGAGACTATTGTTTATATACATTTCTTCTTGTGGATGTTGGACTCAGGAAATCTAGACGTTTCTGGCATCCACACAATGCATTGAGATTCCCGAAGTGAGGTCTCAGTGAGATTGAGAAGAGGCCAGGTAAAACTGGATAAGATGGGGATGAGGCAGCTAATGGGTGTGTTTTGGCTTTCAGCTGTGAGGGGAGGGTTCATCATGGCAGGGCAAGCATGGCCGAGCAGACAGCCATCACATCATGTCATGACACAGCAGCGCAAGGGACGTAGTCAGAGTGAGCCAGCTCTGAGCACTCAGCGGGCTGAACTAACACACCCGCAGCAAGGCTCCACCTCCCGGAGGCTCTACCAACTCTCCCAAGTTGCTATCAGCTGGGAACCAAGTATTCGAAACACGAGGCCGTGGGGAACCATCATAGCCCATAGCCTCCATGGATGTTGAATTATTGAATACTGAAGCATTACCTCTAGGGGGACAATAGGTTCGGTTCCAGAGTCATGAGGTTTTCTTCAACTGAATTTAGTATATAACCTTGTGGAGAAAATGCAAATCTTGTGCACTAGGGACAGAAATGTGAATCAGTACAGTCATGATGGAAAATTAATAAAAATGGGTTGCAGAGGTAGCTTAGTGATTAAGGCATTTGCCTATGAAACCTAAGAACCCAGGCTTGATTCCCCAGAACCCGCACACGCCAGATCTGCAAGATGGTACACATGTCTGGAGTTCATTTGCAGTGGCTGGAGGCCCTGGCATGCCCATTATCCCCCCTTTCTCTCTCCCTCTTTCTCACTCTCTCTAAAACAAAATAAAATAAAACAAAACTTCTCTATAATCCAGCTACCAGGAATAAGTTGTACAGAAATAAAATTAGTTGCTCACAAGGATTTCTGAACCTATGTGTGTTGCCTCACTATTCACAAAAGCAGGACAAGGAAGCAACTCAGCTGTCTATTGGCAGATGAATGAATAAAGAAATACAGAGGGGTGGGGAGGGAGAGAGAGAGAGGAACATAATTCGGCTTTAAAATATAAGGAATGGGGCTGGAAGGATGGCTTAGAGGTTAAGGCACTTGCCTCGAAGTCAAAACACCCAGGTTCAATTCCCTAGTACCCACATAAGCCAGACGCACAAGGTGGTGCATGCGTCTGGAGTTCTTTTGCAGTGGCCAGAGGCCCTGGTGTGCACATTCTCTCTCTATCCCCCCCCACTTGCAAATAAATAAATAAAATTAAAAAAGAAGGAATGTCTGTACTCTGAAACAACATGGATGCAATCTGAGAGCCTTATGCTCCCTGGAATACATCAGATAGTGAATAACAAATATCATATGATTATACTTATATATGGAATCCAAAGAAATACAACTGATAGAAACCAAGAGTAGACTAGGTAGAGTGAGAAGGTGTTGTTGGAAGCAGTCAAACTTTCATTTGTGAATGAGGTCTGGGGGCCTCATGGTGACTCATTGATGATGCTGTATTATGTCCTTGCTGTGTCCTGACAAAGGGAACTTAAACATGAATGAGTTCATATATGGGTTCATGGACTTGAACGTAGTGTAGTCATCACTGCACCAAATCACTGAACTGTGCACTTGGGTGGGCACTATTTTATCTGTCCCTCACGCCTCAGTGAACTATAAAGTAACTGATATTTAACTTTTTGCAATGTTGGGGATTGAACCTAGCACCTCATGCCTACTAGACAACTGCTCTACCCTTGAGCTACATCTCTAGCCTTCTTGCTTTTTATTTTGAAATAAAGTTTTAAGAAGTTGTCCAGACTGGTCTTGAACTCACTCTAGTTCAGGCTAGCCTTGCAATTCTGTAGCCTCAGGACCCTGAGTACCTGAGATTATCACAATAGACCTGGCTTATTAATTTGCCTAAAATACCTTATGAGTGGCTGTGCACATGCTGAACATATAAGGGCTCCCTATGCTCAGCCTGTCACATACAAGCACTCAATTTCCTTCCATGCAAAATGAGAATATGATGGTTTGAATGTGAAATATCCCCCCACAGCCTCATGTGTTTGTGATTAAGCCACAGACTCAATCTCCAACTGGTAGAACATTTGGGAGGTAGGACATTGCTGGAGGAGGCATGCGGCTGAGGTTTATTGGTACTTACTGGGTATTCACTAGCCGCTCACTCTTCATTCCTGCTGCTGCTAATGTGACAGTGTGATCCTGCTTCCTGCTTGTGCCATGTGTTCTCCCCCATGATGAAACTCATAAGCTATTTCTGGTCAGGTGTGTTGTCTGAGACACAAGAAGGTAACTGCTGCACAGTCATAGCAGGATGACCTCATATTCCTCGTGACCATGTGAGTCACACTACAGGAGAAGCACTTCATGCAGGCTCTCATCTGGCAAACCTTCCATAAATACCAAGTTCTGTATCATGGCAAGGACAAGGTAAATGTTCGCCTTGGTGAGGACTGGTAGTATGGTGGCGTCTCCCTTTTCAGGAAGGAAAACAGAAAGAGTAATGGGTAGATGGTGGTATACCAGAAGATCTGTTTCCTGAATCCTGAGCTGCCCCAGAGGCTTGCCAGAAACAGTGTATTCTAGAGAATGACCCCATACACTTGTGTACTCCAGAACATTCTCAACCTTATCCCTGCTGATTTTTGACAGTCAAACCCATCACTGTTGTAGGGGCCTGTCCCATATGGACTTGCAGGGTATTGAGCAAGACCCCCCTGCCTGTTCACCGCTCTCTGGATGCCACATGCATCCTGCAACCCCCCACCCCCACCCCATCAACTGAGGGCAGGGGAACCTCTCCAAGTGTAGAATTACATTGATCCTCATCTTTACCAAGGTGGTTCGCACACCTGCTTTGTGAATAATGATGAGGTTTAGAGAACATGGCAACCCACTCACATGCTGGCAATGGACATAATGACCAGAGCCCTTTGCATCAGGACTGGTGCTCATGAGGGACCAAGTTCTGCAATTTCCCACCAAGCTTGTGTGACCTTTGTTGGATGCATTCAGAGCTGGTGTGAAGTTTCCGCGAGGGAGCACCCTGCCTCTCTGCCTCTGAGTGCCAGCAGCCCTGCTGAGGGGCCTGCTGTTTGTGGATCTTTCCCCTCTTGTCCTCCTGTCCCTCTCCCTACTTTTTTCCTCCTCCCTCCCTCCCTCTCCCTCTTTTCTCTCCCCCTCTCTCCCTTTCTCTCTCTTCTCCTTTTTCTTCCTCTCTGTAGCTTCTTTTCCCTGTCTTTTTTCCCTCTTCCTCTCTCTACCTCCCTCTCTCCCTACCCCTTTCTCTTGTTTTCTCCTTCTCCCTCTCCATTTCTCTCTCTATCTCCCTTACTCTATTTTCTCTTTCTCTCTCTCCTCTCTTTCCCTAGCTTGCCTGGGCTGACTTTTCAGTTTCACTCAACAAGCCCACATTCATATCCCAGCCTGCGACTTCTCTATCCAGGAAGACCCTTCAGTGAACTAAGAGGTGACGTTATCACAGGTGACATGTCTCTTCCCTTTCATCAAAGGATTCAGACAGACAGTAGACAGACAGCTTCCTGGCCTCCCCGGGGGCTGGCTGGTAGAATCTGTGCCTTCCTTTGCAGTGGTGAAGACAACTCTGAGACTCCAGGTCAACAACTGTCATTCTTATCTGATACAGTGGCCTCTTTCACAATCAACTATTGGCAATATATCTCCTGCTATTCTGAAGCAAATACCACCACTAATAGAAACCACCTGTGCTCATAATTAAAAGAACACCATGATGGGGCAGCAGAGATGCTCAGTCAGTACAGTGCTTTCCATGCAAGTGTGAGGACCAGAGTTTGGCCCACATGGAAAACTTGGTAGGGTGTCACACACCTGTCATCCCAGCACTAGGAGGCAAAGAAGAAGACCTGTAGGGCTCCCTGACAGTCTAGCTGATTGCTGAGCTCCAGGCCACTGAGAGGCCCTGACTCAAGAAGAGGCAGATGGCATTCCTGAGGATGACTCCTCAAAATTTGGAGCTAAACATTCAGATTCCAGAGCCCAGACCCCTAATAACTACAGATCATCTGATTTCCCATTCTCCCACTATCTTGCTATGTGACAATGAATGAGCCACTGTCCATCTCTGGACATTAGTCAAAGAAGGAGTGATGTGGGAGCAGAGTTCTGGGAGGACTTAGATGTCCATAAAAATGCAGGAGACCCCAGACCAGTGAACCCCAGCCTTGGATCCTTGTCCAAGTTATCAATGAATTGCAAATGCAGACCCAGAGAAGGGTAAATGATGAATTGTGAAATTTATTTTAGGGAGAGTTAGGAGGGAAAGCCAAGCAGGGAAGCCCAAGCCAAGAGAAATCTCGACCCTTTCCCAGGATCAGGAGGAGAGATGGAAAGTACCCAGAAACAAAAGCAGAAAAATGCCTAGACAAAAAGAAATCCTCCCACTTCCCAGCTAGGTGTGCCACACACCCAGCTAGGCTGGGAAGGGGGAGGAGAGAGCACCGAAGAGATCTGCACAGACAGGGAAAGCCCGAGGTAAGAGAGCAGCTAAGAGCCAGGAGAGCTCACGCGCATGGCTCAGGCCCATCTATATGAACCAGACATCCAACCATAATGAGCCGCACTCATCATCACATTCAGGTGTGTAAGGAGAGCTACCTGGTTGATTAGGTGGCTCAAGAGACTGACTCAGGAAGCGCCAGCCCACAGGTGGGCTAAGCCCAGGTAAAGTCGAGAATGAAACAAGAAGCTGTGACTGTCTCTTGAAGCTATTTTGGAGGAAACTCAATCAGACTCAGGTTCTAGTCTTGCCAAGTGCAGGCAAGGTGGCGTCCATGTTTCTTGGTACCAGGAGCATTGAAGTAGGTCATAATTTTGTTTTGTTTTGTTTTTTGTTTTTCGAGGTAGAGTCTCACTCTAACCCAGGCTGACCTGGAATTCACTATGTAGTCTCAGGGTGGCCTTGAACTCACGGCAGTCCTCCTACCTCTGCCTCCCAAGTGCTGGGATTAAAGGCGTGAGCCACCACGCCCGGCCTAGGTCATGCTTTTTAACCGTAGCACTACTGATACCTGGTGCCCATGAGGAAGTTTCTTGCACACTGCAGTAAGATTCCAGGACTCCACCCACTGGATGACCTCCTTACCTGCCCAGTGTGGTTAACGCGGTATCCCCAGACATTTGCTTCTCATTGGAACAAAACCTCCTGATGCTGAGAACCATTAAGTGGCCAACGTCAGGCTTCCAGAATCTCTTGCACCTTCTCCATCTTCAAGTTAGGGGCCTGATTTGCATTCAGGATGTTCTTAGGCAGATGAGAATTCAGATGCGACGTGTGGCTAACCGGCCTTATAAATTAGCACCAACATATGTCAGTGGTAATTAATTAAATTCCCCAGTTGCATCACTAATACACAGGCTGACAGTACTGCCACTCAAAGTGCACAGCCGTGCACTTCTCGGTATCGTCTCGCGCGAGGTAGAAGAGTAAACAGTTTGTTGAGGGCTTTAACAAAAGCTGTTGCCTTTTCTGCTTTGAAGGAAAGAATAGACCCACCAAAACAGAAATTAAGACTTCCTGCCCTGCACCCGCCTGCTGCGAGGCCTTCCTGGGGAGTTGGTTTACAAAGACTGGTTCTGCGTGTTGGCTTGTCCCCTTCCTACGTGAACTTGGGGCTCTGCGTCTCCCCCTTAGTGTGTATTTTTCACCATCACATTATTACATATGTGCTTCCAGGTCAACACTTCTACGTAAAATATAGATGCCATTTTCATCATAAGTTAATGTTACCTTGCACTTAAATCAGGTTTTGGGCTACTGAATGAGGTAAGGAAAACATGTCTTGTTCTGTCCTTCCCTGCCTCACATCTGTGTGCTCTGGGCATGCGGCTTCATGTCTCTCAGCCTCAGTTTCACCTATAAGATGGGAGCAATGGCGCTTACAGACTGATGATGATTAAATGAGGTCACGCACATTCTGGATCTAGGCAGTGCCTGGAATGTAGCAGATGCTCGCTTCTGTAGAAGTGACGAGTCCACAGGCTCACACGAGGCTTTGGTCTTCTCCGAGTTCTTGCTGCTCCCATTGAAGAGCACTGCTAATGGACGTGAGCTGATCTAAGTCTGTGGCGAGACAAGGGGAGAGCAGAAGACGTGGCCTCTGCAGAGTGGACTTCTGACCTGTGCAGTTCACGGGGAAGCCGGGCTCTTCAAGGTTGAGCTCATGTCCTTCAGAAATGAGCTCTGTCTGGGAAACTTAAACACATAAGCAAGCACGTACACACATACAAACGCACACACTTCATATACGCACAAATACCTCATATGCACACATCACATGGACACACAACTCACATGCATCCACACAAATTTACTTGCACACATAGACCAAAGAGATCAGATCCACTCAGCCATCAGACTCCTAAATCCAACGGCTAAGGATATAGTTTACTGTCACAGCAATCATATAGTATTCATAAGACCCTGAATTTGATACAAATTTGATACAAAGAAAGAAAACACAAACCTCTCAAATCAGCATAAAAATCAAGAAGCGCCACATGTGGTAGGTGCACGCCTTTAATTCCAGCACTCAGGAGGCAGAGGTAGGAGGATCACTGTGAGTTCAAGACCAGCCCTGAGACTACAAAGTTAATTCCATGTTAGCCTGGGCCAGAGTGAGACCCTACCTTGAAAAGCCAAAAATAAATAAATAAATAAATAATTAAAATAAAAGCAATATGCTGTATGATTAAACTTGAAGTGTTAACTTCCAAAGTAAATATCTGGCTATTGTTCTGGTCATAATTAATGATTACTTTGTGTATTAGCTAGCTTTCATAAGCTTATGCTGTGTAACACCTATTTAAAACACTACAGTGGCTTTTGGTTAAACTTGGTTAAATTTCTTGATCTTGACACAGGTTGGTATTCACACCATTCAGCCACAGCTCTGCCCCACACATCTTCACATTTGGAGGTCCTGGCTGATAAACTAGGCCTTATAAAGATGTGCCATTCATAGGGAAGAGGGAGAGAGAAAGTGAGGTGATAGAAATGTAAGATTTCAAATTTCTGCCTGAACATAGGTTGCATTGTATCAGCTCCTTTGTTGTTGGCTAAGGTGAGTCCATTAAGGTGAATGAACCTAAGCAATGTGATCTTAGGAACACAGCAGGAGTCCCAGCACAGCACCAGAGTACCTTCCCCTCCAGACAGCCTCCCTCCATCCCAGCACACTGCCAGAGTACTATCCTTTCCCAGGCAACCTCCCTCCCTCCTGGCACACTTCTAAAGAGTACCCCTCCATCCCAGCCCACCCTTTGATAAAGAAAGCAGTACTAAGAGCAGGCCGTGGTGGGCATGAGCAGTGTCCATTAAGCAGAGCTTACACCTACCCTACTCTTCGTACACACTTCCATTCTCTCGATAGACTGAAGAATGGAATGGAAGACATTTATTCCTCCCCATACCATAAATCACTGGCTTTCTATCTGTCACCAGCTTGATTTTCCAAAGATTTGTTTTCGTCAGTTTAATGAATTATTGGATCACCTGGAAATTGCTCAGAATTAACCCGAGGCTGGCATTAATGGGTCTGCAACACAAGTGTCGAGCTCTCTCTAGCCAGCCCAATCCATCCTTCTGTGAGGAGCCCAGCTGCCAGGTGCCAGACGACTCGTTTGTTGTAATGTCACCATTGCCTGGTTCTGCAGTGGAGGTTACAGGATGAGTGTGTTGGAAGCAGAATGGAACCAACCAGGCCAGAGAACCTGGGCACAATGAACTGCTCCAGCCCAGCCAATGTGGCTGGAGGTGAGATCATAAAGTGCCAGTAAAGTATCCTGAAGTTCTTCCTGAATTCTCCAGTGAGCCCAGGGCTGTCACGTCTCCACTAGTAAGCTGCAATTACATGTGTGTCACTCTTGCAATCTCCCCCTTGCCCTTTCTCCCTGTTCCTGTTGTCCTCAGTAGCCCATTCTCCATAGAGCAATGTGGTGGTTTGAGGGACACGCCTCCAGTAAGCTCATGTGCTTTGAATGGCTGGACCCCAGCTGATGGCAACTGGGAGTCTTTGGCAGCCTTTGGTAGGAGCGTTGCTGGAGAAGTGGGGATGGACCTTGAGGCTCTGAGTGTCCAGAGCTAGCTCTCTCGAACTCTCTCCTGAGGTTATGTGATGATGTGAGCCAGCTTCCTGCTCATACTATGACTTCTCCACCATATTAGAAAGTTCCCTTTGGAGCTGTAAGCTGCAATAAACTTTTTCCTACATAAGCTGCTTTTGGCCAGATGTGCTATCCCAGCAATGAGAGGCGACTGCTACAAGCAAGCAGGGAGATCATTTTAAATCAGATAATGCTACTTTTCACTTTGCTTAAAGGTTCTCAGTGGCTCCCCTCATGCTGGACTGAACGCCATAGGTCTTGTGTGTCTGTCCCCTCTTCCCTCTCTTCCTCCTCAACTTCTCTGAGTTCCGTCCGAGTTCCACACAGGCACCGTTGATCTTACCCTTCTTTCTCCCACACTCACTGTTTTGTAAAATTGAGAATTTACTCTATGAACATATTCAATATTGGTCATATTCTCATCAGGTTATACTCTTATGTTCCCTCTCCCCCCAACCCCCTTCCACTGAGACCCTCCTCAGTGGGGTTATCAGTTTCCACTGTGTGGTCAGAAGTGCACTAGTAGGTCTTTGTTGGGGAGCAGTGCCTCAGGGTACTCCTTCCCACCCTGTGGCTCTTACATTCTTTCCACCCCCTCTTCTCTATAGGATTCCCTGAGACTTTGGAGGGCATTTTATAGGTCTCCTTTAGAGTTCAGCTCTCAGCAGCATCTGATTTTCTGCTTTCTTTTCTGATGTTTTGAGTTTTGAGTCTCCTTAGTGCCTATTGTCATCTCCCTGGAGGAGGGTCTCAGGCTACCAGTGAGTACAGCACTCATGTTTAAATCTTCTCTTCCTCTCTAATGTCTCCTAGGCCCTGGCAGATGTCATAGAGTTGATTCACCTTGTGGTAGGCAGTCTGACTTTCTTTTTTTCATGTACTGTTGGATCTTGGGTCTCCCTAGTATTTCTTGCCATCTTTAAAAAGCAGATTATCCAAACAAGAGTGAGAGCAACATGGATCATTTAGAAGAATTTTGACGGGTATAACCTCTTCTTTTATCCAAAGAACAGTGAAAGTTCCCTCTAGGGTTTATGATCTTCCAAGCCATAGGCTTTTCCTGCAGAGAAGGCATCCTATCCAATCAGGGAGTAATTGCTTATTTCCATAGCCCATGTGCCACTATTGCACGGGTGTGTACATCTTGCCTGGATGGTTGATATTGTAGTTCTCAGGATCCACTTCATGTTTATGCTGTTGGTGACCATTATCCCTCAGCAGTACACCTAGCACTTTCCAGAACTATGTGAGCTAACCAGTGTGGAGTTGGCTTCCATCTCAGTTCCAGCAACGTCCTTCAACTATAGCCTACTGCTCTACTCATCTTTTAGAAACTATTTCTCTCTCTCTCTCTCTCTCTCTCTCTCTCTCTGTGTGTGTGTGTGTGTGTGTGTGTGTGTGTGTATGTGTGTGTGAGTGTGTGTATGTGAGAGAGACAGAAAGAGAGAGGAAGAAATAGAGAGAAAGTATGGGCATGCCAGGGCCTCTTGTCACTATAAATGAACTTCAGATGCATGCACCACTTTGTACATCTGGCATTACATGGGTACTGGGTTACCAAACACGGGCTGGCATGTTGTACAAACAAGAACCTTCAACTGGAGAGCCATCTCCCCAGCACACCTACACTTGTGTTTTGCTCACAGCTCAATACACAACACCTGTGGCAGAGCTTGTTGCACAACAAGGACTTCATGTAGCTGTTGACTTAATTGGCTGGTTATTTTCAAGATCCTAATAACAGTATATGGACTAGGAATATGGAAGTGGGAGCGGTTACACAATAAAGTTCCACTCTTTGGAAGGCACATGATGCCCACCTGCAACCTCTCTTATTCCTTGGTTTTCTGCTTCTAATTTATTGTCATCTGGATCTCTGGAGTCCGGATTGGCCCATTTTCTATCAAGGAGTAGAAAAACATTTTAGCCTTGGAGGTCCTCTGTTTGTTTTACAACAACTCAACTTTATCACTGAATTGTGGCAATAAAACTTTATTTATATGCAGCTCATGGAATCTGGCCTACTGACTGCAGTTTTATAATATAATACTGTTTCAGATTATTAACCCCTGTACATGGATGATCATTCCTTAAAAAGAGCCACAGAAGCAAATCCAATGTGGTAGAGACAAGAACTATAAGGCTGAAGAGATAGCTCAGAGGTTAAGCCTGAGAGAGACAAGAACTGCCCCATTTCTATGGAGAGTGGGACAACCAGAGCCTTTCATTTCTGTGCTAGGTTTTTTCATTCTGAATGATAGAATCCAACTGTCCATCATCTCTTCCACTACCTATAAGCTGCGTGACCTCAGACCAACTATCTAATTTTTCAGTACCTCACACTTCTCTCGTATGGATTGGAATTACAGAAAAAGTCATCTTGAGTGTTGCTTTAAAAGATCCGAGGAGGGCTAGAGAGATGGGCTCATTGATTAAAGGCACTTTCTTGCAAAAGAAGCAAAGACGGTAATGCAAATGATTTTAAGTGAAGTAAGAAAGACCCAACACCTACACAGGAGCATGCATACAGACTGCATACAGAGCTTAGATGTGTCTACTCAACTAATCTGACATATTTTCTTGCTGAGTCATATTTAAAATCCAGAGAGGCCATTGGGTTGCTAAAGACAATACATGACATTTGTTTTTGTGGTGGAAGGAGGAGAGAAATATGAAGCAAATGGCAAGGCAGGAAAAACTGGGAGGCATGTGTAAAGATGATTTTGATGTGGTGAAGGGTGCCGTGTAAATCCCCTTCCTCCATTACCACAGCCTCAAGTAACATATCTGCCTCTGATTCCACTGCAACATCAGACACGTTCACTTTGAAGGTGGAGGTAATCTACTAGTAATGAGTTGAGTCCTACTTTACATTAGCAATGAGCTCAGAACAAGGGGTTCCCTTGTTGGCACACACTAGGAGTTCAGTAAATGTTAAGTGAGCCTATTTGCATTCTGTCTTATGAATTCCATTGTGGGCTAGAGGATGGCTCAGTGGCTAAGAGTGCTTGCTTGAAAGCAGGACAGTCTGAATTCCATCACTGGCATCCAGATGGTCGTGGGCATAGTCATGTATGCCTGTAACCCCAGTGCTGAGGGATGATAGCAGACATAGGAGGGTCACTGGGTCAGCCAGTCTAACCTAAAGCAAACCAACCAACCAGGGGAGCCCCAGGCTTAGTGAGAGATTCCCAGGGAAATAACAAGGTGCCTGCCACCCAGCACCTTCTTCTGGCCTCTGCCCACATGTGCAGGGGCTCACACATCTGCATGCATGCATACGCACATACATATAACACATATTACCCACAGCAAGAAAACATTCATCTTTACAAAAATATCACCATTCAGAGTCAAAGTCTCAAGAACAGGATGCTTGTTAAAAGCAGAGAGAAATTACAGCAAGACTAGCCTGGTAGACCCCCTCACATATGCACAAGAATGGTTTGCAGTTACAACACCTATCCCTAATATATAAATGAATTCTCCCAGAGTGCTGAAGTGTGCTTAAAAGCAATCTGATGATGTTTTAAAGATTCTCCTGCCACCCTCTGCCTGCATGATCCCCACTGTCACACTGAGGAAGTTACCCCATGTGCAGAGGAACTGGAGACTACAACTCCTCTGATCACAAGTCACAAAGGAGCCATTTTCCCAGCATTTCTCGAGGAGAATGAATTCAACCAGAACTCCGAAATCTCATCTGTGGGTGCGTGATCATCAGCACATCACTTCCTTCTGTGTTTCAGTATCCGAAGTATATGGAGAAACACCTTGTGTTTGTGGATTGGAATATACCTAAAGATGTGGAAAGATTAATACAAGAGTTGCAATTGAAAGCCATCTGCAACTCTTCTTAGCAATTGTGCACTTAGCTGTGCTCCTGATGCTTGAGAGGATCGCCTAAGATGTTCTCCTTGCTGGTTTTCCCTTAATCCTGGAGATAGATACTTGTGCACAGGCATGTGAGAGCACATGTGCACACCTGTGCTCACACGTGTGCACACACAACACAACACAATTACATGTTATGTCTTGTTTCTTTTTGCTAGTATCTTTGACACCATATCTAAGAATCTATCACCAAATCCCAAATTTTATCACCAAATTTTATATTTTCCCTACACTTTCCCCCAAGTGTTGTATGTGTTTTTCACTCTCATATCTAGGTCCTTGATGAATTTTGAGTTTATTTTCACATGGTGTGAGGCAGGGGTCCCAGTGTAATCATTTGCATGTAATTCCAATAGCCCAGCACCAAATGAGCCTACTCTTTCCTCACTGAATGAACTTGGCACTCTTGTCAAAAATCGATTGTTCTTTTTGATTTCTGGACTATTCTTTCTATTCCCTTGGCTTATACATCCACCCTGATGTCAGCACCACACTGCTCTGATTGCTGTAGCTTTGCGGTGAGTTCTGAAGCAGGAAGTGTAGGTTCTATATGTTGTTTTCTTTCAAGATTGTTTGAGATATTCAGGGTCCCTTACAACTCCTTCCTTATACATTTGAGGACTGCCTTCTCCATTTTTGAAAAAAAAATAGAATTTTGTTAGTGATTACATTGAATCCATAGTTCATTTTTAGTCCATTGACATCTTACTAGTATTGTATTTTTCCCATGCATGGAGACAGGATCTTTTCCATTTTAGTACACATTTAATTCAGCATTGATTTATAGTTTTTAGTATGAACATCTTTTATCTCCTTAAATTTACTCCCAGATGTTTTATTTTTTACATTTTTGCAAATGCAATTGCCTTCAGTTTTTTCTATGTGTATGTCCATGTAGATATGCATGTCTGTGTGGGGGTGTGGGGGTGTAGGGCATGTGCATGTATGTGTGGGTGCAGGTGGAGGCCAGAGGACAGCCTCAGATGTCATTCCTCAGGTGTCACCTACTGATACTGGGTCTCAGTAAGTAGGCTGGACTGTGTGGTCCTAGCAATCTCCCTGTCTTCAGCAACCCCAATGTTAGGATTATGGAAGCATAACACCATTCCTAGGATTTTTATGTGGGTTCTGGGGAATGAACTCAATTCCTCATACTTGCAAGGCAAGGACTTTGCTGGCTCAGCCCACACATGTAAGTGCTTCCTTAATTTCCTTTTATAACATACATTGCAGGTGTGTATATACACACACAGCTGGGTTTTGCATGTTCGTGTTATGTCCTGTAACTTCCCCAAATTGCGTGGCAGCTCTACTCTCTTTCTTGCAGATTCGGGATTTCTACAGATGGCATTTTACCACCTGCAAAGTGAGATTGCTTTCTCTTTTCTTTTACAATTTACACATTAAAAAAAATCTTTCCCAATTGCTCAGGTTAGAATTTCTAATCATGAGCCGGGCGAGGTGGTGCACACCTTTAATCCCAGCACTCAAGAGACAGAAGGAGGAGAATCACCATGAGCTCAAGGCCACCCTAAGACTACATAGTGAATTCCAGCTCAGCCTGGGCTAGAGTGAAACCCTACCTCAAAAAGAAAAAAACAGAATTTATTTTTTAATTTTTATTTACTTATTTGAGAGTGACAGACACAGAGAGAAAGAGGCAGAGAGAGAGAGAGAGAGGAGACTGGGTGCACCAGGGCTTCTAGCCACTGCAAACGAACTCCAGATGCGTGCACCCCCTTTTGCAACTGGCTAACATGGGTCCTGGGGAATCGAGCCTCGAACCAGGGTCCTTAGGCTTCACAGGCAAGCGCTTAACCACTAAGCCATCTGTCCAGCCCCCCCAAAAAAGAAAATTTCTAATCATAGACAACATCCTATTCTTGCTCTTAATTTTAGGGGGAAATCTTGCAGTCTTTGCACATGAAGTCTGAGGGCACGTGTGGGTTTTTCATAAATGCCCTTTATCATGTTGATGACACATCCTTTGGCTCCAGGTTCTGTAAATCCTGGTATTGTTGCTGTCTTTTCGTGAAGCAGTGCTGAATTTTGTCAAATGTCTTTTCTATGTACACTGAGACATTTTTGCATCCTATTGCAATGATTGATTGCTTTGATTTATTGTCTAATGTTGATCCACTCTTGATTAATCATCCTTTCAATATGTAGGACATGAGATTCAATTTGATAATATTTATTAATTTAAACCCATGGTTTCAATGAACGTCAACCCCTTAAAAAGTCTCATAAAAATGTTATAATGAGCAAGAGTAGGCAGACCTACCACACCTGCCTAAATAAGTAAAAAAAAAAAAAAAAAAAAAAAAAAAAAACTCGCTTCTCTTCCTAGCACTATAGTCTTACTCCTCATAAAGCTTCATTAGTTCAATGAATTGTATTTTTATGTTTTCAAATCTGTATGTACATGTGTATATGTGTATATTTGCATGTGCATGCTTGTGTACATGAATGTGTGTATATACGTGTGCAAAGGTTAGGATCTGAATATGAAATAGGTCACATAGACTCATGTGGTCCCCAGGTATTTTGGAAGGTTGTGGAACCTGCAGGAGGTGGAACCTTGCTGGAGGGAATGGGTCACTGAGGTTGGGCCTTGAGGTTTTACAGGCTGCACCCACTTCCTCTCTGTCTCCCTTCTTCCTGCCTACATATACAATGTGACAAGCCACCTCACACTCCTGATGCCACACCTTCCCTACCATGGTGGGCTGTATCCCTTCTTAAACTCTCTCTCTTACGTAGCTTTTTGTGAGATATTCTATTGAGACCATGGGAAAGCTAACGACTACAGTGTGTGTAGCAAGGCAGTGTAGCAGAGTAGCCTACCCTGGGCTTTGTGCCCAGACGATCTGCCTTCAGACCGAGGCTCATCACACACACACACACACACACACACACACACACACCACACCCTGTGGAACACTATAAACTCTCTGTTTCACTGGGATCCAGTTTGATGCACGGGAGCATTTCTCTCCACTGCTCAGCGAGGTATGAGGCTGTAGCACAGTGCTTAGCACCGCACAGGAAGTCTTGATAAGGAGAGCAGTGTGCTCATTGCTATCACTTAGAGTTGATGAATTACACGCACAGTTCATTCATGCATTTTTCCAGGCAGTTAGTTTTGCTGGGGGAAAAAAAGTGTCCAGTTAACCTGAGCATGCAGAGGGGCCTGTGGTTACATCCATCCAGTCAGATGCATTTTGGAAAGCAATTTCATCAGCCATCCAGATGTGTTCACACAGAAGCCCTAAGGCATCGATGTGTCGGTGGATGCTGGGCGCAGTGCCTCTGTCTTCAGTAGACCCTCACTCCCTAGTGTACCATCCCAGAGAGGGTTTGCTCCTCCTGGCCCCACGCATGTTGTCAATATTCTGCACTCAGCATGCAATTCCGCATGTAGTCACTAGGTGGCACGTGACCATTCTCTGGAATAAAACTTGGCAGAAGGGTTGCCCTAAGCTAGGGGCTATAAGAATTTAAAATAAGGTCAAGTTTTTGAGTCATAGCCAAAAGTCATGGCTGGATCACAGCCCAGTAGGAAGATGAGCTTCTGATGCAAATAGTTCTTTGTTGCTCTGCTTTTCCTCAAGAAATGAAGGTATTTGGAATGGACATGGTGGTGCACACCTGCGATTCTAGCACTCAGGAAACCGGCAGGAAGATCTTTAAGTTCAAAGTCAGTCTGGGCTACATAATGAAACCTGGGCCCAAGAGAAAGGATTCCTAACAGCACCTCCCGCGGGGAGCATGCATGACATTTATGACATCACTGCAGTCCTGGGGCTTGAAATGGTGCTGGGGCAGAGAAAGCACCCCACGGGGGGGGTTGCTGTCAGAATAGAAGGACGCGACATACACCATACTGCACAGCATCGTTGCCATGGCCTTCGTGATGCTGGCACAAAACACCTGAGCACAAGCAGCTTATGAGAGGAAAAGACTTATTTCAGCTGACAGTTTCGAGGGGACGTTTCATCAAAGTGGAGAAAATGTGGCAGCTGGCTCCCATTAATGAACAGCAGGGCGGGAGCAGTCTGAGTGAGCTAGCTCCAAACACCCAGTGGGGCTGGACTAATAAGCCTCAAGGTCCACCCCTCCTCCAGTGACACACCTCCTCCAGCAAGGCTCCACCTCCCAAAGGCTCTACCAGCTAAGGACTGAGTTTGAGGCTTAACCATAAACACTTAGGCTGTGGGGGACATTTCACATTCACATCACTCTAAGTATACTTCATTCTTTAAGAAATACATTGCAAGGGTTAAGAATATATCTCAGTGGGAGATCATGCCATATTGTATGCATAAGTCATAATAAATAAATAAGTACATAAGTGAAGAAATAAAGAAATACATGAATGAATGGATAGACAATCACACAAATGAATAAATAAATAACGGGATCGCCTTTTCCTCTCTCCCTGTCACTTCTGGTGTTACTCTGGAGAATTTTCCATCCACACAGCAATAGCAAATGCCATCCTGGGCATCAGCGCCCATGTCTTGTGGGTAGTTGATAAGCTGGCAGAACCCAAAGGCCAGGGTCTCCAGCGGGGTCCATTCCAAACACTTCTGCCCACCTGGCCAGGTCTTGGGGAGCAGAATATTGGCTTTCAGTGTGCCATGCACCCTTTTGCAGTATGAGAGCTCCCGTGTACCCCTTCTCAAAGTGATGTTACAACATCAGGTTATAACCAACATCTGGCAGTTGATATAAATTGTCTTTAAAACCCTAAAAAAAAACCCTCCACAATCAAGACCACTGCCATCTCTGCTTATACTCATAATGAATGGAAACGTTAAATCGTGAGTAGAAGTTAGTGGAAGCTGATACGTGTATTCCTGTCCACCTCACAGCTCATGTGGGTCTGTGAACCCCATCCATGTTTCCCGCCCCCTGAAGCGTAGGATGCTGGCCAAATTCTCCAGACTGTGTTGTTTATTCAGGAGGACACATTCCATTATGCTCCTTGAAATCTGAGCAAATTGATTCAGAACACATAGCTTACACCTTTTTAAAATTATGAGATTAAAAATACCTACAAGTGCACCTTATATTGGGGGAGGAATGCACCAAATTAGCTTTGAATGGTACAAACAGCTATTTTTTTTTTCTTTAGAACACAGCATTTCCACATAGGGTAAATTACTTTGCATGGTCAATGGGAAAGAGTATTGTTTTCTGGTTTAATGAGAATAATTCTTCCATTCCTTATAAACTTCCCACTTCATCCCTGGATTGATGAACCTGCTATAAACAAGTGTGGATGGAGTGCCCCACTGCTTGTCATTAAAGAGAAAACCTTCCCTAAAATCTTCCAATTCCATTCATGTATGTTTACAGTTGTGTGTGCATGCATGTTCAGTTGTAGTTCACTGCACAATTATAAGATGAGAACATAGACACAGCCCTTTTGAGATCGTTTCCATCCGAAAGCCAGCAGAAGAGGTGGAGGGTATAGAAGAGAGGGTTAAAAAAAAAAAAGAGCCTCTTCCTGGATCTCTTGAGACAAATGGTTTCCTCATTATCTTCTTTTGACTTTGGACCATCAAAGATACTGCCCTCAAAACATGTATCCCAGGTACAATGTTCAAAAATGAAAACGATTCCAGAATGTTTCCCTTCCGAATTTTTTTCCTCACCTATGATTACCTGCTTCCTCTCAAAGTAGAGCTCTAGAGAAACACCTTTCCTACCATACTGGCTTCAGACACTTCCCCAAATGAGTACAATTTTCCTTTAAATGATCCTCCAAGATAATAATTTTTTTTAGTATTTTAAAATATGGTAATTGTACAAAATAGTGGTTTTCATTATGACATTTTGATGCATAATGAACTTTAATCATATTCGTTCTCCATACCCTCTCTTACCCTACTGCTACTGGTCCCCTTATCTTCCCAAATAGTACTACTTCTACATACATAGCCACATATTTATATTGCTGAGGCTGACTGGTTTATTTACATGGGTTCACACACACACACACACACATACACACACACACACACACACACACAAGGTGATGTAACATTTCTGAAAATGACATAATTTCATTCTTTGGAACTGAAAAACAATCCAGTTTGGGACTAGAGAGATGACAGAGTGGCTAAGGTGCTTGCTTGCAAATCCTGATGGCCTGGGTTCACTGCACCAGTACCCATGTAAAGCCAGATGCACAAAGTCGTGCATGCATGTAGAATTCTAGATTTTGTTTGCAGCTACTAGAGGCCCTGGTGCACCCATTCTCTTTCTCTCTCTCTTCTTGCAAATAAATAAATAATTTCTCTCTCTCTCTCTCTCTCTCTCTCTCTCTGTGTGTGTGTGTGTGTGTTCTCTGTTCATTTGTCTGTGGATGGGCACCTGGAATGACTCCATAACTGGCTAGCTGCTCTCAACAGACTTACCACACTGGCTTCTCTGTGGTCCTGACTTCGGTGACATTAGTTATTCACACGGCAGTGGCATAGCCAGATTATAAAGCAGTTCTATTTTCACTTCTTAAAATTAATCATTCTTAGCTGCCAATTTAACGCCAAACAGACATATCAGAGTGGCCCCATACAAAGAGAGACTGCAGTTATTTCAAAAGCAAGTCAAGCCAGAGCTGCTAGTGTGAAGACAGCAAACTTCAGGGAAGAAAACCAGGGCAGAGCCCCTGTCCTGGTAGATAATCTCTCCTCTCCCCTCAAGCAGCTCCTGAGGCCTTCAGTGTTCTCTCCAGAGTACTGGCAGCCTTGGTTGGATGTAGACCAAGACGTTCAGCAAGTTCACGGATGTTGGCTTCATATGTGTCTGCACAACACATATATTTATGCTTGCATATTTATGTCTTGCATTATGAGGGCTTGACTTAGCATGTCTGTGTTTACATGTGTGTTGACATGTTGATATGTTGATATGTCAGTGTGTCTCACGGGTTTAAGAATGTGAGAGACTCTGCTTCTGCCAGATTCTAGAATTCTGCTGTGCATGTTGCTGTATACGTTCCATCAAAGCAAACTCAGCCATTCTTTTTTTTTTTTTTTTTTTTTTGGTTTTCCAAGGTAGGGTCTCACTGTAGCTCAGGCTGACCTGGAATTCGCTTTGTAGTCTCAGGGTGGCCTCAAACTCACGGTGATCCTCCTACCCTCTGCCTCCTGAGTTAGTCATTCTTAATGTGGTGATTTGAGTGTGAAGTGTTCCCACAGCCTCATGTGTTTGCCATTAAGCCTCATACCCAAACCCCAGTTTATGGAGCCTCTGGGAGGTAGAACCATGTTGGAAGAGCTGAGTTTCTGGGGGCTGCCTTGAGGTTTGTCAATCCAGCCCACAGGTCGAACGGAGCTAGTTCAGTACCTCTCCTGCTCTCTGCTGATACGTGATGACGTAAGCCAGCTTCCTGCTCCTGCCGTGCTGTCTCCACCATAAAGAAACTCCCAGGGCAGAGGAGATGGCTAAGTGGTTAAAGGCCTCTTCCTTATAAAGCCTGCCAGCTCAGACTTAATTCCCCTGCCACCTATGTAAGCCAGATACGAAAGGTGGCACATACATCTGCAGTTTGTTTGCAGTGGCAAGAGTCCCTGGCATATCTATACTCTTTCCTTCTCTCTCTCTCTCTCTTTCTTCTTCCACTCTTTCTTTTCCTCCCAAATAAATAAGTATATTTTTAAAAAATGAAAGTAAGAAACTTTCTTTTGAAACTGTAAGCTGAAATAAACTTTTATTTCCATAAGCTGCTTCTGGTTGGGTGTTTTGTCTCAGCAACGCTACATGTAAGTAGAGTCCTTGGCCCTTGATGTTGGGAAACTCCTGCAGAGTGAAAGAAGAATCCTGAGTCTGGTTCCTCTTGATGGATTGTTTGCATGAGCAGAAATGGGAAAGTTGAACTACAAGGTAGAACTTTCAAATCAAAACTGTTCTTTGAATTGCCTACCAAGCAAGTCTATCCAACTGTTGAACTGAACTGGAGTCTTTTTGTCCAATGGAAAAATACTGGGTTAATAGATATAAAGACTCATGTCTGGGGTCCTGAATACCAGCTTGAGGTAACTGGCTTTGGAAGAGCTATCGGTGGCTTTCATGAAGCTGTGATCCATATATGGAGGGGCAGGTGTGCCACCTCACCTTCAGGGCAATCCTGACATTGACCATTTGTCCTCAGGGCTTCCTTAGGAACCAGTGTGAGTATTCTTCTTACCACAGAACTTGGGAGTCAACAGTAGCCCAGCGCATCACTGACTGCC
Organism: Dipus sagitta; assembly: GCA_036346955.1. NCBI lineage: Eukaryota > Metazoa > Chordata > Mammalia > Rodentia > Dipodidae > Dipus > Dipus sagitta. Next base: position 97,870,655 of record CM070781.1, on the reverse strand, counting down.
CAGCACAGATTCCACCACATACCCAGCAGTCCAAATTCCCTACAGGCCTATTACAGCATTTGGTGGTTGTACAGTGTCCCCTGAAAAGGTTCATGTGCTGAAGGCTTTGTTGACCAATGTTGGGCTTCTGAGGATGTGAGTGGATCCCAGAGCTCTGACCTCACTAACAGATTAGTCCCTCAATGGAGTAATTTGATGGTACTGTTGAGAAATGGCAGAGAGTTGGAAATGGGGACATGTTGGGGGAATTAGGTCCCTTGGGACATGCCCCAGTGAGATATGACTGTCCCCTGGCCCTTTCATCAAGGTGAACAACTTTCCTCTGACAGGCCCCTCTACTCTAATGTTCTGCCTTACCCTATAGCCCAGAAGCAAGGAACCAGCTGACCAGGGACTGAAAGCTTGGAAAAATTTGAGCCAAAATAAATATCTCTTACAGTGGCTGATAGCACAAGGACCATTAATGCTGATTCCTTTCTTATTTTTTTTTTAACAAAGGGTTATTGAGTGTCTTTTAAATTCCAGGCACTGTCCTAAGGCTCTGGGCATTGACAGGTGATGGACTAGCCACACCTCTGTCTTCGTGGAGTGCACATGCTGGTTGGGCCCTGGAAGACAAGGCATAGCCAACCCAGTAAACTGTGGTTAATTAGTTTACTTGTGTTTACATTCAGTTTAATTTTATTAATTTAGCTTTAATTTATGCTTTATTAGGTAGAAATTAGTGCTGAGGAGAAAAGTAATTATAAAGTAGACAAGGAAGCATTTTAGGTGGGCGTGATGATTTGAATGTAAAAAGTCTCCCATAGCTTCATATGCTTTGAACTGCAGGTCTCCAGTGGTGTCACTTTGCAAAGGTTGTGGGGCCTTTGGGAGGTGAGGCCTTGCTGGAGGAGTTGTGTCAATCAGTTTGGGGGTAATAGCTTCTAGCTTCAAGCCCAGTAGTTAGAGTACTTCCTTCACATTGATGTGGATATGTGACCCAGTCTCCCTGCTCAAGCCTGTACTGTTTTCCATGACAAGGTGAAACTTCCCCTCCAAACTGTGAGCTGCCATCAAGCCTCTCCTCCCATCAGCTGCTTCTGGTCAGGTGTTTTGTCCCAGCAGTGAGAAGGCAACTGTTGTAGCGGAGCTGCTCAGGAAGGTGACTCAAGGTGAAATCTAAGGATATGTGGGTCACTCCATGTTTCAGAAGGGGGAACATTCCAGGTACAGTTTAAATATCAAGTTTAAATATCCCGAAGCAGGAGGCCAGAGTGGTTGACATGGAGGGAATGTGGAGAAGGGAGGTGACAAAAGTTAGGGAGGGGGAGGGGCCAGGTTACACCTAAGACTCTGAGCCTGAGTTCTGGGGAACGTGAGCCATAGAAATCAGGTACCAAGTTGAGTCCTTCAAACCTGCCTCTCAGTGAACTTCAGCAAAGTGAACACACAGCTGGGAAGTGAGCTAAGCACCCTCTCCAATATCCAGACAGCTGGTTTGGGAACCTTTAAAAGGCAGAAGCCAGGAGATTCTCACACAAGCATGAAGGCATAAGGGAGCCTGAGACTGCCTGAGTTTAGTTCCCCAGCACCCATGTATGCAGCTGGGTGTGGCCATGCGCGTCTATAACCCCAGTTCTGCCAGGAACCAAGATCAAGAAAATCACTGGGGTTTGGGCAAACAGCAGCTCCAGAATCAGTGAGACACTCCGTTTCTCAGAAACACACAGTGGAGCGGGACATCTAAAGTTCTCTGCTGGCCTCTGCATGCACGCAGTGCATATAAACATATAAATGCATATAACACAAACACAAACACAACACATGTACTACACACACAAATACATCTGAGATGGCTTAGCAGTTAAGCACTTGCCTGTGAAGCCTAAGGACCCTGGTTCGAGGCTCGATTCCCCAGGACCCACGTTAGCCAGATGCACAAGGGGGCGCACGAGTCTGGAGTTCGTTTGCAGTGGCTGGAAGCTCTGGCGCGCCCATTCTCTCTCTCTCTCTCTCTCTCTCTCTCTCTCTCTCTCTCTTTCTTTCTCTCTCTCTCTCTCTTTCTCTCTCTCTCTCACTCTCAAATAAATAAATAAAAATGAACAAAAAAATTTTTTTAAAAACCACATAGAAACCATTTGGCTGTAACCTCTTTCCCTCATGATGCTCTGAGGCCTCCGTTGAGGCATCTGCAAAGTCTTTCTCTCTAGAGGATGGACTTGCTAGGGCATGACTAACAATGCCCAAGCTTTGCTTTGAGGGACAGTGAGACCAGGGATCCTGTTTACCCCACCCTGACTCTGTCTTCCTTTCTGACACCTGGATTCAAAGGAAATTGAGGCCACGTGTGGCTAATGAGTCACTGATATTGAACTTGTGGGATGCTGCTGCACTATCTTTAGACATCTCTTCCTCATTCTCTTCCTTTCCTTTTGTTTCCCCTTCTCCTCCCACCTTCTAAGTATTCTTTGTGCGTGTGCATAGGTCTTACTTCCTTTTGCTTGCCTACTGCTGTGGGATGAATGTGAAATGTCCTCCAAAAGCTCATGTGTTTGAACACTTTATTCCTAGCCAGTGGCACCGTTTCGGAAGGTGGTGGAGCCTTTGCAAAGTAGAGCCTTGCTGGAGGATGTGGGTCACTGAGGACAAGACTTCAGGTTTCATAATGTGGCCTCACTTCCACTTTGCCCTTTACTTCCTATCTGTGGTTACAATGTACCCACTCACCTCTTTTTCCTGCCACCATGTTGGACTGTGTTCAGGATCTATAAGCCAAAATAAGACCTCCATTCCGTAAGCTACTTATCCTCAGATATTTGGGCACAACACCCAGAAAAGCAACACACGTACCCTGGCGTTCTACCCCCCACACGCATGGAAAATTCTTCCTAGGTCTCCCCCTTTCTCATTGATACATCTCAGTGGGTGGGTGTCCTCCTCAGGTCTTACTCTTAATCCTCTCTCCCCACCGCATTCCACTAAGGCCCCTCCTCAGTGGGGTTGTTGGCATTCACTGTAGGATCGTGAATACACCAGTGAGTCTCAGTATGGGGAACAGTGACTCAGAGTATTGCTTCCTACTCTGTGGCTCTTACAATCTTTCCACCCCCTTCTTCCACAATGTGCCCTGAACCTTGGTGGACATGTCATAAGTCTTCTTTAGTGCTGAGCTCACTGCATGCTCTGAATTGCTGCTTTGATGACTCTTGAGTCTTCTCAGTGTCTATCGCCATCTCCCTGAAGGAGGTGACTTGTCAGAGCAGCGCTCATGTTCACATCACCACTTCCTCTGTAGCGTCTCCTGGGCCCTGGCAGATGTGGCTTGTCCTGTGGTAGGCATTTGGCTATCTCTTCATGTTCTATTGATGGATCTTTATTCTCCCAGGTCTTTGCTGCCATTTGTAAAAAAAGCGAATTTTCCAACCAAGAATTTTGAGAGGAGTATGGATCAAACAGGGTAAACATTGTCCCTTCAAAGACTTTTTGATGGGTGTTCCCTTCTATTCTAGCCAAAGAGTAGTGGGAGCTTCTCTTTAGAGTCCATGACCTTCCTATTCATAGGATTCTGCTTGGTTCTCAGTGCTAGGTATGGATTACCTACCACCAAGTAGACCTCATATTCAATTAGAGAGCAGTTGATTGCCCCACAAGTGCACAGGTGTGTACTTCTTGCCCAGCTGGCTGATTCTGTAGCTTGTGGGATCCCCTTCTGTTCACACTATTGGTGACCATTATCCCCAGCAGCTTGCATACCTCTTCCCAGGGCTATGAGGGCTCCTATCAGGGAGCTTCCTTCTCAGTTCCAGCACAACCTCTTGTTATCCTGTGGTGTCTTCAGCAAAGGCTCTTACCATTTAGCTCTGGTGATAACCAAGTGCTTTGGCAATAGCCTGAATTGTTTTGGGGACTTCATGGGCCTCCCTGAACAACAGTTGCCTGTAGTGGGTAATTCAGTTCAGATACTGGGATTTGCCACCCAGAGCCTATGGGTTTAGGGTTAAGTTTTCTCCACCTACTACAGGGCGCAGACAATACCCTCCCCTCTAATTTAGAGTTACAACTTTTAGTTGGCCAACCCAGAGGAAGGTTTCTATGGTAGTGAGTCGTGCCATCATCAGTATTCTGCAATCCGCCCACCTTCCCTGACCCCCATCTCTCCATGGCCTTTCCACCCCTTTGTTCTGTCTCTCCACTTGCCTGTCGTGTATCTCTTCCTCTCACCTCTCCCTAGTTCTACTCTTTCTCAGCCTCATTCTCTTCCTTGGCAATACTATTGATGTTGACTACAACTGCTGCTCTATGTTAGGAACTGCATATGAGAGAGAACATGCAGCATTTGTCTTTCTGGGCCTGAGTGACCTTGCTTCATATGATTTTCTTTTTCCAAGTCCATCCATTTTTTTAAATTTCATTATTTCCATTTTCCTCAGTGCTGAGTAGAATTTTACTGTGTGTCTGTACCACATCTTTATTATCCATTCATCAGTTGATGGGCATCTGGGATGATTCCAATTCCTGGCTATTGTGAATGGAGCAGCAACAAACATGGCTGAGCATGTGTCTCTGTAGTAAAGAGTAGAGTCTTTAGGGTTTATGCCCAGGATGGCATATCTGGATCTAGTAGTGGATATATTTTCAGATTTTTTTGAGGAGCCTTCATATCAATTTCCATAGTGGTTATACAAATCTTCAGTCCCACCGACAGTGGGTAAGGGTTCCTCTTTACCCACAGCCTTGCCAGCATTTTGTTGTTTGATTTTTTCGATGCTGCCCATTCTGACTGGAGCAAGACAGAATCTCACAGTCATTTAAATTTGTATTTCCCTGATGGCTAATAATGTTGAATGTCCTTTTAGGTGTTTATTGTCCATTTGTATTTCTTCCTTTGAGAACACTCTGTTCAGTTCCCTGCCCCATTTTTTTGAGTGGGTTGGTTGCTTCTATTATTTAGTTTTTTTGAGTTCTTTCTCTATTCTAGGTATTATACTTCTGTTGAACGTATAGCTGGCAAAGATTTTCCCCCATGCTATAGGTTGTCTATTGACTCTGTTGATGGTTTCCTTATCTGTATAATAGCTTTTAAGTTTCATGAGATTCCAGTGGTTGAGTGTCTAATTTCATGTGCTGATGGGGTCTTATTCAGAAAGTCTTTCCCTCTGCCTGCACTTTGGAGGGTTCTCCCTACTTTTCCTTTTAGTCATTTTAGATTTTCAGGTCTCATATTGAGGTCCTTGATCCACTTGGATTTGATTTTCTGTGGGGTGAGAGGTCTCGATTCATTTTTCCACATGTGGTCATTCCATTTCTTCAGCACCATTTGTTCAAAATGGTGTCTTTTCTCCAGTGTGCATTTTGGGCCTCTTTGTCAAAGATCAGATAGCTGTAGTTAGCAGAACATAAACTTGGATCTTCTATTCCATTTATCTTTGAATCTGTTTTTGTCAGTATCATGCTGTTTTTATTACTATGCCTTTGTAGTAAATCTAGAAGTCAGATATGATGATGTTGGTGAATACCAACAATAGTATTCATTTTGCTGCTCATATTTTTGGCTATCTGAGGCCTTTTATGCTTCTGTATATATTTTAAGATTATTTTTTCTAGCTCTGTAAGGAATATTGCTGACACATTTTGTTGGAATTACATTGAATCTGCATATTGCTTTTTGGCAGAATGGCCACTTTTAAGATATAAATTCTTCTGATCCATGAGCAGGGGAGGTCTCTCCATCTTCTCTTATCTTCCTCCGATTCTTTCTTCAGTGTGTTTATGTTTTTGCTTCATGGGTTTTATACTTCCCTAGTTAGGAATATTCCTAGATATTTAATTCTTTTCATGACTAGCTATTATAAATGGAACTGCTTCAGTGATTTCTTTCTCTGTATGTTTCTCATTGGTATATATGGAGGCTACTGATATTTATGTGTTGATTTTATATCCTGCCACCTTGTGAAGAGAATTTATTACTTCTAGGAGTTTTGGTGGAGGAGTTGGGGTAACTTATGTATAGAATCATCTCATCTGCAAGTAGAGCCAGGCTGACTTCTTTCTCTCCAGTTTGTATTCCTTTTATTTCTTTCTCTTGTCTTATTGCTTGAGCTACAACTTCAGATACTACGTTGAAAAGCAATGGTGAGAGTGGGCACCCCTGTCAAGTTCCAGACTGTAATGGGAATGCTTTATGCTTTTCCCCACCTAGTTTGACCTTGGCTTTAGGTCTGTTGCATATAAGCCTTATTATACTGAGACATGGACTCTCCATCACCAGTCTCTTCAGTGTTTACACATAAAGGAATGTTGTATTTTGTCTAAGGCCTTTTTTGCCTCTATTGAGATGATCATGTGACTCCTGCCTTTGAGTCTTTTTATGTGATTTATTATGTTTATCTATTTCCATATGTTGAACCATCCCTTCATTCCTGGGATGTAACCTACTTGGTGGAGGTAGATGATGCATTCGGGATGTTCTTGCATTTGATTTGTGAGAATGTTATTACTGTAATGCTGGCAACATAGATAGAGTCAGGGAGCATGATCTCCTTTTTAATTGTGTGAAATAATCTGAGAGAAAATCGGTTTACTAATTCAATGAAGGTTTGGTAGAATTCCACAACGAATTCATCTGGGTGGGCCTGGACTTTTTTATGTTGGGAGGCACTTAATTACTTTTTCAATCTCATTAGATGTTATAGCTCTATTTGGGTAATTTAACTCTTCTGGGTTTAGTTTTGGGAGGTGGCATAAGTCAAAGAATTCATCCATTTCTTCCAGATTTCTCATTTTGTGGCATACACGTTTTTGAAGTATGTCTCTATGACTCTCAATTTCACTGGTATCTGTTGTAACATCTCCTTTTTCATCTCTAATCTTGCTGAGTCTTCTTGTGATCTGTTTCACCAAGGGTTTATCTATCTTGTTTGTCTTTGAAAAGCCAGCTCTTCAATTCATTAATTTGTACATTGCTTTCTTCTTTTATAATTCACTGATTTCTGTTCTGATCTTGATAATTTCTTTCTGTCTGGTACTTTAGGTTTTGGTTTGCTCTTGTTTTTCCAACACCTTCAGATGAATGGTTAAGTTCCTAACTTGAGATCTCTCTGTATTTGTAATGTAGGCATTTAGTCCTATTAATTCCTCTCTTGGGAATGTCTTCATTTTGTTGCATTACATTTTGGTGTGCTGTGCTTTCATTGTCATTGAGTTGTAGAAATTTTTTCATTTCTTTTTTGATTTCTTCAGCAACCCATTAATTTTTTAATAGTGAGTTTTTTTAGCCTTCAGGAGCTGCTATGTTTCCTGTTGTTTCTCTTGTTATTGAGTTCTAGCATTATTACCTTATGGTTCAATATGATACAAACAGTTATATTTTTTCTCTAAATTTTTGGAGACTTGCATTACATCCTAATATATAATCTGTTTTAGAGATCACTAAGAAGAATGTGTATTCTGTAGAATTAGCATGGAATGTTTGGCAGATGCCTGTTAAGTCCATTTCAGAGTTATAGTTGAGAGGTCAAGTTGAAGACTTTGTGGAGTTTGGTATTTCCTTGATCTTCATATACTTTCATGTCTGTTCTAGCTTTGATTATTTCTTTTTTCCTCCTGTAACCTCTTCACTATGTTTGTTCATCTCTTTAGTGTAGAATCTTCCATGCAGTATTCTCTGTAGGCCTGGCTCAGAGCCATATATTCATATATTCATAAAGCTGGCTTTTTACATGGAAATTTTTTCCCCTCTATTATGAGGCATAGTTTCGCTTGGTTTAGTAGTTTGGGTTGACAACCATGGTCTTTTAAATTTTGAAATGCTCCGTTCCAAGTCCTTGGGGGATTTTAGAGTTTCCATTGAAAAATCAGAATTCTGATGGGCTTATTTTTGTAAGCAATGAGCTGTTTTCCTCTTGCAGTTATTAGTATTCTCTCTGTTTTCTGTGTTAGTGTGTTAACTGTAATGGGGAAGTTTCTCCTCTGATCCTATTTGGTGTGTTGTTCTTCCTATACCTGGATGGACTTCTTTGTTGTAAGAAGAGGAAAATTTTCTTCAGTAGTTTTATTGAAGATAGTCTCTATGCCCTTGGCCTATAAATCTTTCCCCTCTTGTGTTCTCATGATTCCAATATTTGGTCTTATTAGGGTGTTCCACATTTCCCTCATGTTCTCTTCATGCATTTTTTTTGAACTTGTCATTGATTTTGGGCTCTTGGTCTAATTTCTCTGTCTTGTCCTCAAGTTCTAATATTTTGTCTGGCATATGATCTATTCTGTTGGGGAACCTTTCTTGGGAGACTTTAAATGAGGTGGTTAATTTGTTTCCCATTATATTTGTCCTCAGTGACTTCATCTCTTTATTGATTTCCATTTTCATTTCTCTGTTTGACTTTCTTATTGTCTGTTGGAATTTATTTCTGCATTTGATCATGTCCTCATAGATTTCATTCCACTGTCCATTGAGTTCATTGTTTTGTTGATTCTCTTCCATTTAATCCAGCCATTTACTCATGGCCTCATTAAGTTTGTTTAATATACTTATTGTAATTTCATCTGGGGATTCCATGTCTGGGTTTCCTCTAAGTTTTCATCAGAGGTTTTCACTATGAGACTAGACTTTCTTGGTAGGAATACTTCCATTTAGTGTCTTGCATTACTTCTTTCACATTGGGGTTTGCCCATCTCATAATCCTCTTGAAGAATGCAGCAAAAACAGCTCTTGTAGAGTCTGTATTGAATGGCCTGGTCAGCCTTGATTGAGGTGGGTATAGGATGTCAGTCTACCTGCAGGCTTTGGACTGGGTACAATTGAATCTGAATAGGGAATAGGGTTCTCCTTGTGTGTGCAGTCTCCAGGGAGACCTGGGCTAAACCCTGGGAGGCTTGATGTACTCAGTGCCCAAGCTGTAGAGTGTGATCAGCTAGGAAGTCCCTACTTAGGGATATGTAGGCAGGTAAGGCATGTCAGGGAATGTGGGTTTGTATGTGCAGTGGTTTAAGGGGAAGAAGCTCTTCTGGGCCCTATCCAAGGCTTTGAAGTGATATCAGGTCCAGAGTCCCTACTGGTAGCAGTGACAGGGGCTGGAGGGGAAGAATTACCTCATATAGTGTGGCTGACACCTAGTTTCAACAAGTCAGGGGTCAGGAACCCACATGGGGGGGGGGGGGCTAGGGTAAAGTTCCTCTGAGCTCTGATCACTCAGTGCTACTCACTGCCCTAGGCAGGAATGAGATCAGAATCCCTACTGATAGCAGTGGAGGTTGGTGGGGAAGGGCTACCTCATACGGTCTGAAAGATTTTACTGAGAACTTTTCCTAGATACCTTACTAGTAGGGCTGGAGAAATGGCTCAGGGGGTAAGAGTGCTTGCCACACAGGTGTGAGGGTCTGCGAACTCCTGAATTAGTTCCCCAGTACACACGTTAGAAAAAAAAAAGTTGGGCATAGCCGTGCATTCCTGTAACCCAGTCTCGTGGGAGGGGGCAGACTTATAGGTGAGCTTGCCTGACTGAAAACAAAAACAAAAACATCAAGTTCAGTAGGTTCAGTGATAGAGTCCATGTAAGGAAACAAGGCAGAAGAGTGATAGAAGAGGAAAGACTGCACCCTCTGACTTCTGCATACATGTACACAGAGCACGTATCTGCACACAAGCCATATACTATACATATACACATAACACATCCTACATGCATGCCAACATAAAAAATAAGCAAAAAATAAAATCTAATGGGTGAAGGACTCCTGGATGAGTCGTGCCATCCCTCTGAGCCTGGGATTTCTCGCCATCAGCGTGCAAGAATGATGCCACCTGCCTTGTTAGTGTAAGCTACCATGTGCCAAGGACTTACAGAAGTACCTGGCAGCAATTGCTATATAAATGCTCAGTTATTACTGTCATTCTTTTTATTTAATTTTATTTAATTTTATTTAAAGATTTTATTTTTACTTATTTATTTATTTATTAAAGAGGGGAGAGAGAGAGAGAGAGAGAGAGAGAGAGAGAGAGAGAATGGTCATGTCTGGGCCTCTAGCCACTGCAAACAAACTCCAGATGCATGTGCCACCATGTGCATCTGGCTTACGTAAGACTTGGAGAATCGAACCTGGGTTCTTAGGCTTCTCAGGCATGCACCTTAACCACTATGCCATCTCTCCAGCCCTGTCATTCTTTTTATTTCAATGATTATTTTTCAATTACTATGAGAATTTTTGGACATATAGTTGATCCATTAATAACTTGGTATTGCAGTGGGATTTCGATACCTGCGTTTTTATGAAGATGCATGACCCCACCAGCACCAACCAGTGTGTCTTTGATTGTCATGTGTCATGGGGAGAGTAGAAGTGGTTTTGTGGCAATACTTTCAAGGTGTGATTTGGGGACAAAAATGTATCCAACTTTGTTAGAGAGAAGAAAGCAGCGCAGAACCTCGCCCACCTGGAACAAGGGAGGGGAGAAGACTCCCCACAGAAGCAGAGCTCTATCAGAGCAGCCAACCCAGGGCCAGGCCATGCTGCAGGGAGCTCTTTGATTTTGGCGTGATAACTTCATCTTTCCTCTGAACTAGTGTTACTAAATCGGTCAGTTTTGTAGTCATATCTGCTTATTTTAGGCATTTGGCTTTCTCATCGTGTAAGAGGTCCTTGCACATGAAGTCTGTGCTGCTTTACGTTGGCGCATGTTTGAACAATGGTGTTGTCACAATGACTGATGTCAATTCGAGGAATCCGCACTCTTGGAATGGTTATAATTACTCGTGTCTGAGAAAACGCTAGACAGCATGGAGGGCACTGAAAGGCTTTCAGCTGTGCACAGCACACGGGAGGATGGCGAGGAGGTGGGTGCGTGGATTGCGGCCTCCACAGCACGTGTTTCCATGAGGGTACTCTCTCCCCCCCCCCAGGGAGCACTGTGGTTTCTTTCACAATCTGTGTATTGAAGCAGAAGGACGAGCAGACATGGTAGCATGGACTGCGATTTCCCGAGCATGGGCCCTGTGAGTGGCATAGCTCAGCAAGGAATCCCATTTGGTCTACTTAGAACTCACGATAAGTTTCACACGGAGAAACCACACTTTCATTGTGCATGGAGTCCTACAAATTGAGAAGTCTATCATTTCTGGCTTTCCCAGGACAGTAGGGCATTAGGTGCTAACATTGGGACAATCCCAGACAAATGGGGATAGTTGATCACTCTAACTGCTACACAGGATCATAATGGGAGAAGAGCAGGTTACCCTAGAGTTTTATCTGTTTTATCTTGTGGCTCTGCTCTCAGGGCCTTGGACACTCAAAGAGGAATCTCTTTGCAAAGGGCTTGGCAAGGCCCTGGCTAGGCTCTGAGCATCCACCAGGGTCCTAGGATGGAAAGTTTCACAAGGAGCTGTTCTGCAGAGTTGGTGGCTGGCTGGTTGAAGGCCAAGGAGAGCACTTGCATCTCAGTTGTCCATGAGGAGTGAGTGGGATGATGGAGGAGGCAGTAGGTGTGGCTCTTTGTAAATTACTGTGGCAAGTCAAAGAAAACAATATCTGGATACATTTTTGGCAAGCTTTTTACTTCTTATTAAATATTTTTATTTATTTGACAGAGAAAGAGGGAGAGAGAGAGAGAATGGGCATTCCAGGGCCTCCAGCCACTGCAAACAAATTCCAGATGCATGCGGCCCCTTGTGCATCTGGCTAATATGGGTCCTGGGGAATCGAACCTGGGTCCTTTGGCTTTGCAGGTATATTCCTTAACCACCAAGCCATCCCTCCAGCACAAGCTTTCTTTTTCTAAAGCATGACAATTTGTTGTGTTGGGAATATGGCTCAATGGATAAAACTGACGAGTGTGAGTACGTGAATTCAGGTCCTCAGAACCAATGTAAGAAGCTGGACACTGTGGCAGGCAACTGTGATCACAGTGCACCTAGAGTCAGAAGGGAGGCGGAGACAGAAGAACCCCCAGAAGCATGTAGGCCAGGTAGCCGGGCAAACACAGCAGGGAACAATGAGACCCTGACTCAAGCAAGGTGGAAAGAGAGGATCAAAACCCAAAATTATGCGCTGACCTCACAAGCATGTCATGGCGTGTGTGTGGGTGCTCACACACATAATCAAATGCATGCACGAAAAGAAATACAGAGAAAGAAAGAGATCCTATGCACACCCGAAGCCAAGGGAGGCAGGACTACAGACACTGCTGAGCAGGGGATAGTTCTAGAACCAAGAGAGGCAGGAATGCAGACACTGGTGAGCATGGGCTAGACCTTTCCTGAAACCAAGGGAGGCAGGATTACAGACACTGGTGAGCATGGGCTAGACCATTCCTAGAACAAAGGGAGGCAGGACTACAGACACTGCTGAGTATGGGCTAGACCGTTCCTAGAACCAAGGGAGACAGGACTACCGACATTGATGAGCATGGGCTAGACCATTCCTAGAACCAAGGGAGGCAGGAGTGAAGACATTTATGAGCAGGTAGGTGAGCTGGTGGTCCACGTGGCCTGGTCACCTCTTTGCTGCCCCTCATTGGCCGAATCAGCTGGAGGACCTGGGAACCCAGAGGAACTTGGAACCAAATGGGAAGGTGACATGATGATGAGGAGCACCTAGCACAAACATCACCTATGCTTCCAAAGGAGACTAAAATGCAGGTAAAGGAGAGGGGACTGTCACCATAAAAGATTCACAAAGCAAGCACAGGGGCAGCTCTTGATATCACACAACCTGGGAGGAATTCCTGACTAGTCAGGACTAGAACAGTGAGATGAACCAGCACAGGGGGAAGAATGTTCCAGAAAATAAGATTCATATGCCTAAAAGTCATAGGCAAAGAAAGTTCCCGAAAGGAAAAGGCCATAGGGGCTTCAGCTGCGAGCAAGTAGAGACACTACAAACACATGGTGCCTCTTAGGCCAACAACAAATGAAGCCTCTGTGCTCCAGGTGAGTGGCTGAATGATCCTCTCGGCTAGGTGCCCAAAACTATGTTCAGGGTAGGACTGCCATGGTCACTGGAGTGGACATCCCTCATTAAGCCACCTCCCTTGTGGGTGTTAACGTTCCACATGGACTGTTTTGGCTGGATGGACAGACCGAGCTCACTGTGGGCCTCTGGGCTCTAGTTAGCAGCATCAATGCATTGTCAGCTGTGCCCAATGTCACAGAGTGTTTAAAATGCAGACCAGGCTCAGTGCTGCTCTGCATGCGCAGCCAGTAAGGAGGCTCCAGCCTTGACCTTGCAGAACTCCCGTACTGTGAGGGCATGGTGAGGAGGGAGACTGCGCGGACCTTGAAGGGCCGTGTCCCCCCTGAGTGAGCAGAAGCAGAGGGTGTCTCCACCCTGGGAGCCAAGAGCTTGGTGCTCAGCATCTCAAAGCTGCTGTTGTTTCCAAACTGTGCCTCTGGCTGCAAAAGTAAGGGCACCTCTAGGAGAAAGCGTCGTCTTTCAGCTTGGTGCACTGGAATCCAGATGTGTGCAGCACTGAATTCCCCTGTGGGCTTTCAATGACTTTTATCTCATTGATGAAGGGATTTATGCCACAGATAGATTTATACCGAGGAGGCGATAATCACAGTGGGATTATGAAATGGGGAGACTGAAATCTACAGATAATAAAACAGTCACACTTTATCTCTTCTCTACATCTTCTAGTGTTCCCATCTTCCCTTCGTCCTTCTCCCTTCTCCTTCCCTTTTCTCCTTCACTTGCCTTCTCTTCCTTCAATCTTCCATACTCCCCCCTTCATTTTTTCTGTCTCTTTCCTTTCTTCCCTCCCCCTTTCCTGTTTACTTTTTACTAACCCTTATTTTCCTTTTTTTTTTAACATTTCCCTCCCTTCTTTCCTTTTTTTCTATCCTTTCTCTTCCTTTCCCTTCATTTCTTTCCTTCCCTTTTTCTTTCCTCCCTTCCCTCCTTCTTTTTCCCACTCCCTTCGTTATCCACTTCTCTTGATCCACCCATCTATTCAGCCATGTAATTATTTTTCTATCACAAACAACATGCTCTGGGGCTAACACCTACTGCTCAGATGAAGGGTTGGCCCCAAGCACATTACCTCAGTCCATCCTCCCTAAACTTACAAGGTGATGCAACTGTGGCACGGGGTGTCGGTCGCCTCCTGGAAGTCACTCTACAGCTAGTAAGCGACAGAGGAGACTGGACCTAGGAATTTCAGCTCCTGACAGAGGCTGAGAAAGTAATGCAAGGAGCACACATCTTGCACTGTAGAGTCGACATGGTCCACAGTGCAGTTTCTGTTCTGACACCTACATGTGAAGACCTTTCTCATGCAAGTGCACACAGACGTTTTTCTGAGCAGTTTAGAAGTAAATCACAGCAAACTGTCCGCATCCCAATGCTCCTCTCCTAGTACCTCAACACGCCTCTTCAAGAATAGCCTGTTCTAAAATCCTGTCCCCTGCTGTCCCCCCTTTTCAACAATAATCTATCCTGCCACCTGACAGGTCCACTTTGGGTCGTGTTTGTGGAGCGATGCAGTGGTGGTCGTAGGAGTAATAACTAATAAAATAACAATGATGCTGATGAGAACCATGAGCTGCAGGTCTGCTGTGTACCAGGCATACACGATTATGTGTTTGGGGCCCTTTGTTAAGTGCTTTGGGTTCAAAATCATTCTAGAAAATTAGTGTGGTCATCCTAGTTTTACGTGTGATACAGCTGAGGCAAGGGGCCGATGAGGAGACTCAGTGGTTAGATGTAATTGTTTGCAAAGCTTGTCAGCCTGGGTTCAATTCCAAACACGCAAGCAAAGCCTATAATCCCAATGTGCCTAAAACAATGGCAGGTGAAGCTAGGAGAATCCAAAGCTCCTGGTCTGGGCGGCTAGACTGGCATCCACTGCAGTCTGGTAGCTTATTTGCAGTAGCAAGAGGCCCTGTCTCACTGGAGCACAGACATCTCAGAGTTGGCCTTTGACCTCCATATGTGTGCTGTGGCACAAACACCCCCCACCAGCACACACATAGGTGAATAAATATATTTTTAAAAAATGGAGGCATTCGTTCTGACCAAGATGGCGACCGCCTAGCTGCGCTGCAAATCCCGGGGAAAGAAAGATAGATGTAGATCCTAAGGAGAGAGCCACCCCATCATACCTCAAAAGGGCCCCAGCTGAAACTAAGAAAAATTGGCGAAACAAGCAAGGGTGCTATTTTCCTCATGAACCGGATACCAGCAGAAGGGGGAAGGAAATCAACACAGAGAAAAATCAACTCCTACCAAATCAGAGAGCCAGAGCCTCAGAGGCCCCCAACACCTCATCACTGAAGCAGACCAAAAATGAACCCAACGTGGCTCAGGGAAATTTTGCGGAAGAGGGGGCGGAAAGAATGTCAGAGCCACATGTTGGGTCATGATATGCAGAGACGTTTATCTTACACATAACTGTGGGCTAACTCCACAATGCATGACCCGTATACCTCAACAAGGAGGGGCCAAGGGGAGGGGGTAGGTCACGGATGAGCCTAATAATGGTACCAAACTGACTGTATTTGCTGAATACAAAACTAACTAATAAAGAAAAAAAGAAAAAAAAAACGGAGGCATTCAAGTTCAAATTAATGGAGCTAATAGTAAGGAGCAGATCAGAGATGCAGGACTCGAGCCGGACGGATTGCTGAAACACCGAGGATCCTATTAGACTTGGTGGCCTTGCCTGGGAAAACCAGCTTTCACCACAGGAGCCCATCCGCTTCCTCTGCTCATCACCAGCTCAGCTTCCTATAATTCTCATCTGAATAAAGCCATGTCAGCACCGTGTAGAACCCCCTCCTCTTCTCCTGATGGTTCATGGAGAGCAGCACCTTCCAGGAAGCAGGAAGAAGGAGTGCCAAATCCCTCTGGGGTCACAGTCACTGGGGTCTCCTTCCCTGGTGCCATGTGTCCCATTACCTAAGATGTGTGGAGAGGAGGCCAGACAATGGGAGAGAATGGGTCCACCAGAGAATCTTCACAAGCTTGGTCCAGGAATGCTAAGCTGCTAGCAGAGTGCTGCAGCCTGACACCACAGAGCTACAGCCTCCAGCCCTACAGCCTGGCCCTCTGACCGGGACGGAACCTTACTTAACCTGGGCTGCCCTGATCTGCACGAAAGGGATTGGCTAACTCAGCAACTCACACTAATCTCCCAGCGTTGTGCACAAGCCAATCTGGATTGCTCCTCATCACACAGTATTAACTACAGTCGGGGCTGTCCTTCAAACTCACCCACACTTCTCCAAATGGAGACTCCGACAGCCCATTGCCCCACACTGTAGCAGGTCATCTAGTACCGCTCAGCCTGCCACCTTCTTGTAGTGTACTTTAAAAGCTATTATTTTGGGCTGGTAGGATGGCTCAGTGATTAAGATGCTTGCTTGCTAAGCCTGATGACCCCAGGTCAATTCCCCAGTATCCATGTAAGCCAGGTTCACAGAGTGGCACATGCGTCTGGAGTTCATTTGCAGTGGCTGGAGGCCCTGGCACACCCATACTCTCTCTCTCTCTCTCTTTCTCTCTGAATCTCTTTGCTTGAAAATAAGTAAATAAAATATTTAAAAATATGTTGAAATATTCTTTTTATTATGCCTTCCAATCCCCAGTCCCTTTCTTTTTCCTGTAGGGCTCAGTCTGCTACATATTGTACAGGTAATAGGAGCTTTATGTGTTTGTAACATATCCTTAGTTTAGTTTAGCAATGTAATTTCCATCACATGTTTTCACTGAAATGCTCCTAAATGAGGCATGAGTTCCTTGGGCTTTCTCAATGTCAGCCACATTGCTTAGCTCCTAGCCCTCAAGACATCTGCCATGGATGGCCACCTATCCTGTCAGGCCATTTCGTGTTAGCCCAGGACCATTTATATCCTCAGGAAATGATGTTTGGAATGTGGTCTATTCCTGCCAATTCCCGTTGAAATTTCACTGAAATCACTTCTGGGTCCTGGGAGCTAAGGTGAAGTGTTGAACGTTATTGCTATGTGGGGGAGTAAAGGTATCCTTTCAGGGGTTATTAGGTCTGTAAGGTGGATCAATGCATTTTTCACTGGCCTGGATCAGTTGGCGGAGGACAGACAGTTAGTGGGAAGCTTCCCTGGTTTGGTTTCTTCCACTCACTCACCCACTTGCCCTCCTGCTGTTAAGCCTTGTTATAACACAGCACAAGGGCCTCACCAGAACCCGACACCATGCTCTTGTGGGCTAGGTAACTTTCTTTCCCATGTAAATCATTCATGTTCAGGCATTCTGTTGTAGCAACAGAAAGCAGACCAAGACATCCTTATACAGGTCTCTGGGATAAGAGATACTACTGTTTCTTTGGTTTGGTACATGAGAAATTAAAAACTGTAGAAATGGCTCAGTAAGTAAAATGCTTGTTGTAGAAGCATGGGGACCTGAGTTATTACCAGAACACGGGTAAAACTGAGGGACATGGTGGCCTGTGTCTGAGCCAGTGCTGGGATGGCAGAGTCAGGGGGATCCCCGGTGCTTACTGATCAGCCACTGTAGACTCATTGAAGAGCTCCAGGCCAATGAGAGACCTTGTCTCAAAGGAGGTTGATGGTGTCCCTGATGGTGACACCTGAGGTTGTCCTCTGGCCCCCACATGCATGTGTGTGTGTGTGTGTAATCACCCTACTGCTGCACTTAGGCCTTATGTACCAAAAGGTTCCAGACAGTGCCACCATCTGGGGAGCAAGTGTTTATACACTGGAGTCTGGGGAGGATGTTGACCTTTAAACTGTCATATGGGCTAGCTGCCAGTGCCCACACCAGAGTGCCTCATGCAGCGGGGGAGAATCTAGCCTCCCGGGCATTCTGTCTTTCACAAGCTTTCCAGGTGAATTCCAGCAGCACCGGGGATGAGCGCGGCTCCAGCATGAGTCAGCACCCTGACGCTGTCAAGCAGATTTCAGGGAGCCACCCCCAGATTCTCACTGACCAGGTTTGAGGGAGGAGCCGCCAGGCTCCTAACAGACCTCCAGGCTGCAGCGGCCACACACGAAGCCTCTCCAGCTCACCTTCATGGGACCTAAAACACAAGCGTGCTCCAATCTGCGGTGGAATTGCCGGGCCCTGACCTGTGAAGCAGCACAGCTGCCTCTTAGGGCTTGAGGGTGTGTTTGTTTTGTTATTCAGACCAAACTCTTCCTTCATTCAAGTTCATCCATAGAGGATGTTAAGGGACAAATAAGTACAATCACGTGTCCCTAGGTGGGGGCAAGTGTTCAAAAGAAATGGATCATTGAGGACTGGCTGGCTCAGTGGGTAAAATGCTTGCCTCACAAGCCTGAGGACCTGAATTGAGATCCCCAGAACACACTACAATGCTGGGAATAGTGGTGAGCATTTGGAACCTCAGCCCTGGGGGGGGGGGGGGCGGAAACAGGAGGATCCCTAGAGCTCACTGACCAGCTTGTCTAGCCAAATTAGTGAACTCTGGGTTCAGTGAGAGATCCTGTCTCAAAAATTAAAGTGGAAGGGCAAGTGAGGGATATACCTGATGTTGGCATCTGCCCCGCTCCACACTGTGACAGTTAAATTCTGTTGTCAACTTGATCAGGTTAGGAATCAAGAGACAAATCTCCTAGGCCAGTCAGAAAGATTGTTTCCAGGAGGAAAGTTGAACAAAAAAGTCCTTCTCCAAGAGTGGGTAGCCCATCTGGTGGTTGACTGTATATATAAAGATTCTCTGAGAGAGCACACTCTTTTTCTGTCTGGCTACCTGTGCTGCTAATTGGGGCATGATTTATTATTTTAACCTGCCCTCGCTGTTCATTTGTTTATGCATCTACTCCACTTCAGCTATTCTTTGTCAGCACTGGAAACAGTTTTCTCAGCCTTCCAACATGGGCTGAAGACCAGCAGTTCTCTGGGAATCCCTCAGCCTTTAAAAGTGCAGGACTGGGACTACTGAAGCATCCAGCCTCATGGGCTGAGCAGCTATTAGGTTCCCGGATGCTCAAGGCTGCACAGAGCTATCGTTGGACTGTCGAAAGCTCATCCAGTAAATCCCCTTTGCAATGGCATTCATTCTATCAGTTCTGTTCCCCTGACTAATGCACACACACACACCACACATGTGGGCACCACGCGTATGAACACACATACACATGCCTTTAAAAGGGGTGAAAACAGATGGTTGGATGGCTTCTGTAACTGTGCAAACATAGTAGAGAGCACTTACATGGGACAGCCACCTACATACCCAGACTGTGTCTATGATGTGTACGCATGCTGCGTGGCCCATTATAAGTAGGGCTGTGAGAAACAAAACCACGTGAGACTGAACGAAGCCCAAGAGGAAAGGAGAAACCAAAGTAATCGCAAGCCAAACCCTCATGAGATGTGTTCAGTTGTTGAAAGAAAGGTCTAGTGCTGGGAAGCTGGTTCCGTGGTCAGTTAAAAGTACTTGCTTGTAAAGCCTGTTGGCTTAGGTTCAATTCCCTAACCACCTATGGAAGCCAGATGCAACAGGTGACACAAGCATCTGGTGTTTGTTTGCACTGGCAAAAGGCCGTGGCAAGCCCACACCTCACCCCCCCACACACACACATGCAAATAGATATATGATATTCAGAGGTCCACGGTCTGCACCTGTCTTCTTGATTGAAACACTATTGCATGCTGGGTGACTGTGTGTCAGGAGAACCCACACTTGGAGAGGATGACATCATGACCAATATATAAAAGGCAACCTGGAGACTGGAAACCATCCCAACACTGGATCCATGTAACAATGGAGCATGCGCAGAAAAAGCCCACTGTATACAGACACAAGAGAGACAAATGCTGTGGAGATGGTTTCTAAAGAGCCAGGAAGCTGAGCCGGGCGTGGTGGCGCACGCCTTTAATCCCAGCACTCGGGAGGCAGAGGTAGGAGGATCGCCGTGAGTTCGAAGCCACGCTGAGACTACATAGTGAATCCCAGGTCAGCCAGGGCCAGAGTGAGACCCTACCTTGACAAAAACAACCAAAAGAAAAACAAACCAAGCAAAAACAAAATGAGCCAGGAAGCTCATGGCCTGGGGCTTTGGGTGTACGTCTTTCTCAGCTCACTGATCCACTCCCACTCTCCAGAGGGCCTTTCTCTTTCCTAGACTATCTCTATTTACGCTGCCTTACTTCGAGTCTTTGGGACAACTCATTGTGTTCAGAGACACAGGAGGGCTGGAGGGATGGCTTAGCGGTTAAGGCATTTGCCTGCAAAACCAAAGGACCCCGGTTTGATTTCGCAGGACCCACGTTAGCCAGATGCACAAGGGGGCGCATGTGTCTGGAGTTGGTTTGCAGTGGCTGAAGGCCCTGGCACGCCCATCCTCTCTCCCTCTCTCTCTGTTAAATAAATAAATAAATAAATAAATAAATAAATAAATAAATATCTTTTAAAAAGACACACAGGAACCTGGAAGCTTGAGCCCATGGCCTGTGGGAATTCAGACCTGCACCTACCCACACTGGTTTCGTCTAATACAATCATTCTTGGTGCTGTCCTAGGGGCTGGGAGTTCATGGTGAACAGCACTGTACCATTCCTGTCCTCTGAGAACTTGGGGTCTAGTCAGTACTTGAATTGGAGGCAATTTCAGACTTTCTCCTACCTGCATCTGAGGTAAGAGAAGGGATGTTGTTGGCTTCCAGTAGGTGGAGAGTGGTGTGCTACACAGTGGCCCTTGGTGCACATGATATTGGAGGTTGATATGGCCCCGGATGTGAATGGTATTAAGACTGAGAAACCCTGAAGTCCTTGGTAAGCCACGGTGGCTAGACTCCTGGGGATCCAAGCGACAGGCACCTAACTCAAAATATAGGATCTGAAAGATGCCAAGATGTGGTGACGTCTACAGTGAAAAGAGAATAATGGACTGGGGGCAGAGAGAGTGACCCTAGGAGAGGAAATAGCATATACAAAGAGAAAAAACAACCCCATAGATGAATCATCCCAAGAGCCACCCTAACGCACTCACCACACCATGCAGACATAATGCAACTACAGTCACAAACCTACTGCAAGACAACTATTTCCATTGTCCCCAAGTTCTACTTGTGACACGTGTGACCCAGAGAAGTCAAATGGCTTGCTCGAGGGCACACAGCTGACATATAAAAGAGTCAGAATTAGAATGCAATATTCCGGCTGCCAGTTCATAACCTTGATTTTACATGACAGAAATGATGCTGGGGGGTGGGTGGGAGGAAGTGGGGGCAGAGATCTGAGTTAGGGGCAGGCCCACAAGGCTGTGTAAGCCACTTGGGTGGTTTAGGCATAGTGTCAGGTTGGTGGGAAGTCATTGAAAGATAGTGCTGAGAAAGGGACATGTTTAGGTGCTTGAGAATAGCAGAGGTCAGCCAGGAATATGAGTCAGTTGAGCCGAGAGCATTCTTGTATTCTGATCCTAGAGGAAGCACTCGTTGGTTACTTTGTATTCAAGGGAAGTGTGCAATTTTCAGTTCCTTAGGAAATCTTCTCAGATACCCATGGCCCCTCCCTCCAGGTGTCTGCAGATCATTCATCAGCAGTGATGAAATTAGAGCAAAATGGGAAAAATAGGCTTTATTGTCCATTTCCTAGGCGCCTTCTTGGTGGCCAGCCCCAACCAAGTACCATTTAGCCAACTCTATAGTTAGCTTTAAAAATAACAGAATTGTTTAGTAGTAGAAAAATATAGTTATTAGCTGTGATTATAGGGGAATCCGATTGAGCCGTGAATGTGATCTGCCTGTCTTGTCCTAACTGGCAATTTCAAATTGCCTCCTTCCCCCAAATTTCTGCAAAGGAGGAACCCAGACCTTGTGAGCAGCTTGACATTGTTTATTTGTTATTGTTAAACAAATCAACTGGAAATTGATCTGTGTTCTTGGGAATGGGGTCAGTGCCAAATGGCCTGGCTCTCCTACAGGTTTGTGTGGGAACACCACCCACTATCCAGGGCTTCTTCCATTGTGGACAGTCAGGGGCCCCGTGGCACCGCCCCCAACAGCAGGAACATCCTTCTCCCCATAGAGTGCACCTCCTGAGCTGGGGAGGGGGCGACCCTGAGTCTGTGGAGTTTCATGCCTGCATGTCAGTGCCGGGTTTCCTGGGAGCAAGCTGGGCCTGGTGAATTTGAACTTGGAGGGAAGCTGCGCCCACTGACCCATCCTTTCCTTTCTCAGGAAATGATTTATGGGGGCTGGAGAGATGGTTTAGCAGTTAAGGCACATGCCTGCAAAGCCTAAGGACCCCAGTTCGATGCTCCAGATCCCACATTAGCCAGATGCACAAGGGGGCACATGTGTCTGGAGTTCATTTGCAGTGGCTGGAGGCCCTGGCACACCCATTCTCTCTCTCTCTCTTTCTCTCCCTCCCTCTTTCCGGCTCTAATTAATAAATAAATAAAAGTAAAATCTTTAAAAAAAAAAAAAGAAACAATTTATGGAAGATCTCAGCATTTTGGTTCCATATTATCAGAGTGCTCACATTCTACTGAGTAGCCAGCTAATAAGTTGTGTGTGTGTGTGTGTGTGTGTGTGTGTGTGCGTGCATGTGTTACATATGTATGTGATCATGCAGACATGGAGTGCATGTGTACATGTGTGTATGCACATGTGGAGGATCTCTGGATTTTACCCTCAGGAATGTCACTCACTTCCTTAGAGACAGGGTCTCTTATTGATCTGAAACTCTGAAACTTACCTAATTGGGTTAGCCTGACTAGCCATCAAGGCTCCAAGAATCCTGTTGCCTCCCACCTCCCCGCCCCCAGAGATGAGATTCCAGGCTCACATTGCCACACCTGGCATTTTATGCGGGTTTGGGGGGGATTGAACCCAGGTCTTCATGCTTGCAAGCCAGTCACTTCATACACTAAGCTACCTCCCTAGCCATAGGTCATATTTTTTTAAAAAATAATTTTATTGGGAACTTAAATATATGAACATACTGCTAACTAGTCGTATTGCCATCAGGTGATCTTCTCTTGTCCATTCTCCCCCACCCACACCCCACTGGGGCCTTCCTCAGCAGAGCTATGGGTAATCACTGTGCAGCCATGGACACACCAGTCAGTCCCTGTGAAGAGGAACGTGTCTGGCGGCAAGCTTCCCACTCCGTGGCTCTTACGTGCTTTCTTCCCTTTTCTTCAGTGTTCCCTGAGCCTTGGACGGCCTGATGGCAATCTCCTTTAGTGTTGAGCTCTCAGCAGCCTCCTCTTTTCTGCTTTGATAAGTTTTGAGTCTCCTCCATGTCCACACCACCGCCCCCCCCCCCCGCCACCTCCATGGAGAGGTTCCCTGGCTAACAGTCATGTTTTAATGGTGATAAGGTTGTAAAGAAAAACAGCCAGGCGTGGAGGTGCGTGCCTTTAATCCCAGAACTTGGGAGGCAGAGGTAGGAGGATCGCTGTGAGTTCAAGGCCACCCTGAGACTCAATAGTGAATTCTAGGTCAGCCTGGGCCAGAGTGAGACCCTATCTCAAAAAACAAAACAAAACAAAACAAAAAACAAACAAAAAAACAAACAACACCAGTGCATCCTGGAAGGCTTCTTGGAGAGGCAGCACCAGAGTGATAACGGGCAGCCTTGCAGAGATCACCTGCAAACACCAAGGCCCAAGGAAGGGCTGGCTCAGGGTACTCTAGGGCTGAGCCACTGCAGCTTGGGAGGGAGAGAGACAGAGAAGGGAGAGGGGGCATGGGCAGGTCTGTTCCTGTTTTACCAGTTAAAGCAAGAATTTACATATTGTAAGGAGATGGAAACCCCAGCAAGGCTTCAGGAAAGGGGGCAGAAATGGATGCTGTTGCAGCTTCTGTGGGGCTGTAGGAGAGATGGGGCCAGGCCAACAGTAGGGACAGCAGTGAGCACGCTTGCATGCTTGGCTGCAGGTGGCTTTGCAACAAGTCACTTGCAGAGGAAGTGAGTGGGGTGGGCCCAGGTCCATTCTGGCTCTGAATGTGGGGGAGGGTCAGTGGTGAGCTTCCTAGTGTCCAGCCCACATCCTCTTACCCACTGTGTCTCTTTAAATATGCACTTTGCGTGCGTGCACGTAGAGGTCACAGGATAACCTCCAGTACCATGCCTCAGGCGTCGTCCTCCTTTCATGAGACAGGGTCTCTCACTTTACCAGAGCTCACTAAACAGGCTCGACTGTCTGGCCAGCGAGCTCTAGGGGTCCACCTGTCTCCACCTTGTCAGCGCTGGTATTATAGACCCCTGGCATTTCTATGTGGGTTCTGAAGTCGGGACTCGGGTCCTCATACTTGGAAGGCCAGCACTTTGCCAACTGAGCCTTCTCCCCAGCCAAGCACCTGTGTCTTGCACACACATGTGGGAGGTCTCCCTACACTCTGTCCTCTGGAACGCTGTCCTGAAGGCTTTGCTCAATCCCCAGGAAAGCTGTCTGGAGATACCAGGGCAGTGCTGGTTTGGATTTGGACTAGGGTTGGTGTCTACAGTTTTCTGGCGAGTGATGTGGACCAACTCCCGCCCCCCAAGAAATGCACGTGCTCACCGACTGTTCATGCATGTGTACACTGCTCTAAAGACCATATTCACAAGTTTCGGGGGTATTTGAACTCCCATAAAGGTGCACTCCTTGCAGAGGGCAGTGTACCCACAGTTTAACCTGGAAAGTCCTCAACGTCCCTGTTCTCAGCATAAACGCTAACTGACCTCACACACTGCCTTAAGAGCAGCGTGCTCAGGGATCACGTGATGGTCTCGTCCTGGTGGATTGTTTGGCTTTATTCTTTCTGGCAGGGCCTAGCTTGGGAACTCAGTCTACAGGCTGGCCTTTAACTTATGGTCCTCCTGCCTCTGCCTCCCCAAGTGTCTCAGTTTCAGATATATATATAGTTGCATCCATTTTTTTAATATATATGTGTGTGTCTACATTCATGTATGTATGCACGTTTGTATATGTAGGTGCATACATGTGTTTGCGTGCATGGGGAGGCCAGAGGTCAAGATTAGAGTCTTCCTCAGTTGCTCTCCACAGTATTCTTCAGGACAGGGTCCCTTGCGCAATGTGGAGCTCACCAGGTCAGCCAGACTTGCTAGTCAATAAGCCCCGGGGAGCCTCCGTCCCCTCCCTGGTGCTGGGATGATACCATGGCTGGCATTTGAGGCAGGTTCCGGAGTCCTCAAGCTTGTGCATCAAGCACTTTACAGACTAAGTCATGCCCCCACCCCATAGCTCCCCAGGCTGACCTGGATGCCACTTTGTAGTTCCATGTTAGCCTCAAACTCACAGCAGTCCTCGTACCTCTGCCTCCTGAGTGCTGGGTTTAAAGGCATGTGCCACCACACCTAGCTTATACCCATTTGTAAATGAAGACAGACTGCCATTGTTGAATGAAACGAGGTCATAAGGAAACTGACTCTGGTGCCAGGGAAGGAATCAGAGCCTGTTTTAGCCCAGCGCGGGGTAACTTTTGTTTCCAAATGTGGCCTCAGGAGTTGAACGGCCCTGGATTGAGAGCAACCCAGAGCTATCCTAACTGTGCATATTTGGGTCAGTGTGCTTCCTAAGCACTAGCTTGTTCTTCATGAGGATGAGGACGAAAAGCACCTTTTCCTTGCAGTTTAGAAGATAATCTAGGAAGGCGATGCATCCAGTGGAGCTGGGTCCCTGCTCTGGTGGTGAGGTTATCAGCCAAACAGGTTTGGGCAAGAGCCCTGGAAGCCTCCTGCAGCAGTGTCCCTCCCCTCTTTGGGGTGTTGGGAGAATCAAATGAGGCAGTGTGAATGAAAACCCCTTGCACACCATGTGTGAATCCATCTGTGTTCGGGAAACTCGGAGTGGACAGTTTTTGCACACTCTAATGAAGCCAGGTGAATAAGACCATCATTGCCCTCAGATGAGACTCACATGGCTTGTGTCCCAGAGTAGACCCAAGCCGAAGGACCTGGAATGACACAGGGGTGGGCTCTGAGCAGCTTGCTTCTCTGGCCATGGGAAGCTTCCTTTGTGGCTCTTGGCCTCATGCTCAAAAGAATTTTCTAGACACTCGGGTCTCCTTGGTTCTCCATCAAAAGATACAGCAGACATGGGTGCTTTGGTGTGTTTAGACACACTTAGCCTCCAGGTCCTCACGCACAGTACAAGCAGCACATGACATGTTTGTTACCAGCTCCTCCTGAAGACCACACACTCATTGTGACAGAGGATGGGTCCCCGTGCATTTGTCCACCCATAAAATTGAACCTTTTGTAGCAATTAAACCTAACATCGTGAAACAATAATTTACGACAAGGGCAGTTACTGTGAGTCAAGTTGTGTCCCCCATCAAATATTAGTGTTGAAGTCATAACCCTCAACAACCTAAAACGAGACCTCCTTTGGACACAAGTTAGTTGCAGACACATGGTCTGCACTAAAAGGATTTCACACGGGGTTTCTCCTCAAAAGGCAGCCACAGGAAGACCGTAAGGATTGTCAACCATCTCCAGATGGTTGCTTCTGTAGATGGGGGCTTCAAGGACAGACCTCTGCAGGATTTTATAAAAAATATTTTTATTTATTTATTTTTTGACAGAAAAAGAGGGAGGGAGGGAGAGAGAGAGAGAGAAAGAGAGAGAGAGAGAGAGAGAGAGAGAGAGAGAAAGAGAGAGAGAGAACAGATGCGCCAGGGCCTCCAGCCACTGAAAACGAACTCCAGATGCGTGCGCCCCCTTGTGCATCTGGCTAACATGGATCCTGGGAAATTGAACCTGGGTCCTTTGGCTTTGCAGGCAAACGCCTTAACCGCTAAGCTATTCTTCCAGCCATCCTGCAGGTTTTAGAGGGTGCACGGCCATGCCACCTTCCTGATTTTGACATCTAGTCTCTGAAACTAACACGTCATCCTCTGTCTGTACTTGATGTCCCCTGCTTTGGTGTGCTGTGTTAGTGCTGTCCTAGGAAACAAACACAGATGCATCTTGGCCAGGAATGCCCAGTGAAGCACCCCAGACAGCCGGGCATGGACTGGGAGCAGCAGTGTCCCTGTGTCCTGGTAAAGGACCCAGTGTCCATTATTGGGTCCTATTAAGGAGCAGAGGAGTACTCAATAGGTCAGTGAGGGGCTTGTCACTAGGTGAGTGAAATGAAGGCTTCAAGTTTTTTTTTTTTTCATTTTATAAGTTTTCCAAATTGCCAAAGCAAATAGATTTTAGTAGAACAGCAAAGAGTATTTTTGCACATATATGTGTGTGATGGATGTGTGTATGTATGTTCATATGTGTGTGGAAGGTATGTTCACGTATGTTGTGCATGTGCATGTGGAATCCAAGGACACTGTGCGTATTCTTTAGTCACTCTTCACCTTATTCTTTGAGACATGGTCTCTCTCGAAACATGGATCTCACCAATTTGGCTTAACTAGCTGCCCGTCAAGCCCTTGGGATCCTCCTGTGTGCCTCCCTAACTCTGAGATTATAGGCACACAGCACCATGCCTGGTATTTATATGGCTGCTGGGAATCCAAACTCAGGTCCTCAGGCTGGCATAGCTCTTGACACATCGAGGCATCTCCTCAGCCCAAGAACACTACTTTTCTTGTCAAGGCAGGGTCTCGCTCTATCCCAGGCTGGCCATGGATTCATGGTGACCTTCTTACCTCAGCATCCTAAGTGCCAGGATTCAATGCGTGAGCCACCACTCCTGGCTCCGAGAGTATTTTTTATGAGACACAATTGTTTCCCGGAAACACATTCCATGCACATTCATCTTAACCAATGAATACCAATTAAATTTGTCCCTAAGATCTCATTCTTACAACATCCCCTCTCACTCACTCTCAGACCGCATCTCTCTCTGCACGCAGAGAGACCAAGGGAAGGATGTTTAGGCTCTGTCCCTTCCATAGTCAGTCACTCCCTAGTACTATCAGGGTGGACTTCACCCCTGCTAATACCTTGAGTCTCATTCCCCACCCCTAGCCACACAATACCCCAATACTGATCAGTGTGTATGCACACACACTCACACACACACACACCACTTACACATATCTACATAGTAATACTGTGACTGATACCCAAGGATTTGGGATGATTTAGATGGTCACCACTTGGAGAGAGGCAGCAGACAGATTAATGTTACTAATTTGTGACCTTTAAAATAGTTCATTTCATAATTGGTAAATTTCACCGTGATTTTTTAATTTTTTTTTTTTTTTTTTTTTGTAGGGGATGCTTGCTTGAATGTCTCCCATAGACTCAAGTGTTTGTGTTTAAGCCACCTACATAGTCACCAGCTGGTGGAGCCTTGTGCAGGCGGAGTCCTGCTGGAGGTGGTATGGTGGTATGGCAGTGGGGTTGTGGGTGTTGGGATTTTATAGTCTAGCCCATTGTCATGCTAGCTCACTCACGCGGCTTCCTTTCAGGTGTGGTGACAAGATATAACACGCTGGCTATCTGCTCTACCATACTTTCCCACTGTGATGAAACGTCCCATTAAAACTGTAAACTGGGCTGGAGGGATGGCTTAGCACTTAAGGTGTTTGCCTGCAAAGCCAGAGGATCCCGGTTTGACTATCCAGGACCCACGTAAGCCAGATCCACAAGGGGGCGCGTGCATCTGGAGTTCGTTTGCAGTGGATGGAAGCCCTGGAGCACCCATTCTCTCCCCCCCCCTCTCTCTCTCCCTTTCTCTCAAATAAATAAAATATTTTTAAAAACATGTAAGCCAAAATCAACCCTTTCCTTTCATAAGTGACTTCTGGTCAGGTGTTTTGTCCCCAGCAAAGAGAAGGTAACTACTACAGGGAGGGAGATTTAGAGATGGTCTGATATTTTAGCCCACACTGTCCATAAACTCATAGTAATCCTCCTGTTTCAGCCTACCAAGTGTTGGGAATATATCAATAGCTACTATGCTCGATTTTCTTATTTTTTTCTTTTTTTTCTTTTTTGGTTTTTCAAGGTAGGGTCTCACTCTAGCTCAGGCTGACCTGGAATTACTATGTAGTCTCAGGGTGGCCTCGAACTCACAGCAATCCTCCTACCTCTGCCTCCAAAGGGTTAGGATTAAGGGCATGCATCATTACGTCCAGCTTCATTTCAATTATTAAAAACTGAAAATAAATATATATTACCTGATGACAATTTTCTGATGGCTTCTCCTCGGGTTAGCATGGACACACCAGCTTAGTGCCTAAAGATGAGTTACCAAAATCTCTTTACTCCAGTCTCACTGGCCTCTTGCTACTCCCACTACGAATCACAGCCTCCAGCCTACACTGCCCTCCAGTGACCCCTGCCCATCCTGCCCCTTTGTTCTTGGTCCTTCCACCAGTAAAGCTCTTCTACCCATTTGCAGGCTCCTGCCATGAGTGCCTCCTCATGTCGCCCCCTCGTGGCAACCCTCTTTCACCTCTTCCCCAAGGTGACCTTAACTGTTCATGTCTCTTCAAGTACTCTTCTTATGTATAATCACTCTACTCACCTGCCCTTTTAGAAATCGGGCAGAATTTACATGACCTAAAGCCATTTCAAATGTACCACTCAGTGGCCCTTCTTTAATCTGTCCCTAGTGTTACATGGCCACCACCTCTACCTAGTTCTAAGATGCCATTGCTCTGAAAAAAAATCCAATATCTGGGCTGGAAAGATGGCTCAGCAGTTGCAAAGCCTGATGCCCTGGGTTCGAGTCTTCAGTGCCCACATAGAGCCAGCTGCACAGTGTCACATGCATGTTGAATTTGTTTGCAGCAGCAAGAGACGCTGGTGCACCCATGCCCGTCCCCCAGGAAATAAAAACATTTTCGAAAAGAGAATCCCATATCCATCATGCAGTTTCTCTTCAATATCCTCCCCCAGTCCCTGCCAAACTCTGGTTTGCTCCCTGTTCTTATGAAGTCAAGTCACCTAATGCTGGATATTTCCATGAGCATAGAATTAGAGCACATGACACATTCCTTTTTTTTATTTTTATTTTTATTTTTTTAAAATAGGGTCTCACTCTAGGCCAGGTTTATCTGGAATTCACTATGTAGTCTCAGGGTGGCCTCGAACTCACAGTGATCCTCCTACCTCTGCTTTCCAAGTGCTGGGATTAAAGGCGTGCGCCACCACGCCCAGCTATCATTCCTTTCATGGGCATGCGGTGCTCCACTGTGCAGGTACAGCACATTTTTTTGTTTGTTTGTTTTTTGAGGTAAGGTCTCACTCTAGCCCAGGCTGACCTGGAATTCACTATGGAGTCTCAGGGTAGCCTCGAACTCACAGCAATCCTCCTACCTCTGCCTCCCAAGTGCTGGGATTAAAGGCGTGCGCCACCACGCCCAGCTGGCACAGTACATTCAATGTGTCCACTCATGAGCTGATGGTCACTCGGTCTGTCTCCCTATTCCAAGCCCTTGAGTACACTGCCATGAACATTTGTGACCATTGTTTTGAATGTCCACTTTCAATGCTGGGAAATAGACTTGCCAGGTCCTGTGGTAATTTTACATCTCATGTATTGATAAACCACTAGTTGGTGTTTCACATTTCTGAACCAGCTTAGCTT
Source organism: Dipus sagitta (assembly GCA_036346955.1). NCBI lineage: Eukaryota > Metazoa > Chordata > Mammalia > Rodentia > Dipodidae > Dipus > Dipus sagitta. Next base: position 97,840,228 of record CM070781.1, on the reverse strand, counting down.
TTACCTGTATGTTTTCTATCCGTTCCTCTCAAACACAAGCTTCATTCATTGTCTCTGCGTTAACATCCACACGAATGGTGATCACACGGTCGGTCTTCCGTAAATCTGCAGCAGATGTAGCTCTCAGGCTTGCATCACAGACGAGGATGTCAGCCCTCGTTCTGGGCATCACTGTCTTTCCCTAGATACTCTCACCTGTAGTATTTCTGCATCCATCCACATAGACTAATGTCACTTCCAGGATGTTTTCCACTAGCCCCTTTCAGTACAGAAATCAGGAAGGTGAGAGAATGCCCTGAAAAACTGTGGGTCTCCTGGGTCTCTGGAAAGAAGCTGGTTAGGGGTGTGGAAGCAGCAACTAGCATAAGCCAGCCTTGCTCCAGGAGTCCCCCAGGCCCCCCTGAGAGAGGACAGCCTCCCCCATCCCACAACAGCAGCTGGACAGTCAGAAGCGTCATAAGATAGCATGTGCCCTCCGGGACACCAAACTCCTGGTGTCTGAAGATAGACTTCCTGGCTCCAGGATCAGACTCAGAGCTGAGGTCCTAAGAGCTCTGTGACGCCAGCGTGGAAACAGACCCTTCTGCCAGTTCTGCTTGGTGATGTGTAGTCACATCAGCGGTGAGGAAATGAGCAACAGTGACAGACATCCTGCAATTAGATGCCTGCTCTCTCTTTCTCCTGACATGGCCTTGCCTATCCTGCCTGTGCGTGCACACGCACGGGAACACACACACACACACACACACACACACACACACACACCTCTACTTATTCATGTATTTTTACTAGCTTAAGGTAGCACACAAAGTCACCATGTCACTGTGTCATTTTCATTCATATTCTGTGCTGATTTTTCCCCTCTCCATGCCCCTTCCTCTTCCTCCCGCTCCTCCTTGCTGGCCCCTTCCTGCTCCTCTCCTCCCAATAGTCACCTTTCATGCCACATGAGCTCTCCCTTGCCCTCTTCTTCCTCTTGCACTGCTTTACTTTCTAGTATTATAAGATATTATTCCTCCCTGTGTAGATCTACAAATTTATACAAATACACAAGCTTATAGAGACAGCTTTAAATCTAGAGCCCATATATGAGGGAAAATGTGGGTGTTCATCTTTCTGAGTCTCATTTCACTTAACATGATGTTCCATCCATTTTCTTGCAAATGGCATTTGATTGTTTTTTTCTTCACATCTAGCTGCTGGACATCTAGGCTGGTTTCCTATCCTGGCTATGTGAGTCATGCAGCAATCAATATGGACATGCAAGTATCTGCGGTGCTCTGAAGCAGAGTCCTTAGGCTTGACACCCAGGAGTGGTGTAGCTCGGTCCTGTTGGGGTTGTAGTTTTAGGGTTGTGGTGAAACCTCCATATCAATGTCTATGGTGGCTGTACAGTTTATATTCCCCCCAGCAGTGAAGAAGGGCTCCCTTTGCCCCATGTCCTCACCAGCATCCGTTACACCCTGTTGTCTTGAAAGACATTCTGACTGGGGTGAGATAGAATCTCAAGGTTAAGGACATTTCTTGAAGAAAAAGAAAAAAACACCACAATGGTTAGTAGTTTAAGAAGCATTTGATGGCCTTAGCCAAATGCTTTTTAAACTACTAACCATTTGTGGGTTTTTTGTTGTTTTTTTTTTTTTTTTGCTTCAAGAACTGGACAGTTTATCAGCCCATTTATTGACTAGCAGATCTATTTTTAAAAGTATTTGTGTGTGTGTGTGTGTGTGTGTGTGTGGACATGTGTGTGGAGGTCAGAAGGCAACTTTGAGCCTGTGTGCTCGAAAAACTGGGTGCCACCTTGTTTGAAACAGGGTCTGTTGCTGTTTCAAATTAACAGAAGACTGCAACCTGTCAGTCTAGCTGGCTCACAGGCCTGAGTCTCTTGGCTCTGCCTCTTCTTGGAAAGGCGAGTTGGTCATCACAGATGCATGTGTCCCTTTGTATACGGCTTTATGTGTGTGTTGGAGAACTGAACTCAGACCACAGCCATTGCAAGACAACACCTTTAACTGTCAAGTCCAGCCCCTGAAGATCTGTTTTTGTTTTGTTTTTTTTTTTATGTTGAATTTTCACAGTTCTTTATATACTGTAGTCATTAAGTCCATCTGACATCCAGCTGGCTGGTTTCTTTCACTCTGTGCTGCACGCTGTCTCTTCACTCTGGTGGCTGTTTCCTTTGCCCATGCCTAAAATGGAACCCAGTGCTGGTTTATTCTTCAGAGAGGTCACAGAGAGAATCTAGCTGATTTTGAAGTCACACAGAACCTAGTCAGTATCCCAGGTCTTCCATTAATTAACTGTGTAACTTCAAGCAGATTTCTTTGCTTCTCTGAATCTCAGTACTAGGCATGTCAGTGACGGGCATGACACGTATTAGACTCACACCCACCTTCTTCAGAGTCTCGAAGCCTCCTTGACTTTTGTCCCCCAAGGGCTTCGTGTCAATGGGGCAGAACACAAAGGACTCAACATGCTTGAATGTTCTTGTAGAGTCAGGGTGACCTCCCCACTAGAGCCCACTAGAGCTGTCTCTAAAATAGGACCAACTGGGTGTGTTTGCTGGTAATTAAAAATTACACACACACACACACACACACACACACACACACACACACACCTGTGGCACATAACACAGTAGTCTTTGAAATATCCATTATCACAAACCGTTAAAGAAAAGGCAGAGAAAGTTGTGCGTAATCAGAGCTCCATCCCAGGCGGACGTGCTTTAATCTAGCTTTTAAATTTTTAATTACGTTAATCTAATTTTAGACATTAATGAGATTGCGGTGCACAGTATTTATTTCCATTTCAGGTTGTTTTCCTTCCTTCTCGGTCACCCACTCTCAAACAGCGCAGGACAATGGAGACTTCCGGCTGCCTGGCGGGCTAGGATCACTTCCCAGCCTGCTTCTAGCCTGCATGCTTCTAACGGGGTCCATGGACCTTGTTAGTGAGGCAGTTAAGTTGCGCCCCAGACCTGTTCAGCCAGAAGTTATAATGAAAAAGTTGCCACAGGGGTTGGTTAGCTCTTTGCATTTAGAAAGTTCAACCTTCAAGAACCTTCTACACATGAGGTGATGCGTCTACGAGCATGGCTGGTTCATGGGTCTTTGGGGGTGCTGTGGAATGCTGTCCTCTGAGCGTATGTCCCTCCCGAGCTTCCCTCCCAGTCATGTGTAGTTCTAGCTGCACGTGTTCTCAGGCGGTGTAAGAGGACATCGAGGGCAGAAGGTTACCTGAATGGGGTCTCCATCTGTGCAGCTGTGGGGAAGTCGTCACCCGCGCTGGGGTGAGACTTTTTGGTGATTTAGCTGCTTTGTGGTCACACATACTCTGGTAGCAAACCCCTCACCCACGCTTCTGTACATCACCCCGATAAACTCATTCATCCACTCCGCTGGACTTGGGTGAAACCATCTTATCTGGCCGTTGCTGAATCAGCAAAGGCCCAAGGAAGGGGGACGTGAGATGAGTGGGGCATGTGCCAGGGTCCAGGGTCTGAGGGGCTGTGTTCGGGTGGTCCACGGTGGCACTGAGGATCCCCCCATCCCCTGTGCCTGCACCCAACCCTGCTGGGCTGGCTTCTTTTACAATGGGGTCCTTCCACACGAAGGCGGAGGGCCCCCTCCAGCTCTGGACCTGCGTCCTGCTGGTGTATCGGCAGCTACAGGTGTGGCTCGTTCCTAGCCATCTTCCCCTGAAGGAGGACTTCCAAAGGCATAGCCTGGGGGATATATTAGTCATGTTCTGTGCTCCCATAAAATGCCTAAGACAATTAAAAGAGAAAAGAGTCCTTTTAGCCCAATTTTGGGGATGTCTGTCCATGGTCAGCTGGCTCCATTGCCGCAGGCCTGTGGTGAGATAGAGTGTCGTGATGCATGACCACAGGAAGGCGTCATGAGCACAAACTGCTCATCTTGTGATAGTCAGGAAGAAAGGAAGGGGGAGAGGCCCGAACGAGGTGTACTCTTAAAAGCCAATCCACCAGCAAATCACTTCCTCCAACCATGACTCATCCAACAATTTCATTACTTTTACATATTACATTAATTTACATGTTACATTAATTAAACATTAATCTGATGATTAAGGCAGAGCACTTATGATCCAATCACATCCCAAATCCCTACCCCACTGCACTAGGGGGCCATATATTCCACATGTATACCTTTTGGTATTTCAGATCCAAACCACAAAAGATGATGTGTTGGCCCTGAGCCAGCCACACTAGCCAGGAATATTTAACATTTCGGTTCACCAACCCAGAAAGCATCCCTGGAGCCCAACGTGCTATAAAGCTCCCAAAAGACCTGCAGGGTGGAAGCTTCACACTTCATCGTGGGGTAAGACAGAAGCCCTGTGCTTGGATTCATTGTGTCCCTGTACAGTCAAAAGTCTGCCCTTCACTCTGTGCTGAGTGGCAAGCAATACCGGACCATTCTTACTTACAAAATGCTAGTCCAATCCTAAAAATAGTTACATTTTTCTAAAAATATATTTATTGATTTATTTATTAGAGAATATGTGTGGTAGTTTGAATGCATGGCCTCATAGACTCAGGGTTTTTTGTTACTATTAAAATTGAGTTTGCAGCTTCAGGCCCTCCCTAGCAGGCAGACTCCTGCCATAGGGGGCGTGTCACTGGGGCCAGATCTGAATTCCAGCCCAAAGGTAAGCACAGAAGTTTGAGCTGTGGTGGGGTCCCTGCTTGCTGCTTTGGGGTGTGCTAGCTGGTGGTGGTTTGTCTCTCTGCTTGGATTCATGAATGGGAGCCAGCTTCTTCTGCTGTTGATGGAACTTCCCCCGGATCTGTAAGCTTGAAATAAACCCCTTCCTCCCATAAGCACTGTCTGGTTGGCAGTGAAGCCTTGTGAGAGAGAGGGGGTTGTGGGGAAGAGAGAATAGATGTGCCAGGGGCCTCCTTCCACTGCAAATGAATTCCAGACACATGTGCCACCCTGTGCATCTGGCTCAATATGGGTACTGGGGAAACCTGGACTGACAGGATTTGCAAGCAAGTGCCTTTAACCACTGAATCTTCACTCTTGCCCCTTGTTAGTTTTTTTTCTTTTTTAATATTGTATTAGGGCTAGGGAGATGGCTCAGCAGCTGAAGTGTCCATGTAAACTACTGGGCATGGCAGTGTGTGCTTAGAGTCCCAACACTGGGGGGTGGGGGAGCGCAGAGACAAGGAATCCTTAGAGCTTGTAGACCAGCCAGTCTAGCTGAATGAGTGAGCTGTAAGTTTAGTGACAACTCTGTCTCAAAGACTAAGGTAGAGAGTGATTGAAGAATACAGCTGATGCTGGCCTCTGGCCTCGATATGCAAATGCTTGTATGTCCCACATATGTGTGCACACATACTAATACGAATGTAAGAAAGTGCTGTACAGAAGACAGGATTATATAAGGAGACACACGGGATCAAGGAGACAGTGGGGAGAGTCAATTAGAACTAACTGTATTTGAAAATGCCATAAAGATACCTAACACTCTATATGCTGACTACAAACATATAACAGGGAAAGAATATGACACATCTCAGGGTTAGCATGTTAGCGTTAGAGCTGTCAGGCATGGGTCTTCGGCGGGGTTCCCGGGAGAATCTTCAGTGATGAATCTCATCTTGCTTTCCCCATAGCATTGTACTTCATCCTCCTCCTTCCCAGCCACGCTGCTTTTTTATCATTAATGTGGACACACAGACTGTCTTCAAGGATGGAATTTATATACACAGAAAGAGCAAGGAATCAAAACTGAGTGAGTGTAGCTTCAGCTTGCAACGTAGTTAAGGGAAGATTACAGACCCAGGTTTAAGATTAATTAAGACTCCATTTGTAACTGCACGCAGTGCTTGGGCCACAGGACAGGGAGCACACTGACCCGGAGGCTTAGACACCATGGATGCTTCCTTTCTATGCCTGGGAGAGGATAAAGGCAGGGAAACCAGAGACAGGGCAGCAAACGGCATCTGCCCTCAGAGAACCGGCACTTCTGGTGGCCCATGCCCAAGACATCTGCACAATTCACATGGCCCCCTGCTCCATGTTGATGGTAAGACATATGCAAATACACTAGAGAAAAATGTGCTCATTCACACCACTGTGCTGTAAGGCTTGACATTAGCAGAGCTATTGGAGTCCATGAATCACAGGAGGAGGGAAAAATTCAGATGGATATAAATGTACATTAATGATGGAAAAGTTAAATAAATCGCGCTTCATCCACATCACAGAATAATATAAAGCCATTGTAAAAATGAGATAGACTTCTACGGAGTGCCACACAAAGATCGCTAAGAAACGCAGAGTTAAAATAAAAAGGCAAATTGCGGAACAATGTATACACTTGGATTCCATTTATCTACGATAGGAAAAGATCTATTCATGTAAATGCTCAGAGAAAGTCTCCAGGCCCAACAGTATTACTGATAATCTCCTGGGAAGAATCAAATGTAAAATGATGGAAATTTCCATACTTTCTTTACATATTTATATCCTTTCTGTAATTTCTATTTGGTTCTATTTCCATGGGAAAAAAAACATATATATTTGCCTGACATGTGAGAATTGGCAATAAAAATTAATAATTTTGGAAAAGTAGGAGGGAGTGAGAAGGCTACTAAATGTATTCACTGGAGGGTGATGACATCACCAAGACCACTGGCATCCTAGTTGGGGCCATGCTTGTCTCTAGTCTGCCTGTCTTTCTAGGCTGGAATACTGCCCTTCCCACCACTCCCTAACCTTCTGCTATATGTTGTTTTCATGTAATACATAACAATCTGGACACAAGTACAAATGCCCTTCCCATGATCCCATGACACAGTGCGTCAGTCAAGACAGTATGGTTGTGCTGCACCAACATATGGCACCGGTTCCCAGTGCCCCCTTCAGAAAGTTAAGGACTATTTCTTGCTTCTTGTTTATGGCTGGTTAGATGTGGCTCCCTGTGAGAAGTAACGCCCTTCTCACGTGGGGTCCAGCATGGGGCATCGCTGCTGCAGTGCTTATGTGGGATATTGCTTGTCTCTTGTCCAAGGCCAGACAAGATCAGAGTTATCCAGCTACTCCAGTTCTTAAGGCTTCTGCCTGAGGGAGAAGAGACCCACATCACTTTTGTCTGTATGTAGCTGACTAAATCAGATCACATGATCAGGCACAAGGACAGTGGTATAGAGAAATATGATCTTTGGAGGGGGAATGGTGAGGTGGGATCTGAGTCAGAAGGTGGACGGAAGGGGTGGCTCATTCAATAAAATGCTTGCCTTGTGAGCAGGAGCATCTGAATTCAATCCCCAGAATTCATGCAAAAATTAGTTGAGGGGAATTCCAGACTCATAACCATGCTAGAGTTCTGGGGGTAAAATCAGGCAAGAATTGGGAAGGGGGCCCAGTACCAATAGGTCTTAAAGGACCTCCACTGGGTAGGCAGGGGGGTGTGCACATCTGGGAATCTGCCAATCCCCACACAGCTAGGTTGCAACTGCAGGTTTGGGTGAGCTGGTGCTTAACTCGGCCTGCTGAGTTCAGGCGGGAAATTAACCTTCCTCCATGCCCCACACACTCAGAGAGGGAACCAACACACTGAGCCTGTACACACGTGTGGGAGGTGGGCCCAAGCTTGCCTCTTGCCTGGATGCCAGTGGATCCTCCTGCTGCCACCAAGAGGAGCAAGACAGGGGTGGCCACTCTCACCACTGCTCTTCAGCACAGTGCTAGAAGCCCTAGCCCTAGCGATAAGATAGGAGAAAGAAATAAAAATTATACAAATTGGAAAGGAAGAAGTCAAACTAGCCCTATTTACAGATGACATGATTCTACACAAAAGTGATCCAAAAGACTCTACCATAAAACTTCTAAAAGTAATAAATCCCTTCAGCAAAGTGTCAGGACACAAAAATCAACACACAAAAATCAGAAGCCTTCCTATATGCAAACGACAAATATACAGGGAAAGAAATTAGCGAGGCTGTGCCATTTTCAATAGCCACACGTACACAAAAATCAAATACCTTGGAATAACAGTAATCAAGAATGTGAAAGATTTTTAAAATGAAAACATAAAAACACTCAAGAAAGAAATTGAGGAGGACATGAGAAGTTGGAAAGACCTCTCATGCTCCTAGATAGGTAGAATTAATATTATGAAAAGGGCAATCTTACCAAAAGCAATATGCATATTCAATGTAATGCCAGTAAAAATCCCAGCATAATTCTTCACAGAGATAGAAAAAAATAACCTCAAAATTCATATGGAATGGCAGAAGGTCTCAGATATCAAAAATATTATCAGCAAAAGCAACACTTTTGGAGGTCATCGTACCCAATCTAAAGCTATGCTATAAAGCCATAGTAACAATAAGACATGGTACTGGTTATAAAAACAGACATGCAAACCAATGGAACAGACTTGAAGACCCAGCCCTCCATTCAAATAATTGCAGCTATTTGATCTTTAACAAAGGATCCAATAGCACACACTGGAGAAAAGACAGCATCTTCAACAAATGGTGCTGGACAAATTGGATAACCACATGTAGAAAAATGAAACTAGAACTATTCCTCTCACCATGCACAAAAATCAGTTCCAAATGCATTAAAAACCTCAATGTAAGACCTGAAACTCAGAAACACCTAGAATTAAAAATAGGTGGAACTCTCCACTATATGGGAGTGGGGAAAGACTTCCTGAACAATACCACAGTAGCCCAGAAAATTAAAAATTCACTCAACCAGTGGTATCTCATGAAGCTAAAACAGTTTTGTACAAACATACCATAAACAGAGCCAATAGATTACCTACAGAATGGGAGAAAATCTTCACCAGCTATACCACTGACAGAGCACTAATATCAAGAATCTACAAAGAACTTAAAAACTAAGCAATATAAAAAATTAAACAATCCACTCAAAGAATGGGGCAGAAAACTGAATAGGGAATTCTCAAAGGAAGAATACAAATGGCTAATACTAATCTAAGAAAGTGTTCAACATCCTTAACCATCAGGGAAATGAAATTTAAAAGAACTATGAGATTCCAACTTACTCCAGAAACGATTGCAATCCTTAAAAAAAATAAAATGATGAGCTAGGTGTGGTGGTGCACGCCTTTAATCCCAACACTTGGGAGGCAGAGGTAGGAGGATCACTGTGAGTTCAAAGCCATCCTGAGACTACATAGTGAATTCCAGGCCAGCATGAACTAGAGTGAAACCCAACCTCAAAAAACAAAAACAACAACAACAAAAAAAATCAAATGTCAATAAAAGTTGGCAAGGGTGCAGGGAAATGGGAACCCTCATTCACTGCTGGTATGAATGCAAACTTGTACAACCACTATGGAAATCAATACGGAGACTCCTGCAAAAGATTAAAATAGAGCTACCAACTGACCCAGCCATTCCCCTGCTGGACATCTACCCTAAAGCCCCCACTCTTCACTGCAGAGATATTTGCTCAACCATGTTTATAGCTGCTCAATTCACAATAGGTAATAACTGGAATCAACCGAGATGCTCATCATTTGATGAATGTGTAAGAAAGATGTGATACATATATACAATGGAATTCTACTCAGAAGTAAGGAAAAATGATATAATAAAATTTCATATAGCAACTCCATGGTGAATACCAGCAATCCCACTAAAGTGGACTCTCAGTGTAGTGGGGGAAGGAAGGAGGGAAATGATGGTGCCAACATAAGATGTGTCCATACATGGTTTCTACTTAATAAAAAAAATAAGTGTATAAAATAAGGTGGAGGACTGGAGAGATTACTCAGTGGTTAAGGGTTTGCTCGCAAAGCCTTATGGCCTGGGGTTGATTCCCCAGTACCCATGTAAAGTCAGCTGCCCAGAGTGGTTCAATGCATCTGGAGTTCACTTGCAGTGACGAGAGGTCCTGGCTCGCTCTCTCTCTCTCTCTCTCTGTCTTTCTCTCTATCTCTCTCAATTTCTCCCCCATCTCTCTCCTTGCAAATAAATAAATATTATTTTTTTAAATCATTGAGCATAATGATATGAACATTTGTAATTACAGAGCTGGGTAGGTGAAGACAGGCGGATCCCTGGAATTCACTGGTCAGCCACTCTAATTGGTAAACTCCAGGCCAGTGGGACAGTCTGTCTCAAAGAAAGGTGGATGGTCCCTGAGGAATAGCACTCAAAGTTGGCCTCTAGCCTCCACATGCATGCTCACACACATGCTCACACACGTGAACATGTACACACAAAAACACACCAGGAGGGAGTAGGGTAAATACATGTTGGGCTGTGATACTGAAAGCAGGCTCTAGAAGAAGGTCAGTGACAGGGAAGTGGACTTGGGACTAGTATGACAGACAACAATGGGAACAGAGGGAGCCTGGAGACATTCTCCCACAGCCCAGACACCAGCCTGAGGAGCTGGGCAATGGAGATATGAGAAGAGATGGGAATCAGAAATCACATCACAGAGGAGTCTGTGGGCCACTGAAAGGCCTTTGGCTTCTGAAATGAGAGCATTGATGTCCTGGGGGCCTCTGAGCAGGGGAGGGACCTGGATTTAGTAGGCTTTCACAAGATGCCTCTGCTTGATAGATGGGAAAGACATGGCATTGCAGTGGCTGCAAGAAGAGACCATTCAGAAAGCCACTGTGGTAATCCAGGTGGGGAGTAAGAGGCTGGGACCAGGAGCCAGTGGAAGAATAGGAAAGGACAGGACAGGGCTGAGAGATGGCTTAGCAATTAAGGCACTTGCCTACAAGCCAAAGGGCCCAGATTGGTTTTGTTTGTTTGTTTGTTTTTGGGTTTTTGAGGTAGGGTCTCATTGTAGCTCAGGCTGACTTGGAATTCACTATGTAGTCTCAGGGTGGCCTCAAACTCATTAAAAGCGTGCACCACCACACCCAGCACATGGGATCCAGGTTTGATTCCGCAGTACCCACGTAAAGCCAGGTGCACAAGGTGGCACAGGCATCTGGTGTTTGTTTGCAGTGGCTGGAGGCCTGCCTCTCTCTCTCTCTCATATAAATGAGTTAAACAGTTAAAAAAAAGAATAGGACTATGCAATGTGTGTTCATCTGTGTGTGGGAGGGGATGCATGTGTGCACAGAGGACAACTTCATGTGTCATCCCTCAGGAACCATCAACCTTTTGGAGGCACGGTCTCTCATTGGCCTGGAACTTGCCAAGTAGGCTAGAATGGCTGCCAGTGAGAGAGCCTGAGGGATCCACCTGTCTCCACCTCCCCAGTGTTGGGAGTACTGGCTCATACCATCACACCAGCTTTTTTTTTTTTTTCACATTGGTTCTAGAAATCACACTTTACCAACTTGGGCTATCTCCTCAGTCCAGACTAGATATACTCGGACATCCCTCAAACTCCTGTGTCCCCACTCCCAACCTGTGTCCAATTCCTGCCACAGACAATCCAGGTGACCTGCCAGCCACCATTGATTCCTGATCCTGGTCTTGGGACTCTCTAGCTTTCTGCTCACTGGTCTCTCTGTGAGCTTCTCTTAGTGATCCAGCTGTGCTTGCCTCCAGGGATTAGAAGCAAATCCACTTCACCCTGATTGGTCACTGGAAGCTGGGTAGCATCACACGGTAATAACAGTGAGGGCAGCAAAAGCAACAAGGCATGCTTCCCTTGTGGGGAGAAAGGCACAGGGCAGTCTCTCCACCGAGGAAATAGAGACCTGATGGATGCGGAGCAGGGTTGGCCAAGCAGGACACGGAGGCAGAGTAGAGGAAGACATGACATCAGCCCTTGGAGGAGAGTAGAGAGGTGCTGATCACAGAGCCAGCCCGCAGCCAGGTCCCTCCTGAGTATTCCCCGCTGAGAAGCAAGCTGGTGACCTGGACTAAGCTAGGGTGGATGGGTTTAATGACCTGGAAGATTCTCATATGTTCTCATAAAATGGTCATTCCAAAGCCTTGTTGTCCATCACTACCTGGTTTTGACCTCTTTTCATGCTGTCCAGTGGCAGACACCTTTGAGAGATCTGTGTCCTATACCCCTATGATCTGATATCAGCCCACCAGCAGGGGTTCAGTTCCTGGGTCCTGTTAGTGACGGGTGACTTGGCTTCATGTCATAGATGATTGGTTTCCAAGATACAGGATGAGCCAACCAGTGCCTTTGAGAATGTGGAGTTCAACTTGGTTGTTCTTCCAAATTCATTTTGGGCAGTAGAACTGAGAGATTGTGAATGAAAATGTGGTAGGCACTTGGAGGGGGTTGGTACCCCAGCTATGATACCTCCTCTCTGTTAAAGAAATGTTGTTCAATACTTCTAATAGAACTGAGATGGATTTGAGTCAATATCTTCATTTTGTAATCTAACACCTTTGAGAAATTCCATTTCCTGGCCATTCCAAGAAATGCTGAAGTCCCCTACCTAGGCAGTGGGCATGCCAGGATGTTGCAGGTAATCTGAAGCAATGCTTACTTCCATGAGTACTTCCAATAGAAGAGTTTAGCAGAGCATATGTGTACATTCCAAGAACAAAAAAAACCACACTCACAATGCATACCTTGTATGCATGGGTTTATACGCAGAGCAACAGTTTTGGACGACTTGCATCAGAATTTCTGCCTCTAGATAAAGTTTGACTGCACTTGAAGGGGTATAGATCATTTGGATATTGTTTGGGCACAGCTATCTGCAGAGTAATAGATATGAGTTTCTGTGACTAAAATGTATGTTGTGGATTGGTTTAAGATTTCACTAATAATAGTTCACGTTGGTTATGATGTGCCAGATGTCAGGATGTCATTTTCAGTGTTTGACATGAACTCATACATTCAGTTGCTCTAGCTATGCTACAGTAGAGGTACTGTTGTCATTCCCTGTTCAAGAATGAATACTCTGAAGCCTGGGAAAAATTATTGAACGCCCAAGGCCGTCCGTGAATGTGTGGCAGACCTAAAGTTAAAACCCACTTGGAGAGTTCTAGAGTCTGGGTTTCAACAATCACACATCCTCTCCCCTTTCTTCCCTCCCTCTTTCTTTCTTGGGCCCATGGGGATAGAATCTAGGACGTCACACTTACCAGGCAAGCGCTCTACCGTTGAGCTGCACCTGTAGCCCCGCGTTCATTCATCAGATCTACCGTTAGCAGGTCTCCATGAGTAGCCTCCTGCTTCTGACGGTTACTGTTTTATCCTACTATCTCAGAAAGTCTCTTTCCCCATTCTCTTACCACCACCTCTAAATTCTGTGACCCATAAGCATTCGGTGGATGTGGCTTTGTTGGCGGGTGGGACAGTCACATCAAAAGGAAAGTCATTCGGTTAACCATAAAAATGACAGCATTTATTTGGTACCTATTGTATTCCAGGATATTCCCTTTATAGCTATGAGCCAATTTACCTTGACTATCCCTAGGAGCCAAACATAATTATTTTCTCCCATGCTGCAGATGACAAACCTCAGGCCTTAGAAGATTATGGGACTCATCTTGGGACACGACTGTGGAGTCTTACTAAACCATTCCTTCCTTCCCCCAAATCCTTGACTGCCAACCACGAACACCCCTAGACCCAGGACTGGAAGGGAAAATGTAAAATCCCTTATAGTCTTGAAATTTCGATCAGCCTACCTTGGCCCTAGGAACTCACGAATGAATGCTAAAAATCAGAAGCTACAAAAAAAGAACAGTGGAAAGCTATGTTCCAGACGTGAAATGGCCATGATATTTATGACCTCACAGTGGGTGTCATTACCTACACAAGACCTACATGACATCGGGCCCATCAACGTGCCGTCATGGGTGATGAAAGAGGATTAAAAAGACATCAGAACAGAAGAGGGAATAATTGAAAAGAAGACGGGCCTTGGTGGAAGGGGCATGGGAGAAGGGGAAGAAGAGGTGGAATCTAAGGGATGTTTCCATGAGATTTCTGGAGACAGTGAGTACAGCCGTGGTCATTGATGAGCCCAGCAATACTTGTTTCAACAGGGACTTTGCAACATCGTGACCATCTGGCGACTTCTCATAACCCTTGGTACTAATGGCGTTCTCACCCATAGGGACAGTGCAGAGTCAGGTGGACAGGGCTCTCAAGATGCGCCTCGGGGGCTTGCGGAAGTAACAGGGGAGCTGCTACTGCTCAGCTTCAGCTGGAGATGGGAACTTCTGCTACAGTAGGCAAATGGAGCTAGAGAAACATGATGGTATGACTAGAGTGATAAGGCTATTCTGGCCATTTATGGTCCATTTAACACAGCTCACACACCCATCAAAACAATGCAGCTCTACTCACAAAAATTCATAGCACACCTGCCATGTATTGGGCACCATGGAAACGTAGAAGAAGAGGGTTTCATCCCGAGAAAAAGGAGCTCAAGAGGGCACTGTTTGGAGGGAGGCCAACAGACACCGAGGACTGGAAGTCTTAACATGTGCACGTGGACAAACAACACTGAGGAGAGAGCAGCTCCTCTCAACGAGGACAGCAGAAGCAAGGCACCTTCAAGAGTGAGAAGACTGTGGCTCAGAGACGTGAACCCAGTCCTCTAGGCCACACAGCTTGTCAGCAAGGATACTAGATTTTAAGTTTCTACCCAGAGCCCTCTGGCGTTGGAGGAAAGTGTACACTGCTTTCGCTTCTCGTGTTTGTGGAACTGCTGTTCTGTTCAGGCATGAATGAAAGTTTTAGAGAAACTCCACTCTGACAGTATGGGAGTTTGTTGAGAAGAGAGGGCAAAAGGACACTGAGAGGTTAGGAGCCATTGTTTCCCCAGAGGTATTCTAAGGGCTTACACTTGTTCTGTGTGTTTCTGTGGATGAGTTCGAGCTGGTTTTTATTTTTTAACAGAGTTATAAATAGTTGATGCACGGAGGCTGACCTCCCAGCTGGCCTCCCTCCATTCTCTGCAGCAGGGGTCTATGCTGCAACCTCTTAGGGCAAGGAGACATGCTTCCACCTAAAGGAAGATTTCCCAACCACAGGACTGCCAACATGCGTGTCATCGCTCTACAGGGAACAGGGTCAGGTTGAGCAGCCTGGAAGGCGAGGAGTCATCCATGCTTTTGGAAACCAGCCTGAGTTGGGACTCCAGGAAGGACTGAATTCTAGACACCTGCTCCTCACTGGGGACAAGGAGAGGAGATACAGGCAGATGTGATGGTCACTGTTGTGTTCTGGATACAAAAGCTAGGAGTGAACTTGGCTGCTGTTCACCGAAAATAAAAGTTGTCGAAATTAGTAGTCTATGGGATTTACTAATGGAGGTGTGTTGGTTTAAGTGGTGTCCCCTAAAAGATGTACCCATGCCCTAATGCCTGGAACCTGGGACTGTGACCATACTTAGCAAAAGTGATCTTTGCAATGCAGTGACATTAAGGGTGTGGGCCTGAGGATGTCATCCTGGATTTCCAAACCAGCCTTGAATCCAGTAAGTGTCCTTGTAAAAGTGATGTAGAGGGGCCGAAGGGATAGATAGCTAAGTCAGTGAAGTACTTGCCTCACAAACTCGAGGACCTGAGTTTGATTCTCAGAACCTACATAAGAATGCCAGTGTAGTAGTGTACACGTGTAGTCCCAGAGCTGGTGGAGACAGGAGGATTCCCTAGGGCTCACTGGCCAGTCAGTCAGGCTTCATGAGAGTTGTTTCAGGCCAAAGACAGACCTCTACTGAAAAAAGGTGGAGAACATCTGAAGAAATGACACCTGAGTTGTCCTCTGGTGTGCTGGTACACACTTGTAATCATAGCAGTCAGGAAGCTTAGACAGAAGGATCCTGAGTTCAAGGCCTCCATAGTGAAATCCCACACACAAAAAAAGAAATAAAATAAATGTGAGGCAGAAGATTTGACGCAGAGTAGAGGAGCGGGCAAAGTGGTCCTGGGCAGAGCTCTGAGCGAGGCAACTATAAATCAGGGAATGTTGACATTCCTTGACCACCCCCAGGAGCTGGAAGAAGTAAAGCAACTCCAGAGGACCTTGATATTGAACTTCAGACCTCTGGATAAGTAAGAGAACACATTTCTACTGTTTGTGGTCACTGGTGATGGCAGTAATAGAAACTGCTACAGGGGTGGGGAGCCAGGTTTTGTAAAAGATGATCTCCACACTCACACCACACAATGGCACCAAAGAAGGACTACTGTCCCCACCGTGGGATCCAGGGACCATGTGAGGCCAAGGCTGAGACATTTCTGGGCCATCCATTCCTTCCACACTCGCCTGGGGAGCTTGGTCAAAAACAGTTCAGTCATGGCCACCACCATCTTCCTAGACAAAGCCTGAAACAAGCAATCCAATTAGTGGACATGAGGTCGTGTGCTTTCACTCCAGCTGCAAGGGAGGCCGGGAAAAGTTGTGCCCAGTTTGTGTAGTGAAATGGTAACCTGCATCAGATTTCCCCATCAGCGCAGTGTGAAGGTACACAGAGTTTGGCGACAAATTAGATGTCCCCACTCTAGAGGCATTCTATAGACTTTCCTTTGCTTTGAAGGTTTCTGTGAGTGAGTTGAGCTGTTTTTATTTAATAAAGTCACAAATTCTTGATGTGCTGAACCTAACTTCCACTTCCCCTCCAGTTGTGCTCTTCCCCACTAGGAAGGTGCTGGGCACTCCGGAAGAGGAGAAATGTCAGGGAATATCCTTGTCTGCTTACTGGCTCCTCCTTTTACTTATAAGTAATAGGGACCCTCAGCTTCTCCAAGTGCTTTGCTCAGTGAGCTGTGGGTCAGAGGTCTGGCTCCCGTGTATCACAAGCTCATCTTGCTTGATGATTCTATTGTCATAGCTGCTGGGTTTTGGTTTTGTCCTTTCCTTTGCAGTGGATACTTGCTTCCCACGGAGGCTGGAGAGGGCTGAGGGGCAGCATCAGGGGATCTACACTGACATTCCGCCCCTTTGGGTCGCTCCCAGCTACATTGGAGGATGTTTTCTTTGGGCCTTTCTTCGCCCAGGGTCACCTCTTTCAAATGACTTCCCCACCAAATTATGGTAGCAACACCCTCCTGTTGCCCTCCTTATCTTTTTTTTTTAATTTTTTTTATTCTTGTAGTCAGTGAATACAGTCAAGTTGGTACCATTGTTAGCCTCCGCCATGTCCTCCCCCCTCCACAGCTACCATCCTTGTTGGGGTATATCGGACTTGTATTGTGCGGTTAGCCTTTAGTTTTGGGTAGGAGGAAATGTCTCTGCATGTCATGACTCAACGTGTGGCTCTGACATTCTTTCTACCCTCTCTTCCGCAAATTTCCCTGATCCATGTTGGGTTCATTTTAGGTCTGCTTCAGTGTTGATATCTTGGGACCCTCTGTGTCTCTGGATATCTGGTTTGGTAGGGGTTGATTATTCTCTGTGTCTATCTCCTTCACTGTTGTGCTGGTTCCCAGTTCTCCAAGAAAACAGCATTCATGCATGTTTCCCAAATTATTCTTAGTTTCATCTGGGGCCCTTTTGAGGTATGATGGGATGGTTCTCTTCTTAGGATCTGCATCTATCTGAAAAAGAGAAGCAGATTCTCCAACGGAGAGTAAAGTTAGCAGCAAGTAAATGTGATAACCATTATTTTTTAGAGAGTTTAATGGAGAGCAGGCTCATTTTTGAATATGGTTCTGACTTGTTTCCCAGCTCCAGCTATGGGTTCCATTCCACCGAGAAGATCAGTTAGCCAAATCGAGAGCAGTTGGTTTCCCACCATGGCTGTGCACCACTATTGCACTTATATGAGCATCATATCAGGTTGTTTGCTGCTAAGTAGGTTAGACCATGCATTGCTTAAGCAGATATTGGTCATTTTCCCCCAGTCAGTCATGTAGCACCTTCTGGCACTAGACGCACTAACTATCTGGGGACTGACTCTCTTCCAGCTACCAGCCATGTCATTCCATGATACGTGCCAACAGCGTATGGTGTCTTCAGCAGTAGGGTCTTACCACTAACCTATGGTGGGTCATCAAGTGCTCTGACATAAATCTGTCCTCTTTTGGGAGACCTTGTAGGTCTCTGTGATCAGAAGCTCATTGTGGATGATTACCACCTGCTGGTACTGGGAGTTACAGGTCAGAGCCCAAGAAGAGAAGGAAGAAAAGGATAAGTGATATAAAAGAGATAGAGAGATGAGAGAGAAGAGGGGGGGGGAGAGAGAGAGAGAGAGACAAAGAGAGAGAAAGAGAGACAGAAACAGAAACAGAAACAGAAACAGGAGGAGATAATGGTCAATTTTCGTGGTACCCTCTCCAGGGCCTTGTGAATCCGGTATTCCCTCTAAGGGCCTGGTGAAGGTTCAACCTTTTGGTCTGTCTTTTAGGATGTAGAGTTTTATGGTACCATTGCCATTTGGGTCCGGTTTTGTCCCCACCCTCTCCCTTATCCTCCCCTCCTTCCCCACCTTCTCTATTGTCCAGTCCTCAAGATGCTTGCTAGATATGTCAGCAACTTGGGTAGAATCAGGTTAGGAGCTGTAGATGAGTGAGACTGTGCTCTCCCTATCTTCGCCTGGATTTATGCTTAAATATATTGGCTTGTGTTCTAGTGTGTCCTTCAAACTACAGAATTCATTTCTTGGGAGAATGAATCCTCATCTTGTTTTGCTCTATCCCCGGTGTCTGGAATAACAGCTGACACATAGGTGGTACCTCATTAGTGTTAGTTGGGAGCATGAATCATATGGCCACAGATTCTTTAAATATGTTCCCATTTCTAGGAAATGACTGTCTTGTTCTTCTTTTCCCTTACAGCCTAGCAGAGGGCTGATCCCATAGTGGGCCCCTGGGAATATTTGATAGAAGGATGAATGAGTGTGTAAGCGTGATAAACTCTTGTTAACCCTGAACCCTTGGGTGTGAAATCAGCATTTTCAAGTTGAGATCTCCTCTGAAGTCAGTTCCCAGTATGAACCTGGTGTTCAATGTGGCCTGCATCTGTGTTCCAGAGCCACCTGCACACAGGTAGGCAGTCAGTGTGGTGGGGCCCACCTAGAATTTTATTCTGTAAATGGACATGAGCATCATCTACTATTGTTCAATAGCTGAAAACTCCTTTTTCCCCATAAACAAGAACTGAACTTGAATATCAATCCATGAAACAGAGAAGCTGGTGTGGGGGAATTAGTCAGGAGAGGGCCCAAGAGAGAGAATGAAAAAGGCCTGTTATAGCAGAACTGGAATTCAGCATCTGATTCATCCAGTCAGCATTCTCTCTCTCTCACCTCTACCCAGGTGTGCTAACCCCTTACTGAACCCAGACCAATCAGCTGTCTTTCAACTAACCTGAGCCTGAGGGTAAAGCCCACCACAATAAGATTATAAATAGGTCCTTACCACATGGGCAAGGCCTCCTTTTTGGCTTTTCACCTTTCCTGAACTTCCAGATCCCTGCTCTGGTAAGCCCTCCCTCATCTAGGCCCTGCTAGGGTGAGTTGAGTGGGAGACTCTGAGCCCTACCCCCATGTGGGCTTCCTACCCCTTCCTGCCTTCCATGTGCCAGGAGCTCTCTGTATTTTCTCCTTTTTTCTTCTCTTAATCCAATAAAGTCTTTGTAAATCCAATCTTCTGGTCTTAAATTGATAAGACAAGAATCTGGGGTACCCTAAATTTATTTGGCAGAAACTCCCATAACACTGGGAATGGATTTGACTGAAGGTCCAGTCCTTGACCATGTGAGCTTCTCTTGGGACTATAAGCTTTGTGTCTCTCCAGAAACTCTGCAAACACCTGCAACTGTTAATAACAAGGGGTTCTGATGTCTCTGGAAGATCATGTACAAATAGCCCTTATTATACTCTGTTTTTTGTTGGGAATGCAGGCTTTTGGGGTATGTCTAGGCTTGAACCAGCTCACAGGAGCCACGCAGCCTCGAAAAGAGATGCAAGATATGTAGGCAGGCTGGGAAGCAGAGAGTGGCAGGAAGCAGGCACCAGACTGTAGCCTTCATTGTCTGCCAGCAGGGACCCATCTCTAACCAGCGAAACCCTATCTCCTAAAGGGTCCATAGCCTCCCAGGTACCAAGATGCATGTCAATTGCTGCTCTCACTGTCTAACTCCTGGATTTACTTCTGACCAAATGTTGGGCATAAAGAGAAGAGGCATACCATGTGCAGACTCTGCTCTGGGACGTCGTTTATGTCACCGTGTTCACATTGGGTGGTAGGTGCTACCATCACCAGACCCGTTCTGTTTGCCACTTAAGCATTGCTGTGACCAGAATCCCGGCCAGAAGCCACTTCCAGGAGGAAAGTTGACTTGGGGGTGGGTTTCAGCCCACGTTGGTGGGAAGGCATGGCGGAGTAGCTCAGCTTAGGGCACAGAAGTGTGTGGTAGACATCTCACAACATGGCTGACCAGGGGGCAGAGAAATCGGCAGGAACTATGGCCCATACTGTAACCTTCAATGGCCCACCACGGTGACCTACTTTTACTAGCCAATCCCCACCTCCTAAAAGACCCACAACCTCCCAAGTAGCGCCTCCCACTGGAGAGCAAGCATTCAAACTATAACCCTGGGGAGCTTTTTCAGATTCAACCCGCAACAGCATTTTATTGGTGAAGGGACAAAGGCTTAGAGAGGTGACCCTATTTTACAGGGTGCAAGGAGACCAAGACCATAGAGCCAGGAGTGACTTTTGTTAACAGAAGAAAGGAGGAGGGATGACTTATTTCATAATCCATTGGTGTTTTTCATCAATTGTTTTTGAGAGTCCCAAGACAGCCTGCCGCAAGCCTGTCAGCTGTGCTGGGCTCCCAGGTGGACTCAGGCGGGTCTCCGGGAAGCGGCTCCCCGGCCTCCTGATTTATTGAGATTGCCGCTCAGCCGATGTCCAGCCAGTGTGAGCTGCATGCCGATGAGGAGCCACTGCTTCGCGGGCCTGGGAGGCTGCTTTGTCTGGAGAGTAGCTGAGCTTTCCTGTGTCAGTGATGGACAGTGTTGGGGCCCAGCCAGACAGTGCCAATCAATCCACACTTTCAGGAGTGGGAGGCTGCTCCGTACCAGGCCCTGTGCTATGCGCTGGAGATAGAGCACTGAGTGCCACAGCTGTAAGCAAGCCAGGCCAGCAGGGGTGGAGGTCCCCCTAGGGTTAGATGTAGGTAGGTATAGCACTGGCGTCTCTTCTTATGCAATTGCCCATCAAAAGGCAGAACAATACAGCAACTTACTGAGTATACAATTTATATAAGCATGACAAGGTATATAAGGGGCTAGGGAGATGGCAAGGTGTATAAAACAGTTGCTACATAGCATGAATACCTGAGTTTGGGTCCAGAGAACTAAGTAAAAAAAAAGGCAACCATTGTAGCAGCTACCTGAAACCTCAGAACACTTATAGTGAGAAGGGAGATGGGACAGAGACGAGAATCCCAGAAGCTTGCTGGCAGCTAGCCAGACCAGTGCAGTGGCGAACAACACAAGATCCTGCCTGAAACAAGATGAAGGATGAGGACCGACATCCAAGGTTATCCCCTGACCTCCACAAGCATGCGCATGAATGCCCACTCCTCCACATACATACATTAAAAGAAAAAATAAATCCCAGCACTCGGGAGGCAGAGGTAGGAGGATCGCTGTGAGTTCAAGGCCACCCTGAAATTAGGTAGTGAATTCCAGGTCAGCCTGGGCTAGAGTGAAACCCTGCCTCAAAAAAAAATAATAATAATAATTAACAATAAAGGGAACTGAACCAGGTTAGTGGGAAGGCAGGAAAACCCCTCTATAAATAATATGTGATCTGAGATCAGAAGGCAGGAGTGAAAAAATACAGGGCAAGCTATGGAAACTGTAGGGGCAGAGCTTAATATCCAAGCTGAAACAGGGGCTTTTCAGAAAAGATGACAGCATAACACCCATGGTCCCAAAAGAAAGCTTCATCACAGGAGCCCACGAGTAAAGAGGAGCAGTGTCACCCACACAGAACCAGACTGCCACTGTCCATCTCAGCTGGACAGGATGCCGGCGGGAACCCCCTCTCAACCTAGCACAAAGCCGGGAGCAGTGACATACATCTCTCCTGAACAACTCAAGAGTTCATCAGTCAAAGTTCCTGAAATTCACCAGCTCTCTTTTCCAGAATTCCAACAACTCCTGGACAAAAATAATGCATTAACTCCAAATGGCATCAAGATGGAGGAAGAAGGATGTCAGTGCCATCTCCTGGGTTTTGGCTTAATCCTGCCCGAATACCCTACAAACAAGGCAGGCATTTATTGCTCTGGCAGTGTCTTCAAGAACAGCCTGAAGGAGTCTTTTCTGCATGTGTACGTGTGAGCAGTATGCATGTGTGTTTGCAAGTGTATGGGCTCATGTGTGGAAGTTCATGGTAGGTGATTTCTATAGCCTTCACCACTCTATCTGCTGAGGCAGAATCTCTCACTTGAACACAGAGCTCACTGATTCAGCATGTCTACCTAGCCGTCCCCCGCCCCCTCCCAGGGGATCCCTTGTCTCCACATCCCAAGTGCTGGGATTACAAGCAGGCAGCCATGCCCACCACAGCATTTACGTGGGAGCTGAGGATCTGAGCTCCAGTTCTCACACTTTTCTGGCAAGTATTTTAATATTACAAGTCACACAGGTCATCATCCCAGTGCTAAAGGATCCTATTTGAATGTCTTTCCCTAACCTTGTCATGAAGTTGACCTTGATGTTAAAGTCCCTTTCCTAAATGCAGCCTTTCTCCTTTCTGCTGAAAACACTGATGGAATATTCATCAGTATAGAGCTTTGAGGGGTGTATTACATAGATTGGACTCCCCCCCCCAAGAAAAACAGCAGCAATGGAGGGCTATAAACAGAGGAGAACCCTGATGAGATTTGTGATCCTAGGAGATTTCACCTCTCTCCACCCTGTGTGGTCGTCCCAAGGTCAGCAGAGACTGCTTGTCCTAGAACGTTAGACTCTCGTCTCCTGCATGTACCCCACATGTGCATCGCCCCCTTGGTCTACAGCAAGATTCTCAACCACAGCAGTGCTGAGAGTTTGGACCCAACAATTGTTTTATGGGCAATAGTCCTGTGCACTGTAGGATAGGTGCCAGCATCCCTGGCATCTACTAGCTAAAAGTCCTCTCCTTTTGTGACAATCAGCAGTTGTCTTTATGTTGCCAAATGTCCCTGGAGGGGGGATGACCTCCACTGAGATTAGCCCCATCCACTCTCACGTGTCATAGTGTTATTATCTACCTCACATTTGCCCAGGGTACACAGAGGCTCGGCTGCTCTGGCTATTGACATCTGGGCCCTCTATTTCAGCTCCCCAGGATTTTGTTCTTTCATCACTAGGACTGAAGAGCTTTCTGGACTTTCAGGCAGCTGGTAGGCATCATTCTGGGTGTAGTGATTATACAAAGGCCTGGGTGAAGAGGCCACTGGACAGCCATGATGTAGAAACACTTTTTCCGGCATTTGGAGCTGTAAGGCATTGGGTATGTCTCCAAACTCCAAAATTATTTTGAGATTTCCACAGAACATTTGACCATGGACATAAATGACCTTTGAATGACAAGCGAGAGCATTCATATTTCGACACCAGGAAGTCACCAGAGCATTTCTGAAGGCAGATCTTTTGTTAGTCGGGGAGAAGGAGGTCTAGGTACACCCTGGCTGCCTGTGACTCATCTGTTATACTATTCCTCCACCAAGGCACCAGATTGGGATTCTGTCCTTCCAGGATCCCCGTGCCCTCTAGTTTCTGCTTAGAAGAAAGCAGGTGGCCCAGCTGCCACAAAACACCTGGGAGGGAACTTGTCGGAGTTCGGTTCATGGGAACAGAGATGACAGAATGTCAATTCCCCCCCCCCTAACTGTATGCCATCGTCAGGAATCAAATAAGCAATTACACCATGCTAAATTGAATTCATTTCAGATTTAGATGTGCACCATGTGCTCAGGCTGCTATGGGGAGGGGAAGCAGCCTTTGATTGCATATGTGGCAGCAAGTTCATGGGTGGTTGGGGTTTCAGCCACGCTGCCTTCCATTGCTCATGCCCAGCCTAAAGGAAGTGGTCACTGGCAATGCCTGTATCCACCCTCCTTCTTGCATCATTTGGATGCAAATCGGCAGGCGTGAAATAATGACAGGAACGTCGCTCTAATGGTGGAGTTTGAGACATCAAGGTAATGGGTGAATTTGCCAGAACTCTACAGAGCATCCTTTCACTGGACCCACTGGGTAGCACTGTGCTCTCCAAAGCTAAGGAGATGAGGAAGAGTATGAAAGTATAGTTCATTTTAAAAAATATCAGTCATTGGGCAACAAAATGAATCATCTCACTTAACTCTCTAAAGATAACTCTCCACGTTTACAAAATCTTATCCAGAGTTGCCAAACATTTACATTCTCATCCTCATTTCCCCTCATATTACAAACAGGAAAGTAGATGCCCACAGAAAGTAAATGGTATGCCCAAGTGCAAATCAGTCATTCGTGGAAGAACTGGGCATTGGCCTAGGCTGCAAGCAGTAATGATAGGCATCGCTTCCCGCCTGGAGCGGTTAGAGACCTGTTCGTTCTCTGCATCTCTTCCACTGCATCAAGCATAGAAGCTGTGTCGTCCAAATGTGTACCTCCAAGATGGTGCAAGGCATTGTTAGCAGACGCTATACACTGGTATGTGAAAGGGTTTTAGTGAGACTGATAAGAATTCTCTCTTCCTGGGAATACATCCCTGATACTGAAAACTTAAAACAGGGGTAGTCATAAGCCCTAGGGGTGTAACATCTGCTGTTGTTTGGCCAACTGTATATACTATGCCTATCAAACTGCCCAGTAAGCACTTCTGTTAATGTTCACACCCTTATATTAATGCTACTCTCACTTTTGGTTGAGAATCTTCTCTTTTCAGATGGCAGGGACCTTGGGACGACTCAGAAGGTATCATGGTGATGAAAAGAAATGACTGCAGTTCTCAGTACTGCAGTATCTGTATCACACCTTCCAAGGCTCAGGGTCTAATGTGGAAGAGGTGGTGGAAAGAATGTAAGAGCCAAAGGAAGGGCAGGACTCCATGCAACATGCTCCCTCCAGACACAAAACGGCCTGGATATCCATGGCCTCACAGTGCCTGACACTACCTGCATAAGACCATCATAAGAGGAGGAAAAGGTCAGGACATCAAAAGTAAAAGAGAGACTGATTGAGATGGGGAGAGGGTATGATGGAGAGTGGAGTTTCAAAGGGGTAAGTGGGGGGAGGGAGGGTATCACCATGGGGTATTTTTTATAATCATGGAAGTTGTTAATAAAAAAATTAAAAAAAAAAAAGAATTCAGTCTTCCAGTATCCCTTCCTCCTTCATTTCCATCCTCTTCTTACATGAGTTCAGGAATGAGGACTTCACCACTTACTGGGCACCCAATCTGTAGCTGGTCTAGGGCCCTAAGTGCCCTCATTCTCTCTTGGAGACCCATGCAGATCACAGACTATGAAGTATGTCCTTGCTCTAAACAGAGCACCTTGTTCAGCATTTGAACTTAGGATCCTGTTTTCCTTTTCGTCAAACCTAGTTCTTGGAGTTGTCCCATTTCTTTGCCTGGGATTGAGTGTAATCCCCTCATAGTACAAACAGAAGGCAAATACCACATCCAACTGCAAGTGATTCCTTCATGGGAGAGCTTGGCATCGACCCATCTAAGCTTTGGAGAGAAGATGCATATGTGCTTCCTGAGCTTACTGTTGTAGAGTAAAACAGCACCTGGCACATAGCAGGTGCTCGGTTATTATTTGTAAAGTAAATGAATCAAGCCCAAAGTCCCGATTCTTACTGTTTTCTGATGTAAAGCAATCAGCACTCAATCATAAATTTTATGCCGAACTCGTATCTTGGAATCATTGGGCGCAAATCACTATAATAACACAACTATAACTCAGAAAGATATATATCACATAACCTTAGGCCCATAAGACACCTAAACCTGACCCAAAATATCAGCTATAAATACATATGTAATAAAATTTAAATTACGGGGAAGTGTTTGGCCAATCCACCCCACATCACCATAGTTTTGACTCTCTTGTCTGGTGTAGTGTTTTGAACGTAGAACGTCCCCCTATAGCCTCAGCTGGGTGTGAATAAGCCTTCTTCTTAGACCCCAGCTGGTGGAACCTGTGGGAGGTGGAGCCTTGCTGGTGGTGTTATGTCAGCGGTTGCAAACCCCGGGGTTTATTGGTCTATCCCACTTGCCCGTGCTAGACAGCTAACTCTTTTCACTTCCAACTAATATGACAAGAGGTGACACCCAGGCTGTCTGCTCTGCCATGTTTCTCCTACCATGGTGAAACTTCCCCGTTGAAACTATAAGCTTAAACAAGCCCTTTCCATCCATCAACTGCTTACGGCCTGGTGTTTTGTCTCATCAACAACAAGGTGACTGCTACCGCCGCCACTGTGCTTTCCCCTAGACATTGCAGTGCTCTGCGTTCTAATTCTTCCCAGCAATGACTTTAAAGCCTCATTAAGACCTTTATATTTAATAGCATTTCAGTGGTTTAGAAAAGGTTAGACATAGACCAGGGTTTAGTACCTGGCTTGGATATTAAAGTTGTTATCAATTTTTTTTTTCTTGAGATGTCTCAGGATTTCAGGATAGACACGATTGTGAGATAAAATGAACACTTACTAATGAAAAAAAAAAACTAGAAATGAGTATAGCCTTGCATGATGTTGTGGAGATTAACATCAATTGCATCCTATCTGTCTTGTTGGGCAGCTCCTCCTTCTCAGTAGATGAGACAGTGTCTCCAGAAGAAAACACAGCGAGGAAACACTGTAACTCCTCGGTCTGAAATTGTAATTGGGATTTGTTATGTGCTCCACCTTTTCATTATGCACAAGATGAGAATAAAAGAATGTTGATTTATTCATTCAATTAAAGAGAGTTTTGGGCTGGAGAGATGGCTTACCAGTTAGGTGCTTGCCTGTGAAGCCTAAGGACTCATGTTTGACTCTCCAGATCCCATGTAAGCCGGATGCACAGGGTGATGCAAGCATGCAATGTTGTACATGTACATAACATGGTGCAAGCATCTGGCGTTCGACTGCAGTGGCTAGAGGCCCTGGTGGACCAATTCCTCTTCTCCCTCTTGCTCTCTCTCTCTCATAAAAAAATTTTGAAGAGTTTATAACTTTTAAGATGTGCCATGCACTGAAAATTTAACTTTATTCTACCATAAATATGCAAGCAGTCATAGCTAATCTGATTTCTGAGGACTGCATTGAATAGTGGATTGATAGACTTGAAGGTATATAGGTGATTTAGGAGGGTGGGTGGGTAGGTGTGATGATGGGATGTGATGTGATGGATGTGACTGATGAGTAGATATGAAAATTGGTGGCTGGATAGGTGGATAGATGAATGGTTTTAAAAATAGTTGGGTAGATCCAGGTATGGTGGTGTATGCCTTTAACCCCAGCACTTGGGAGACAGAGATAGGAGAATTGCCATGGGTTTGAGGCCACTCTGAGACTTCATTGTGAATTCCAGGCCAACTTGGGCTAGAGTGAGACCCTAACTTGAGAAAACAAACCAAAAAAAAAAAAAAAGATAGTTGGGTTAATGAATGAATGGACATGAAGATTGGTGGATGAATAGATGCTTATGGAGGAAGATAAATGGATACGTGGGTGGATGGATTTAAAGATAGGTGGGTGTGTGGGTAGACATGAAATCTGATGTATGTATGTATGTATGTATGTATGTATGTATAGATTGACAGATGTATGGATGGATATGAAGGAATGTAAATGGATAGATGAATGGATGGATGGATATGAAGGAAGTTACATCAAGTGGATGGGTGGGTGGATTTAAAGACAAGTGAGTGAGTGAATGTATGGATAGACATGAAGATTGGTGGGTGGATGGTGAATGGATGATGGATAGATAAATGAAGGAAGTTAGATAGATGGATGGATGGATGATACGAAGACAGGTATGTAGATGAATATGTGGATTAATAGGGTAGAAGGATATGACGATAGATGGACAGATGGTTGGGTGGATGGACGATGGACAGAAACATGGATAGGAATTATACTAGCGAGCATTTCTTTAAATTTCCATGATCACCCACTCCCCTCATTCTACGTCCATATATTTTCCTTCACTGTGGTCATTACCCTGACTTGTGGACCCATCGGGACTGATTCCAGTGGAGGCCAATTCCGTCAGCTCCAATTCCAGGGTTGGAGAAGCCCACGCAGAGAGAAACAACTCTTCCCCTGGACCTGAACTTGGGAATGTGTGCTAGCCCGGATAGATGGAGGGCAGACAGCGAGACAGCCTGCTGAGGAGTGACGTCACCAGAGGGAAAGCAGAGCTAAGGGCAGGGAAACGTGAGGCCAGGTTAGATTGTGTTCATGTCTGAATCCTGCCAAGCCAAACACAAACACTGCAGCTTTTAGAATCATATGAGACTTCATCCCTCTGCTCTTTTCCTTTATTAGCTCTTTTGCCACATAAATTAGATACTTATACTGTGAGATAGTTATTGAACAATCTGTGGCAAATCTAAAAGGAAATCAAACACA
Source organism: Dipus sagitta (assembly GCA_036346955.1). NCBI lineage: Eukaryota > Metazoa > Chordata > Mammalia > Rodentia > Dipodidae > Dipus > Dipus sagitta. The sequence goes on along the minus strand of CM070781.1, from coordinate 97,811,761 downwards.
GCTTCCTACTCACTACCTCCTTGGCAACTTACAGCCTGTGACTTGCTTAAACTTTGGGATTCAGTCCACAGTCTAATTTTTAGACCAAACGATTGGAATATCAACTTCATAGCCTGCCTCCCAGTTCTACCCAAATATTTGCATCTTAGTAGCCCAAAGCAATGCCAGGTCTTTTTTTGTCAGTGGTCTTCTATTCACTCAAGCATGTAACCTCAAATAGTCTCCCCTTCCTACCAAGGAACGCAAAACTATTTTCACCCTGAATGAACCTCAGGAATGTGGTAGATGAAACAGGTTGGTTTGTTCTAAATTAGTGCTGTGTATTAAAGGTTGCTCAACATTATTCTTTGTGTGTGTGTGTGTGTGTGTGTGTGTACTTGTTCAAGTGTGCATGGGTGTGTAGAGGCCAGAAGACAACTTTGGATATTTTTTCCTCAAGAGCACCTTGCACTTTTTGTGAGACAGGGTCGCTCATTGGCCTGGGACTCAACAAGTAGGTTAGAATGGCTGGCCAGTGAGTTCCAGGGTTCCTCCTGTCTCCGCCTCCCCAGCACTGAGGTGACAGGTGCATGCCGCCACACCCAGCATTTCATGTGGGTACTAAAGATTGAACTCACGTCCTCATGTTTGTGACAGAGCAATGTCTCGAGCCCCTCAATATTCTTCTTGGTACATGGTACCCTGCAAGGACCTTTCCAACTTTGAACTTCTGTAATTGCACACAGACCAGTGAGGAATTTGTCTTTGTAACATAATGTAACATCCATGCAGGGTAGCAAGGTGTGTGGTGCAGGGGTGTGAGCTATCAGGATTTGGTGAATAACTTACAAATTTATACTTATCCATAATCTCTTTTGCACATGTATGTGTGTATCTTATGCATGTGTGTGTGCATGTTTGCAAGTATGTGGATGCACGTGTGTACAGGTGTGCAAGCACGTGTGTGCAGGTGTATGTGGAGGTCTGAAGTTGACATTGGTGTCTCGGTTGCTTCCCACATTATTCACTGAGGCAGATTCTCTCATGTTAACCCAATGCTCACCAGTTCAGCTAGTCTAGCTAGCCAGCCTGCCCTGGGGATCCCCTGTCTTCACCTCCCCAGTGCTGGGATTACAGGCAGGCCACCACACCCACCTGGCATTTACATGGGTACTGGGGAGCTGAACTCTAATTCTCACACTCCATGGCAAGTACTTCATTCACCGACCAACCTCCCAGCCCTCTATCCATAATATTCAGCCCCCATCTGCTCACTTAGGAGGACTCCAGTTGGGAACAAGCTTCAGAGGCATTCAGATTCTGAAGTTATTCCAAGTCCTCTGAAGTCCCCGGGCTGTGGAGGAGTGAGGTGCTTCACATTTTGTCTGGCACAATCCATTTTTGCAGCGACTTGGACAGACAGACCATTGTTTCTTTGATCTCAGAGACTCTAATAAAGGGATTGAATTGTGGTTAAGGGATTATTCTGAATAGAAACTGAAGTCTGGTGCACAGTCATGGGATATATGCTTGTAGCAGGAGAAGCAAAAGGGCCAAGGGAGACAGCTATATAATCACATCTTTTATTATCTCCTGTTTTCCCAGGCTCTGAGTGTGATGGTTGAAATAATCCCCATGATTGAGAAGTTTCTACCTCTTCTCCTGCCTTCTTCTTCACGTCTCTCCTTCCCTCCTTCCCTCCCCTGTCCTCTCCTCTCTCTCTTTCTCTCCTTCTTACTCACCTCACTTAGTAGAATTAAAATAATTAAAATAAGCTTCTGACACATCAATACTGTTTTCATAAACCTTCAGAGATCAAGAGAATGTCCCCCAAGAAAAACACAGAACAGAGCTTCCCTCTGTCCTCTGACACCCACCCCAGTTCAGAACACACTACAGTGGGGTTGGAGAGATAGCTTAGCAGTTAAGAGCTTGCCTGTGAAGCCTAAGGACCCCCATTCAAGGCTTGATTCCCCAATACCCAGATGCACAGGGTGGAGCATGTATCTGGAGCTTGTTTGCAGTGGTTGGAGGCCATGGTGCACCTCTCTTTCTCTCTCTCTCAATCTCTAAAGAACAATAAAATAAAAAAAAGAACACAGTACAGTGGATAGGAAATACCTGTGACATCTTTCTTGCCTCCATACATAGATGGTCTTAAGGAAGCAGAGAAGTCAGAGGGAAATGCTCCAAACAGGCTTCACACTAGACTCTAAAACTGTAATGATTCATTCTTCCTCCCATCCAAATAAAACCCCGGTCTTTACAGTAAGTGTGATGAATGGAAATGGCCTGCTTGGAGATTTATAGGCACCTCTCAGGCTTCCCCCTTACTCCCTTTCTCTCTCTCCTTTCCCTCTTCTTTTCATTTTGCAGTGCAACAAAGTTTCACAGGAACTATTTTATAGAAAATCCATGTCTGGGGATTTATTCTGGCCTTTGTCATAAATTATGGCAACAGGGAACCAGTCTCTTGCTATACAATTCCAAATATTTCAACAAGGTGATTACAATAAAGTCGGCCACCGCCTTCAGCTGGAAGAGGATTTGTGAGCCTGTATCTGCCGTCCCAGATGGGAGGGAGACAAACTCAGAGACAAGGGCTGTCTTTGATGAGAAGGTAAAGCAGGGGTTTGGGAAGGGAAAGCAGAAGACCCCTCAAAGGATGCTTATGTGGAAATAGAATTGTCTTTTTAAATCCCAGATCAGCATCTATGCAGCATGGAAATGACCACCTACCAGACTAAACACTTTCCCCCAGTGAAAAATGGCCTTGCCCCTCCGTTTAGCTTTGCAGTTAATATAATGACCTTTAAAAATCAAGTTTCTGAGAATTGGACAAAGTTTAAAAAGATCAAGCATGAAATCCCAGAAAAGATGGTAAGGGATTGTCTAAACACCTGCTGACTGGGCACTGCCACCTCTGACTACGTGTCCCAAGGAGCAGCAAGCCATCTGGCTCATCCGTGTCCGATAAAAACAAAACCTAACACTAGAATGAAGAAACGCTTGAATCATCGGTTACCATACTGACCATCTATAGGGCCTGTCCAGCCCTGGAGTCAGGCTCCGTGGAAGTGACCATGGATGCTCAGTGGTCCAGCAGGGCATCCCAGACTGGCAGAGTCATCCTACTATTTCTTGCTTCTCTTTCAAATCTGTCCCCAGAGGTGACGTTCCTTCCTTTGAGCAGAGTAACTTTGTTAAGCATAGAAGCTCAGTTCATTCCTGAGAAAATGCTCCTCCTTCATTGCATGTGACCTTGGTGAGGATGCTAGTCAAGATGTCCTGACCTCTTCAGACCGAGTTAGTCAGCTACCATCCCCTGGACTGCAATCCTTGAATGAGATGAATCCAGGCAGCTTGGAGCAGCAGCTCCTGTTTGGGTCCAAAAGGCTTTTATTCACTGCCTGGGTGGAGCTAGTTCTGCCCTGGTCCTTGTTACCCTGTGTGTTTTCCCAAGCGAGCGTAGTTGGCGTCTTCTATTGCTTGCAGGCCCAGATCCAAAAGATAAAGTACCTGGATGCCTTGTAGCTTCAAGTATAACCACGAGCTGGTGCGCCACTTGGGAGATGAAAAACCTCCCGTTTATCTTCCCAAGATCCAGGTATTGGTTTAGTCCCCAGGGTAGTGCCACCTGGGGAGGGGGCTGGGGACCTTTCGGAGGTGGGGCCTCTCGGGAAGTCTTTAATCACTGGGGCTGTGAGGTCCTCTTTCCTCTCCATGCTTCTTGCCTAGTGATGTGGTTGGCTGTGCCATGTGCTCCTGCTGTGATGGGATCTCCTCACCAGAGGTCCAGAGTAACGCAGCCTCTTCATGCAGGACTGGAAGCTCCAGAACCATGAAGCCAACCAAACCTTTTGTCTTTATAACATAACCACCTCAAGTATTTTATTATTGCAAGGTGAAGCTGCTTAATCTAGGTGGTTACTTAGAAATGCAAGACCTAGGACTCCACTCAACATGCACAGACTCAGAATCCAGAGAGGAGTGCGGTTTCCTATGGGGTCCATGCACAAGTTCAGATACAAGAAGTAGTAATGTGATGGAGAACCATACAGACTCTGGATTGGCTAGAGCCAGGCTTTTATCTTTATGAAAGTCAAACTTCTCTCCTGGGTCCTCATCTCTCCATGTCCTAAACAGGGCTCCTCACCGTCATTAGTTTATTTATTCCTTCACTCATTCACCAGATCCTTCTTGACTCAGAGACATTATGCTAATAAGTGGGAATAAAGCAAGACATACTGTGTTGCAGGTGTTTCTCTGGCAAAGGTCACTGCCCAACAGAAGAGAAGTGATGGACAGAAGCATCTACACCCATGTGTGCCAGTTTTCTCATCCATAATCCAGACACAGAAACCTCATTACCTCTTTGGGCATTACCTTTTAACAAATCCATGTTTAAATAAAGCACAGTGCTTTCCCATAGTAACAGCTGAACACACATTAAATATTGCTTCAGGCACCATGACTGAGCTATGTATTTCTATAGGTTTCTACTTTCTAAATGCTTACAGTGGACCAATCACGAGTCTAAAATCATCATATGCATTGTTAACTCTCAAAACAACAGTAGGAAGTAAATACTGTGGTTGGGTCACTTCGATAGACTAAGAAAACAAGGCAGGTAGAAGGACTCGATACAGTGTCCGGGATAGAGCTCCATTATAGAGTACTTGCCTAGCACAAACAAGGTCCCGAGTTCTATTCCCGGTGCACGCATCCAAACACAGGTGAGAGTGGCCAGCTCTCCTGTGTGTGTGTTCTGGTTGGGAGGGATGTGGGGATGCATAAACCAGAATGTGAGCCAGGAGGAGAGCCCCAGTCAGGCAGAGGCTACGGGATCAGAAAGGCCTCACCAGGGAAGTCAGGCACAATGGAGGGAGGCTGTATAAGTGGATAGGATGAAAGATGTGGATGGATAAGGAATGTCAGATGACCCAAATGCACTGTGCCTTGACCTTATGGTACCAGCTCTCAAGCTTCTGGGCTTCCCCACATTCACTTTACTTCTGAGAGCCCCCTGCACACGCACTGTCTCTGGTCATCCCTTGTACACACAGTGTGAGATGCTGAACCGGTCTCTCAGTACCATGCTACTTTTCAATGGACAAGTCTTGTAGGAGGTCACGACTCCCTGTTTAAATCAGTTTCACGTTGCTGGGACAAGCAGCTGACCAGTTTAAGAGAGGAAAGGGGTTGATGTCAGGCTTACAAATCCCAGAGGAACACCATCGATATCAGAAGAAGCTGGCTTTCTTCCAAGCAGAGAGACACCACCAACAGCCAGTACCACAAACCCATCAGATCTCCAACTGTTTTCTCCACACTCCTTAGGGCTGGACTCCTAGATCTTCCCCCAGTAACATGCCCCCCATAGCAGGGATCTTCTGCTAGGGATTCAATTTTAATAAAACACCTGAGTCTCTGGGGCCATACATTTAAACTATCACATTCAAACTACTACATCCCTGTAGTATCTGTAAAAAGAGATCAAATCTTGGAAAATAGAGCAATAATGTGTTAGCCTGTCTCTTCTAAAAGCACTGTGACAGGGTGTAGGAGATAGACACAGAGAACACTCAACTCCTACCAAGCCAGATCACTAAGTAGACCTAAAACTAACCCAACATGGCGCAGGGAAATTTGTGGAAGAGGGGGCAGAAAGATTGTTAGAGCCACATGTTGGGACATTATGCACAGAGACATTGCCTCTTCCCCATAACTTACGGCTATACCCACATTGCATGACACACATTCCCCAGTGAGGAGGATCTCTTTGGAGGGGGAAGGATAGGGAGGAGGCTAACAATGGTACTAACATGGCTGTATTCACGCTGTATACATAACTAATAATAAATAAATAAAAATCAAAGCATTATGATATACGTGATGTCTTCCAGGCAGAGTCCTGAACACCTCTGACAGAACAGTCCCTGTATTCATGCACCAGATGAGTTAGATGGCAGCATTAGCATTTGGGAACTGGTCCTTCCTTATTCAGGCTCTGAACTCTTCCAGCTCTTCAACTCCTGCTTGCTTTTTTTCCATGGCCCACACCGTCCCTGGTATGCCATAGAACTCCATACTTGTCTGAGCAAGTCACATCTCCTCCAATCATTAGACCTGGCTGCTGGCTAAATTCACCTTTGAATAGGAAAGAATAGGTCATTTTGATTCCAGTAGCTATGGTGTTGTCTGTTGATGGCTGGTTGTTCTTAGAACAGGTTTCTACACCACTGTCACTCTGCTAGATGTCCTCCAGTCTTTAGATCAAACTACCTTCCCATAGTCTAGTCATTTCCCTGCACCCAGTATTTTATAAACATGGTTGGCCCTCTTCCAATGTCCATGATAGAATTTTGATGGTCCAATATTATGCAGGTCTTTTGCAAGTATTGACAGTCACTGTGATGTTACGAATGTAACAGTAACTTCATGTCCAGACAATATCATTCCAAAGCATTACTTCTAAAACCTTCTGGCTCTTAAATTATTTTTGCCTCCTCTTCCTCAATGTTCTCTGAGCCCTACAGAGGGTGATCTAGATGTGTCCTTTCATGCTAAGCTTACAACAATCACTTATTCTCAGCACTTTGACAAGGTGGGTTGTTTTTAAAATTATTTATTGGGGGATGGAGAGATTGCTCAGTTGTTAAAGGCATTTGCTTGCAAAGCCAGCTAGCCCAGGTTTGATTGCCCGGTACCTATGTAAAGCTAGGTGCACAAAGTTGCAAATGTATCTAAAGTTTGTTTGCAGTGGCAGGGAGGCCCTGGCATGCCAATTCACTCTCTCTTTCTTTCTCTCTCTATTGCATTACTCATTTGTAAATTTTAAAAATATATTTAAATTAAATTAAAAAAATAAAATATTTATTTATTTAAAATAATGAATGCCTGTCCAGCTTTACATGGGTGGCTGGAGAAATTGAACCCAGGCCAACAGGCTTTGCAAACAAGCAACTGTAACTGCTGAACTTTAACTGCTGAGCCATCTCTGCAGCCCCACATCCTCTTCCCCATTTTACTGTCTTCACTGGGTGTTGCAGTCAGCTTTGAGTTGCTGGCAGAAATCACCCGACCAAGAGCAGCTTCGCAGGGAAAAGGATTTATTTTGGCTTATAGACTCAAGGGGAAGCTCCATGATGGCAGGGAAAAACAATGGTATGAGGAGAAGGTGGACATCACCCCCTGGCCAACATAAGGTGGACAATAGGAACAGGAGAATCTTCCAAACACTGGCAAGGGGACACTTGCTATAACACCCATAAGCCCACCCCCAACATTACACTGCCTCCAGGAGGCATTAATTCCCACATCACCATCAGCTGGGGACCTAGCATTCAGAACACCTAAGTTTATGGGGGACACCTGAATCAAGCCACCACATGGGGTTTTATGTCTACATTTCATCATGGACAAATATATTCACTGTGTGTCATGTTCTCCTCCCATAGAATCTTTCCTCAGAGTATCCTTGTTGGTCTCATTCACTGAGTACTGTTATAGATTCATATGCCCAAATTCAATCATCTTTGTAAGATATTCAGAGTGTGGGAAATGAGTCTTACTATGATGCTGTTTGGAAGTAACTAGGATTAGATAAGATCATTAGAGTAAAGCTGGCATGGTTTAATGCTATAGGGAGGAGAGGGAGATGGGAAGGGGGAGAGAGAAGGGGTGGGGGAAGAATGAGAAGGGAAATGAGGAAGAGAAAAGGGAAGAATGTACAAAATCAATCAATCAGTCTCTCTCTCTCTCTCTCTCTCTCTCTCTCTCTCTCTCTCTCTTGTTTCTTGCCATGTTCTTCTCTGAGCCTTTGGGATTCTTCCAGCAAGAAGGGCATAACTAGATAGGGATACTTGACCTTGAACTGGAACTATAAGCTAATATTAACCTCTTTATAAACTTTCTTTAAACAATTATGCCACCTCAGTCATCTCACTATAGGAAAAAGTTATTGGATGAATACACCCTGATACTCACAGAACTGAGAGTGGTGCTTGGAACATGGCCCAATTGTGCCGAATGAAAAAAAATATTAAATAAAGAGTAGTTCTTTCTAACAATAATTTTAATGCAAATTTTTCCTTTTGTAGAAGACGATAATGAAAATCTAGGATTATGTTCTTAAATAACTTAGAAAATTCTCCTATGTGCAAAACCTACTGCTGGCTCCACACAGGTGTGAGCTTTGCACGCTTCTTTTAGGAGTGCAGCAGGTACGAAGGGAAGCCTGTATAGATCTGGGAGCTGGTGAGGCACTTTTCTCAGGCTGAGTCTCTTGAAATTGGAATTGAGACATTCAATATGTTTATTAGGGAGCAACACTTGAGAAAGGAAGTATGAAAAAGCAGGTTGGAAACAGGAAGACGCATTGGCAGGCAGAGATCTTTGGAGCAAATAACTGGTGATATGATCCAAGTGGAGCCAAAATGTCCAGCACCTGGGTCACTAAGTTAGGACATGCATGACATGGGGACAGTGGACCTCCACAATCTAGGCAGACCCTGAGGTGATTGACAACCAGTGGCCATCTGCAAGCCAAAGTCCCTAGGGCTGGGAAACAAGTTCTTCCTCGGAAGGGCACTGGGGCTGGACACATCCTGGAAGCTTTAACTTTGCAACATCCACCCTCAAACCTGGGCTCTCAGAAGTCTCGCTGTTGTGTGTCCATGAGTTCCTGCTCTTGGTCTTCTAAGATGAGCCACAAATAGTCCCATTCCTAAATTAGAAGTCACGTCCTGTAAGTGCCTGCTGACTTGGCAGGGGCAGCACTGACATAATTTCACAAATAATGATGTTATCCGAGGCAAAAGTTGCATTAGATCAATTAAAACTCTATTTCAGTGCCATCCGAGTAGCTCTGTGTTTATTTCAGTTCACTTATTTTTAAACCAAAGCTCTCAGGCTTCTCAACTGTAACCATGAGCCTTTGCCAGACTTTGCTTGCACCTGCCTTACACTTTGAACTAAGAGAATGATTTGAAGGCAGAGAGTAACTTTGAGGACAAAACCACACTGAATCTCTCTTCTGGGGGGGGGGAGGTTCATATCATTGGGGGAGGAAAATAATTATACTCCAGGCTAAATCTCTCTTCTGGGGGGGGGGGCGTCTTATCTTTGGGGGAGGAATCTGGGGGTCTTGTCATGGGGGAAGAGAAGGATTATGGCACACACTAAATCTCTCTTCTGGGATGATCTGGGGGTCCTATCATCAGGGGAGTAGAATTATTATACCCATCAGCACAGAGTTAAAATCTTGAGAGTAAAAGAAAGAGAGAGGGAGAGAGTATGACTATTTTAGGCGAAGGAAAGTTGACAGTGACTAGACTAGGTGAGATGATATTGGATGGGGGTGGCATAGAGCTACCAAAAGCTTCAACCCTAAGGTACACAGCCATGTAGCTAGCATTAGAGGCTGAATTGTGTCATGCTACAGATTCCTACATTGAAGGTCTATGCTGTGATGTATCAGAATGGAACTTTATTTGGAGGTAGGGTCTTGACAAAAGCAATCAGATTAAAATGAGGTTGTGAGAGTGGTTCCTCACTGCACATGACAAGTGTCCTTAAAACAGCACTTTATGACAGCGGGAAGAGACATGGTGAAGAAATGGCCATTGTTACCAGCTGAACGTGTGTCTCCAAATTTGTATGCTGAAATCCTAGATCCCAGTGTGTTCTATCCACCTTCTCTGTCTCCCACGTCTCCCTGTGGTGGTTTGATTTGAATATAAAATGGCCCCATAAGCTCTCAGGTTGCGGGGCCTTGCTGGAAGAGGTGCGTTACTAAGGGTGGGCCTTAAGGCTTGTTAGCCTAGCTTGCCAGTGTTATGCTAGCTCACTCTCTTGCTGCTTCCTGCCAGCCACTGTGACAAGACGTACTGCACAGGTTCTGTTCTGCCATTCTATCCCTGCCATAATGAAACTTCCTCCCTAGGCTGTAGCTGAAATAAACTGTTTCATATGTTGCTTTGGGTCAGGTGTATTGTCTCCACAATGAGAAGGTAACTGCAACACCCTCTCTTTCTCTCTTTATGACACCTGTCAGGAAAAGACTGTGTGAGGATATTGCAAGATGCTGACTGACTCTGAGCCCAAGAGTGATCCACCACTAGACATTCAACATCCGTCCACATTCATCTTGGACTTCCTAGCCTACAGAATTGTGAGAAATAACCTCCTGTTGTTGAAAAGCCACCTAGTTCATCATATTTTATTATATCAGCTCTACAAGACAGAGAGTCCTTGAAATGCCAAGGACAGAGCCTGGAATACATCCTGAAGTCACAGTCTTTAGACAAGCAAGGTCTGCCAATACCTTTGTGTTAGATCTTCTGGCTTCACAACTGTGAGGCAGTGAATTCTTTTGGGGCCACTCACTTTGTACTATTTTGTTACAGAAGTCCCAACAGACTAACCCCGCTGGGATAGATGAGAATATGAGGTTATCATTGTAAAGAATTAACTGACTCTCAGAAGGCAAGGGAGTTGGGAAACCACCACGATGCTGCCACTGAGAGGGCTCAGGAACAAGCAAGCAGAACACTTCCCTGCTTCTCTTCCCTCCTCCAACATGATCTTCCCCTTCACCCTCTACCCTCCCATTGCTCCCGGACCTTAATGCCCTGCATATCTGATAGGTCATCCAAACTTGCCATGCAGAGGGTCTGAGATGCTAAGAGGAGCCTGTGGGATGATGTCTGTGAAGGGCAGGTATATAGCTCATGCTTAGTTCAAGGACACCACATCATCCTTTCTGGTCAGCAAAAACATTGCATTATGTTTGACCATTACCATTAATCATTATAGTTACTGATTGGCAAAGGAATATTCTCTGAATTTCTGTCACTTGAAGGTTGCACTGTGCATCTCACAAGCCAAGCTCTGCAAGGTACAAGCAGTGGGATTGGGGTAAGATACATAAAGGGTCTTTAGAGATGGAGTGTGAGGGGAGGCCCAGAGATGTCTGCTGGGGAGGCTCAACAGTCCATTCCTATCAGGAAGGAGTCTAGTCAGGAGAAGAATGTGTGCAGACACAGTCACAGGTCATTTAAACGTGTCTGGGTGGAATTAATGATGAGATAAGAACATCCATTATTTTTCCCTATAAGCCCCATGATCGGTTACGATTGAAGACGGAGCCTTCAGCTCCTAAAAAAGCCCCTCACTGGTTGACGATTTTAGTAGAGATAAAAATAACAAACAAGCTGGGAGTGGTGGTGCATGCCTTTAATCCCAGCACTCAGGACGCAGAGGTAGGAGGATCGCAGTGAGTTCAAGGCAACCCTGAGACTCCATAGTGAATTCCAGGTCAGCCTGGGCTAGAATGAAACCCTACCTCGAAAAAAAAATATTATAATAACAAACAAGTGGTTGGGAAAATGTCCCAGTGGTTAAGAAAACTTGCCACACAATCATTAGGGCCTGATTCACCACGAATTTGGTCCCTAACGCCCACATACACAGCTGAGCATGGTCAAACAAGCCTATTTCCCAAGTTCTGTGGGGAGGGGAGAATGGTGAACTGGTGGTTGCTGATCAGCCAGTCTGACTTACAGAAAATAGCAACTCCTGAGGAAGACTCTGTTTCAAGGAGTGTACAGACAAGTGATTCTCCCCTGGCCTTCTCATGCCTGCACATGAGGTGCTTGTAACCGTATACATCATACCACACATACTTACACATGTGTACACGCATGCACACACACACACACACAATAATAACAAACAAGCTTGGTGTGATGGCACATGCCTGTAATCACAGCACTTAGGGTGCTGAACCAGAATTGCAATTTTAAAGAGATATAGGAAGTTCTAGGCCAGCCTTCACCACATAGTAAGATGATATCTCAGAAAATGAAGGAATAAATAATAAGCAGATGTCAAGCCTACCAAGGACAGGAAGCAGTTAGTATCGGCACTGGGATAACAGTTGTTTGTTGATGTGATGCACCTGTTTAGAGTCTGGTTCTGTGCTGGAAACACTGTGAGCCACTTTGACTATACCCTCTTCTGTCACACTTTGCAATCCCATGATGTAGATTGTTCTGACCCCTCATCTTAGAGAGATAAGAAAACCCAGGCTTCAAGAGGCAGACCTGCTTGCATGTGGGTAGCAGATAGGAAGCCCCAAAGGCAGGACTTGAATGCTGATAACACTTGAGTTTGTCTTCTAGGGCTATCTTCCCAAAGTGCCATTGATGGCGTCGCTAAACAACAGTAATTATTTTCCTCATTTTGGAAGATAAACATCCAAGGTCAAGGCCTAGGCAGGGTTGGTTTCTCCCGAGGTCTGATCCCTGTCTTCAGATGGTCGTCTCTGCATGTGTCTGTGTCCTAATTTACTTTCCTGAAAACCACACCAGTACTATTAGATTAGAACTGCCAGAATGACTTCATTTTATTTACCCCTTTAAAAATGGTCTCCACATAGTGACACATGAAACATTAGTGGTCAAGACTCTTTGGTGTCACAAGACTCTTTGAGGACTGCAATTCAGCCCATAGAGCCCCCATGCCTGAGATTCCTCAGGTGTGACTTGCATGACACCTGTCAAAGCAGGACGGGTTCCCAACAGAGCTGGAGCTTTAATAGCAGTGAATGACAGAAGGCCTCTTTCCTCCTCTGACTACAGCTATGAGAACATCTCAGCTAGGTGTTAATGGCCTTACACATTAGTATTAAAAGATCAAAGATTTCTTTTAGCTCTTGGCTCCAGGGTTCAGCCCAAGGTTGCTTGGTATAGCAGTTACCTTGTCACTGCTGGGAAAACATACCCAAGCAGAGGCAGCTGACAGGAGGAAAGGGTTAGTTTGGGCTTACAGTTGCCAGTGGAAGTTTTATTATGACAGGGAAAGCTTGGCAGGGCAAGCTGCAGGAAGAAAGCAGTCAGAGTGAGTTGGCTGTTAGCACCCAGTGGGCTGGACTAATAAACCTCAAGGTCCACCCCCAATGCACACATGACACACCTCCTTCAGCAAGGCTCCACCTCCCAAAGGCTGCACAACTTTGGCAAATTGCTATCATGGGGGACCAAGTATTCAAAACACATGAGGCTACAGGGAACATTTTACAATCAAAGCACCACACTTGGTACCATGCACATGGGCAGAACACCATGGTTTCAGGAGTTTTCTCTCCTTATCATGGACAGGAAGTAGAGAGCACAACAGGAAGTGGCTAGAGACAAGATACCATCAATAACCTGCCCACTAAACTACCTCCAGCTAGGCTCCACTTTCTGGTTTCCAAAACCTCCCCAAGTGGCACCACGACCTAGGGACCAACAGTTCAACACATGAGCAGGGATGTGGGGAAACATTTTGTATTGAAAACAGGTCTCTCCTTGAACAAGGACAGTCATTTGGCTAACTCACTGGGTGTAACTTGCCTTGTTTACTGTTCTGATCTTTATTTTTCACAGCCATCTTCTAAACCATGTCAGGAAAATTAGCCATGCCTTTGGGGAACTGATGTAAAGTTTCCTTTTCAAACAAGTGTGTACTTTAACAACATGGACAGGGAGATAGCTCAATTAGTAAAATGCTTGCCTCACAAGTGTAAGAGCCTGAGTTTAATCCCAAGAACTCAAATTAAGAGCCAAGTGTGGTGGCATGCACTTGTAATCCCAGCACTGAGGTGGTAGAGACAGGAGGATTTGTTGGGCTTGCTGGCTACTCTATACTTGGCAGGCTCCAGGCAGTGCAGTGAGATACTTTGTCTCAAAAAAGGTGGATGGGGCCTGAGGAATGACATCCAAGGCTGTCTTCTGGCCTCCTCATGCATTCACACACAGACCTGCACACACATATATAACTTTCATACACATGAACCCTCCCTACACACACACATACACACACACACACACACACACACACACACACACACACACAAAGACTGACTCCGCTAAAGAAGTCAATGAGATGAACAGAGAATGGTTCTGCAGATGATAGTCCAGGCACATAGCTCTGCTATGACTTAAGCTAGGAATAAGCCCATATACACTTCCATGAAGGCACTGCAGACACAGAGGAAGACTCCCTAAGCTGAATGCTATGGAGAGAACATTGCCGAGGGATGTCTCTGCTGGAGATTGCAGTGGATGCAGGAGTGTCTCAGGCCAAGACTGTAATGACTATGACAAAACACCTGAGAGAATCAAGTTAAAACATAGGAAAGCAAGGTTTATTTTGGCTTACTATTTCAGAGGGTTTAATCCATGGCTACATGGCTCTGTTGCTTTCAGACCTATGGTGAGGCAGAACATCATGGAGGGTGCATGTGATGGAGGAAACTGGTCATCACTTAGTGGCTGAGAAAGAGGTAGGAGGAACCAAGGTCCTAGCATGCTCTTCAAGAACTTAACTTTTAGCCTCCATGGTGTTTGCATGTTTTCATGGAGGAGTGAGTGATTGCTGTCAACACTTACCTTCTGAGTCCCACCCCTAGTCTTCCCTCTTCCTGTGGTCAAAACTAAAAATTTGCCCCATTTTCTTTTCTTTTTTTTCTTCTTTTTCTTTCTTTCTTTCCTTCCTTCCTTCCTTCCTTCCTTCCTTCCTTCCTTCCTTCCTTCCTTCCTTCCTCCTTCCTTCCTTCCTTCCTCCCTCCCTCCCTCTCTCCCTTCCTTGAGTGGCTCTTTTGAACTCACTATGTAGTCAAGGATGACCTTGAATTTCTGACCCTCCTGTCTGGAATTACAGGTGTGCACCATCATTCTATTTAAGTTTCTTTCTCAAGCCAGCAGCAGGACACTGCCAGTGATGGACCATCTCTGCTCACCTTTCCATAGATGTTTCCAGAAGCATTTTGAGAAGATGCTTCAACAGACAGACTTTGGTTCCAACATCAGCTTTGTCCTTGAGCAGCTGTGGGTCCTTGAAGTGGTTTTGTGTCCTCTCAGACCTCAGTCTCCTCATCTGAAAAATGACACACTGTGAGAATCAAATAGGAAATTACCCTGAAGCTTTCTAGCCCCCATAAGCACTCAGTCATTGGGAACTATTATTAGCTTCCTCCAAGGCAGAGAAATTCAAGCGTATATCTGCCAAAGGCTCTGGGAGTGTCGCCAAAATCACTGTCTCAGACAGGAAATCTCTTTCCAGCCTTAAATTTAGGACTCTACCCTGTAATATATCTACATTTGTTTTAATATAAAAATAATGCTTTAAATTACCATCAGGGACAATTAGTGCTTGTGGAAAATGGACCTTAAGCCATTCTCCACCATGGGTACCACATTCATCACGTAAACAACTTGATCTCAGGCAGATAGGGAGCGATTGTGACCCTTCAAATCAGTGGTTCTCAATGAAGAGCAAGTTAACCCACAGGGGCATTTATAAAATGTGTACAGTGTTTGGAAAACCCAGCTAGAAATTGAGGTGCTTCTAGCACCTACTGAGTGGAGACCAGAGGTCTTTGAAGTACCCCCAAGGTGCCCCAGGACCACTATCACACAAAGATTCCTGACCTCAAATGGAAAGTGTTCAAGGTAAGAAATGCAGAAGTCTCTGCTGCTGGAGCAAGACTGGGCTGGGCTGTGCTTTCTAGTGTGCGCTCTCTCTCTCTCTCTCGCTCTCTCTCTTTCTCTCTGTCTCTCAACTTGGCTGTCCTTTTCTAATCCTGTTTCTCATCAGTCCTCTCCTATTGCTTCCTTCCTTCTCTCCTCCCTCCTTCCTTTCCTTCTCTCCTTCCTTCTTTCCTTCACTTTAGCTTTTCCTCCCTCTTCCTTCTTCCTGCTTCTCTCCCCTCCTTCCATTCTTCTCTTCTTTCTTCTTCCTACATCTCCTTCCTTCCTTCTCTTCCTTCCTTCCTTCCTTCCTTCCTTCCTTCCTTCCTTCCTTTCTCCCTCCCTCCTTCCTGTCTGTTCTGATTTTTCCTATCAGATTGGTTCTTCCTCATTTCTCTCTGTGTCTTTCTCTAGCTCTTTCTCCCTGCCTAACACCCCTCAGTTCCCTCTACCTCTGAGTACTATGGCTGTAACGTGTGGTTTAATAGAACTCTTCCATTACAGGAAAACCATGCAGAGAAACCTGCTTTGCAAAGTAGGTGGGATTGCTGAGCGCTTACATTGGCTGGTCATCCCTGTAGAGCAAACCAGTGTTCCAGCAAGGACCAAACTCTGCCCTGGGTCTGCATCTGTGCATCCAAGAGTTTCCAGAGGTGGTGTGCTGACTTCAGCAGGATTCTTCATGGGGACAATGTCAGCCTTTCCATCTTCTGAGAAAAATTACTAAAATCTTCCTTTCCACATTCCCTTTAAGATTTGGTAGGTTGAATGGTAGGGATGTATCAACACACCATGACTGTGTTAAAGTGGACCATAGGTTGTCACAATAAGCACATCCTCCAAAACCCACTCACATTCCTCTATGCAGTACACCTCCCAGGACATTTTTCTACTTCTGTGCTCTCTGAAGGATCCAAAGGAATGACTCTCTGATGGTGGATTCTGAAGTACTTCCTCAGGTGAAGGGAGGAGTGTGAGGGCTGTTAATCACAACCAAGACCTACAGACTGAGCATGCACTTTTCCTTCTGGACTGGCTTGGGAAGGACAGAAGTCCTCCCCCACTAGGTCAGTATATGCCAGAATCACAGAAGCTGGGCATGGGCTACATGGAGCCAGAACATGCATTTTATTTGACGCAAGCAATGAGGAAGGCTTCTTCAGAAAAGGGGCAGGGAGGAGGGAAAGGATGCTACCAACATGCGATGTTTACATACAAAATATGTCTACATCTAATAATAAAAATTAATACAATAAAAAAGAAAAGAAAAAAAAATGGAGCCAGCTTTTAAAAATCAAAGGATTTTGCCTACAAAAACAAACAATAAGGGCTTCCTTCTCCTGAAACAGGAGGAGACTGGGCAACAATGAGTCCTCCCTCAGCACACAACAGCAGTGCACTCATGCTGGGCAGCCCTGTCTCCACAGCTGCTACCACAACCTCTGCTCTCACAGCTGGCCGCTTTCTAATGGAGTTACCTGTCAGTAGCTTCAATGACCTGCTCACGTGACCCCTGCGAGCGTGGGTGTGCGCATCCTATGCTACATGTTTGCAAAGCAGAGATGGTGTTTCAAAGCACCGCCCTACATGCTGGCCCGTTCTTCCCAACTAAAATCAGGCTCCCGTACATTTGTTCCCTTAGGAATGTGGGTGAAGCACTCTGTCACTTAACATTTATAGAAACCAAGATTTAGAGAAGTGGATGGTCTTATTCAATAATTAGAATCCACTCAGTTCCTGAGGTATGTATGAGAAAGAGAGAGAGAGAAAAGGAGGAGGAAGAAGAGGGAGGGAAGGAAGAAGGAAGGGACAGCACACTGGAGAGAGAAAAGAGATTAAATCATATTGATGGAGACTGTAACTTTGCTTCTTTTAATCCTGTCTACAAGCTGGATGAGGGTGCCTCACATGATAGCAACGCTGGTCTTGTGGAGTTTGGGTGAGGGGTGCTTACCCCACTCTGTTACCATTCACCTATAGCACAGGTGTCTCACAGTTACATGCTAAGCTATAGTTTCCTTGGTCTTCTTTTTCAATTTATTTTTTATTTAAAAGCTCCATAAATAATTACAATGTGCTGGGATTATAATCGCCTCCCATCACCCTTCTTTGCCCTGTTTCCTTCGCCTCCCCCAACTGAACCGCTTCTTCTAACTAGTACTTCTTCCATTTTTATGTCATTTCTCTTTGCCTCCTCCATCCTCCATGACAACATGTTGATGGGCCTGTATTATACAGGTCTTGTGCAGGTAACAACAATCACAGTGAGATCCTTGCTCCTCTTCAGTGGATCCCAGGATCTAGACTGAAGTCGATCCAAGGACATGGTGATAATAGGCACAAGACCTCCCCTTCAGCCCAGTGAGAATAACAATTAAGTTGATACCATAGCCACTTAAGTATTCTAGAACTGTGTTTGTGCATGTGTGGGGAGTATGCTTACGTGTACTTGTGTGTGTGTTTGTGTGTGTGTGTGTGTGTGTATACATGTGTAGAGACCAGAGGGTAATGTTAAGACTACCCCTGAATCTCTCTGTGCTTTACTTTTTTATTTTTTAATATTTTATTTATTTACTTATTTGGGAAAGAGAGAAAGGCAGCATACCAGGGCCTCCAGCCACTGCAAATGAACTCCAGATGCATGTGTCTCCTTGGGCATCTAGCTTACCTGGGTACTGGGGAATTGAACTTGGGGTCCTTTGGCTTTGCAGGGAAGCACCTTAGCTACTAAGCTATCTCTCCAGCCCTGCTTTATTTTTTGAGACAGATTCTGTCATTGAAGCTAGAGCTCACCAATTTGACTCAAAAGCTAGCCAGCAAGTAGCAGGGATCCTCTTGTCTCTACTGCCCCAGCAGTGGGATGGCAGGTGTATGTTGCCACATTTGACACTGATGTGGGTGCTGGGGATCTGAACTCAGGTCCTCCTGCTTTCATGACAAGCACTTTTCCCCACTGAACCATCTCTCCAGCCCATCAGGTATTTTTAATTTCCTCATAATGAAGAGAAAAGTGGATGCTCCTAAAGAGCACACGACAGGAATCGTGAGAGAGACACAGTCAGACCAAGGAGCCATAGGGACTTGAAGGCATTGACCTTCAGGAGCAAGGTCAGATTCTGCTGTGAGGAGACAGTGAGGATTACAATGTACTAAGCCATTTGCACGTGCAAACAGTTGTTGCCACTGTTTGCCACAAGCTATGCACAGGGAACTGTAACCAGCTCACCCAGAAGACATGGTCTGTAAGGCAGCAGGCTCCAGGCTCCAAGGTGGCAGCTCTGGGATGCAACTGTGGTCAAACATTTGGCTGGCTGTTCTGATCTTGTTGCTTTCCGTCAAGTTCTCTTCCATTTTATTACATTCTAAGAGAACCATGAAGGGGTTGGGAAGCCAGATTAGAAACCCAGAGCCCTATGAATAGCAGTCACTCCCAAAAACCAGAACTGCTAGATCTGTTTAGCCACATGGGGTTCCTAAGCCAGTCTTCCTTTTTTATTGCAATGCTGTATAGTTAATATGTTAACTACAGTTAATGGCCTTTAAGGTCTCTTCAGCAACAGCTGACTGACTTCTAGTCTCAGGTGCTAAAAGGACTTCCACTCAGGGTCTGGGGAGATGGCTCAGTAATTAAAGGTGCTTGCTTGCAAGTCTGATGGCATGAGTTTGATTCCTCAGTGCCCATGTAAAAAAAAAGTGACACATGTGTCTTTAATCTCAATGCAGCTAATAGAAGATACAGCCAGAGTGATCTGAAAGCTCATGGATCAGTTAGACTAGCACACACGCCTTATCTTAAGCAAAGTGGAAAGAGAACATCTCAAGATGGTCCTCAGGCCTCCACATGTGTGCTATGGCATATGTTTGCCCATACACACACACACACACACAATGTACATACACACATATACATACAGAAACACACTCACATAATAAAAAATTGCATCAACTCAGGTGAGGGAAGTTCATCGTGAGGAAGATGAGACTCCATCCAAGCACATGTATTAATTATCAGTCCAAGTGTAGCTATTCTCCACTCATCTGGCATGACTCCACCTAAACACAAATAACTCACCTTCTTACTAATGTTGTTCCTTATATATAAGATGTGGGTAGGTTCTATGCAAATACCTTGCCACTATATATAAAGAACTTATGTATCTTCTGAGTTTGGTACTCAGTGTGTCCTGGACCAATCCCCTAATGATACTAAAGGACAAATGTAGCTTCATGGTCACCTGGGGTTAGAAGCAGATATGGGGACTGACTGCAAATGGGTATGTGTTATTGGTGTCTTCAAATTACCTTCCTGTTTATGGGACAAAATGCCTGATCAGAAGCAGTTTATGGAAGGAAAAAGGTTTAATTCAGGTGACAGTTCCAGAGGGTAGAGACATCAAGGAAGGGAAAGCATGACAGGAGCAGGAAGCTGGTGTCACATCTTCACATCAGCAAGGAGGGAGCAGAGAGAGAGAAAGACTGTCACATGGGACCTGGCCATGATACCTCAAGGCCTCTCCCCCAGTGATACCATTCCTCCAGTAAACCTCCACCTTTTGAAAGTTCCACTGCCTTCTCAAAGAGCACCACCATCTGGAGAAGAAGTGTTCAAACACATGAGCCTATGAGGACCCTTTTATACAACTCACCACATGTGGTACTGAAAATGCCCTCATAAATTATATTGTATCATCATACAACTCAATAACTTTACTAGAAGTTGATAAATCATA
The DNA here is from genome assembly GCA_036346955.1 of Dipus sagitta. NCBI lineage: Eukaryota > Metazoa > Chordata > Mammalia > Rodentia > Dipodidae > Dipus > Dipus sagitta. Next base: position 97,791,534 of record CM070781.1, on the reverse strand, counting down.
CATTTAACACTGATAAATGTATGGTGCATGATCTGTGCCTCAAAAACATCATTTGTTTTAAAACAAAAGAGGAGGCAAGTATAAGCAGCCACTGGAGAACTGTGACCCTGGCTACAACTCCTGGTTCTGTGGTTTCCTATAGGGTCCTTGGATGTTACCTCCCAACTTAGAGCTCTGTACCCAGCTGCTTCTTTTGTCCACCAGACTTCATTCTGTTTAATGTGAGACAGACTTGAAGTACCAGGAATTTCATGTCATTTGAGAGTATTCCTTGACCAATAGTGAATGGTATTTGGTATACAACTAACTCAACATCCCTTCCCTGGGGGATATTATAGACAGTGCTATTCTGTGTTGTAGTTACCTTCTTATTGCTGGCACAAAACACCCAACCAAAAGCACCTGATGGGAAGAATGTTTTTATTTTTGGCTAACAGTTGACATGGGAAAGCCTGGTACGAGCAGAGGCTGGACATCACCTCTGCCACAGCAGACAGAAAATGGCGGTAGGACAGTGAACCAAGCTCTGGAAATGTAGATCTGGTTATAACATTCATGAGCCTACTCCCAACAACATACCTCTTCCAGAAAGCCTCCTAAGTTACCACCAGCTGGGGACCAAGTATTCGGAACACATAAGTTGATGGGGGACAGCCAACTCAAACCACCATATACCCAGAATTCTCCAAGCTCTACTGATCCCTAGTTCTGAAAAGAGTAACTTGCTCCATGAGGTTAACTTCTTTCTTCCTGGCCTTTCTTTACCGTCTTCCTGTTGAGGTTTCCTAGATCTCCCATCAAATACATCACTGCTGCTCTGATGTCCTTCTCAAAAGCTACTTCTCAAAGAGGGTGGCATACTTGAAACTGGTGAGAACTGAAAGTTATTAAAGCAGTTCCCATGGAAATGAAGCTGTAGACTTAAGCTTATTACTCAAGGTGGAGTCTCAGCTCCACCTCATTAACTGTGACTTTGACCCTAAATTTGACTATTTCTCAAATATCTACTTGTTTGAAATCACTATGATACCTCTGTCTAGGGATACTTTGAGGCTGGGAGGGAACAGTGCAGCTGGAGCCCTCAGCAGAGGAACTGGCACACAGTAAATTTGTAATTATATGTCATTTTACGGAATGATGGCTGGTCCACCAAATAATCATAAACATTTGAACCAAGCTGAACAAAAGAGGGTCAGTCGGACTTGTTGAGGCTTATCCAGAGTATAAATTTGTGGCCAGGCTGGAAAAGCTCTGGTCTTGCTGCCTGGGTGACAGGAGTCTTGCCCTTGCCAAATGACACCAGTCACACTGCATGTATGAGAGCAGGCAGAAGGCAGAATACACTATGCCTCGTTTTGTCTGAGTGAACAAACAAGAGTGTACTCCTCCAAGGGAACCATTAAACTCGAATAATTACAAAAACTTAGTACACTGGGTTTCATGACCTTTTGAAAAGAAGGGAACACTGTTTTATCTGTTCCATATTAATGCTTGTTTGCTCCTTGGATGGGAGATTGACTCTTTAAGTTCTCATAGCTCATGTCCTTGTGTGTAGAAAGGAGATGAGAATGGACATCCTTAAATGGATAAGATGCCATCAAAGGGCTATCCTAAAGATCCCATGACACATAACATATAAAGAGAACCCTGCAAGGTAAATAAAATGTAAAAAGTAGCCAACAGATATTTATTGTTTTCTCTCCTCTGTTGGCACTTCTCCAGACCTGATAAAATGGACAGGAAGTTGCTTCTATCAACCTGTAGGAAACAGGGCATTTGTCAAATCTGAAGACAGTCATTAAACTGGCAGACACATTACAGCAGGCATGACAATTGTGTGACATGTGTGTCACCATTTCCCCTTCCACAATCATGGCAGACATTACTTATTATTTATATTCAAGTCATTGCTCCTTTCATTTGAGTTTGGGTATTGTCCAAGAATCTTTTCCAGCAGAGCACTCAAGGCAACCATTATGAGCTGATCAAATTTGGCATACAGGATGGAAATTACTTGCCCATCTCTGGTGTGTGTTTAAGAACAGTGGAGTTTAGCACAAGATCTGGTACTTGATCAATACTTAATAAACTGATGACTAAAGAAAAAAGGCAATGGGTTATTTAATGCTGCACTCACATCTTCATTAGACAATCTTGTTCATAAATCAAGGCAAATTCTCCCAGCTCCTCGCCTAAATGTGGGTCTTTGCTTAGTAGACTCCCTGGGATCCCTGTAAGTATAGGTACCTGGGAGCTTCCGCTGAATTATACATGTTGATGTGATCTCGTCTTAGGAGATGAAAATGCCCAGGTTACAGCCTTTCTGTCAGCGCTGGCTGCTCTGAGACTTTGTGGAAATGGAAGCTACCTGAGGAGCTTATTCTGAAGACTAAGGGGAAATCCTTAATTGCCAGGACATAGCTGACTATTTTCTGGCCAGGAGGTGCATCTCAAAGCTGTAAGGCAGGAGTTTGCAACTGAGTTGTAACACCAAACCTGATGGTGATCTCCTTAGGAAATTGGTTTTAGCTGTAGGAATGACTGCCCTTTAAAGCATAAAGACCCACAGCAGACATCAGGGCTACAATTGCAAGCATCCCATGCTACTAATCGCTGCAAGATTGATTCTTGCTTCAATGTTTGCCTTCTTCTACTGCAAACTTCCAAGTATTAATGGTGTTTATACAATTACAAAAGTTAAACATGTTTCTTATAAATGCAAAGACTATAAAGGAACCAAAATTATTCAGAGTATTAAAATCTGGGCTATTTTCCTCTTGTCACTTTTCTTTGCATATTTCAGTATAATTATGTTTGCATGTTATAGCCAAACAACCTATCTCCTGTTTTTTTTTTTTTTTCAGCTCATCTTATAACATAGCATTTCTCCATGGCTCCATAAACCCTCCACATCTCAGTTGTGGCATGAATGTTCCAGCTGATGCTATGTTTTCATTTACTTCATCACAAGGCATTGTTGTGCAAAGTTAGACTGTCTCTGATGTTTGGATACTGCTAGGATGACTATGCATTTAGGCTTTGTTTTCTAGATGCAGGAGGTTTCTTTGGGTCACATTCTCTCTCTCTCTCGTGTGTGTGTGTGTGTGTGTGTGTGCGTGTGTGTGTGTGTGCATGTGCATGTATATGTGTGTATGTATATGTATATTATTTTATTTATCTATATGATATAAAATGAATAAAGTATATATATCTTCTGTGTAGAGCTCAACTAACCTGTAGACATGTATGTCCCGATCAAGGCATAGGCCATTTCCAGCCTTCCCAAAGTTCTCTTTATGGAGCAGTTTTATTCTTCTCATTTAGGCAAACAACAGTAGTAGCTTCCCCCTTAGGCCCTATGACTTTCCCAGCTGAAAGCTTTTGACTCAGTTTTCAGTACCAGATATAAATTCTCTGGTGGAATGGACCCCCAGTCCAGTTAGAGCGCAGTTCGTTAGCCTCCGTAGCGGTTACGGTACTGCTGCACTGGTCAGCACGTGTTGCCATGGTATGATGTGTAAACGTAAATTCTTACAGCTGAGAGAGAAACACACTTCTTTCTTGGTCTTTTCAGATGTAGAACATCATGGCGGTGTTAGACTACCCCAGCGCATCCTTAGCCCTGCTGTGGTGGTGCACTGCTTTGGGGAAGGTCCCCGCACAGCTTCTCAGGGGCGTTGGTGCATCCTGGACGGGAACATGGGAGAGGTGCTGTTCTAACCCGTGTGGTGATTTGTCCTCTTGCTCCTGTCCTTTTCTCATTGATGAGAATGTTTAACGATAACATGCATATTTTCTATCCAGTTTACAAATGACTTTGTTTCAGCCAGCAATGTTCTCACATTCTGGTAATTATGGAATTTTGCATAATTAATTTGCTAAATGACAACTCACCAGGGACAATAAACTAATGTGGATTTGAAAATAATAAGTCTGTATATACAAATATGTACATATAAATAAAGACATGTAAGTAAAAGATAATATAAATAAAAAAATTCTCCCCTAAGTACTCTTTGCCTCTTCCCCAGAGACTCCTAATCACCCACTATTACCATTGCCATCATTTCTAACACACTGAGTAATTATTGTGGCCCTGAGTTTGCCTAAATTATTGAGATACATCAATTCATCTTCACAAGAACTCTCCCCCTGTTTTCCAGATGAGGAAACTGAGACCACATCAGTGCAGAAAGGAAGTTGAGGCCTGAGCTTTGGGCCCAGAGTGGCTTCCTCTAGAGGTGGTGCATTTATTTAATCTTCACGTCAGACTTCTCTAAGAAAGCCATTTACACTCTGAAGGTTTATGGGGTGGCGACTTACTCATCTTACATTTATATTTTGAAATAGTATGTATCAATTCTAGAAAGAAAAAGAAGGCTGCATTTTTATTGGTGAAGTGGGATAACCCTGTGTTTTACATAGCTGAAAAACAAATTTGGGTTTTGTGGCATTCATATGTTAATGGCTTGGCTGAGATATAATTTACATGTGATAAAGAGTGACCTGTTTCAGTATGTTTACAGTTATATAACCATCATTATGGTCTAATTTTAGAACACTTTAGTCACCCTTCAAACAACCACGTGTCCATCAAAGGTGCCACCCACACTTTCCTCTCAGCCTCTGGCAAACGCTAAGCTTCTTTCTGTCTCAGTAGGCTTTTCGGTTCTAAACATCACACACTGATCAAGTCATCTGGTATATGGTCTTCTGCGCCTGGCTTCCTTCTCCAACATATGATGGTTTTGAGGCTCACCACGAAGTCATGTGAAGCAGACCACATTCCTTTATGGAGCTGAGCAGTCTTTGGGTGCAGCCCCCATATTTTCCCCATGCTATGCATTTCCCACACTCCCCCTGTTTATTGGGGTTAGTGTACTCAAAACTATCTCCTTTCCACCTCTTCCCAATCCCTACTTTTGGTCACTCCTTCCTCTTTTATTTCTTGCTCTGTCTCTTCTAAAATCTTCACTGTTTCATTTTGTCATACTATCCAGAATTCTTCTAGACCTACTAGAAGGGAAGAGCCCAGAACCATATTTCCCTTATGGACAATCAACTGGGCTCACACCATACTCCAAAAAAAAACCCGTTTCCTGAGTAGTGTCAAAGATTACCTTGGGACTTTCTTACAGGGATCTATATTTCCCTATTCTAAAACCAGAAATATTACATTTATTTCTGTTGATATTATAATGTATTCTGGTACATGCTAAGGCCATCAGATGCCCACCTTGTATGGACACATGCATGAATCTATTTAGTTGTTCATTCTGGTTTATTCCAGAGGAATTATTTTTGTATTTGGTTAATCCAATCTCTCCCTTCCATTTTCTCACCATTAAAAATAAAGACCCATAGTTTAATTGGTACTGGATTTTAAGCTAATTTCATAGAAACTTTTTATTTTATATCCATCTTCACACTCAAAACCACAGTGTTTATTTGCAGGCAGGTGTGTTTACACAGTACAGTATGAGTTGGAAGAGACTTTTTAAAGTTTTCTTGGGGTTGGTGGTACAGCTCAGAGGAGGAGTGCTTGCTTAGCCAATGAAAAATCTTTGTCAAAAAGGTGAGAGGAAGAAAGGAGGAAAGGAAAGAAGAAAGAAAAAAAGGAAGGAAAGAGGAAGGAGGGAGGGAAGAAAAAGGTTTTCTTCATAATTCTTGAGTCTTATTTCCCAAGTTATTAAACAAATTGCTTTATTTCTAGTGTTGTGACTATTTCCCTCAGGTTCTTTTCAGGGTCATTAATGCTACTTTAGAGAAAGGTTGTATTGCGGAGTTGTTTCCAGTTGTGTACTAAATACTCTCACTGATTCTAGTAGCGCTCTCTCGCATACTTTCTTTTTTTCTCTTTCTCCTTCAGTCTTTCCTTCCTTCCACTCTTCCTTCCTGCTTCTCCTTTCCTTCCTCCCCTCCCTTCCTCCCTCTTTCCCATGTCCCTCCCTCTCCCTCTTTTTCCTCTCTCATTAGGTTCTTTTTATTATGAAAGCAAACCATTAACAGAAGCCTTTTTCCTTTCCCAAGCTTCCACTGACTATTTTGTTTTCCTCTGCAATGCATTTATAAGAACTTCTGCAGTTATTTAGAGGTTATAATTTTGCCCCTTTCAATAAGTTTTTGTTTAATAGTTGTCATTATATTCAAGTGATTTCTTTTTGTTAACATTTTACTTAGAGCATCACTAAAAATGTAATCACAAAGCTTCTCGGCTTCATCTTGAACATACTGATGTCATCATGAATGATGTTGAGACCTTACATGGTTCAAACTAACCTTGAATTCCTGGAATATAGTCTAAGTGGTCATAATATATTACTCCTTTAATGCTGGTCATTTAATCAAGAGACTTGTCCTTGTGCATAAGTAAAATTTTATTTACTTTTTGGTGCTATCTTTACTAGAATGTTGTATTAGTTATTTGTTTTTATTATATATGTTTCTGTCTTTGATATACTTTCTTGCTGGGGATTTAATCCTGAGCCTTGCACATGCCAGACAAGTGCTTCCCCACTGAGCTACATCTATGGCCTCAGCATTACGTTTTTAAAGGATGAAGAGCTCCCTCCTACTTTCTGTGGTACAGATTATCCTGGCTAGCACTTCAGATTCATTCCTAGGGAGAGCTGTGTTTAGATGCTGGTCCCTGACACAGTCGGGTCAAGTGCATAGCAAATTCTGGAGTCGGAGCTTGGATATCGTCAGTTTTTAGTCTCACAGATGACTGTGCCATACGGTGAAGTCTGAGAAATCCTGTGTGGGATTTGGAATTTTTCAAATAACAGTGGGACATTTTGCTTGGGGAAGACGACATGTGTGTCTTGTTTATAGCAACTAGTTTCCTCATGTTTCCTGCCTCACTTGAGGTCATTTTTATTTTGTTTTCAGGAACTTAGCTGTGGTAGTTTGAATAGATGGCCCCTAACATTGTCAGGGTTTTATTACAGCTTGAGATTTAGATCTGCAGCCACCTGAGGGGAGGTGGTGTCACTGGTGGGATCTTAGGGTCCAGCCCTTAGGTGAGGTGATGGATTTAAGATTCCAATCTAAAGATACGCAAAGTGCCTTCTTCAGTCTGGAGTGCCTGAAGGGTGCTGTGTGATATGGCTCCCCCCCCCCGCACTCTCTCTCCTTGGTCCTTTAAGAGGCGGCCAACTTCTTTGGTCATTATGGAATTTCCCCTGAATCTGTAAATTCCTCCATAACTGTACCTGGTTTAAAACTTCATCTCAACAACCAGAGGCTGCCTACTACATTAGCTGTTTCTTCTACATCATCAAAGGGATAGTGGTAGAATTATACATGGCCTATGCTCTGTTATTTTCTTTTTCTCTAAATGTTGTTGCTTCTTTTTGACAAAACAATATTCCTTTTGTCCTAAATCAGATTTGTGGAGAGCTTAATCTGGTATATTTAAAAAATATTTTAATTATTTGAGAGAGACAGTGAGAGAGAGAGAGAGAGAGAGAGAGAGAGAGAATGAGAATGGGCATACCAGGTCTTCCACCAACTGCAAATAATTCCAAACATATGCACCACCTTGTGCATCTGGCTTACGTGGGTTCTGGAGAATTGAACCTGGGTCTTTAGGCTTCACAGGTGAACAACTTAACCACTAAGACATCTGTCCAGTCAGTATATTTATTTTTTACATGACCTTTTTGAAGGTCTGGAGATGTAACTCAGTGGTAGATCACTTGCCTAATATGTGCAAAGTCCTGGGTTCCATTCCCAGTACTGCACAAACTCATACATACGTACGTATGTACATACATACACTCATACATGCACACATACATATGTAAATGAACAAACTTTGAATTTTTTCCCTTTTGCCATTGTTTGCTCTTTCTAGGCCACTAAAGTCAGCTGTGACCATGATTTCCTGTCTAAAATTACTTTTAGTATGCTCTTGCTTGTCATTGTTTTTGAGACTGGGTCTCCCTATGTAGCTGAGGTCTGAACTCAAGATCCTCCTGCCTCGACCTTTCTAGTGCCGTGTCCATACTGTGCACTGCTTCGCCTACTTTGTTCTTATTTATCTTCTTTATTTCTTAACAAATCTGGCTGTTTTATCAGTCACTGGTTATAATGAAGACATTGTAGGCTGCTAATTTTCCTGTGGCTACAGCTTTTGTTGTATAGATTTTGTTATAAATTATTCTCTTTTTCATGCCTTGAGAAGGTTGCATTATATGGTGTCAGATTGTGTTTCTCAATTTTTCAGTTATCAAAAATAAATAAAATAAAATGAAACATTTCTAATACTATTAGATTATGATCAGAGAGAATTTGGCATAAAACCCTCTTATTTCATTTACTGAGGTTTTCTCTATGTCTAGGCATATAATAGACTTCATGATTAAAAGAAAATGATATTTATTTTCTGTTAAGGTAAGTATGTTTCTCTGTGAGTCTATGGAATTGAGTTTGCAGGTTGCACGATGCATTATCTCCAAGTCCTACCTCATTTTTATTTCTGTTTATCTGCTTGCTATGGAAAAGAGGTATATTGATTGTTTCAAATATGTATGTATTTATTTTATCATGTCTTCATTGTTTTTCTAATAGTTTTCAGTGCTTATATGTGGTGTTGCTATGTGCCCAGTGCTGCAGGAGGACTTTTAAATAAATATTCATATCCATCACCGAAGTCCCAGGACAGTCCTCACAGGAGGGTTCCCTGTTCTCCCGGCTTCACACATTCAGAGAAGCACAGACATAAACAACTTGTCTTGAGGTCCCCAAATTGGTAAGAACAGATGTGGGAGCTGAGGATACAGCTCAGTGGGTGAAGTGCTCGCCTTGCAAGCATGAGGACCTGAGCTCAAATCCCAGAAACGTGTAGAAAAACACAGAGCGTAGTGGCATGCACTTGTAATCCAGCACTGGGCTGGAAGTAGAAACAGGGTATCCCCAGGGCTCACTGGTCAGCTAGCTAGTCTGGCTTAATGAGAGGCCAATGAGAGGTCCAGTGTCAAAGGAGGTATACAGTGTATCTGAGGTTATCTTCTGTTCTCCATATGCATGTGTACACATATGTATGTGCACACACAAGATGCATATACACATGTATACCACAAGCACACAAACAGAAATTTAAAAAAAAAAAAGGATGTGGGATTCAAAGTTGGATGGTGTGCATGAATCTTGTCCACCACACAGCCTCGCATCTGATATCTGTAGCCAGAGTGCCATCCCTCCTGCCCGTGTCTCCTCATCCATTGTGTTTGAATTAAGTGGCATTTTTATTTTATTATTTGTTTTGTTTTTATTTATTTATTTGAGAGCGACAGACAGAGAAAGAGGCAGAGGCAGATAGATAGAGAATGGGCATGCCAGGGCCTCCAGCCCCACTGCAAATGAACTCCAGAGAACGTGTCCTCTTGTGCATCTGGCTAACGTGGGTCCTGGGGAATCGAGCCTCAAACTTGGGTCCTTAGGCTTCACAGGCAAGCTCTTAAGCACTAAGCCGTCTCTCCAGCGCCATTTATTTTTTTAAATTTACAGATCCAAACAGCATTTTTTTTGTGTACTTAAAAAAGAATAGAACTAGAATTATTTGCTCAGTCCACAGATAATGCTCAAGGGCATAAGGAAATCAGACTCCATCAACAGCTTTGTCTCAGGTAAACGTCATGCACGGCTCTAGGTATCATTGCTTTGGCCACGTCTTTTCCTAGCCAGCCTGTTGAAATGTGTCCCTTTCCACTCACTGTGTCAGATCCCTCCTTGTTCATCTCCTTCATTGTGTTCCACTCTTTCTGACACTGCTTAGTTTGCTATCTGTTTACTTTCCCATCTTCGTTCTTCTGCCCTACTGGAGGACCCAGGTCCACAGTAGAGGGAGGCTTTTATGTCTGATTCACAGTTGAATTCCCAGCAGGCAGCAGGCTCCCATCCTGGTATCAAGCAGGTTCTCAATAAATAGTTGGAGATTGAGATTTGTTATAGTCTGCAATCAGGGCTTGGTGCCCATAAGTGTTCAAGTGTTCACGACTGGTCCTTGCTGTCTCCATCACTGCCATCACCATTCTTGTTGCTGGTGGTCAGAAACCTGGGCACGAGGCTGGGGAGATGGCTCAGCCAATAAATTGCTTGCTGTGTGAGTGTGAGGACCTGAATTTAGGTCGCCAGCACCCATGTAAATTCTGGGTGAATGTAACAGCCTACCTATAATCCCAGTGCTCAGAAGACACAGACAGGGGATCCTTCTGGCAAGCGGGCTAAGACTAGACAAACTGGGGAGCTCTGTGTTCAAGTGAGAGACCCTTGCTCAAGCAAATAAGGTAAAGAGTGACTGAGCAGACACCCCGAATCAGCCTCTGGCCTCCAGGTGAATGCACATGGTTACACACATCCCTCCCACGACGTGTGCTCACACACACACACGTGAACAAGTATTCACACATGTGTGCACACCCCCAACACACACCAAACAAATTGAAAAAAAACAAACAAACAAAAACAACTAACACCGGAGTCCCTGGAACCAGATCCAGCAAGACGGCACATGTCAAACACTGATTTCGGATGAGAGAATACAGACTCAGACAGGGCCCTGGGCGGTGTCTCCTTTTCACTCAACAGAACTTTGGAAGCCGACTTCCCAGGGTCAAGTGCCATTTCCAAACAAGACCAGAGAATCCTCAAGCAGGGCACCAGTTTCTTCCTGTTTGCATCTAGTGTTTCTCATATCCCATCTCTTTCCTTCAGCTTCCCCAAAACACGGGTGGCTCGGGATTTGGACACTGGTTTTCCTCGGTCTCCAGGAAACTGTGGTCAGTTATTTGCTAGCCAGAGCGCCCTCTGCTGATCGAAGATGCTGATGACTTGGAAACAGGCGACATTAAACAGCCCAGCCGGATGGCTGGCGGGTCTGGACAGGTCTGGAGGCCGCTTCCTTCCCTCTCTGATGGGGTGATGGACAGATGATGTCTGCCAAGGCTCGCGGGCTTCGGGGGCTCCCCTGACCCCAAATGCTCCGGAATGCTCGGGCTTGCCAGGCACTACTTAGAAACGGCGGGGATCCTAGAGCTGGAGGGGTTCTATGCGCAAGGGTCACATCCACACTCACACACAGGTGAGCCACCTGCCTGAAAGCAGCACTTAGGGGGAGTTTAAATTTTCCATTAAGAACAAAGGCAGGTCAACGGGCAGCACTGGGTTAAAACAGGCTCTATAAACACAAGAAACAGACACATGATTAAGGTTAAAGAGAGAAATCCTATACTTCACTAAATCACTACATTTTTGACTTAGTCTGAAGTTTATTTAAAGTCAGAAGGATGCCTTTGGAGTCCCCTTCTCCAGAGCCCTGTAGTGGAAAGAGGGTGTTTCTTTACAGTGCCACCAGGTTGTAACCTGCGGACTCTCCTTCCACCTCCCATTGACCATGACCACTCCTTCACATAAAATAGAGGGATGTTGATATACATTGCCCCACTTCCCTGCCCCAGCCCTGAAAGACATGCATCTTCTCCTTCACTGTTCCTACTTGACAATACCGAGGTTGAATGACATGAGCAACCTGCTTACAAATCACAAGCCCAGGTTGCTGAGGTGGGGTTTGAACCTGGCTTTGCACTGGGCTCCACTGCTAATATTCTCATCGCTGAGGAATGTCTGCAGCTCACTTCACCTGCTCCCCCACCCCCGTGATTAGTGTTCATTCCACAGACAAAGTTTGCGCAGTAGGTAGCCCTAAACCGAGCGTCAGCAAGAGTAAAGGTGAATAAATGACAGACACAAGGTCTTACCTTTTGAAATAGTTCAGTTTTCAAAATCCAGAACCAGGGCTGAAGGGATGGCTTAGTGGTTGAGGCACTTGCCCGCAATGCCTAAGGACCCAGGTTCGATTCTCCAGGACCCACATAAGCCAGATGCACATGGTGGTGCACACGTCTGGAGTTTATTTGCAGTTGCTAGTAGCCCTGCAGTGCCCATTCTCTCTCTCTCTCTCTCTCTCTCTCTCTCTCTATATATATATATATATATATATATATATATATATATATATATGCTTCTTTCTTCTTTCTCCCTTTCTGTCTCTAAAAAAAAAAAAATCCAGGGCTAGATTTTGTGCCTCTCTACGAGACAGCATTCTCTGACTACTTCTTTCTTTCTTTCTTTCTTTCTTTCTTTCTTTTTTTTTTTTTTTGAGAAAAAGTCTATGTAACACAGGCTGGACTTAAATTCATGATCCTCCTGCCACGGTCAGTCCCACGTGCTGGACTTAGAGGCATGTGCCATCATGCTTAGTGATCTCTCTTTCTCTCTCCCTCTCTCCGTCTGTGGTGTGTGTGTGTGTTGTAGACATTGACTATCTTCCTCAATCGCCTTCCACCTTAATATTTTTGTTGTTGTTGTTGTTTTGAGGTAGGGTCTCTAGCTCAGGCTGACCTGGATTTCATTCTGTAGTCTCAGGGTAGCCTTGAACTCATGGCGATCCTCTGCCTCCTGAGTGCTGGGATTAAAGATGAGCACCATCACGCCTGGCTCACCTTAATTTTTGAGACAGGGTTTCTCACTGAACCTTGAGCTCACTGATTAAGGTTGACTAAGTGGCCAGTGAGCCCCTGGCTGTCCCCCTCTGTCTCCCCAAGTGCCAAATCAGCTTTTTCCTAGGAGCCGGGGATCAGGTTTTCATACAAGTTCTTTACAAAGAACTCATCTCTCAGCCCCTGTGTGTTAGTCCTGAAGGCAAACATTTATATGAGTTTTCACCTTTAATTCTTAAGAGAAACCTGAGATAAGGGCTCTGTTATTTATGGATGAGGAAATTGAGGCACAAATGTTAACAATGGATCCTCACGGGCTCGTATGCCTCAGGCCTGGCCAATCAATTTCTCATCCACTGTACACACTGATGCTGGCCATGTTAACCTTGTCAGGTCGTGTCCCCCTGCTCTGTCCAACAGTTTCTTGAGGGTGAAGGCCACACTTAGGGTTTCCCTTACGCTATCTAGTTCAGGGATAGGCACATTGAAGAACTCAAAACTACTCTATAACCAATTTCCTCTTCCATGCTGGAAGATGCGCATTGCATGCCAAGATTTGGGGTTTGGGATGGGGAGAAATGTCACAAATCAGGCAGAACTTCTTCGGAGCTTGGTCCCTTGGGAACCATAGCATGGGAGCGTGGGAACATATTTAAAAAGAAAAGTCCTTCGGGGGGTTCTTCATCGTCCCCAAATTTCACTTGCCCAGCATGGTGCCTGGCATCTAATAGGTTTCATGCATCTTTGTGGAATGAATAAGTGAGCTTTAAAAATCCCAGGGACTCTGTAGCCACCACCACAGCCTTGGGTAGTGAGTGGCATGGCTCTGTCCCACCCAGCAAGGCCACGTACCACCTTTGTGCCACTGACAAAATAACGAAAGGCAGGACTTTTTTTTTTTTTTTTTTTTAAGGCAAAGAGGCTGTGCCTGCATGCTGTGGCTCAGCAAATTTGGAATGCCCACTTGCTGGTCCCGGGGAGTATTGGCCCCTATAGCTGTGTCCCTTCATACTGGGTTGTGCGTTCTAGACACTCCCATTCACCTCTTTGCACAGCCCCGAGCTGTCTGTTTTTCTGCTGTAAGATGTTTGAAGTGCTGTTTATCTCCGAGCAGAAAGATGATGACCTCAGAAGCTATCCCAGGTGGGTTTTCATGCAGCAAGCATCACAAAAACTGTTTACGACATCCTTAACCTGCCTGGAGCTTCTAAACCTCGTTCTTGGATGGATTTTTATGAGTCAGGATAAACGAACAAATGTCTTTGTTTTCCAGGAACTTGGGGCCTTGGATCTTTAACACTCAGTGAAGAAGAAGCAGAGACCCGAGGGAGCTGAATCAGAGCCTGGGCCCTGGAGGACTGTGGTGAATTGTGTCATGTGGAGGAAGCACAGGGCTCATCATCGTCGCTGCTTAAGGTAAAACCTTGAAGCAAAGCTAGGTCAGGGGACTGGGATGGCCAGCAGTCTTCCACACAGCCAGCGCTGGGGCTCTTTAAACAAACAGTGAACCCTTAGGGATCATCTCCTCCTGCCTCTCATTCAGCGAAAGAAACTGAGGTCCTAGGAGGGAGGTAACTTTCCCAGCTAGTGAGCCTCAGAGGCATAGAACAGGGCGGCCACTTCCCTGACATCCTGACCACACACAGCACCTGGCTCAGTGGTGGCCCCCGGATCTACACGTGGAGAACCCTGGGCTGGAAGTGAGGGAAGGAGACAAGCAGCCTCTGCCATAGAGGCTAGGCTTCTTGTGGTGCCCCAATGTGAAGGAGACCCTGTGGGAGGCAGAGAGAACCATGAAGTGGTAATTCTGAGTTCCTGGATCAAGCTATGCCTGAAGTCTTTCCTATATTCAATTATAGGATCCAGTAAGGTCTATTTTTAGAGTTAAACACAGTGCTTTAGTAGTTGGACTAAAAATATTTCCAATGCTACACATAACAGAGACTGCAGAGTGTTGGCTGAAGGAGATTGCCTCGCCTCTTGCGCTCTCTCTCTCTCTCTCTCTTCTGGGGAGATGGGCTGAATCCAAGAGGAAAGCCTCTGCGCCTGGCCACATACCCAGCTATGCTGCAGGCCTGTAAGGTGAACTCTGGTCTGGAGCTCAGAACCCCAGAGCAGCAGGTCCAGGAAGTATTTCCCTGTTGTCTGGCCCCACTGCCATGAGCCTATGTCCTTTGTGCATGTGTCTCTCTCTAGTGACATGGATCACATAACCTTTAAAAGCTCACTGTAGGTAAATGAGCCTTACTCATCTTTGGGTACCTGTACCTAGCCCAGATCTGACACCTCAATGCACCGGGGTGCTGGTACAATGGACAGAGCAGTTCATGTCTCTACACCATGTTTCTTATTGTCTGGTAGATTCTCTGTATATATTCCCATCTCTTCCGTTTAAAATTTAGGATGATATTCCAAAGGGCAGTGGGCACCATACAAAACATTCACTCAGGTCCTTAGCTCACGGGCAGAAGGTTTGGTGAGCTGAGATGTTCCCATGGGGCTAGGTACCTCAGGAGACAATCCTGGACTGTGCAGGAAAGGCAGAAAAACTGGCTCAGAGAGGGCTGGGGTGACACGAGTCCATGATGATATTCCCTTTAAAATCCCACTGACAGGAGGACAGAGCTTGTGTGCGTGCGTACGGAGGTGGGGGATAGTCCTGGTGGCTCAAGGTCACCAGGATGGACCAGGTCAGGATGAGAAAGTACAGCTGTTTGCAAAGCTTTGTGGGTTCCTCCAGTATCAGTGTCCCGAGCCCACAGCATCAGATGGGTGGAAAGAAGGCGTGACACGGGGATCGTGAGCCAGATGCTTCCCTCCCACTTCCCCGCTTGCAGCCTGGGAAGGTTGAGCAACTCCTTTAGCCACCAAGACACTCACTTGCCAAGTGAATTTGGAGGCTGTGGGCTTGTGAGTCCTTAGGGACTCGAGAAGTGACTCAGTGAGCGCTTAGTACATAGTTGGTTAGCCCCGGGGTAAGGGTGACTCTTGAGTCACCGCTGGTGCGGATTATTCCGGAGGGAGGGTCATTCAAAGCTTCGTCTCACTGTTTCAGGCCAGGGATCTAGGAATCTCGGGCTGCAAGAGCTGGGACCCCCTCGGTGCCTGGGATACTCCTGTTCCTGGCCTCTCCACCTGCCAGGCTCCGGGCGAGGACCACACATCTCCGGATTGCAAACTCCGCGCCGCCCGCGGTCCACCTCCCGCTCACTCGCGCTCGGAACTCGGGGTCTCTCCGTTGCCGAGCCTCCCCTTTTTGGGTCTGAATGAGGGCGAGGTGTGTGTGTGTTGGGAGGGGGGGAATCTCACGCCGGGCTTATCCATCTGTCCCCTACTTTCTGTCTGTCGTGGGCATGGGCCTGTGCACACCCCCAGTCTGGCTGCGCTCTCGCGGCGCGGGGTGGCGGGTGGCTGTCTGCTCCGATCGCCCCCCACCTTTTTCCTCTCCCTCCTCCTCCTCCTCCTCCGGCCCCGCCCCAGGCTCCTCCCTCTTCTCAGGGCCCCAGTCCCCGCCGCCCCCTCCCCACGCGCGTCCCCTCCCCCAGGCTGGGGACCAGGGCCCGCAGGGAGTGGGGTGGGGGTGGAGGTTGGGGGCCAGCGCAGGGCCACCCCTCCCCGCGCCGTCCGCGCGCGCCGCGCCCCTCGCGGCCTCCCGCGCCGCCTCCCGCCTTCCCCTCCTCCCGGTGACGTCCGGGTCCCTGCCCGTCTGAAAACTCCGCGCCGCGGCGGAGGCGGCGGCGGCCGAGGAGGAGGAGGAGGTGGAGGAGGAGGAGGAGGAGAAGGAGGAGGAGGAGCAGGAGCGGCGGCGAGCCGAGGCGGCGGTGGCGGCGGCGGCGGCGGCGGGGCCCGAGCCTAAGCCCGGGACCGTGGACGAGCCATCCGGGCAGCGCGGGGAACGCCGCCCGAGCACGCCCGGCTCCCCGCGCCCCGCTCCGCCCGGGCGAGCGGTCGGAAGATGGTGGCGGCGCCGTGCGCCCGGAGGCTGGCCCGGCGCTCGCACTCGGCGCTGCTGGCGGCGCTCACCGTGCTGCTGCTGCAGACGCTGCTCGTGTGGAATTTCAGCAGCCTGGACTCGGGCGCCGGCGAGCTGCGCGCCGGAGCCGCCGAGCAGCCGCCCCCGGCCCCCGCGCCGCGCCGAGAGCGCCGGGACCTGGCCGCCCCGCCGCCCGCAGCCCGCGGAGGAGGAGGAGGAGGACGAGGAGGAGGCGGCGGCGGCGGCGGAGCTCGGGGGCCCCCGGCGCGCGCCAGGGGAGGCGGCCCCGGAGAAGCCCGCGCGCAGCGGCCGGCCGGCCGAGGGGCACCGCCTGCACGGACCAGGGTAAGATGCCCCCGAAGCGCCCGCGCCCCGAGACCCGCCCCACGCACCCCTTGGCCCCACAGGCCCTCCGGGGACCTGGTGGCTCCGCGGCCCCCAGGGCTAGCTCTCTCGCGCCCTGCCCCAGCCCCAGTCCGAGGACTGCCCCCTAGGAGAGGCGCTGCGAGGTGCCAGTTCGCTGCCACTCTTGTTGGGCGCCCCACTTGCTCTCTTGGGTGGGGACGTTTGGTGCCTTGCCCTCTCTCTCTCTCCCTCTCTCTCTGCTCCGAGTGCGTGCAGAGGATCATGCCCGGTTCGGTTCCTCAGCTGCTGCTCTGTTTAGGGGCGATTCTCCAAGCAGTCTCTGTGGGTTTTGCTACAGACAGCCCAGTCTTGTTTACCCTGGCTTGGAAGGGTATTAAGTCCCCTGCCGCGTCCCTGAGTCAGTCTTGAGTCTTGGGTGCCCAGTCTGTCTGACTTTGAGAGTGCTGCTTCTCCTTGTGGATGCCTGCTCCTCTTGTCCACATCTTTCTCTGCCTCTAACCTCGCTCACGAGTCCTTGCTGACTTCACCTCTCCTCCGGCTGCAGCTTCAGGGCACTGTCCCCTGTCCTAGCCCGTCTCTGACACAGGGTAGCCCGGCGCCTTCGCCTCCTGCCTGCCCAAGCGCACCGTCACCGTTCCTTCTCTGGGCTTGCTTTGCCCTCCTTGGCTGTGGACAGTCACAGCTCTGAGAGGACTTCGGCAGATCTCCCGGGGCTAACTGGTTGGCTAGGCTGGGGAACTGACTTGTCCTCCCCTGTCCCCAACTTCTTCGAGGGGGTCTCTTCTTCACCACCTTGTGAAGGCCACCTGGCTGAGCCCCACTGAGTTGGAGAAGGAGGTCACGAGCCAGTGCCTCCTCTGGAATGGGACATGAATATCTGTCTTAAGGACAATGTGATGGGCTGTGTGCTTGTCTGTTTGCTCCTCACCATCCCCCCCCCCGTAGGAATTTTCCTAGATCCCAAAGGACACCAGAAAGTAAGGGAGTGCTTCTAGGTTCTGTAGGGACAGGTTTGTCACGTCGAGAGCCCTCCCTGAAGACTGCCTTCCTGCACGGAATGTCTTGCTTTCTGATGCACCGAAGTTCTTTGGAGTTGGCATGACCCTTTTTTGCCAGAGAGACTCTTTGTGCCAGTGGGCTGTGGCAGCTTCCCGAGGTGATCTGATGGCATTTTGCTACTGCTGTACGGCTGGCAGCGGCAGATCTCCCCCCCCCACCCTTGTTTGCGGGACAGGGTGGAGTGCAATTATATAGATGGAGACCCCGAGTATTCTCAGTAAGAGGAGGGCTCCTGGAGTTGATCCTGATGTGGTCCAGAACCGACACAATCCCGAGACCTTTCTGTACTTGGAGATCTCTGGAGAGATGCCTGGAAGGGGTTAGAGGCAGGCGGTGCTGGCCCAGTGTGGGAGCCTTCAGAGTAGGCCTGGAGAGGGGCGGAGCATGGGACTGACCGCACCCTTGGCATCTGGGACTCAGGAGATACTTCTGGGGTGCAGAGACCACCTGTTGAGATAAGAAAGGAGAGGAAAAGGTAACCAGCTGGCTGATTTCTTCATAGCTCCCAGATGTTCTGAGCAGCCCTCCACAGGCCCCCCTCCTGGGGAGTTTAGCTCAGGATGTACTAGCCCAGCCTCCAGGAGGCTGCATTTGGGAAGGTTGGTAGCAGAATGCCACTTCTCTTTTGAAATCCCTTTTGGAATCTAGCTGGGCAGTGGAGTTGCGTAGCTTCTCTGTAATCCTAAGACACTTCATCTGTAAATCTGATGCTTTCCCTGTGCCTCCGCTTACAAGTACCTCCATCTCATCCCCTTCCTCTATAGATAGGCATGTTTGTATATTTATTTTTCCCATTTTGTTTACTTTTGCACCTTTCCCTTCCGGCAGCTGTCTGCAGTTGTATGCACCGGGCGGTTACTCCTGGGCTTGTGTTTTAACTTATTGGTCATCTGTCTCCTCTCTCTCTCTTCCCCACCCCTAACCCACACCCATGGCTGTTGGACCCTAAAACTGCTTTGTATATATTCTGGCTGCAGCCGTGGCTCTGTCCTCTGGCTCTGACCACACCAACCCCTACCCTTTCATGAGACTTAAGAAAACCAGAAGGGGGCAGGCTGTTCCCAAAGTCCATCAGAGCTGGGGCCTGGGATACAGGGAAGGAGAGCCGGAGACTGGTCACAATCCCAGAGGCCCTTGCAACGTGTGGCTTGCTTGGGCAGCCTGCATGTGTGATGGTTTCAAGGGCTTCCTAAATGTCCATTCAGGTTGACACACACACACACACACACACACACACACACACACACACACACAGTGATTTTCCAGGTGGTTCTTGTTAAAGGGCCATGGAGGCATATATTTGGGTGGCGATTCTTCATTTCTGGGCTTCATGGCTGGCAGGGTGGGGTGGGGTGGGCAATCATGGTCTGTGTGTGTGTGTGTGTGAGACAGTGTCAGGCAGGCCCTGTTGACCAGAACATTTCCCAATTCAGACCTCTCAGCTTCTCTCTGCCTGCCCTCCACAGTTTCTGAATATGTGCACCCTTTAACTTTGGGGCTCTGTGCCCCGGGGGAAGTTCCTGATATTTTGGAGGTTACGAAGGAGGGCAGGAGCGTGCGTTTGCACATGGACAGTGCCAGAGGTCATGCGTGAGGGTGGCAGTGAGACGGGCATGTCTACGGAAGATTGGCAGCTGTCTACTCTCACATGTTGGCATGACTGTGGATTACAGCGAGGTTTGTGGCCATGGCACTGGTTTCTCATTGGGTCTCCAGCAAGCCACGGACTTTATTGAAGTCTTGGAATCTAACATCAGAAAGCAGGCTCAGTGATGGAGGGGAGGAGAGTTCCGGGATGAAGGACTATTAAAAAGATCAGCCTTCAAAAGATTGTCGATGGATTTGGTAGAAAAATGAAAGCTGTGTGTTGATGTAATGGTATTTCTTTCCTTTGGGGTGCCCCTCTGTCATTTTTTTTAATCACATTTATTGCTTGTGCCCAAAGATATATTATTATTTATTTAATAAGTTTCATTTAAGACATCTAATTATTTTTGTCCTTGCCTGCTCTATAACACGCTTAAGGTAGAATGAAGTTTTTGTATTAACCTACCCCGTTTGAAATGTTGATTTTTCTGTAGAAATTCCTCATTCTTCACATTACTCAGATAACTTAGACTTTTTCAGACATTGGCAGTGACTTTGAACTATGGTTCCCTGCACCCACAATGCCTGTGGTGACAGCAGCCTTGGAGGCGTAGCTATTCTTTCTATACAAATGTTTGGAGACCAGAGAGAACAGAGGGCATTTTATTGGCAGTTCACCCCCTCCCCACACACTCTCAGTGGAGTTTGTTTTGTTTGAGCAAAGCATTACACTTTGTATACAGAAATATGCATCACTGAACAATATTTATCTCACTGCAAATGCTGCCATCTGCTTAAACATTGGAAAATGTTAAATAAAATAAATAAAAGTAGAAATTAATCTATCTATCTATATATATACTTTATTCATTATATTCTATATAGTATGATATGCTATATATGGTATAGTAAACATTAACTGAAATGCTTAGAACCAGAAGTGTTTCAAATTTGGAATTTCTAAAAAAAATTTCAGGTGTTAGCCTAAAATAATGAGTTGGTGGGGATGGGACACAAGACTGAACACAAAATTTATGTGTCTGCTTTTGCAGTATGTGTGTGCGTGTAGTATGGGGTGGTAATAGGCAGCATGCGCAGACATTTGCGCCTCCTTTGCGCATGTGTGGAGGCCAGAGGAGAATTGCTCATCCACGGAATTTCCCGAGACAGAGTCTCTCTGTACCTGGAGCTGCCCTTTTCCATCTGACTGGCTGACCAGTGAGGCCCCAGCTCCCCACAGGACTGGGGTTACAAGGGTGTGGCCCTGTTCAACTTAAAAAAAAAAAAAAACCACGTGGTGCTGGGAGCGGAACCCAGTAGAGCTCAGGCCCTGCTAGGCTCATGTGTGCACCGCAAATGGAAAGGCAAGTGCTGTTACCTGCTGGGCGGTCTCCCTAGACCCTGCTGTCTTTTGAAATTTTATTTATTTGAGAGAGAGAAAGAGGCTGATAGAGAGCGAGAGTAAGCAAGCGAATGGGCATGCCACGGCCTTTAGCCACTGTAAATGAACTCCAGATGCATGTGCCACCTTATGCATTGTGTGGGTACTAGGGAATTGAACCTGGGTCCTTTGGGTTTACAGGCAGGTAGGTGCCTTAACCACTGTGCCATCTCTCCAGTCCTGTTTTTTTTTTTTTAGTTTTTTGAGGTAGGGTGGTAGGGTCTCATTCTAGCCTAGGCTGACCTAAAATTCACTATGTAATCTCAGGGTGTCTTTGAACTCATTGCAATCCTTCTACCTCTGCCTCCCAAGTGTTGGGATTAAAGGTGTGCGCCACTACGCCCAGGCTGTTCTGTTTTGTTTTGAGACAAGGTTGCACTGTGTAGCTCAGGCTGGCCTCAAAATTGTGGTCTTCCTTCCCTCAGCCTCTCCATTGCTGAGATTACAGGCACTTGTGGTGGCTCAAACAATTCATTTATGTGTTTTATAGGCCTTATGCACCTTGTAGCCAGAGGTGACTTTATACAGTCTATTTAGTGTGCTGGCATTTTAATTGAGGTCCATCTTAAGACAGGAAGCCTAGAATTTTCCGCTTGTCAGATGGGTGCTCAGAAACTTGGGATTTGGGAGCCTTGGTGATTTAGGGTACTTCACCTACATGTATGGACATGTGATGAACATATGTATGAACCTGCATATGCACATGTATATGAACCTGTATATGCACATGTATATGAACCTGTATATGCACATGTATATGAACCTGTATATAAGTGTATAAGCTCACTTTCCTTGTATTCTTCCCCCACTTTTCACATTCTGATTTATCAGTTCATATATTCATAATCCTGCGAAAGATTAGATAGTCAAATGCTAGTTTGCAGAAAGGAGCGAGCTGAGGCTTCAATTCTTATTTTCTGGGGATTTTCCAACGTCGATCCAGGGTCTTAATAGAAGACAATGTCTAGCGACTTGAGCTAGTGCGGAAAGTTGATAGCATTGCATCCTTGTATGAATGTGTCCCTTCAAGCCCAAAAATATCCTCAAGCCTCCCTCTGTCCTACGAGCCTGCCTGCCCCGCCAGAGCTGTCTGTGGTCAGCGGGGTGGTCATCCGCCTGTGAGCGGCAAACCAAGTGCATCTCAGTGGGGGACTGCACAGGGTGCAGGTCTCCCTGCCCTGGCTTCTGGTTATGCTGCTGCAGAGATACCACGTGTAGTCGCTCTTCCTTTGTATCATCTTGTTTCTGACCACCACCTACCAGGACGAAGAGCAGGTACTTGGGGGAAGATAAAATACGTAACAAACCCAAGTCAAAACAAAACCCAAATTGAAAGGGACAGATGTAGGGACAGAAATAAAAGCCACAGGAAATGTGTGCCAGGACCCTACGCATCTTGTGTGAAATCTAGCTTTTCACTGTCCTGTTTCCGTAATCCTGGGCAGGTTGGCCTCTCTCTGCTACTGTGTGGGTTATGCGAGGACGAAATGTAACAACAGTACACGTGAACCAACATGGGCCCAGCGTGTATCAAGGCTCCAACGAGAGCTGCTGTTCTGAGAAGGGAGTTTTTTTGGTGAGTTTGGGAATCAGCACCTGCGTTGATGCAGTTACTTGCTTTCCCACGTAAGAAGGGTTTGCCTGAGACCCAAAGTAGTGGAAAGCATAGGGTGCCTTTGGTGACTGTCAGCCTTGGAGCGGCATGGAGTGTGGTAGAGGGAAGAGTAGGCACGCTGCTTGAGTGCCAGTAGTAAAGCCAGACATAACCTGGGTGTTTTGCATCAATAACGTTACTAAGTTCTCTTGCAGGCTGGGGAAATACTTCAGCAGATAATGGGCTTGCTGCATAAGCACGAAGACCCGAGTTCAGATCCCCAGCACCCATGTAAATGTCAAGCAGGTGTGGCAGCTCACCCCTAGTCCCAGTGTTTGTGGGCAGAGGCAGGATCCCTGGGGCATAGTGAAGACTAGCAAAATCACCGAGCTCTGGGTTCAAGTAAGAGATTCTACCTCAGTAAATAAGGCAGAGAGTTATTAAAGAAGACACCTGATGTCAGCCTCTGGCCTCTACCCACATGTCCACATGTGTTCATGTGAGCCCCCTCACATCCATTTGAACATGTACACACCCCCATGCACACCACAAACCTACTACACACAATTTTCTTTGTCTTTAAAAACTCTCATTCTCTGTCTCTCTGTTCCTATATCGGTCTATACACCCTGTCTTTCCGCACATCATCTCCCTCTTCCCTCCTTGTGCAAGAATGTCAGTCTCGTACAAAAGTTGAAACTAAGAAAGTAAGGATGAGAGGATGGAAATGGCTAGTTATGGCACAGAAATAAAAGTGGGCTTTTCCAACACCATTGGACTGTGCCACGGGACCCTCCCAGCTTTGTGGGACCGCACTGCTGCTGCGTCTGCTCCCTAGGGAAAGGTTCAAAGAGGTGGAGCTGGTGATTGTGAGAGATCAGAGCTGCACTTGCCAAACTGGGAGGGAAACGCGGTCCGCTATCCAGGTTTCTGAGCTTATTGTCCGCATAGGTTTTTGAAAAATCTTCAGAACATCCATGTTCTTGCAGAAAATCATCACAGCACCTCAGAGATCCCTCAAGCACGGAGGATAGAGAAATCACTTGCATCAAACCATATCTCTAAGTAATATTGGATAATAATATCACTGGCAATGCCTGCCCAGCAGTTACGATGCTCCAGGAACTCCCCTCCCTCCCTCCGGCCCTGACCCTTGACACGGCTAGGACCTGTCCTACATATCTATGGGCAGTGACTCACTGAAACCTCCTGCTACAGTGGGGAAACTGATGCATAGCCACTTAGGCAGCTGAGATTCAAACCCAGGCAGTCAGGACTGTAAAGTGTCTGTTCTAATTCTTCTAGAGTCTCCATCTGACCTTGAGCCCCAGAACTCCTCCAAGGACTCAAAATGCTCAGCCCAAGGACAGGATCTTACCGTATTTTTAAAGTTTTATTGCAAACATTCAAAGAAAAAATGTGAATTATTTTCATGTACATATAGAAAATGGAAAGGTTAGTGTAATCAAGCACACTAACACACCTGTAATCTCACATAGTACCCCTTCCTTGGAAAGGGAGACAAGACAGAGCACTTAAAACTGTTCTTTTGACAAAAATCCTGACTTTGATAAATCTTTTTTTTTAAAAAAAAATATTTTATTTATTTATTTATTTGAGAGTGAGAAAGAGGCGGAGAGAGAGAGAGAGAGAGGGAGGGAGGGAGGGAGGGAGGGAGGGAGAGAGAACGCGCACCAGGGCCTCCAGCCACTGCAAATGAACTCCAGATGCATGGCCCCCCCCTTGTGCATCTGGCTTACGTGGGTCCTGGAGAATCGAACTGGGATCCTTTGGCTTTGCAAGCAAACACCTTAACCACTTGGCCATCTCTCCAGCCCTGATAAGTCTCTTGTTTATTTGTGTGTGTTGTTCATGAGTGTGTATGTGTGTCATGTGAGTAGGTGTACACATGTACATGGGGGTTTACTGTGTGCACATGCACAGGCCAGAGGTCAACATCTGCTGTCTTTAGTTGCTGCCCACCTTACTTACTCAGACAGGTTTCTCTCTCTGAACCTTGAGCTCACCAATTCAGCTAAACTACCCAGCATGCTCCAGGGAGCCTCCTGTATAAGATTCCAGATGCATGCCAATATACCTGGCATTTTTACACGGGTCCTGGGGTTCCAAACTCAGGCAAGCACTTCGCTCACCAAGTGATCTCCCTTGGCCCTCACTAAAACCTTAAGCACAATAAAATATTAAGCACAGTTCTCATATTGTATTTTAGACCTGTAGACATTGTTCAACTTGTATATCTGCTACTTCGGTCTCCCATCTCCTCCTTTCACAGCAGGAGTTTATGGTCCTAAAAGAGAAAGTATCACCCCCAGTGAAATGGACCATGGATCATGCGCATCCTTGGAAGTAATTGACCTTGGGATACGCAGTTGCATAGAGGGAGAGGTTCTGCATTCAGCTCTCTGTGGTCCAGGGACGAGGAACAGGAGGATGGTGCAAGGTCCCTGAGCCAGAGATAAAGCCCTGTTGCTGTTCCGCTGCTCTGTTCTTCAGTTGAACCACATTATGGTTATCTCTAGAGCCCCAGGGCCTGTCCTGAGAACCTGGGTGACATGGGACATTGCAGCAAGAGCTGTGTCTATGAACACAGGGTCTACATCATGTGGGCACTTCCTTCCGCCTGCAACGGAAACTACCCGTTTGCCCACAGATAGTCATCAGGTTGTGTCTCCCTGAGCCCTGCAGTTAGCTTGCTCCTGCCCTCAGTCACAGAGAAGGTGGTTACCTTAGCCTGGAGCAGGGAAACTGGCATCAATTAATTTCAGTCTGAAAGCCCAGGTCCCTGGCCAGATAGGGCAGAAAAGAGAGATATTCCAAAGTCTTTTCTTTCTGGGGGTGTCCCTCCTTCTAGGAACCCCTGAAGGTGATGAAGTGTCCTCTGAGACCCAGTTAGTCCCAGCCAGGTGACCCTGGCTTCTCTGGGCATCTAATTCAGGCTAATGTGTCAGAGGCTGCCTAAGGGGCAGTGAGGTAACAAGTGTTTGTGCCTCCTGCCGGGATTCTTCGCTGGAATCCTGAGCTGTGAGGCAGAGGCATAATGGAGTAGAGATTATGGGACACAGAGGTGCCCCCTACCCAGGATTCATAGCCAAATCAGGAGTTAAAACTGGGTGACTGCCAAGGTTGTTCTTA
Source organism: Dipus sagitta (assembly GCA_036346955.1). Taxonomy (NCBI): domain Eukaryota; kingdom Metazoa; phylum Chordata; class Mammalia; order Rodentia; family Dipodidae; genus Dipus; species Dipus sagitta. The sequence goes on along the minus strand of CM070781.1, from coordinate 97,765,858 downwards.
GTCTGTACCCACTTTGCTATTGGTGGGTTCCTTGTCTCTAGCTCCACTTTTCTGCTCTTCCTCCCATCTGTTTGTGTATGATTCCGTCCATCCATCTATTCATTCATTCACCCATCCACCCATGCATCCATCCATCCATCCACATATCCATGCATGCATGCATCCACCCATCAATCCATATACCCGTATATCCGTGCATCCATATATCCATCCATATATCCACATATCCATCATTCATGCATCCGTCTATGTTCCCATCTCTCCATTCATGAAAAATGTTTGCACGCTTGACTATAAGTGCCTATATGTTAGAATAAATAAGCATTGAATCTAAAGGTGCTCTATAAGATCATATTAGTTTTGGGATTTCTTTTAAAAGTCTCAAGACTTGGTAGACTTAGGCCACATTCTTCCTCAAAAAAAATTTTTTTTTGAGGCAAGCCCAACAGACTGGCTTTTCTTTTAATGAGAAAGAGAGAGAGTGAGAGAGGGGGGAGAGAGAGAGAGAATGAGAATGACTTGGCATGCCAGGGCCTCCAGCTATTGTAATCGAACTCCAGACTGTGTGCTATCTTGTGTGCATGTGCAACCTCGCACTATTTTCTCACCTTGTGTGTCTGGCTTACGTGGGACCAGGAGAGTCGGGCGTAAGTTCCTAGGCTTCGCAGGCAAGTGCCTTAGCCGCTAAGCAATCTCTCCAGCCCCTTCCTCAAATTTTAACGGCCAGACTGGGAATGATTATACCCAACTCCCTTCAGTTCTCAGCAGCCCCTGAAGGTTCTTTTCATTTAATCCATAGTACCTGACCATGTCCTCTAGAAGGTTGACTTTGCAGCCCATTTAGAAGACTTCTGTGGTCACTGTGTAGAGCTAGCATATCTGTGTGTGGCCACCTGTCAGTCCTCCCCATGAGGCTTATGTGACTTACTGGCACATCTGCTTCTGCCCTCCCTTGGCGGTGTTCTCCCTCAGCCCCTCTGGATCTCTAGAAAATGCAAATTCTCTTAAGCATTGGCTCATTCAGAAGGCAAGTCTCAGGCTAGAGAGATGGCTTAGCGGTTAAGCGCTTGCCTGTGAAGCCTAAGGACCCTGGTTTGAGGCTCGATTACCCAGGACCCACGTTAGCCAGATGCAGAAGGGGGCACACGCGTCTGGAGTTCGTTTGCAGAGGCTGGAGGCCCTGGTGCACCCATTCTCTCTCTTTCTCCCTCTCTCTCTCTCTCTCTCTTTCCCTCCCTCCCTTTTTCTCTTTCTGTCTGTCGCTCTCAAATAAATAATAATAATAATAATAAAAAAAACAGAAAAAAAAGAAGGCAAGTCTCTTGGATGAAAATAAGTCGAATAATGCACTCTGCAGTTTGGCAAACTGTTTCCCTTTCCAGGAAGTGTAGGCAGCAGGATATTTCGGCTCTCCTGCTCTCTCCTTTCTGTGCTCTCCACGCTCTCGTTCCCCGGCAGTGTGCACTGGGACTTCACGAGTTGTCAGGGAAACAAGCAGCTAGGCTAGTACAACGTCCCAGTGTCCTTCGGCTTGAGTTTCAGTTCTGCCAAGGACATGTGAGACTTTTGCCTTCGTGTCCTTTCTTCATCAGATGATGCTCATAGGCCCACTTCTCTCTCTGTAGATTATATTTGATAAATGGACAAGGACATGCTTTCAAGCTCAGGAGGGGCTGGAGAGAGACAAGCATGAGGACCTGTGTTCAGATTAGTAGCACACGCTTTAAAAACTGGGCATGTAATTCCAGTGCCAGAGAGGCAGGCATGGGTAGGTGACTGGGACTTACTGGCTAGTTAGGCCAACCAAACTGGCTCTAGATTCAGCGAGAGACCCTGTCTGGCTCAAAAAAAAAAAAAAAAAAAAAAAATGGCGGAGGACTACAGAGATTGCTCAGTGGTTAAGATAGTTGCTTGAGAAGCCTAAGGAACCAGGCTCAATTCCCAGGTACCCACGTAAGCAAGCTGCCCAAGGTGGCACATATGTCTGGAGTTTGTTTGGAGTGGCTAGGGGCCCTGGCATTCCCACTCACTCTCTCTATGTCTCTCACTGTCTCTCTTTCTCGCTAATAAATAAAATACAAAAAATGTTAAAAAAAAAATAAGGTGGAGAGTGACTGAAACAGACACCCAACGTTGACCTCTGGTCCCCACACACATAGGGGCATGCATGTCCCTCTCTCATGTATAGACATCAAAAGAAAAGAAAAGGAAAACCACAGGAATGAGAGACGGGGCTCATGTTTAAGGGCAGGAGAGGGTGGAGTCCTTACGGGCGCTTCTCCCTGAGTTCTTCTGCAACCCCAAAGTAACTGTTAATTAGATGACTGACGAACGACAGAGTGGAATCCACTGTAGGCTCCTCCATCTGCAAGCCACGTGCAGTACTTCGTGTGGAGGGCTGCTGTGTGCCAGGCACTATGCAAGTCCCTGCTTTCCCGGAGGTGAGCTTTGGAGAATAGGAGGACCTGCAAACCAAATGTCATTACAGTAGTAATGATAACAACTGATATAATTTACAAAATATCAAAACAGTAGACAGCAATTGTAAGTTGGAGTTAAAGGCAGGAGCCAGGGAAGAGTGGTGATCTTGGAGTGGAGGGATTTGTTTTGCTTGCTTTATTATTTTGGGTAAATCTCGCTTATTCGGGGTAAGGGTGTATTCTGGATGGAGGATTCGGCTAGAGCAGTGCCAAGCTGTTGCTAAGAACCCCAGCTGCGGTGCAGACGCCAATCCCGGTGCACTGCTGCCTGCAGGTATGAAGACGTACATCGCGGGCCGCAGCGGCTCTGTGGGCGGAGGGCAGAGCATCTACCTCATGTGCCCGGGGCCCTGGGTTCCAGCGCCAACGCAACCAAGCCAGAACAAAACACTGGCTATCACAGTGATCCGGAAAGAACTGTTTCTGCTCATATCTGTACAAGATTTATTCATTTGTTTTATGCATGTTCCTGTGCTTCAAAAAGTACTATATGTATGCCTCAGAATACTATATATATATGTGTGTGTGTGTGTGTGTGTGTGTGTGTGGTCTTTGGCCACTCTGACAGATAGCTGTGCTGTTCTGTTCTGAAGTTCAGATGGGAAGGGTTTCTTTTGGACACTGAGAGGGACCGTGCTGTGGGCCCGTAGAACGGGCGACCTGGGCCCTTTGTGGTAGTCTTGCTGCTATCTGCCTTGCTTGGGCAGATACGGAAGCTTGGCTGTCCCAGAGGACCCCGAGGCCTGTGTTCTGTGGTTTAGGGCCTGGGGTCCTCAACATCTTTTGGGCCAATGACTGTGCCTTTACTTCCTGTCCAGTCCTTGTGCTCTGCTTCCCATGTGTGGGGCTTGAAATTAGCCATGCTGAACGGGGCCCCAAATGGGTCAGTAATGACTACATTAACTTAACCCTGAACCAAGACCGCTGCTCAGAGCCAGAGTAATGGAACCATAATGGGGGCAAAAACTAATCATTTCATGATGGCCGGGGGGTCGGGGAGAGCGAGGACAGCCCGGAGCTCAAGGATCACAGTGAGTTTCCGAAGTCTCAGCACTGTGTTTATGAAATAAACAAATGCTTTTATTAACGAGGCCTAATTTGTACATTACTTTTTAAATTTTGTTTTCTTTATTTTTATTTATTTGAGAGCGACAGACAGACAGAGCAAGAGGCAGATAGATAGAGAGAGAATGGGCGCGCCAGGGCCTCCAGCCACTGCAGAAAAACTCCAGATGCATGCGTCACCTTTTGCATCTGGCTTACGTGGGTCCTGGGGAATCGAGCCTCAAACCTGGAGTCCTTAGGCTCCACAGGCAAGCGCTTAACTGCTAAGCCATCTCTCCAGCCCTGATGTGTACATTATTTGAGGATAGCATTCATACCATCTTGGATGGATCAAGCAATACAGTGGTTACCTCATTAAGCATCCTTTCTTTGGGGATGTGGACAAGTGATTCTCTTTCTCATCTCCTGTCCTTGTGAAATGTAGCTTTATTAATTAGAGATGAAATGGGAAATCTTTTTATTTTTATTTTTTGCCAGACTAGTAGCTGTTTCCTGATGATTTCTTTTCTTTTTTTTTTTTTTTCATGAAGAGCTTTGATTTGCAGATGTTCTGTCTGAAATAAAAGCCTGTTCATTGCCTCTCACTCTCTTTTATCCCTGACTGGGAAGGGACAGCTGGCATGAAAGACATAGAGGCCCTTTGGCTCGCCTTCAAACCTTGCAGGTGACTGTGGATCTAATGCAGCCACTCCCCTTGCCTGCTTTTTCTCATGTCTTTGTGAACGTTGTCGAATCCCCAGTGTTTCACTTCTGATGCAGGAAGTGAAGAGAAGACGGGGAGAGCGTGGCGGAGACAGGCTAAAGGATGGGATACAGAGAAACAGAGTGGCCTGCTGGCGCATGGGCTTGCTGGGAATTCTTCCTAGCTCAGGAGGCTGCTTGCCACTCGGGTTTGGATATGTGTGCGAGAGGTTAAAACAAGCCAACAGGCTGAGGAGGAGGCTCAGCAGACCAAGTGCTTTCCGCATGAGCATGGATACCTGCGTTCATCTCCTCAGACCCATGTAAGAGCCAGAAGCCGTATTGGGCTTCTGTAATCTCAGCACGCCTATGGTGGGATGGGAGGTGGGGAAAGGAGAATTTCCCAGCAGCTTCTGGACCAGCCAGCCTGGTGAACAGTGAACGAGAGACCCCGGTGAGGTGGAAGGCAAGCGCGGACATCTGAAAGTTGTCCTTTGCCCTCCACGTGGAGTGGCACATGTGCCCGCCCCCCTTTCTCTCTCTCACACACACAGCAATCAAACATCAGTATCTGGAAGAATGCAGCTCTTTTAGACTGAGTAGGGGGTATAACTCCCCCACCCCAACACACACATACACAACTGGACATTGGAAATAAATCAAGAAACCAGAAGCAAGCCTGGCTTTTTGGGGTGGGATCTGGGCTACAAATAGAGTGATGGCAGCAGAGGATCCCCTAACTCTTCCCTTTGCTCTCTTCCTCCTCCCTTCCTTTCTCCTCCTCTTCCTCCTTCACTTGATTGGGGAAGAAGACGTCATCTATCTAGTAAAGTAAAAAGTAAATTAGAAAAAGTTAAATTGGTAGCTAGTATCAAGGATTTCAAACAAAAGTGTAATTTGGAGTGCCTATTAAAGTCTTGAAACTCTGGCCCTTGCTCCCCAAGAAGCTGCAGTTTGAAGGAAGGGAATGTACCTCAACACTCCAGCTTGCCGCAGGACCCACCTGTCTACTTCGATTGTTTGTGTCACCCGGAAACCACAGTAGGGGTTTCTGAGAGTCAGCTTCCCCTCTCCGTGATGACATACCTGACTAGCAATTTAAAATTCTGGCTCCGGGTTTCAGAAGTCTTAGAGGTTTCGGTTCATGGCTGTCTGGCTCCACCTTCTGAAAGTACCACCTCCTTCCAAAGAACCACTATCTGGGGCCAAACCTTCAAGGCATGGGCTTTTGTGGAACATCTAAGTTCTGTACCATAATGGGATTTGGGTTAACAACTCTCAAAATAACATAATAGCCATCGCTGCTCTCTGCTAAATGTCACCGTGCGCCCAGCACCACACTAATGAGAGTCTCACTGATGATCACATTCAGTATTGAAAATGGCTTATCAAGTAGCTGCTGATATTGGGCCTGTTTACTTTACTCACCGAGACTCATTTCCTTTGGCAAGGGTGAAGAATACGCAGAGCCACTGTGTTGTGGGGATTGAAATTTCCACTCAGGCAACGTGACCTGGGAGCTAATGTGTCCAAATTCTGAGCTTCACAGAAAGCTTCAGCAAAGCATTTTCTCCCAGCCAGCCAGTCTACAGGGAGTTGGCCCTGTTTGCCCATTGCGTGGATGGAACCCTTGAGACCCAGTATCCAAGATCAAGCCAGTTTGTAAAATGCAGAGCGTGTCTTACTTAATGCTGCTAAGTAGAGGACCAGTATACTCGTGACGCGTATCTGTGGTAAGAGGTCCCGACCCCATTCCCAGGGAGCCTGTCATGGGTGGTAGCTTCCAGAACATCATATTTATAAGCTGATGGTTTGTATTAAAATAATAATTAGGGCAATTATTATCAGCACAGATTGCCGTAAGTCTCAGCTGATGACTATGAGTAATATAACAAACTGCATCTTCTCTGGAAATCATGTGAAGCCCGGCCGGGCATAGGTTTAGCTGCAGGTTGAAGGTTATGTGATTTTTACCAGCTGTTGTTGACATGAATGGTATGGCCAGCAGCTTTCCGTGGGTGGGGTGACTGGTCACGGGGGGGGGGGGGGGACGACATCTTTTCCTAGGCTTGCTGTGGAAAGTAACCTGGCTAGATTTGAATGGTGACACTGTCCTTCAGAGTCTATGAAGTGTGTGCCTCATCCTTGAAGCAAACACGGCAGTGGAGGAGAATAATTTGAACTCGCTTCTTACCTTTAAATAGTTCTAAATAATCTTGCCATTGCTAGCACTGGCCGCAGCGAAGGATGCACGGCTGATTGAATTCCACGGGTCAGCTCTCTGTGGTTCTCTGATTGCTGTCCTGATTGTAAACATGTGCTGTAGTCCTGTTCCGCGTACCTATTTTTGCATCACTGCGGACGGCACCCAGGGCCCGACACAGGTTAGGCAAATGCTCTGCCGCTGAGCCGCATCCGTAGCCCTGCCCTGCCTCTTTAAAATGGAATATGTGTCTAGAAATTGCTCAGATTGTGAATGCCAGCTCACAGCTGGGTGGGCCCCAGCTGCAGAGCCCAAGCTTCTGCTCCCTGAGCCCATCACTTACTGTTGACTCCTTTTCGAAGCGTGATCCTGTGGTCTGCGCGCTACCTCAACAACATGCATGTTGTCTGGGAGAGTCATCTGTATCCGGAGTCAGCAAACCACAGTCTTTAGGCCAAATCCAGTCCGTTGCCTGTTTTCATTTGGCCTGTGAACTAAGAATGTTTTTTTTTTTTAAATATTTTATTTTTACTTATTTATTTATTTGAGAGAGGGGTGGCAGATAGATCGAGACAGAGACAGGGAGAGAATGGGCAGGCCAGGGTATCCAGCCACTGAAAACAAACTCCAGATGCGTGTGCCACCTTGTGCATCTGGCTTATGTGGGTTCTGGGGAATCGAACCGTGGTCCTTTGGCTTTGCAGGCAAGTGCCTTAACCACCAAGCCATTTCTCCAGCCCCTAAGAATGTTTTTTTTTAAAAAATTGTTTGTTTATTTATAGTTATTTATTTGAGAGCGACAGACAGAGAAAAAGACGCAGATATATAGAGAGAATGGGCACGCCAGGGCCTCCAGCCACTGCAAATGAACTCTAGACATGCGCTCCTTTGTGCATCTGGCTAATGTGGGTCCTGGGGAATCGAGCCTCTAACCACGGCCCTTAGGCTTCACTGGTAAGCGCTTAACCACTAAGCCATCTCTCCAGCTCTAGAATGGGTTTTATATACGTGTAAGTGGCTGAGGGGTGGGAAAGAATACTTCATCACATGACAGTTATGTGAAATTCAAATTTGTGTCTATAAATAAAGCTTTATTGGAACATGGGGATGTCCATTTCATTTATACAGTAGCTACAGCCACTTTGGGGCTATAGTGTGGGAGTTGAGAAGTTGAGAAAAAAACGTATGACCCAAAAGTGAGGAGATGACTCAGTCCTTACTGCACAAGCATGAGGACCTGAGTTCGGGTCCTTAGCACCCATGTAACATGTGGGCATAGTGGTGCAGTCCCGTAATCCTGGTGCTGGGCAGGCAGAAATGAGAGGATCGCCAGGGCTTGCTGGCTAGCTTGCCCAGCTGAATTGTTGTATTGTAGTTTCAGTGAGAGAGAGCCTGTCTCATAAGAATTCCATGGAAACAGATCAGGGTAGCCACCTGATGTTCACCTCTGGCCTGCACACACACACACACACACACACACAATCACATCTACAGGCACCCAGATAGACATACACCATGTATAGACACAAAAATGCATGATTCACAGAGTCTAAAATATTTACTCTCTGGTCCTTTATAAATAAAGTTTGCTGACATGTAACCGTAGAATCAAATCATTCATTTGCCTTGCTGTATCATTTTACTGTGAAAAACCAAAAATTTGCATATGTCATTTTTTTTTTTTTACAAATTTGTGTGAGTGTGGTGTGGGTGATGGAACCCAGGGCTTTGTACATGTTAGACAATTGCTCTACCACTCCATCCCCAGCTCTGACATACCCTGTTTAAGGGTATTTGAGCAGTTCCTAGTTTGTGGTCATTGCATATAATGTCACAATAAATTTTCTTATAGATGTGTTTTGGTGAATGCACACATTTTGATTGGATGGGGACCAAGGAGCAGAATTGATTTAAGGCACCGTTTTGTTTTTAACTGGTTGGTTTGGAGATTAAACTTGAATCCTGAAACCTCACTGTTCATACTAGGGAGTGAGCGAGTGATACCTGTACATTGAATCTGTGGGCTGAGGCTTACTCTCGTAATTAGTCTTGCAAAAATGGGAAATCCATGGAACCCAAACTTATTAATTGACTGCTTCTCTTCCATTTCATTTCCTTCCAGGATGTTGGGAGCATGCCTGATATTAACTGCTTTAGTTGCTTTTGGGAAAGGTGCCATCATTTAATTTCTTACACCAAAGTCCTGTGGTTCAAAGGGCTCTTATCTTTAGACAGCAAAACAAGTCTGGCAGAAGCAGGTATTCTTCTGTCTGTGTCACTCTCTGCTTTGATTGACTTCTATTTATCCCCAGCAGTTCTGGCTTTCTTGCTGGGAAGCAGATGAATGAATGCAGCCCAACTCCCCAATAAGATCTCTAGCCTGCAGTGACATATGTCAGTTTGCATTGGGACACTGTGCAGAAGCAGCCCTTTGGGGACTGCCTATCTTGTGTGGCCACAGTGTCAGAGCACAGTGCCTCCCCCAGGACCTGTCTTCTGTGTGTGTGTCAGGAGTGTTTAGTAGAATGCGCTGTGCGTCGCTGTCTGAGCCCTGGTCATTCCCCATTGCCGTCCCACCTCTTCGAGCACAGCTCTGACAGCGCTGGGACAGGGATTCCCTTCCATCCCCCCCAGCTTTCGGATTTGCTTGGCGCTGGCTGAAAAAAAAATGACTTCATATTCTTTCGGGGGCTTGTCAGAGAGTCATGTCAGCTTTGTGTCTCAGCCAGCCTGCCTCACCAGGGGCAATGTCCTGGCTGTTTGAGGAGCCTGGCTTCAGGTCCTGCCCTGTGCCAGGAATGGACCTAATGAATGTCACCAGGGAAGACTGCTTGCTGATGTTTTAGCATTTCTTCTGGATGAAATTTGGATTGTTATGCTGAAAGTGGAGTTGAAATCCCATTCAGCCCTAATCTGTCCAGTGTGACTCAGTTTTCAGCAGAGCCCATTGTGGCTTTGAAAATGGGGTTGCAGGGACCCCAGTGACAATGTGGGTTAGAACCCCTGGATGTGGAGAGAGACTCCTTAAGTTAAGATGGGTTTGCTCTTTCTCCACTAGCTTTATGACTGTGGATTAAGCTTTAGAATTGTATGTATCATTAAAGCTCTTTGTAAAAGTGTGTGTGTGTGTGTGTGTGTGTGTGTGTGTGTGTGTGTGTACACATTCTGAGGGATGACTTTTATCATGGCAACTTTCCAAGCTGGGTGTCATCGTGACACATACCTGTAATCTTAGTGCCCTTCCCCAGAGCTAGAAGTAGGAGGACCTAGAAGTTCAAGGTCATCCTCAGCTACCTAGGGAGTTCCTCAGCTCCGCAGGGAGTTTGTGGTCAGCCCAGGATACATGAGACCCTGTGTCAAAACAAAAACCAAAAGGAATGATGATCATAGCACCTACCATCTCTGATGCTGGCCACAACCAGAGTATTTCACAGTCAGTAATTTGGACACTGTGTGACGTGAGTGTTGTCAGTGTTGCTGTGCTGGGTGAGGAAGTGAGGCACGGCGAGGGGAAGTAACTCCTGAGAGGGCTGTGCGGCTGGTGAAGGGCAGATCTGCTTTCTCACCCAGCCTGGCACAGGGCCCGTGTGTTTTGCCTCCCCATCCCTAGAAGCTGAGGAAGAAGAGGAAGAGAAAAAGGAGGAGGAGGAGGAGGCAGAGTTGGATGTGAGAGAGGGTTGCCCAGCTAGCTTTGTTCCCCTCCCCTTTCTGTCCCCCTGGGAACTGGATCCTGTTCGTAGCTCAGCCACGCACTGAAGGCTCTTTGTGCTTAGGCCAGTCACACAGCTGCTCTGTGTATTCCTCAACTTCCACTATCAGAGCAGTTATGCTAAGGATACTAAGGAGTGTTCATTTCATTTTAAAATGCACTCTGGGGCTGGAGAGATGGCTTAGCGGTTAAGCGCTTGCCTGCGAAGCCTAAGGACCCTGGTTCGAGGCTCGACTCCCCAGGACCCACGTTAGCCAGATGCACAAGGGGGCGCACGCGTCTGGAGTTTGTTTGCAGTGGCTGGAGGCCCTGGCGCGCCCATTCTCTCTCCCTCTCTCTATCTGCCTCTTTCTCTGTCTGTCTCTCGCTCTCAAATAAATAAATAAATAAATAAATAAAATGCACTTCTGAAAAACTTTAGAAAATTATGTGTAAACAGGGAGTGGGGAAGGCGTGGAGAGAGTGGGTACTCCAGGGCCTCTTGGCACTGCAAAGGAACTCCAGATACATGTGCTACTTTGTGCATCTGGCTTTATGTGGGTACTGGGGTATCAAACCCAGCCCAGTAGGTTTTGCCTTTTAACAGCTGAGCAATATTCCCCAGCCCCTTTAAAACCTTATTGACCACCTCCATAGCAATGTATTCTGATCATAATCTCCTCCCACCACTGTCTTTTGTTCTCCTCCCCTGTTCCCTTATCCTGTTCACCGAATCCCTTTTTTTCCAAATAATTCCTGTAATGTTTTGATGTGTTTTTTTTTTCCCCTTCCTATTATTCAGGCCTGTTGCGGGAATGACAGCTGCTGTGAGGTCATCAATGCAAGGGCCACTTTGGGCAAGAGCACTTTTGGTGTTTAGTGAATAGAGTGCTTTGCATTCTGGGAGGAAGTTTACAAGGGGGCCGGCGCGCTTCTTGTCTGCATGGGACCACACACTCCTGCCCCAGGATTTGCATCAAGTCCATCTTAGGAGGGATGTGGCTTAGAATTCAGGAGTGAGACCAATGTCTGTGAGAGGCCTTACAGAGTGTGAGCACTTTAAAACATATCACTTGCTTTATTCCTTGTCGAAGCCCGTGGTGTGGCTGTGAGGCTCCCATTTTGCAGACCCGGACACAGCTTCGAGATGGGTACTCAGTTCCTGCAATGCGTCCCATGCCAGGGCGCGTGGGCATCTTTTCCAAGGGCTGCAGATAAGCATCTCTCCCTGGATGTGAGGATTTTTTTCCTGAAGGCAGCCTCCCATTTTCCCAAGGAAAATGTTAACGGTGGTCCTAAACTAAGAGCCCCTGCCAAGTCCCAAATATTTCCAGTCATAGACTTGGAAGAATGGCAACGTGTTTGGACGACCCTCCCAAGCTATTCAAGCCTGATCTATCTAGTACCACTGGTCCACCCTGCTCTTGGCACCAGGGCCAGAACACTGAGCCCTGTTTTCCAGATGGATGACACTGAGGTCAGAAGCTCTGCCTCAGAGCCCAAATGAGTCACCAGGCTGGGGGCAGCCCCACCTTAGACCCTTCTCCTGGGGGACCATCCATCTGTGCCTGGTCCCAGGCTCGAGCTGGGTCCTGGGTGATGATGGGCTATGGGAGGTTTTTGGAGCAGGAAGCTGACAGTGGGTTCTTTGGCAGCTTTGAGCAGGGCTGTTGGGTAGAGTCCAGAAAACTCTCTGGTTAGCAGTGATACTATGAGTTTGTGGGGAAGCGAGGCTGTGAGTAATTCACTGACCCCTGTTGAGTTTTTGGATGGTCCAATCTGAGGGGCTGTGGAAAAGGAGACAGGATCAAGGAAGTGAATCTCCCTGAGCCCAGGGACACTGAGCTCCCTTTAGTCTATCGTAGGGGTCGGGGTGCTTGTTTTTGGAGATGGTTTGTACACGCGAGCTCTGTGAAGGGTGTGGGCAGCTCAGCTCTGACTGGATTGACTTGCTTCCACCAAGAATGGGTGAGTCTCTGTGCTAAGTGGGGAGAATCCAGGCTGTGTAGTTCTGAGTCTTTGGAAGGGGGACCATGGGTGACAGACCCTGGGCCTTCTCCATTTCCTTCCTGCCGGAGCAGCTGCAGAAAGAGGGAGACATGGGTATTTCTAGAAGGAGGTTTGCCCCTTGAGATGGCAAAAAGCTCTGGGATTTCTGAATGTGTCTGCCTGGAACTCCCTGAGCCTAGTCTATTTCTAGAATAGTTAGCTTCCACTGGTCAGTAGTAATTGAGAGCTGGGGTTTGGACCCTGAACCTCCCTGTAGGTCTCCGTGTGTGGGCCAGTCTGCTTACCCCATCAGCCTTAGCCTCAGCCCTTGGAGTGGCACCTCAGTGGCCTTAGAGAAGTCATTGTGAAGTCTTAAGTTACTATTTGCATTAATTACTCCATGTCACAGTGACAGGATGCCTGACCGAAGCAAATGACAGGAGAAAAGATTGATTTGGCTTAAGGTTTCAGAAGGCTCAGCCCATCATGGAGGGAGAGGCTGGAGTTGTGGTGGTAGGAATCTGGTAGAAGCTATTCACATTATGGTGAACCAGGAAGCAGGGATGGACACAGGAAATGGCCATGATTAGCATACCCATAAAGCCCTGACCCCCCACCCCACAGTGATCTACTTTGTTTAGCTAGGCCCTGCCTCTTAGAATCTCCACTATCAAAACAGCACCACCATCTGGGGGACAAGTGTTCAAAATATGTGTCAACGATGGACGTCTCAGATTCAAAGTGGTTGGTGTCTCGTGGTCCTTTTAATAGCTCCATGAGGAAGACAGGCTGGACACACGAGGGACAGAGGCAGAAAAGAGCAGTGGGGACTTCTCTGAATATAGAGCCACCTTCCTTAATGGAAAGATCTCAGTCCACTAAACCCTGCTTAAATGCTACTGGGGTCTTTAGGGCTGTGTACAAAAGGCGGTGATCATAAAATCATGTCCTTCAGTGAGCAGGGTCATTCCTTCTTCCATTTAGTAAATCATTTCCTTTCACCCAACATCTCCCAGGCACCATCTAATATATGAATTATATCCATGAGCCAGCAGTTCCTGCTGTGGGGAGTTAGTGTTGCAAAGGAGAGGATAAATCATAAGTAAGAAACATTTTAGTGGATAAATAAATAAATATTCTAAGGCACAGGTGGAAGACTTATTTTGCGATAGAGTCAACATTTCCAGGTTCATGAGCCACAGGGTCTTTGTAGCGAACCCTCAGCTTCACCCTTACAGTGTGAAAGCCCCACAGATGGTGTACGAATCAGTGCATGCTCCTGTGTTCCAATAAAACTTTATTTACACACGTAAGAAGTGGGCCAGAGGTAACCCGTGGGTCATAGTTGCTGAGCCCCACTCTAGAGAAGAACATCAGAAATTGGCAAGAAAGCAAATGAAGGTGTTGGGAGGGTTCAGAACCAGTGGGTGATGCCCATGGGATTCAGAGTATACCAACACTCCGATGTCTTGGTTACGGAGGGTGTAGGCGTGGGAGCAGGTACTGTGCTCACCCTTTGAGAGCAGGCAGCAGCATGGCACATGAGATGAAATCTGGAAGGCGCTCTTTCTCAGATCTTATCCTTCCCTCTCTACCTTCATCAGAGACCCTGTTGGGCACAGCAAGGAGACTGACGGGAGCAGCACCCTGGAACGGAGGTGTGTGGCTGTTACTGCCAGTGTTGACACAGATGTCTTTCCCCAGGAACCCCATAAGGCATCCCAATCCCTGACTTGAGCAAGGACCCATCCTGCATGTGACTTTGGGACTAGAGCTAATGCCTGTTTTCTGAGATGTATTTGACCTTGTGGGTTCAGCACGCACACTTGATCAGAACTTCCCCCTTGTACCACTTTAGTGCTTTTCCTCCTGCCCTCTTCCTCACCCTGGCTGACCAGGGCTCTTCAATGGCCTTGGCTCTATGGTTCCCAACAGAACATAGGTCTCTTCCCTGTATTAATGAGCTCGTTTTTTCCAAGTGTCTTAGTTGCCTTTGTAGTCAGTAGGCAGCCTCCCTGCTGGGGCCGCAGCGTGAGGGGCTAGGAGGAAGAGCTAGACTCATGCTGAGGAGGGGCCACCAACGTAGCACAGGGCCTGATGCCCTCTGTAGACATCTGCACAGGTAACTCTGGGGAAGAGCTCCCAGTGTCCTTATTGGGATGCCCTGGGTAGATGCTGTCTCAAGAGCTGTCTCAGGCTGCTCGCCATACTGACACCTCTTTTCTTCCTTTCTTTTTTCTACAATTTTTGAATTTATATTATTTCATTTATATTGAGAGAGAAAGAAAGATATGCATAGAGAGAGAGTGAGCGAGAGAGAGAGAGAATGGGTGCGCCAAGGCCTCTAGCTACTGCAAATGAACTGTAGACACATGCACCACCTTGTGCATATGTGTGTGTTGTGAGTACCTCTCTGTATGCGTGTTTGTATGTGTATGGTACACGTGCGTGTGTGCATGTGCATGCGTGTGTATGTGGAGGCCAGAGCTTGAAATCGGGTATCCTCAATCACTCTCCACCATATTCTTTGAGACAGGGTCTCTCACTGGATCCAGAGCGCACCGCTTTGGCTAGACTAGCTAGCCAGCAGTTCGAGGGATCCTCGTGACCCCCACCCCCTCAGCGCTGGGGTTAGAGGTGTGTGCTGCTGTGCCCAGATTTTACATGCGTGCTGCAGATCCCAACTGAGGTCTTCGAGCTTGCATAGCAAGTGCTTTCCCTGCCCCTCTCATCACTTCGAAAACGAGTGGCACCCTTTCAGATGTCATTCTCTGATCGTATTAGCGGATTACTCACTGTGTGCCGGGAGTGATGCTGGGTCATTTGGAGGGTCTGGTCTCTTCATTCATTCATTTTTTTTTTTCAACCTGGTGTTATCCCAGTGTTGTTCAGCCACTGTTATGTGCCAGATATGGCACTAGTGAGTGCTTGCTCTATGCCGGGCAGTGCAGTCGATTCCAAGTCCACGTTGCTGAGGCTTTGGAAGCAGTCCTGCCCTCCCTCGGTCATTCCTTCAGTCAGCATTCACTTTAGCTGGTGTTTTTAAGCATACTTGCCGTATGCCGGGTATTACCCTCGGGCGGTAAACTGAAATGATGAGCGTTGTAACAGAGAAGGACCCGAAATCATCAGTGTGGGAAATCAGGTCAGTCCACATGGCCCAGGTAGCAGTTGGCACTCTCAGACAATGATGGAGGCTAATGAAGGAGAGGAGAGGCTGGTCTGGAGGCTTGACCAGGGCCCCAGCAGAGGCGGTAATTGTCCCCGCAGAAGGCAGTGCCGCAGGCGTGTTGGTGTGCCTCAGGCCCGTGGGGCGAGGAGGGTGGGGCGGGGCACTGCCTCAGCGGGTGAAACCAGGCGCAGCCCTGAGCACGAGGGGAGGACAAGGAGTTGGGTTTATTCAAGGCACAATGGGGAGTTGCTGAGGTGTTAAGAGAGAGAAGTGGTTGGCCTTGGGTTTTTATAATTCATGAGGTCTCGACACAATGGCACAATGCAGTGTCTACTTCTGGATGGGATCCCAGAGCAAGGAAGGGGAGATGTGTGGTGCCTGAGGAGCTCTGTCAGCCTAATGGTCTAGGGGCTCCAAGCAGTGGTATCAGTCTGTTAGGGTTTTGTTTGTTTGTTTTTTTTGGTGTGTGTGTGAGTGCAGGCATGTGCACGTGCACATCAGAAGACCTTTGGGTGTCAGTCTTTGGTGTGGGCTTCTCATTGTTCATCCTCGAGTTTGCCTGTGAGCTTCTGGGAGGTTCTCTTGTCTCCACGTCCCTTCTCACTGCTGTCATGTCTACGCAGCTCTGTCTTACCTGACATGTAGCTCTCCTCGACTGCCTCCTTCTAGGCCGCATGGAGTCCAGAGTCCTTTTGTTGGTCAGTTAGGTGACCACAGACCTTGGAAAGGGATCCTCTAATGATGAAATGGGCCAGGTGTGTGGCACATGCCTGTAACTCAAGCCCTAGGGTCTTGAGTTCGATGCTATCCTGGGGTACAGAGCAAGGCTCTATAGCAAAAAAAAAAAAAAAAAAAAGAAATATGACAAGTTTACAATTAGGAATGAGAAAGAGAAATTATAAGAAGAGGTTTGATTGGGGGGAGGGATTTTTGAAGATGGAGGATCTGGTTTTATGTTGGGCTTGACATTTGTTTTCCCAGTGACTTTTACTTCCTGATTCAGAGTGGACTGAGCAGCAGGATTTTCCCTGACTGAGAAGGACCAGAAGAGACTGGGGCCCGCGGCTGTCAGATGCCGCCCCTGTCCATCTGGTATAGTTGGTCTTCACTTCCCCAGCCAGCCCCTCTCTTTGCATTGATGGAACTTGCTATAACCTACTTGAGAATGACATGGGATGTGTGTTTGTGTTTTGTGTATGCATGCACATGTATGGGTGTACATTGTCTGTGTGTGTGTGTGTATGTGTATGTGTGTGTGTGTGTGTGTGTAGTATCTGATGTGCCACGAGGTAAGTTAGGACTCATTGGGATCAGAAGTTTTGATTTTGTACATTACAGGTTGAGAGGCCCTAGTCCAAATATTTCAAAATCCAAACTATGAACCTTTTAGTGCTGCAAATAGAAAATTCTGTTCCATGAAACTTTGTCTCATGCACCAAATTATCAAAATATATCAAATCAAATGACCTTCAACTGAGGTATCTAAATGAATTTTGTGCTTAGACCTGGTATGTCATTTATGTGTATTCAAATAATTTAATGACTAAAAAAAAAAAAAATTCCCCAATCCAAGCTAGGTCAGGATATCAACCTATCAAACTCTATTGTATTTCTGATACCTTGAGTACCGCAGACATTCCATGGAATGAATACTGCGGAGTGTCATCTATGACAACACAGTGTGTGACACCGTAACTCCATGAGTAGAGTCAAACACCAACGCAAGTGCAGGTAAGTATTTACTGAGCATCTTTCTTTTAAAAATGTTTTATTTATTTATTTACAAACAGAGAGATGGGGAGGGGGCTAAGCAAGAGAGAATGGGCACACCAGGGCCTCTAGCCACTGCAAATGAACTCCAGTTGCTTGTGCCACGTTGTGCATCTGGCTTACGTGAGTACTGGAAATCAAACCCAGGCAGTTAGGCTTTGCAGGGAAGCACCTTAGCTGCTGAGCCACCTCTCCAGCCCGGCGAGCATCTCTCTTCCAAGCATATGTTAAACTCATTGCTTGAATTAACTCTGCATACTTGTTGAGGTGAAGACCCTGTACAAGAATTTAAGATCCCTGCCCATGGTTACCATGCCACCTGCACTCACCTTCCTCTCTGTACCCCCAGCCCTTTCACCCGGAGCCAGGTCACTTCCCACAGGATGGAAGCACTGTGCACCCAGACCTTGTATGATCTCTGCGATTAAGAGTACCAGCACTGGGGCTGGAGAGGAGGCTTAGTGGTTAAGGGCTTGCTTGTGAAGCCTAAGGACCTCGGTTCGAGACTCAATTCCCCAGGACTCACATAAGCCAGAGGCACAAGGTAGTGCATGCATCTGGAGTTCGTTTGCAGTGGCTGGAGGCCCTGGCGCGCCCATTCTCTCTCTATCTATCTGCCTCTTTCTCTCTGTCTGTCGCTCTCAAATAAATAAAAATAAACCAAAAAATTAGAAAGCACTTAAAAACAAAAGAGTACCAGCACTGGTGAGGATCATTTGTAAGACGCGCTTACGAGAAAGATGTGAGTCCTTCGTGATGCTGAGCTCAGTGGAGTGTGGGAAGAGGGCGAAGCCACAGAGCCAGGAATTCTAGCAGAATCCAGCTGTCTTGATGCTTCTTCTGTCCTGCAAGAGACCAGGAATGCGGGAGAATGGATTTGGGAGGAGATGTAGAAGCAGGAGGAGCTGCAAAGGCTTATGGGAGATGGCGTACAGTTTTCCCAGCATTCCCTGGGTGGCCTTTGTCTCCTCCTTCAAGGCTTCCTGAGAAGCCTGGGCTAAAAGCCTGCGTGCCTCACGGCACATGGTGGCTGAGCCTCCTTGGCTTCAACAGCCAGTCATGAGAACAGATGGGTCACACGGGGTTCTGATTCCCGTCTGACATTGGGCACCAGCCCCATGCCTCAATTTGATACTAGTGTTTTCACTTGAGTTCTTCAGAGAAAGAGAATGAAGCAGACACATCTATCTATGTAGTATCTATGTGTGCACATTTGTCTGCAGCCAGACTTCAACTTGCAGTGGTTCTACTGTAGACTTAAAGTTTACTTTGCATATGTATATATGTGTAGCATCAATGCATGTGTGTATGCATGTTCATATGTGTGTGGGCACATGTGTATGCATGTGTGTGGAGGTCAGAGGTTGATGTCAGGGATCTTCTTCCTTAGTCACACTCCACCTGACTCTTTGATACAGAGTCACTCAGCGAACCTAGAACTCATTGAGTTGGCTAGACTAACTAACCAGTACGCCCCAGGGATCCCTCTGTCTCTACCTCACCAGTGCTGGGATCACAGACATGCACCGCCACACCCAGCATTTCACATGTATAACTGAGGGTCTGGACTTAGATCCTCATGCTTGTGTAGCAGACACTTTACCCTTTAAGCCATCTACCCTGATTCCGCCACAGACTTTTTGACTAGGGTGGTGGGAAAAGGGCTGAGGGTGTAGCTGGGGACTGAGCATTTGCCTTGTATGCACGAAGCCCCTGAGTCCTATCCCCAGCATTGAAAATAAAATAAAATAAAATAAAATAAAAAATAAAGTAATATAAAATAAATAAATAGGGTGGTATGAATCCCATATATATTCAGTAGGAACTCGTTGTTGAATTCTGAACTTGGCTCTTTCCCTAGGCTAGTGAAATGCACTCTGTTGCTCTCTTACGATTGTGGGTCACAGCAGCATATGCGTCTGGCAGCTCCCAGGCAGTCCCAAGATTGTCAAAGGAAACATCAGGGCTCTGCAGCATCCTAAGCTGGGGCTCCGATGGCTTCTGCGTGTTCAACACATTTTCTGATTATGATATTTTCAACTTACAGTCATTTATTGGATGGAAAGCTTAGAACTATTTTTTTGTATGTGTGTGTGTGTGTGTGTGTGTGTGTGTGTGTGTGTGTACATATGCCTGTGTTTATGGCATGTTTGTTCTTCATAAGGAATTTTCCTGTAGGATTACAGAAGCTGTATGGAAGCGAAGTGCCAAGATCCAGAGTCAGCAAGCAAGCTAGAGACTCGGAAATATGGACGTCAACTTCCGTTGTGAAGATTGGCCCTAGAAGCGGCTGATATTTTCATGTCGTCCAAAGGCAGGAAAAAGAAGGTGCCACGTGCACACTCAAGCAGTCAGGGAGTCAGAGAGAGCCAGCCTTACTTACAGAGGGAGGGCAGCCTTCTGGCACTTTCTGCTAATTGGGACTGGCCAATCCCTATGAGTGTGGGCAGGTTGCTTTACTTATTGGGTAAACATTTACTACCACCAAGCGATAATATTGTCCAGAAATACCTCAGGGACACACCCGGCATCATGCTGGACCAAATATCTGAGCAGCTGGTAGCCCATTAGCACAGGAATTAACCATCCCAGAGAAGGAGGGCAAAGCTCACTTCTCACCGTCTCATGTGAGCTGCGCAGCTCATTTTTGGGTCATGTGTGGAGGGCTGTCATCGAGAGCTGCTGCTTTATCTTTCCTTTGATACGATCCTATCTTTATCCCAACCCATTATATGCCACTTACTGTGGGCAGAGGATTTCCTGAGGGAAGACCTAATCTCCATTATCTATTCTTGCCACTGCTACTTGAAGCACTTGATACTAAAGAGGAAGAAGAGGAGGAGGAAGAAAAACTTTTTTCATCTAAAACTTCTGAAGGAAGTCAGGACCTTAATGAACTCAAGCAGGGCTCAAGACCTCAGCTGCCCTACTGTCCTGGTTCAGGGTGGTGCCCTGTGCTCAGGATAGCTTTGCGGCAATAAGGGAAGGGGTGGGGTGGAGTGAGCACCCAGGTGCTTTGACTCTGGCATTTCTGATCATAAGAGAACCAGGTCCAAGATTGCCATTCTCCAGTTCAAGCTGAGGACCAGAGCTATGCTTTGCCAGAAAGCTTGTCTGGTGGTGGTGTGTGTAGGGCGTGGCTATGCCCAGACTCCCTCACATAACCATCGTGGCCTTGGCTTTTCATGGGCAGTGGGACAGAGGTTCTCTGTTCCTGCTGTCTGGTTGCTGTAGCTACAGTGGGTTTTGGCCAGATTATAATAATACTTCCCTGCCTTCTTCTCTCCCTCACTTTATCATTCCTCCCTCTTACCTCTCTTGCTCCTCTTCTTTCTTCCTCTATCCCTCTTTCTTTTCTCCCTCCCTCAGTATTCCCTTCTTCTTCTTCTCTCTCTTCCTCCTCTTCTCAGTCCTCTTCTCTATCTCCTTTTCTAATTTACTTTCTCCCTCCCTCCCTCTTGCCTTCCCTTCCTCCTTCCTTCCTTCCTTCCTTCCTTCTTCTTTGCTGCCCACAATATCTTCTGTTTATAGCATGTGCTGACTCATTTTCATTTAGGACAGACATATCTTTCATACTGTAATCTATTGAAGCAAACACTGGTAACATAAGAGAGGTGCAGGCGTGGCAGAAGTAGAAAGGATGGGTGACTCACTTAGGATCTGTCCTTTCCAACTGTCGCACAAGAGAGATGTAGAAGTTACTTTCCCGTTGCTGCAACAAAACACCGGACCAGAATTACCTTATGGGAGGACAGGGTCTATTTTGGCTGATAGTTTCAAAGGGAAGTTTAGTTATGGTGGGGACAGCATGGTCGATCAGGCAGCTGGGGCGTCATATCTTGTCACACAGCTGGGAGGAGGTGGCCTGCATGATTGCGTTCTGAACACCCAGTGGGCTGGACTAGTCAACCCCAGGTTCCACTCCCTGTGACATACATCCTGCATCAAAGATCCACCTCCCAAAAGCTCCACCATATGGGGACCAGGCAGGAGGTTTCATCAGAAACACTTGAGGCTGTGGAAACATTCCACATTGAAACAGGCCCAAGGTCCTCAAGCCTTTGGGAATGGATGATTTGACCTGGTTTCTGACGAGGTTGTAGAGAATGGCAAACGAGATTTCTTTTACCTGTCTGTTGACTCTGGTTGATTGGAGAGGACTAGAGGTCTGTTGGGATGCTAAGGCTACATCTCAGTGCAAAGACAAAGTTCTGTGATCAATTAGTCATGCCTGCAGTGGATGCAGGGGGAAGAAATGCTGACAGTATGCCATACCTGATGTAGACCTTGTTTTACTCATCTTCACCATCATGACAATGATAATGATAGGGTTCAGCCTTGATATTCACTGAGTGCTCAGTAAGTACCAGGAGCTGAACTCAGTGTGACATGGGCCGCATCTTACCTTATCCTCATGACCTCTCTTTGCATGTGGGTCAATATTATCGCCATGTATAGAGGAATAAAGAGATGTGTGCAGGATTCATGCCGAACTCAAAACTGAACCAGTGTGTGAGCTATTGAACTCGGGTAGGAATCCACTTAGCTGGATTCCAGAGGCCACATGGTTCATGTGTACATTGGATGTAGCCAGACCTACAACAGCCACGTGCTTCTTAGTGAATGCTCCATGTCGTCTCTGTGTTGCCATGACCTTGGTTAGGGTCACTGTCAGTAGGCTATGCAGTGGGGACACTGGTAGATTTAAAAGAGTACCAGTCGTGTGTTTCTTGGGACGATCATATTGAGGGAGAAAAATGAATATGCAAACCTTTGTATGCATCAGCCTCTGAGAGTGAAGAAGAAAACACTAACACCACCATGATCCTCTCCCTTTGACCCTTGTAATCATGTTCCTTTCAGAGCTGCCCGGTCTGTTTTTGGGAAATTTTAGACTAGCAGGCTTGTTTGGCTCTCCCTCCTCTCTCCGCACACTGCCCCTCATTTTCTTTCAGTGCCTCGATGGGACCCAGAGTCCACTGCTGCTATGCTCCAGCTTACTCTGCTTCCGTCTGCGCAGGGAGGTTTCCCATGGCCTTGGTTTGGTCAATTTGTTCTTCCTAAAGTTTCCCTGGGGCATTTGGGGCGAGGCTTTGCCCTCCTCTGGTGCTTGGTAACTTTGGTTCCTCTGCAGACGTCAAGGAGGATTCTCTTGTTGAGTGGGCATGGTTCCTTCTCAAATGGCAGCTGTTATTCAGCACCCCCCTTTCACAAGTATTGTGAGGCCCAATTTGGTCCTGAGGAAATGATGCTAAAAGCCCAGGAAAGTGGATGCTGCTGTATTCCTCGGACTTGCCCAATCGATGTTTCTGCGTGTTCCTGGAAGGCTTTCCTCCCCACTCCCCCCCCCAGAACAGCTCTGTAAGCGGGAAACGGGAACAAGGCTTCGAGGCAGCTGCTTTCCCTTTCCTTCGCCTCTGCCTCCGCCACAAGGAGGATGGCAGCCCAGGCGGCTCTGGTGATGCGCGCCCAGGGTGGTGCTCCAACACTGACACGATTTTGCGTGTTGCAATGTGGGCCATATGGGTGCAAGTGCATGCCAAGCAGATGTGGGTGACACTGTGCACATTGGCTTCGTCTGAGACTGTTTCCTGGAGCGGCTCCAGTAAACATTTGGTTCAGATAAAGATCGCTTGTCCCCAGATGCCTTCTTGGTTTTTGTGGAGCCAAATATGATTACAGGCAAAGGATGCTGCATTTGGAAGGGGGTTCCTCTGGGCCACATGTGGGAGATTGGCCCAAGGGAACACCACTCAGGTGGGAGGCAGGCAGCTCATACCCTATATGCACCCGGCTGTCCCGCCTGCGTATCTCAAATGAGAGCAAGCATGTTCCTCCTCCTCCTCGGAATCATCGAAGGTGTTCTTTGCACATATGTTTTGAGTGCTATTTAAGGACTGAGATTCCATGGGAAGATGGTCTGAGTTCTGAGGATGCCTCCTCTCAGTTTTCCTCTCCAAAGTGGGACCAATTCCTGCCAGAAGGATCTTTCCAGGGTTAAAATAAGCGGATGCAAGTAGTCTATGTAGTGTGGTTGTGCCCCCAGCGTAGCATACAAGAGGGTCACTTGTTATCATTTTAACCAGTGGCTTTGCATGCGTGGCTGCCTGGGTTTCCCCGGGAGAATATAAGTGTTACAAAATGAATAGATGAGGGCTTCATTGTTTTCTGTACTATGTGACCCCAAGCAAATGTGTGCAAGACCCCACTCTTCTATATTGGGAGCTTAACAGAAATGCTGGTTTTCTGTAAAGAAACGTGAGTAGTGGAGAGTTAAACTGTGTCTCTATATTGCTTCCCAGTTCTCCCGTACGTCTCATTTAATTTATCATGTGTTGAGGCCACGTCTTAGCTCCGTGGTCATTTGAAGTATATTTCTGTTCTGAACTCCTATCCCTAACTCCAGGAAATTCCCTAGGGTAAATTTCTGCTTTCCATTTTTATAGAATGACCTCGTTCCTAACCCATGGCTTAAAAGCTGAGTGTGACTTCGGTAGCTTTAAATAAAAAGATCAGATCCAATTTAGCAAAGCCAGACCTACGGTGTGCCGACTTTCGGGCTCGGATGCTAATGGTCACTGTCAAGGTTGGAGCCCCAGAAAACTTGGGAAGGTCAAAATGGCTGATGAAATGGTTGTGAGGCTCTGGAGACGAATAGCCTTGGTTTGAATCTTTTCACCCCTTCTTGTCCGTGTGAGCTCAAGGAAGTCACATCACCTCTCTGAGCCTCTGTGACTTCATCTAGTAGATGAAAATGATGTTTCTATTGCCTGCCTTCAGGCAGAAGTGAAGGGAGTCATGTCCGTGTTGACCCTCTCGTAGAAATTGTTTGTAGTTGGGCATCTGTCCTCAGGTTCTCACAGTTGGGGAAATAGGGAAAAGAAGGCAGTGAGAAAGTGGTTGGAGGACTGCTTTAGTTCACTGACTTTTCTTTTGCTATCCATGTATTCGAGCACATAGTAGGAGCTTTGAGAACACTGGTTAGATGCATCAACAATGACTGAGATGTTTCTTCCTCTTGGAGCATTTACCTTTCCAAGCTTCGAAGCCAAACTCAACTGTAACCAAATGCACAGACATCTTCAGTCAGGGACAGAGCCGGAAATAGCCCAGAGGGCCCTTGTCACATATGTGTCTTGGTTTACAGCAGCTGCTGTTGCTTTTTTTAAAAAAGCCTGCTTGTGGGAGAAGACAGTGATTAGGCACTGGAGTGCTGGGCTCTTGGATGGGCCTGCACCTTAGAAAAAGGAACATTCTCGAAGGCCGGAGGGCGCCTTGTTCACCTTAGCTAGGGTTCGGTGCTTGACCTGCTATCCTTGCATGCCTACTCTATCTTGTCTATTTATGTGAAAAGTCAGTTGTTGGAGAGTTTTGTAAGTGTTTCCAGGACAGATCCCAGGAGGCTGAAAACAGACCTTGGCTGGCTGGCTGGCATTTCCACACGGTGTAACCTTGCCTTGTGCGTGTGGTGTGAGCCAAGCCCTCCACCACTCCCCCCAAAGGGCTTACTGCCTTATTGCCGTAACGTAAATGACCTGTCCAGCCATGCTAAGAGAGTGACCAGAAACATGGAGAGGTATTCTGTTAATAAGCAGCATTGAGCACCTACTGTATGCTCTGCAAGGTCTCACACACCCTCACTCTCATCTGCATAAATGGCATGAATGTAGAGTCAGGATTGCTGACTCCATTTTTCTCCCAGCTAGTTAGAAGTCAGGTATGGGGCTGGAGAGATGGCTTAGTGGTTAAGGTGCTTGCCTGCAAAGCTGAAGGACCCAGGTTCGATTTATCAATACCCACATAAGCCAGATGCACAAGGTGGCACATGCATCTTGAGTTTATTTGCAGTGGCTACAGACCCTGGTGTGCCCATTTTCTCTCTCACCCTCTTTCAGATGCAGACATACATAATTAAACTAACTATATATATTTTTAAAAAGTCAGGTATGGTGCCACAAGTATTTAGTCCCAGCACTAGGGAGGCTGAGGTAGGAGGATCACTGGGAGTTCAAAGCCAGCTTGGGGCTACAGAGGGAGTTCCAGGTCAGCCTAGGCTAGAGTGAGACCCTGCCTCCAAACAACCAACCAACCAACAAACTGCTGATTAATCCTGAGTTAAAGAGAACTGGCTTGTAGGGGCTCTGGAGATGGCTCAGCCAGCAAAGTGCTTGCTTTGCAAGCATGAGTGCCCAGGTTTGATCCCCAAAACACGTAGAAGTGCAGAGCACGGGAGAACATGCCTGTCACGTCAGTGCTGGGGCAGCTGAGGGAATCCCTGGGGCTCGCTGGCCAAACCGTCAGCCTAACCTGGTGAGCCCTAGGTCAATGAGAGACCCTGTCTCAAATAGAGGTGGGCACTGTCTGAAGGAATAACACTTGAGTCTGTCCTCTGACCTCTGCATGCCTGTTCACCCCCACAGACATGCATTTACAAAAAAGAGAGAAGCCGGGCGTGGTGGTGCACACCTTTAATTCCAGCACTCAAGGTGGGAGGATTGCCATGAGTTCGAGGCCAGCCTGAGGCCAGAGTGAGACCCTACCTCAGGAAACCAAAAAAATAAAAAATAAAAAAAAATAGAGAGAGAGAGGAAGAAAGAAAGAAAGAAAGAAAGAAAGAAAGAAAGAAAGAAAGAAAGAAAACTGGCTTTTGTGGGGTAGGGGCTGTAGTGAGACTTGAACCTGGGGCCTCCTGTGTGCTAATAAGAAGCTCTCTACTGCTGGGCTTCATCTCCAGCAGGACTGGCCTAGGTGGCTCTCTTGCCCATGTCACTTCTCATTCCTTGTTTTTTCCTCTAGCTCACTTAAAAAAAAAATTATTTATTTATTTGAGAGACAGATACAGAAATAGGCAGGTAGAGAGAGAGGGAGAATGGGCGCACCAGGGCCTCCAGCCACTGCACACAAACTCCAGATGTGTGCGACCCCTTATGCATCTGGCTTACATGGGTCCTGGAGAGTCGAACCTGGGTCCTTTGGCTTCGCAGGCAAGTGCCTTAATCGCTAAGCCATCTCTCCAGCCCTAGCTCACTTTTTACAATAATTTTTTTTTTACTTTCAGAAATTATAAGGAATACACACTTTTTATTTTTGCTGAGTGCTTAAGGGGTGCAAAAAAGCATGGTGCTATGAACAGAGCTCCATCGACTGTTGTGAGAAAGACAGGTGAGGTGGGTCCTTGAAGAATCCCCTTGAACATATCTGTGATGGTGTGGTGCTCGCATGTCTCATTGGAGGCTAGGATCTGCGTTGATCTTGGGAATGCCCGGCGTCACGCCTCCTGAGACGTGGGTGACACTGAGGGTGATTGAGACCATCTGAAAGGCTGGTACTGGGAAAGGGCAGTTTCTGAACCAGAGCTGGTCATCCCAGAGCTGTGTGCTTAGATAAAGTCCTGCCTTGGGAAACCACAAGCACAGTGAAGTGGATACTGTAATGGGATTTATGCAATGCTGTGTTAAGGGCAACCCAGCCCCATAAATATGTGTCCAAAATTCAACCTTCCAAATGAATTGTTAAAGGCGCCAAATGGATTTCTGGAAAGGATCAGAGCTAAGATGCACTTTGCCCGCCCATGATAAGCTTATCCAACTTGCCACTGGGAAGGAAGAGAAAAAGGGAAGAAGAAAGAAAAACGGAGCTAAGGATTGTCCTGGATTTTGTGGCATCTCAGATATTTTTCACTTTCTGTAAAAAGGGAGAAAGAGATTAGCGATTAGCGGTCTTATGGGTAAGAAGCCAGTGTCCCTTATCTGGGTGCCTTTGGGGTCACAAAGGGAATAATATCAGGCCACTAGTTGGAAAGCTAGCTTACTTGTTGGCACTGCTCACGTTAGACCTGTGGGCTTGGCTGCTGGCCCAGCCGCTGGGGGAGGACAGCCACTGCTGGCCGTGTATGAGTCCTGAGTCTCTGTTCTAGCAGTGACCCTGTGCTGGCTGTCACCTCTCTGGGCATGTTCGTGTGGTGACGCGGGATAAGGGGAAGTCTGCAGTATAGTGTGGATTCTTCTAGCTCACCCCTCTTGGTTCCATTTCTTCCATCATCCAGAAAGGCTGTTTTCCCAAAGGAAGTGATGTTGCCATAGGCCAGAAGTTTTGTTTTTTCTTTTCCCTAAACATGTGTGTGTGTCTATGTATACACACACACACACACACACACACACACACACACACACACATATATATGTATATATGTATATATTTATGGCTTGAAAACTTTCCATACTCTCCTTTGAGGCAGGGTCTCTCCTGAACCTACAGCTCACTGATTTGGCCTCAAAAACACACTGGAAGAGGCCCAACTCCAGTAACATGGAGACTTTTCCTATATGTCATAGCTTCCAGGCTTCAGAGCCATCCAGGGCCATTGCTCTCCCTGTCTCTCCCAGCGTGGCCTTGTTGGCCATGGTTCCCATCAATCTATATCATGCCAAAGAGGATTTGCACCATACTGTTGCTAATTCAGTAGCTTTATTGGACAATGTGATTTACCATCCATGGCCTGCCTTCAAATGGATTCATTTACCTGCATTGATTGCTGTGAGTTCCCTTTAGCCACTGCCAGAAAATGCACAGCAGTGCTTAAGCCCCTTGCAGCATTTTGCTTTCTGATAGTGACAGTTAACTCCATCCTTGATCGCCAATGACATGGTATTCCCCTCTCAAAGATGAGCTTAAATTGCATAACTATTTTCCTTGGTGATGAGAAAATAAATTACTTTTCAATACTGCGTTCCACTAAGCACTTCTGAAATTTGGGTTTCAGGAGGTTTAGAAACTACAGGTTTTCCTTCTCTGTTCTTTTGGTGTTCTGTTGGGCTTCTCAATATGAGGTTTATGGACCTGCAGTGTTGGCAACCCTGAGAGCTTGTTAGCCATACACACTTGCAGGTCCCACCCTGGACCTGTCTAAAGTCCCCAGAATTGTACATGAACATTTGATGAGCATGGCAGGGCTCAGCAAGATGAGGTCCCAAGGGATGAATGTAGTCTGCTAATTGTTTTTTTTACAAATAAAGTTTTATTGGAACACAGCTATATCTATTCACCGACACATTTTTCTGTGTCTGGCTGGCTGGCCTCCCATCCCCAGGTGGAGGGTCTCTGCCACAGTGCCTTCCAGTTCTTGGAGCCCAGGGTGATTATTGCAGCATCTTACAGAACAGTCAGATTTCTGGTATTCTGGGCAGAGCTTTATTTTGATTTATTTCTATATTTTAAATTTATTAGCTTTTCATTAGTTAATTTTTCCCCCCTTTTCATATATTATACACTTTAGGTTATTCCAGGTTTTTTTCTTATCATTATTTCCTAAACAATGCAGGCTAGCAACTATTTACATAGCATTTACATGGCACTAGGTAGAGTAAATAATCTAGGTATGATTTAAAGTTTATAAAAGGATGTATGTAAGTTAGGTGCAAATACAACCTCATTGTATGTGATGACCCAAAGTCCCACGGACGCTGAGGAAGACAGAAGTGTGTGTTTGTGTGTATGCACACTGCACGATGCAACTTAACTTAGGCAGTGTTGGGGTTGGGGAGATGGCTCAGTGGTTAAAGCTGCTTACTCACAAAGTCTGCCAGCCTGAGTTCCATTCTCAAGTGCCCAGGAGAAGCCAGATCCACACAGTGGCTCAAGCATCTGGTAGCATGACACCCTGACAGATGCATGTACACACACACACACACACGCAAATCAATAAAATTTTAGAAAAAGTAGAAGAAAAGCGCTTGCACATTTAGCAGCCCTGAAAGATCCTACGAGATGCAGGCATAAAGCCAAGCAATGCCCTCCACACACAGTTGGCAGGCAGTGACTGAGTGACCCTAGGCCAGTGGTGTGATTGCTGCTGCTCTCCAACCGCACAGGCTCCTTGCTGCCTTCCTCTGAGCTTGCTGTGCTGGGCCCAGGAGGGGATGATTTCTTGGATGAAACAGCAGGATACTTCAGCCTGCTTGGACAGAAGCGGTTTGTAAGAGCATTGTGGATTCTTTATAGGTAAGGATGAGGCTTGATCCTTACACCTGGAAGGTGATTACTTTCAGAGCCTCGCATTGCGCTCTTTCCCCACGGCGCCAGAGTGAGAAAAGTCAGTTTTTAAAGAGGGCCGGGTCTCAAGAAAATTGGGCTCCTGCTTGGCTTTGATTTGATGTCCCTGGGACTTGGGGACTGTTGGGGCTTTTAGGTCACAGGTCACTCTGGGGAGTTTCACAGTGGTGAGGCTTCCTGGAACCTTGCTGGGAGCAACTTCAGCCTGTGACCCTGCAGGTAGCTGATTGAGTCGGAAGGGCTGCTTACTACTCAGCAGGGACCAGTGTGAGCTACACTTGCAGTCATTTCTTTTCTCCTCCCCTTTGGAAGATGGTTAATCAGGAGGCTTTTGGAAACAAAAATAAAATAAAAAAAGGAAAAGAAGAAAAAGGAGACCTAGTTTAGGGAAGACGGTGGAAAATTACTGTTCTTGTAAGAAGTCCCTGCGCAGCCAGGGGACAGACAGGGTAGGTGATTAGACTGGCCTGCAGATGGCTGAGGCACATTGGTGATAAGAGAGGCTTTTAGCACTTTTTGAGAGATCAAAGGACGTTTGATGAACATAATTATGAGTATACATAGTGATACATTTGTTTGTAATTTCCACTGGCCATTTGCTTAGCGTGTCCTGTGCTTTGGATCTGAGGACAAGTCCTGCCCATCTTTCAGTTCTCATAATAGCCCAGTGCTTGGCTCCATTTTACAGGGGAGGAATGTGAAGTTTCTTGAGGTTTAACTCGGCCAGAAACACACAGCTGGTAAATAAGAGGGTCAGGTTTAAGTTCATCTGACTCCAGAGCTCTGTCCCCCAGGCTACTTTCACTGTCACATTGATTGTGACTGTAGCCCCCCCCCCACCCCGTACTGTGACATCAGGAGCTGACTGTGGATTAAAAGTAAAAAGGTTCAACCAAATTTGAAACCTAAGCACTTGTTTTCCCATGTGTAGCTGAGATGGTAGGCAGGTGAGTATTTTAAACAGTATATGTATTACATACAAGTGAGGTACGTATGGTGCATTAAGCATGATTTTAAGGTGACTAACAGGTTTTTTAATTAAAATATTTTATGTATTTATTTATGGGAGAGGGGGGAGAATATGGGTGCACCAGGGTCTCCTAGCCACTGCAAACAAACTCCATACACATGCATCACCTTGTGCATCTAGTTTTACTTGTGTCCTGGAGAAATGAAACCTGGGACCTTTGGCTTTGCTGGCAAACACCTGAACCGTTCAGCCATCTTTCCAACCCCTAAGTTTCTCTATAAACATAAAGGTAAGAAAAGAAACTGTGAGAGACTGAGGAGATGGCTCAGTTGGTAAAGCATGATGACCTGAGTTCAAATCCCCAGCACCCACATAAAACTGAAGGTAGCAGTGTCCACCCAGCTTCGAGGAGGCAGAGACAGGGGGATCCCTGGAGTTTGCTGGCTAGCTAGTCTAGCAGGATAGGGGAGCTTCCCGTTCAGTGAGAGATCCTGTTTCAAATAGTAAGGTGCAGAGTGATTGGAAATGACACCCAGCATTGACCTCTGGCCTGCACATGCATACCACACACATACACACATATAATAAAAGCAAGAAAGGAAGGAAGAAAGGAAGGAAGGAAGAAAGAAAGAAAAAGAAAGAAGCACTGAGTCTTTTAGGTAAAATTTTTTAATATGGATGAGACCTGAGCCTAATGTTTGAATGATTCTAGAAGGACCTTTCCTGAGCAAACTGGAATGTAGTATTGGGGAAGGAGTACATGTAGGGAAAAGAGCTGGGTACAGTGACTGGGAGACTGTTCTGGGTGGTTCTGTCAACCCCCTCCTCTCATGTGGACCTGATAGCAGCATTTGTCGCTGTCGCTGACGTGTTACCTGCTTTCAGGCTCCTTCCTGGGCCCTGGCAAGAGGCCTGGTGTGGTCTGTGATGCTCTATGTCATACGTGTGTTGCTTCCCTTCTGCCCAAACCACACTGGCCTTTCTTTGTCCTCACTGTGCCTTAGGGCCAGAAATTCTCCAAAGCTCATGGTGCCTTGAGGCTTCTGCTCTTCCTGTTCTTTGGTCCAGAATATTCTACTCACCCCAGATATTCGCATGACATATTCCTTATCATTCTGGTCTTCACTTAACAGTTATCTGTTCTGTCCACTGGCCTTACAGGCCCTCTGGTTGTTCAAAATCAGTCAGAGACAACAGTGGTTATGAGACTGTTCATCTGTGTGTCTATAAAACTTTACTTACACAACCACGTGGCTGACTGGATTTGACCTGCTGACCACTGACCTACCATGGCCTTACTGTTGCTATGCAGTAGACACCGTCTAAAACCATTGTGTTCACACATGACTGCCTCCTTGTGTACGGACTGGATGGCCGTGCAACCAGGAATGTCTTCTCTTCGCGTGCAGTCTGCTGTCCTCAGTGTTTAGCATGTACTGTGTGGTAGTCCGTGCTCTGTGAATGTTGATGGTGTGAGCGGAGGCATCACTCACACTTGCTCATTCTCCAGACGTGCATGGCCCAGGGCGTTCCTTGCTTCGTGCGGACTCATGGCCAAGTGTACTCAGACCTCGGTCTTTGGACAGCATGACAAGCCAGCCGAATGAAGCGCCCCGAGGAAGCAGGCCGTTAACCCTTTCCAAGGCTCAGTGGCTTCTCGGGGGGCCGGGTGCCTACTGAGGTGAAGGGTGTGGAAGGCTCTGGGCGAGGATGGAGGAACGGGGCCAGGGGCCCAGCCACAGCGGCCTGGCAGAGTGGAGGAGCAGCTGGTGAAAGCACCCACTTCCTGACGACAATTAACAAAGGGCCTTTTGTGAAAGAAGGGCTGGGTGCCACATGTGGAAATACGGCCTCCGGTTTCTGGCAACCGAACTGTCGGCTGCTAGAAGGAGGGTTGAGGATCCTTTACCCAGGCATCCGAGGGAGGTTCATTCACCTTCTCAGCTGATTAGGTCTCCTCTCTCTTGAGTGGGCTGGCACTTGGAGGGGTGTGGTGATGCCATCACAGGCATCAAACAAGGCAGCTATGTTTATCCTCCAGAGTCCACAGGAGTACAAAGGGAGAGGCGAAGCTCCCCCGGCTGATGACGTCCACAAGGCCCCGCCCTTCACCAAGGTAAACAGTTGACCTGGGCAGGGACTGTCCAGTGGTGTTGCTGCGGGTACATTGATCAGGAAACCCTTTGTGGGCAGCTGCATTTATTTGAGTCACCCACGCTCCTGTAAACAACCCCAATAAACCCGTTACTTCACCAAGAGGATGGAACCCCCCTCTTTGGTCTATCTCTGTGTCAGGGTGGATAGAACTGTCTTTGTGTCTCCCCAGGAAGTCTTGCCGTCAGCAACATCCTGGTGGCCTCTGTCGCTGGTAGATCCAAGAAGAATGGTTTCTTGATTGTTGGTGGCTTCGGCCCTGTCACATAGCTGCCTGTCGTTAGATGGGAGCAGCACCAACCAGAGAATCAGGATGTTGGGCCCCGAGTGGACCCTGACCTGCAGGGACTGACTGGAGGCAGCGCCCTGTCTCCACAGTGAGGAGGAGCTTCCTCAGGGGCACCAAGAGTCGGCCTCTAACTTCACGACCTTGGACAAACCCACGTTCGAGGCAGTGACCATGGGAGAGGGAAAGAAACACTGACTTGACACTTATTGCATGCCTGGTGATGCCCTTGCTCCCTCTGGGGTCAGTGGGAGGGGTGTGTCCACAGGGTGCTTCGTAAAATTCAAATTCAAAATTACACCTGTTCTAATGCGCATAAACACACACACAAGCATTAAATATACACAAAGATTTTTTTAAAAAATAACTGTAATTAGTACTGATCTCTACACAAAAGTACCAGGCTAGATTATGACATACATAAACTTGTGGCATTAATGATGCCACTTTTCTTCTAACATACCTCAGCATAAGTCTGTATAACTGTTGAGAAATTTTAATAAGGGTTTATTCATGAACCATTCCTGATGCACACGCTGCTGCTGGCCGCAGCATCCTTGGCCTTGTCCTCTTCCATCCTGGAAGTTTTGCTAGGTGTTACGGCTTCCGTTTGATAGGTGAGAAAACAGAGCCCCAGACTTTAGCCACTTGTCCAAAGTCACACAGCTAGGGGTGGCTGGCGGATTTGGGATTTCAGCTGAGTTCTTTTCTTTCTTGGAAGCAAAAGTTGCATAAGCATTGACTTCTCGGCGGAAGAAAGGAACAAGGATGTCCGCATGTTCCCCTGGGCTGGACAGACAGATCCTGACCTTTTCAGGGCAGGTGCAGATACTGAGCCAGAAGCCAGTCTGACTTCTTCTACTTTCTAGGGAGCCGTAGACAGCTTCATCCATGTCATCTGGGTTCCTGTGGATTTGGGGACTGTTGTCCTACGTTCCCAGGACAACTTTGGCATGCCCAGCAGGCTTTTCGTCACTCCACAGAGGCAGTTATCAGGGCTGGGGGGATGGTTTAGTGGATAAAGAGCTTACCACACAAGTACAAGGACCTGAGTTCAGATCCTAAGAAACCCTGGAAAAGCTGGATGCAGTAGCATGAGCCTCTGTAATCTTTGTGCTCCTATGGCAAGATGGGAGGCTGAGACAGGAGAGTCACTGAAGTTCGCAAGCCAGAAAGTGTGGCATTCACAGTGGCAACCGATGAGACCCAGCGTCAAACAAGCATCTGACTTACATGGGTCCTGGACAATTGAACCTGGGTCCTTTGGCTTTGCAGGCAAGTGGCTTAACCACTAAGCCATCTCTCCAGCCCTTAAAAAATATTTTATTTATTTGAGAGAGAGAGAGAGAGAAAGAGAGGTGTGCCAGGACCTCCAGCCACTGCAAATGAACTCCAGACGCTGCAAGTGCACTCCAGACGCATGCACCACCTTCTGCACCTGGCTTTACGTACCGGGGAATCAAACCTGGCAGGCAAGCACCTTAACTTATGAGCCATCTCTCCAACCCTCCATCAGCTTTTAACTTGTCCAGAGTGAGGCAGGCTTTGTTTTAGGGTTTAGATGATTTGCATATAGATGTAATGAGTTCTCCTAAGGACAGGACACAAGTCTAAGCAGGAAGTACACGATGGGTCCTCTGGACAGCCCGCAGCAATTCTGTACAAACCCTCAGTGTCCCCGTGTGCTGAGGGCAGCCCCGTCCTTGAGCTCAGGTGTGTGGCGGGGGGCTCATGGCATCGTGTGTATGAGCTGAACATTCCTTCAATTTGGGAGTTTGGATGAGGAGTGTTCCAAGCATCTCTCATTTTCTTCATCATTTTCTGCATCAGGATTTTGGGACGGACACTGCCAGAAGTTTGTCTCTGCTTACCATGTGTCCACTGCAGCTGGCCTGGCTACTTTGGGGATGGCCTCTCCATCCTTGTATCTCATACCTTCCTTCTCCTGACCTCTCTCCCGCTCCATGTAACATTCTATTTTTTTTTAAGCTATTATTACTTGTGTGGAGAGGGGTGCCTACGTGCTGCGGTGCATGTGAGGAGGTCAAAGGTCTTCTCCTTCCACCTTCTTTGAAATGTTGAGACAGGGTCTCTGGTCTGGCCACTGGGAAGACCCGCGTAGTTGACTGCTGCCTTTACTGTGGGCATGAGAGTTAGCGATGCGTGCGCCCCTGTGCATCCGGCTTTCTCTGGGAGCTGGAGATCCAGATGCTGGTGTGTAGGCTTGCAGAACAAGTACCTTTAGCCTGGAAGCCATCTCCCAATCCGCACCGTAGCTCCTTACTGCTGGGGTTCTCTGCAGTTTGATGACTGCATGGTAGTATAGTTTCTTAGTTTCTTTGGTGGTGGCTAGCTTCCAGCAGGCTGGAAGGTGGAACTTTCTAGAAACTTTAGAGCTCCTGTTTTTATGCTTCAGGCAGTCATAGGGCCAAATGGGATGGAGGAATGAGGGCCTATTGCAGAACATACGGATGGGAGACAGACCTGCCTCCCATCTGTACCTTTGGAAAAAAGCAATCTGCTGCTCTAGCTGGAAGTTGTTGTTGTGTTTTCTTAAAAATTTATATATTTGAGAATGACAGAGAGGGAAAGGCAGAGAGAGAGAGAGAGAATATGGGTGTGTCAGGGCCTCCAGCCACTGCAAACGAACTCCAGACGCATGCGCCCCCTTGTGCGTCTGACTAATGGGGGTCCTGGGGAATCAAGTCTCGAACCAGGGTCCTTAGGCTTCACAGGCAAGCGCTTAACTGCTAAGCCATCTCTCCAGCCCCTTGTTGTTGGGTTTTTAATCAGGAACCTCACAATGATTCTTCTACCTTGGACTTCTAACCACCCCCACCCCCTTACTGTGGTTGAGATAGAGTTCGAGGGTATGTCCCAAAGTTGCCTGCATTGGAGCCTGGTGCTCTGTGTGGTGATGTTGGAGGCCATGCTACTTTAAAAGGTAAAGCTTAGTGGAAAGTCACTGACTGGGGTTGATGAGGGGAAGATAGTTCTTGTGAGACCCCTGCTTAGTTTTCATGTAAATGAGCAACTGATGTCAGCACCATGCCCTTGAACCTCCGGAACTGTGAGCTAAATAATCCTCTTTTCTTCATGAAGTCACCCAGCCTCAAGCATTTTGTTATAGTAACAGAAGATAGATTGATACTCCCATGAAAAGAATAACAGTGAACTAGGCACAGGTGTGTTCTTTTAAGATCAAAATTCATGCTGAATTCCTTATTTCCTAGACTCTTCATGGAGTCCTGTGTGTGCTCTGGAAGCTTGTTCTAATCAGGCAAACCAACTTGCAAAGATAAAGGAATGCGGCAGCCTGGCACGTCTGCTGAGGGGAGGGTGCTGTGGCGGAGGTTGCGCAGGACTGCCTGCCTCAGGGTGGTGGTGGTCCCAAAGATGTGGGCATTTGGCTCGGGCTGGCTTGCTGCCCATCCTTGCTTTTCAATCTTGAAGTCCACAAAGAAAGACCGGGCTGTTGAAATAGAGGCCAACTGACGTTTTGGGTTGACATTTGCCTCTAAGCCAAGTTCTTAGGCTGCTACTGAGATTTACACTCCCTTTAAGAATATGGTGCAATAAAGAAAAAGCACATTTGCAACCTGGGATAAAAATGTGAATAATCAGCCCAGCA
The DNA here is from genome assembly GCA_036346955.1 of Dipus sagitta. Taxonomy (NCBI): domain Eukaryota; kingdom Metazoa; phylum Chordata; class Mammalia; order Rodentia; family Dipodidae; genus Dipus; species Dipus sagitta. Next base: position 97,729,718 of record CM070781.1, on the reverse strand, counting down.
CACTTGTGGGATAGTGCTCACCTTTGCAAAGAACAGTAGAAAGACATTGCGCCCCCTTGGTAACAGAAGATGCATTACCTAGTGGTGGCAGAGTGTTTAGGTGCGAGGGGAGGGGGGGCGGTGGCAGCCTGATCTCTGGTGCATCTGAGTGGTGACCAGAGGCAGGGCACAGGTTCTTCTTGTAACCTCTTGTTCTGTGCTTACACAACGCAAGCACACCTTCCTGTCCAGCCAGATCCTGCACTTGTTCTAAGAATACTGGATACAATATTGCTTGAGTTTTAATTGTTTGGTACCTAGGAAAGTTCTTTCTGTACTAAGCCGTTACTACTACTACCAATTAGCGTAGCAAAATTATGTTGCCAAATATTTAATGTTAGAGTTGAGGATAGCTCAGGGCTGGAGCCCTTGCGTAGCAAGAGGGAGGCCTTGGATTCTGTTCCTCACTCCCCTACACACACGCACTCACGCACACCCTGAAGGAAGAGAAGAAAAGAAAGACGCAGGAAGGAATGGTGGGAAAATGACTATACCCCCATGGCTAATTCAAAAATTAAAAATATAAAGCTAAAAAATTTAATTATATGACTCTGTCATTATCTAAAGTTTGGGTACAAGCCAGAATTTGTGTCCTTGTTTCTTATGTATACATAAATTCAATAATCTTGCCAATTTAGGCTAACCTAGTTAGCACTTTTAAAACTAAAGATTTGACCCTACAAAGACAAAAGAGTAAGCCCTTAAGTAATGCTGCCCTGGATAAACTTCCTTGTCCTTGAGCCTGTCAGGTGGGCTGGGAGGAAGCAGTGGCTTGCTCTCACTGGAACAGATCAGAGCTGCTCTTTTCTATCAACAAGGAGTCTCTGGGGGCCGAGGTGGGGAGGAGCTGCACCTGGAGCTATGCCAGAGGCTTCTAACAGTGCAGTGGACCATTCTCCCCTTGCACTGGCCAAGGGCTTTGCACACTGTAATCAAAAGGAGAGCGTTTCCCTCTTTCCAGTTAAAGTGCTTGCGTGCAAAGCCTAAGGACCCAAGTTAGATTCCCCAGTGCCCACATAAGCCAGATAAATGCACAAGGTGGCACATGTGTCTGGAGGTCATTTGCAGTGGCTGGAGGCCCTGGTACACCCATTCTCTTCCTCTCTCTCTATCTGCCCCCCTTCCATTTCTCTCATAAATAAATAAATTAATTAATTAATAAAATATAAAACTAAAATATAAAACAGAGTAAGAGGTCACAAAATTGAAATGTTACCTGCATTGCTATCCTGTTTTGTATGTGATGTGGCCTTTTCTTATACCAGTGTTATCTAGATCTGTTTAGTTCCAAAACAGGCTGAAAAATGCTAGAATGCAACATGAAGTCGCCTGGTGCTTGTCATCCCAGCTGCTCAGGAGCCTGAGGCAGGAGGGTTGCAAGTTCAAGGTCAGCCTGTACAACTTAGGGATACTCTATCTCAAAAAGTAAGACAAGGGCTGGAGTAGAGCTCAGAGACAGAGTGCTTGCCTAGCACGTGGGAGACCATGGGTTCAAACCCAATAGCAGAGACATTAAAATTGTAACACGAAGTACTGAGAGTCACTTAAGTCAAAGGTGGCGCCTCTCTGCATTGAGTCTACATGAGTCAACTCCTAAGTTGATGGTCATCTTTGCTACAGGGAGGGCCGTATCTGGCCCACTGTCTGATTTTGTAAATAAAGTTTTATTGGCATACCCATTCAGTTTCTCCCTGCAATGTTATATAATTATAACAAAGGCCCTGCACCAGACCACAGTGAAGGCCTGACCCCGTGAGGGCAAACTGCTTCCTGGACTGTGAATTTCCTCCTGCACAGACATTCACCACCGAGGCTTTGTGATGAGGCAAAGTTGGAACCACTCTTAACTCTAATCCAACAGCAAATACGGGGTGGGCTAGAAATAATGAGAATGAGTCATTTCTCATGAAGCGTTGGGACTTCCTGTGGGTGCCAGATGAAGTGTGGTTGCAGACGAGGCGTCTGTTTAGCACGAGAGCCACTCATGGGTGTGCCCTCGCTCTGCTCTGCCGCGGTCCCCGCTGGTGCAGGTGTTGGAGCGACAGCACGGAGCGCTCACGCCTTGACAGACACGAGGAGAGTTAGTCTCGGTTTCCCCTGGAAACCGGAGGCACAACACACAAGCCAGGGCCTCGGGGGGAAGCACGAACTTCTGTATGGGGACAGAAGACGAGGGGGCAGGGAGAAACATCTAAACAGCTGATAGGACATTATAGCTCTACACATGCTGCGCTGAAGTGTGCCTGGCCTGAGAGGCAGAACTTCCCTGGGCCTCCTCGGAACACAGTTTCCTTTGACCGTCTTCCAGTGTGGAGGATGGTGACTGACTGGAAGAGCCGAAGTGGGTGACTGGTACTTTTTTCCATCAGAGTTCGGAGAGAACTTGGATGTCTGAAATTCTTATGACATTGTCTGTCTCCTCTCTTCCTACCCTCCCCCTCCCAAGATGCTAACCTCAAAGGAGACTTGTATACCCCCCCTGCCCCAATCTTTCCTGTTCAATTGGAATTTGGTTGCCATGGTTTTTAATCTGTTTACATGGATTTCTATGGGGAATGTGGGAGAGTCAGGCACGGGTAAGCTGAGGAGGGTTCTTCAGTGTGTGGTGTGTGTTCATCAGGACCACCTGTCAGGGACCGGAAGGTTGAGTCCTTACACCTCTCCACAGCCCAAGGGAGTTTTACATGACTTATACTTGGGCTGCATAGTGGCCCTGAGAAGGTCAACTCCCTCAGCAGGATGTGGACCCCCATTCCAGGAGTTCTGGGGAACAATCACATGTGCCCTGCAAGGCAGGTTGGTGGAAGGTATCGTGTTAATGCCTGCCAAGTGAAACCACATGACGCAGCGGCTCGGGGAAAGCTCTGCAGTGAATGGCCCTTACTGGAAAAGCCGACTGGAGTTCAGGTCCTCAGTGTATACGTAGAGCTGGACACAAATGATAAATGTGTCTGTGATCCCAGTGTGCCTGGGACTGTGGGAGGCAGAGATAGGAGAATCCAAAGCTCACGAGCCAGCTAGACTGGCTGGTGTTCATCTGCAGCAGCAAGAGACCCTGTCTTGAAGTGGAAGAAGAGCACGGACACATCTCTAGCTTGTCCTCTGACCACACAGGCACTGTGAGTGTGTCCAAACACACACACACAAATAAACCATGACATGTTGTGCCTTACTCTCTGGTACATGATTCCCTCCCCTCAAGAAGCTTGAACAGGCTTTAAAAAAGCCACATGCCTGCAGGAAGAAAATTCCCTCACCCAGGCCCCGTTCCGCCTGCCCAAGCAAAGGCTTCAGTGTCAGCGACCGAAACAGTGAGCAAGCCAAGCCTTTTACTCCAGCAGGGTCTTCAAGGCACTGGGGATATGAGAGGGGGTCGGTTTCCAGAGCCCCTGGCTGCCTCATCAAGCCACGTAGGCATTGCGTCATCTTCATGGGAGAAGCCACAGTAGCCTGTCCCTCACTTTCACTCTGTGAGCAGGTGCTGTGAGAGACCAGATGTCCCAGGTAAACCACCCATTAATCAGAGGCCCTCAAACCAGAGCCAGCCAAGGGTGTCTCTATCACTTATTTAGAAGTGGCTGTTCTCCATTCAGCACTGTGAGGCTCATTGTCATGGCCAAGAGACTTCTTATACACACACACACACACACACACACACGAAGACAAAACAACCTTCAACTTCATGTTTATTAGGAAAAATGCCTTTGAAGCAATGATTTCAGGGCAGGGCATTTCGAACATTCCAAGGTGATGACACCAGCACTCCTCTGCAGGCAAGATAATATAGTTCAATTTGGATATAATTAATTAATTAGGGAGCAAATTGTATTAAGCAGATGACTCGGCTTTGATGGCATTTTATTAAGAACCCAGTGCCATAAAGGGGCTGTCATGTTATTCTTTTAATTTTTATTATAAACATCACTCACAGCAACTTACATTTTTGTGCCAGTTTGTGTTAGAGGTTCCATGTTAAGGACTTGATGTGAATGATCTTCAATTAGCCCCGCAATGTACTTGCAGTACAGGCCCGTGATGTACAGCATGCACTGTACAGGCGCAGGTGGAGTACGTGGCCTTAGGTCCTCCGCCGCCTAAGCAGGTGGGCTCCGGGACCCAGCTTCTTTCCTGCTGGGTAAGCGACATACCTCCTTACTAGAAGTCAACATCAGATTCTGGGGTGCCAGAACCCCAATGTGTACCATCAGTGTGCATGGAGAACTTAGCCCATCTGGTTTATTTTTTTGTGTGCACTTCTGGTTCCAATGCCCCCCCCCTTAAAAATATTTTATTTATTTAAGAGACAAAGAGAGAGAGAGAGTGAATGGGCACATCAGGGCCTCTAACCACTGCAAATGAACTCAAGATGCATGTGCCACCGGCTTACATGGGCTCTGGCGAGTTGAACCTAGTTCCTTAGGCTTTGCAAGCAAGGGCCTTTAACTGATAAGCCATCTCTCCAGCCCCCTTTTGTTTTTGAACAATTTTTGGATTGCATGAGGAATCATGTGATGTGAATGGAGTTGGTTCGGCAGGAGGATGGCTTCTGGAGAGAGGGGGCCACCACACACACTGGCTGTGTGGCCTCTAGCGGTACTTCAGGTTCTGGCCCGAGTGGGGTGTTGGTGGAATGAACTCAAGAGCAGCAAGGACTGGAGCTCTGGTGGCAAGCCTTTGGTGGTCTGGCTCATTATCTCTTGCAGTAGACCCTCTGGACTTGACTCTGATTGTCCCAAAGTCCCCGTAGGTAATCAGGCACCTTTTAAGAAATTTCTTTTGTACCAGGACTGGTTAGTATAGAGTCACTGCAGTGAAGTACTTCTTGGAATGTTCTGTGTAGGCAAATAGGACACTGGATTCCTCGCCTTGCTGCCTGCACATCCCAAGTGATGGAATTACAGGCACGCGCCACCCTTCTGTGTTTATGTGGTGCTGGGGTTGGATCCCAAAGCTTCAACATGCTACCCAAGCACTCTACCACCTGAGCCCACAAATCTTTCCATATCAGTGTTCAAAGCCAACAATGCAATAGATGCTCTTCCCATGTACTTGCCACCCCCATCTTCTCTCCTAACCAGAACAGCTCGGGTGGGTGACCATGACTCAAGGTCAGTACACACACACACACACACACACACACACACACACACACACACATACACACACACACACACACACACACACACACACATCTTCTAATTTGTGGGTCTGTACAGCTGAATCAAACCCAACTTGCTGGGACTTTGAATTCTCTTGTGGAATGTGGGTATTCTAGTTTCCTGCTCGCCTTACCCAGTTGCTGTCTTCTCTCAACCTCCTTCTTATTTTCTGCTTTCCAGTAAACTTTAAAATAGAATTAAATTGCAAGTTGTACGCTGACCTGTGACTCTTTCTAGCCCGGAAGGAGGAGGCTTTGGCATCCTTTGATGGCTTCCAGCTTATTCTGGTCACTTTTAGAAGGTGGCCATGAAGAGTCTTTGTAATTTTCTTCTTTTTCCTTCACTAAGGATTCCTCTAGCATTGATAGGTACCGTCGTGGGCAGACTTGTTGGCCTGGTTTCTAGAGTCAGTTTGGTTCTCAAAACTGTCCTAAATCTGGTTTCTGATCTCAGAACAGGCCAAGGAATGTTGTAGGGAGCCTCCTTCCAATAGTTAACACTTCTTATCCTAAGGGCTGCTGAAAACAGCACATAGGAAACTGTGGCCCCATATCATGGGGTAATGTTTCCATATGGGGTTTGGAAATAGAGTAATTGCTTAGGAAATTCATGGGAGCTATCCACAGCATCGAGGCGCCAAACATGAGCAGGGTGTTTGACCCCTGAGGAAGCTGATCTGGCCTTGAACTTCACAGATCAGGGCAGGAATGTTCTCAGGGCCTAGATACCCCGAGATTTTGGAATAAGTTGATACGTCCCCATATTTTGTTCAGTGAGCACTTACCAAGTGAGTTCTCAGGGGGTCCTAAAGAAGAAAGCTGTGGAGCAGGGCACCGAGGAGCTGAGAGACCAAGAGTTGCCCAGGGGCACTGGATCTAGGAGGTCACAGGAAGAGGGCGAACCTTCTTGAGTCCCAGGCCACGAGCTACTCTGAAGCCCACACAGTGTTCCTGGAACAAGTGTGCCATGTGAGGGGGGAGAAGGGGGGAGAGGGTGAAAGAGGAAGGAGGGAGAAAGGAGAAAGAGAAGGGAAAAGAAAGAAGGGAAGGGGAAAGGAAGGTGAAAATGGGATGAGAAAGGGGAAAAGGGGAAGGGTTAAAAAGAGTCACTTTGAAAAGCTTTAGTGGGTAGCTTGTGGAGAAGGCTTTTCCTCTTTTGTTTGGTCCCCTTATCCTACACCTCCACACCCAGGCAGTGCCCAGAGGGCGCACCGAATTCTGTGCTAAGTGAACACTGAAGGACTAAGGAGAAGAAAGATGGCCTCTTCTCTGCTAGTTCTCTCAAACTAACCATTATGCTGTAGGGAATCTACCCCTTGTCCTGTGGGGCTTGTGGCCCGTCTTGACCCTCTGCCCCTCAGGGGAGTGGAGAGGGACTTGGAAGCCCAGTCCACCTTTCCGTGCTGAAGTGTCTCACCGGCTGCTTTGCGCATCAGTAGCGGATCCATTGACTCCCTCCAGCCATTTCAGACCTACCTGTGGTCTTCTCCACTGTTTTCTTGAAGTTTTGGAGCTCTTCGGGCTGCCAGCGATGGCAGGGAAGTCAGTCGTATTCAATCCTGTGGGGGTTATTTTGTAAGGCCCAGGTAACAGTTCATAGGAACTCGGGGAGCATCCTTACAGAAATGCAGAGAGAGCAAGTGATATGTTGTAGGCCACCCAGCTGCTAATTATGGGAAGGGCTGGGAAAAGCTAGACTGCAAGCTGCCTGAGAGGGGCCACTTTCTCTTGCTCCTTTATTCCAGTTGGCTACGGTAATCCACCTGGCATACAGCAGCTGTTCAGTGTGTGCTGGCCGTGTGCGGAACACATGACTAGGGCAAGGTGAAGTCTTCAAGCCACAGCGGCCCCCGTGACAGTCGGGAGGGAACAGGGAAAGCAGAGTTGTGGGTGGAGATTCTATTACTCTTGTTTCTCACATTTTTTTTTTTTTTTTAATGCAGTGGGCCTCAGGCCTGGTGAGACCCAGTCCTCTGAGGCCACTGCAGGTCATAGGGAGCCTGCCTGTCCTGGTCCAACCTGAGCTCCTCCCTGCTCCTGGACCTCAGCATGAATAGGTGCTTTTCACAAACTGTATCGGGTCGGCTTTGCTGACCACAGACCACCACCCCCCCCAAAGAAAAAGGCAGAGGTAGGGTTAGCTGCCAGAGGCCCTCCGACTCTGTTCCCATGAATCGCGACTTCCAAGAGGCTCTTCCAGAGGCTCCAAGAGGGTGAGAACAAGGGCCGCTGTGACAGAGCCCCCCTCACCTCTGGGTGGGGTGCGTGGCGGGTGGAAAGTCAGCCGCCGGGGCCTCGTGGCTTGGCCAGGGCGAGCTGGGGTGCTTTATAAAGTGACTTTTCAGGGCCTTCTCCCTCCGCCCGGCCCTGGCAGCCACACCAGGCCTTCGGAACTGAGCGGGCCTTGTGTCTGCTAGAAGGAAGAACGTGAAAATGAGGGGTGGCGTGGACGCCAGGAGAAACAGGGCAGGGCGTTGTGCGCCGCTGGAGCCTGGCTGACAAGAGCCACATTCACCGCCCAGCGGGAGTTTGGCTTCTGGCTCTGGAGTCCTGCTTTGCACAGCGGTGACATTGATCCACAGTGTCAGCTGTGTGCAGAGGTGTCCAGGAGTGGCAGAGCCGTCTGCGTAGCCAGGGGGACTTGGAATACTGGTTTTCCCGTCTGAGTTAGCCCTGCACAGTGATGTATCACAAAAGCTTCTTTCGTACCATGTGAGAGACACCGCCAGAGGTGGGCAAAGGGGACACTCATAGAGATGGGCTCCCAGACGCAGTCAGGTGTCTGTGTACACATTAGTCCCTCTTTTTTTCTTCTTCTTCCTCCTTTTTCTTCTCCTCCTCCTGTTCTTCCTCTCTCTCCTCCTTTTCTCTCTTCCTCTTGTTCTTTCTGTTCCCCCTCCTTCTCCTAAGTATTACAGTGGCCAGGATGATAATACCATGCCCCCTCCCCCGGACCACAAAAGGAACTATAATGCCCATCGCCACTAACCCTTTGGGGACCAGTCAAGTTCAGTTAACTCCTCCCATTCCTAGTGGTCGGATAGTCTCATTCCTGTTCCACAGATTGAGGAATGGAGGCCCAAAGAGGTTGGATGAGCTGTCCCAGGACATAGAGGAGGTTACTAAAGGTAGCACCTACATCAATGACCTCAAAGTTGGTCCGGCTAGTTCTCAGAAAACTTTGTAACCGTTCCTATCACGCGGGCTTGGAGACTTTAGCTGTATACCAGTACATTTGTGTTGTACTGATAAGAAGTCCTGACTTCATGGAGATCCTTCTGCCCTGTGTTGTGACATTCTAGAAGCCTCAAGGCACAATGGTGGAGTCTTCAGATTTAATCTCCAACCCTCTCTGACATCCCAAGGTACTTCCCTGATTGGTGTCAGAACAAAGCTCTGCTATCTTTTGATCTATGCTTGATGTGGCTTCTAGCATTCCTTTGATTTGGAGCACCTGTCCTGCTCTGATGGCCTTAGGTGGGGAAAGCTCAGTACAGGTACCAGGGAAGAGTCTGGGCTGTCACCTTGTTCCATCATTAAATTTGACTGATTGCCCTGTGAGGGTCACATAAGTCTCTGGCAGACCTTAGAGAAGTTTGACCTTTGGTGGTTATATGTAAAACATAGTTTCTAGCTATTATTTTCTCCATTCCAAAGAAATATTTGCTTTCCCCCCTCCCCCCGGAGTGTGTAGTTTATTTTAGCAGAGCAGGGAGGGTATAGACCTGAGATGAGAAAAAACAAAACATCATAACATCATTTCCAAAGAAACTGTCAATGGATTGAAATTAATAAAGGTACATCTATGGGTGGTGTAGGAGGAGGCAAGGCAGAAACTTCCACGGTGTCAGGTATTAGCTGTTGTCATTTAGCCGTGGGGACAACACTGCTTCTCTGTTCAGAGCAGGTTAAAGAGATGAAATTGCCATATCTATAAACAAGTTACTAGTTCAGCTGCAAGATAATTTGTTGAGAAGATGCCATTATTTCCCAAGGGTCGGTCCGAGGGAGCGAGCTTCTGAGGTGCAGGGCTGCGGCTACTGCATGTTGAGACTGAGGAATCCGAGTATTGGAGCTCCCTTCGCGTTAGAGCTGGGCTGCGCGGAAAAGAATGGAGTTTCCTGTTCTGCACAGTGCAATGAAAGCAGTCGGGCTTCCTTGCTGCTGGTGGGCTGCATGCCTGAGCCGTCCCCAGCTCTCCCCGAACTCACAGGATGTTTCCAGTGGCTCTGAAGCCTCTGGGAGCTCCACAGACGTCCAGTGTTCTTCCCAGAGAGGGGAATCAAAAATTGCTCAGCTACAGCACTCAACTTCTCTGGAGCCAGATTAAGTCGCCTGTCCCCAAACTCACATGTGGAACTTTCAATTATGAATGGATCTGATTCTTTTTATAAAAAATAAATATTTAATTTATTTATTTGAGAATTTTAGTGGGAAAGAGAGAAAGAGGCAGATGGGGAGAATGAGAGAGAGAGAGAGGGAGAGAGACCATGTGTCAGGATCTCTAGCCATAGCAAAGGAACACCAGGCCCATGTGGCACCTTGTGCATCTGATTTATGTGGGTCCTGGGGCATCGAACCTGGGTCCTTAGGCTTCATAGGCAAGTGTCTTAACCAATAAGCAATCTCTCCGTCCCTGGATCTGGCTCTTATTTCAGGTGTGGTTAGTAAGGATGATTCCATTCTGGCGTGGGACAGGGGAGGTGAGCCACTCTTCCTGTCATTGTGATGCCATTGGCTGACAAGAACCTTGAGGGATGCAGTCTACTGTGTTACCGAAGGGTGTAGTGGTGAAATGCTGTCCACAGTGGTAGAGCAGAGTGTGGTGGACTGCAGTGCAACATGGTAGCTAAAGCTGTCCACTGTGACAGGGAAGGGTGTGGTGATGCCCTGCTGTCCACAGTGGTAGCTAAGGGTGTGGAAATGGACTTCTGTACACTATCATAGAGAAGGGTGTGGTGGTGGATGGTGCCATGGACCAGAAGTATGTGGTAGCTTGCACATGTGTTGGCAGACCAGGAAACAGAAACGCTGGGGACCTGCAGTGGGGCTGTGATATATGACACTTTTAACCCACATCCCAGTGACCCACTTCCCCAAGACACATCCTTCTCTCCTAAAGGTTCCACAGTCTTACCATACCTGATAACAAAGTATTCAAATACTTAAGCTGGTGGGGGATATTTCACACTTAAATAATAACAGTGGGCCCCTAAGCCAATGTGGCTACTGCTGTTATAAAAGGGGATGTTTACAAGCAGACACACAGGCAGAATACTGTGAAAATTAAGCAGAGTGGGTGACATTCACACAGGAGATCACTGTGAACATGAGGCAGGGTGGGTGACATTCACACGGGAGAACACTGTGAACATGGGACAGGGTGGGTGACATTCACACAGGAGATCACTGTGAACATGAGGCAGGGTGGGTGACATTCACACAGGGGAACACTGTGAACATGGGGCAGGGTGGGTGACATTCACACAGGAGAACACTGTGATCATGAGGCAGGGTGGGTGACATTCACACAGGAGAACACTGTGAACATGGGGCAGGGTGGGTGACATTCCCACAGGAGAACACTGTGAACATGAGGCAGGGTGGGTGACATTCACATAGGAGAACACTGTGAACATGAGGCAGGGTGGGTGACATTCACACAGGAGAACACTGTGAACATGAGGCAGGGTGGGTGACATTCACACAGGAGAACACTGTGACATGAAGCATAGTAGTAGACATTCATCCCAGTGAAGGATCTCTGCAGCTAGAGGAGCAGCATGGGTGTGGGGACTCCTCACAGTCTCAGGGGGAGCTTGTCCTGTTGTTCCTTCACCTTGGCCTTTGGGGTTCAGTTACTTAATGGGGGACAGAGTGTGTGCACTGGTGATACAGTGTATGGTGAGAACCTGTTTCTGGGCTTATAGACAGGCAACTTTATACTGAGTCCTCCTTTGGCCAAGAGTGGTCATGTCTCTTGTTTTGTCTTGTAAGGACAAGTCCTCCTCCTGATGACCCTCTAAAGGCTATATGTTCAAATTTCATCATTTTGCGAGAGCCCTTTCCATATTAAGTTATTTTGTTTATTTATTTATGAAAGGGGGCACATGGGTGTTTCCTGGCCTCCTACCACTGCAAAACAAATCCAGATGCCTGCTTCACATTGTGTATCTGGCTTTATGTAGGTTCTGGAGAATTGAACCAAGATCACCAGGCTTTGTAAAGAAGTGCCTTTTGCCACCGAGCCATCTCTCTAGTCCCCCTTTCTATATTTAAATATTTTATATTTATTTATTTCTTTATTTGAAAGAGAAAGAGAGGGGGGAGAGAGAGAGAGAGAGAGAGAGATTGAGAGAGAGAATGGGTGTGCCAGGGCCTCCATCCACTGCAAATGAACTCCAGACACATGCGCCCTCTTGTGCGTCTGGCTAACATGGGTCCTGGGGAATCAAACCTGGGTCTTTTGGCTTAGCAGGCAAACGTTTTAACTGCTAAGCCATCCATCTCTCCAGCCCCCTTTTCTATATTTAGATGAATGGGGGCATAGTCTTAAATATATAGCACCATCAAGATGACCCTGTTTCTTCCCCCAAGGCAAACTCATCTCCAATCCTCTGAATCCTTTTCTTCTTTCCCCTTCCCTTTCCTTCCCTTCCCTTCCCTTCCCTTCCCTTCCCTTCCCTTCCCTTCCCTTCCCCTTCTCATTCCCTTCCCTTCCCTTCCCTTCCCTTCCCTTCCCTTCCCTTCCCCTTCCCTTCCCCTCCCTTCCCCCCTTCCCCTTCTCATTCCCTTCCCTTCCCTTCCCTTCCCTTCCCTTCCCTTCCCTTCCCTTCCCTTCCCTTCCCTTCCCTTCCCTTCCCTTCCCCTTCTCATTCCCTTCCCTTCCCTTCCCTTCCCTTCCCTTCCCTTCCCTTCCCCTTCCCCTTCCCCTTCCCCTTCCCTTCCCTTCCCTTCCTTTCCCTTCTCTTCCGTTTCCTCCCCCTCCCTTCCCCTTCTCATTCCCTTCCCTTCCCTTCCCTTCCCTTCCCTTCCCTTCCCTTCCCTTCCCTTCCCTTCCCTTCTCTTCCGTTTCCTCCCCCTCCCTTCCCCTTCTCATTCCCTTCCCTTCCCTTCCCTTCCCTTCCCTTCCCTTCCCTTCTCTTCCGTTTCCTCCCCCTCCCTTCCCCTTCTCATTCCCTTCCCTTCCCTTCCCTTCCCTTCCCCTCCCCTCCCTTCCCTTCCCTTCCCTTCCCTTCCCTTCCCTTCCCTTCCCTTCCCTTCCCTTCCCTTCCTTTCCCTTCTCTTCCGTTTCCTCCCCCTCCCTTCCCCTTCTCATCCCCTTCCCCTCCCTGCTCTCTCTGTCATAAATTGTGTTTTGCTTTGTAGCCCAAGGTGGTCTCTAACTCATGACCCCCCTGCCTTAACTCTCAAGTGCTCAGATTATAGGCACAAGCCACTACACTCAACTAAACCTGTATTTGGTATTCTCTCACTTGGCACAGGGCGTGTTGGATGTGTGAAACCCATGGTTCAGGTGACAGTGCCTGTCACACAGCATGTACTCCCTACACACGGAGTGTGGCTGTTGCTGCTGGTGTGGCTGGCGCTGCGGGCCACACCTGAGCACAGTGGCCGCCAGCTCCTTGTTGCTATTGGGAACACTTGGACGGTGGCTCTTGAGATGTTATCTTTTAAATTTCATTTTCAGCAATTTCAATTAAAAACCTGAAATCCAATTCAGTGGTTGGAAAGCATTTCAAATGTTGTTAGAACAATGAGGACCTGAGCATTCACTTATTAATTTGTTCTTGTTTCTGATCAAAATATAATAGGTAGATTAAGGTTGGCTGTAAATACAAGATGCACACCTTGTGTCCTTCAGGTCACTTACACATGGACTGTGCAATGGCTGTTTGTTTTTTTTTTTTCCACTCGTCAGTTCAAAACACATTCAAAACACATCCCTTGAGTGCCCGCTGTGAGGAATAGGAGAGGGAAACATGCAGAAAAGAGAAAATATTGAAATGGCAAGGTTTAGCCAGGCACATGTGTGATACCAGCATTGGGAAGCTGAGGCAGGGGGATCACAAAGTCAAGGTCACCCTGAGCAGGTGACATTTGGCCTGAGACGTTAATGACCAGAGAACCACAGAGATCTCAGAGGAAACACCTTCCAAGCAGAGGAGAGACATTAGAGAAAATGGAATGTGCTAGAAAGAGAAGACCTCGAGTCCTGTAGTACCAAGGACCAATTGAGAGTATGAGGCAAACTTGAGGGACAGAGCAGTGTGTCCGTGATGGGCCTGGGTGCATTCACTAGCCCACAGTGGTCTATGAGAGACATTCGGGTTTCATTTCCAGCATTCTCCAGGCCCTGGATGGGGTGGGCTGTATGTTCTGTGTTTTGCGGCTTATGATGTTAAAAGTCCTTCTGGCTACTGAGTGGAGAAGGGGAATAGATACTGTGATTCTGAGATGACCACGACTTGGATCAGCCCAGTAATGATCAAGCTCACAAGTATATGGTTCTGGTTTCATTGAAAAGGGAAGAGAGACCTCAAAGGTCATTCCTACAAGGGTGGGATGGGTGTGGGGTGGCTGGCGTCCATAGGTTCTTAGGTGCTGGCACATTGTTTCTAGCTTTACAGTTTTAAAAATGTGTGCACATGTGTGCATGTTAGCATGTGTGCATGTTCATGTGGTGTGTGAACGTGGCACAAGCAACTTCCATGTCGGTCCTTGCCTTCCTACCTCATTTGAGGCTGGGTCTCTGTCTCTGGAGTCTCTCATCCTGCTGTTGTTATTCTTCTCTGGGTTGGCCATGCTTTTCTGGGGTATTCTGTCTCTGCCTCCTGTCTCACTATCAGCATCACAGGATTACAGCTTTACATGAGGGGCCTGAGTTGGAACTCGGGTATTTCCACTTGAGGAGCAAGCGCTTACCCGCTGAGCCATCTCCCTGGCCCCAGCTTTACAGCTCTGCTCTTATTTTCTTCCCTCTTTGTCACTCTTGGGAACTGATGGATGTTCACAGAGTCAGCTTTGCTAAGCCTGTTTCCTAAAGCATGTATGTGTGGTGTGTGTGTGCATGTGTTGTACGCATGTTGGTGCATTGCATGTGGAGGCAGGTTGACATCGGACGTCTTCTTCAATCACTCGCCACCGTATATCTTGAGTAGTAGAATCTCTCTCTGAAGCCAGGTTTCACTGATTCGGCTAGAATAACTGGCTAGTTTACTCCAGCTCTGCCTGTCTCCGCCTCCCCAGCTCTGGGATTACAGGCGCACACTTTAACATGGGTGCTGGGGATCCGAACTCAGGTCCTCGAGTGGAGGGCAAGTGCTTAGCTGACAGCCCTCTCTTCAGGCTCTAAGGCTGATTTGGGGTAGGGGTGGGGGGGGACCATGTGTTTTTTTTTCTTTTTTACAGCTTGGTTCTGGGCTGTTTTCCTTCAAGCCTCCTCTTCCCACAGAGCCAGTTCCTGCAGGTAGAAATGATGCTCCATTAGGAACAGAAATCTCAAACTTAGAATTGACATTCTGGACTTTTTTTCTTTTTCTCCCTCTGTAGGAAGATGGTTAGGATGCTAAAGTAGGGGGTGAGTGACTATTAAATTGTATTCAGATGAGGAATGGTGAGTTCCACAGACAAAAGAGCCACGGCTTGAATCCCATGAGAACAACACCCAACACGCTGGGTTCCCCTTCCTGACTTAAGGCACTACGTGAATTTCTACTTGACTAAAAATATCTCAAGAGCTGGTGGCAGCTTAGAGAGCTGTCGGTAAATTTAAAACAAGTTTGTGTGCCGCTGATTATAGCTGAGGAGAAAAAGTTAGTGGAGATTTTTCCATCACACATTTTAACTTCTGGTTTGTTGCCCTGTCTCTCATTCTCTACCCTTTGCTTCATGGTTTATCTATCTAGATTATTTTTTTTTTCTTTTAAAGATTTGTCATGGCTGGGGAGTATACTGAGGGTATTTTAAGCTCCAGACAGTTCTTGCTTAAATGAAGAGGATGTGAAAATGACTCGGGGTTGAGGAGACAGGAAGTTCTGTGTGTGTGTGAGTCCTGGCTCACCTGCCTGAGTGCACAGACAGGACTTCACTGTCTGTCTGTCCTCTGTTTTCTAACACTCACCCTTTTATCTCAGAAGGAAATTATGACTACCCCGAAGAAAAGATGGTCAGTGTCTTTTGTTGAGGACATATTCTGTGCGATGTGCTGTTGCACTAAATTCACACAGATCACCCAAGACCTCTGCTAGGTGTGCTGCTGCTGAGCATCTGGACTTTCACTGACCCTGTGCTTCTGGCAGAGAGCAGAGGTGAGCTGAGTGTGGCGGTTCACACCTGTACTCTCACCACACAAGAGGTTGATGCAGGGCGATTGAGCAGAGGTTAGCTGAGTGTGGTGGTTCACACCTGTACTCTCACCACACAAGAGGTCGATGCAGGAGGATTGAGCAGAGGTGAGCTGAGTGTGGTGGTTCACACCTGTACTCTCACCACACAAGAGGTCGATGCAGGAGGATTGAGCAGAGGTTAGCTGAGTGGTGGTTCACACCTGTACTCTCACCACACAAGAGGTCGATGCAGGAGGACTAAGCAGAGGTTAGTTGAGTGTGGTGACACACCTGTATTCTCACCACACAAGAGGTTGATGCAGGAGAATTGCCAGTTGCAAGTTTGAGTTCAGATTGGTTTACTTACCTAGACTTCATTAAAAAAAATGTATATCCAAAACCAAAATGGTTAGGTGGATAAAGTGTTTGCCATGTGTAGCAGACAGCTTCAGGTTCACTGAGATGAACTTTTACATCAGGCACAGTTATGAAGGAAGGGATATTTATTGGAGCATACAGATCCAGGGGAAGTTCCATAAATGGCAAAAGAAACTGGCCTGCCTTCACAGGACCAAGCAGAGAGAGAGAGAAGTACAAGCCAAAAAGCCAAAAGCCAAAAGCCAAAAGCCACACAGCATACTTCAGGAACTCCAGCTAGGCACACTTTGCATATCTTTAGATTGAAATCTGAAACCCACCACCACACCTTAAGATCCACCCAGTGACACTGCCTCCAGCCAGGTGGCTGCAGATGCAAACTACAAACAATAAAGAACTGAATATATTGGGGGCCATCTATTCTATTCAAACCACCACACCATGCAAATGTGAGTACTTACGTTAGAACCCCCAGCATGCAGATAAAAAGGCAGATAGTGTGGCAGGTGTTTTTAATCCCATTCACAAGTATGGTCAGTAAGGATAATGGAGGGCTGTGGAAATGTTTAGCAGTTAAGGCACTCTCCTGCAAAGCCAAAGGACCCAAGTTCGACTCCACAGGAGCCATGTAAGGCCAGATGCACAAGGTGGCACATGCATCTGGAGTTCCTTTGCAATGGCTAGAGGCCCTGGCATGCCCATTCTCTCCCTTTCTCTCTCTCTCTCTCTCCCTGCCTCAAAAGAGGTGGGAGGTGAGGATTGACTCCCAAAAAGTCATCCTTTGACCACTACTACATGTGCACATGTCGTGTACGTACCCGATTCCCACACAAACAAAAAAGAGGTAAAGATTTCTGGGTAGACTTTTGTGTTATTGAAAATGGCTCACTGTAAAGAACTTCCTGATCCTGGGCTCAGAACCCAGACTGCGACAAAACACCTCCTCAGAAGCAGCTTATGGAAAGAACGGGTTGATTTTCGCTTACAGTCTCAATGGGAAAGTATGGCAGAGCAGAGGCTGGTATCACATCTAATCATAGCAGCTGGGAGGGAGCTGCAAGCCTGAGTGTCTGTTGTCCTTCTAGAAGGCTGGACTAATAAACTCCACGGTCTGCCCCCGGTAACACTGCTCCCCTCCAGCAGGGCTCCACCTCTCAGGGGCTCTACCAGCTGGCAGTTATGTCAGCAAATCACAAACACACAAGGCTGTGAGGGGATCTTTTGTTTTCAAACCACCACAGTTGGGTTTCCTTGGATATGGCCAAACTCAGGCTCTCGTATTGAAGAGGCGTGTCCTGGTTGGCACAAGTAGTTCTGCAGGGGTGGGACTTTAAAAGTTATACCTACCCCTGGTACCAACCTGTGCTCTATATTTCCTGGTCGGCCAAGGTGTGGGCTGTGTCTGCCACATACTCCTCCTGCCCCGAATGTAACCATGACGTCACCGTAAAGAACTGAAATCTCACTGAAACCATGAGCCAAGACGAACCAGAAATCCTTTAAATGATCACTGATGGATGTTTCGCTTACAGCAATGCAAAAGGCGCTAACAGAGAGGCCAGCTGGGAACTAAGTTTGTGCATATGAGCCAGTTGGGTGGATACCACGTATCTAACCCTCAGCAGTGTCCTAATTGCTAATGAAAAATAGTTCTTCATATCTGCTGGTTTATAGCTCAGAGAAAAGAGAAAATTTGTGTAAGAACAATGTTTTTTTTTTTTTTTTCCCGAGACAAGTCTCACTGTAGACCACGCTATACTGAAGCTTGTGATCCTCCTGCCTCTTGAGTGCAGTGATTGGCAGGCGTGCACCATTCTGCCTGGCTCAAGAGAGCTGTTTTTACATACTTCTAAGTGGAAACGAACAGAACCCTCTGGAAAGAAAAAAAAAAAAAAACAACAACAACAAAAACATGACTTCTGCCACAAAACAGACCCGTGGGTGATGAATTTTCAGCCAAGATGTTGGGGAAGGAACTTGAGCAGGCGGGACTGGGACTGTTCCCGAAGGGGCGGTACAGGGTGGCTGGGGGAGGGGGCTGTGGAAATGGCTCTCGCAGGGGATCTCTGGCTCACGGGAGATGATTGGAATCCAGGAGGAGCGTTCCAAGAAGGGACAGCGCTGGCTCTGGTGGCTGAGATGCCAGTCAGGAAGCTCGCTGCACCCCTGTCCTAAGCAGTCGGGCAGCTGGACAGCTACCCCTGCGGCAGGAGGGTTGCGTGAGCATGGCCACGTTGATTGCGCTCATCATAGTCTGTCTGTGATGTGACCGCTCCCCTCCCAAGGTGCCCTTCTCCTGCAAGCCTCCAGTGCTCCGCAGACGTTAGCTGATTAATCTCAGGTGTTTCCCCTCTGAGGGAGGAGCGAATAGTCCCATCTTTCAAGGGAGGGAAACAAGGTGAAGGTAGCTTCTCCGGAGGCAAGGGTGGACCTGAGAGGAGTCCTGCAGCTGGCTTCCTTTCTCTGCCCATCTCCGCAACCTGCTGCTCCACCTTTTGGAAGTGGAATGGCTCAGGGAAGGCTGGCTTTGGGCTCAGGAAGGTTTTAGAGTAGGCATCCCAGTGCTGTCAGGATGAGAAAAAGGAGCCTAGTTACTGCCGGTCTGTCGAATGTTGAGAGATGTCTGACGATGGGGTCTGGAAAGGAATGGTCCATTGAGGTCACACGTGGCTTGGGGACACTTGGACACTTGCTATCTCCTGCTCACAATGCATTTATCATGTATCTGCTGATCTCCGCCTGGCTGATCTCATAGCCTCCTTGAGACAAGGATCCTGCCTTTCATAATCTAACTTCCATACAGTTTCTGCATTTTGGCTTGGATGTTAATCCATTCACTGTGAGTCCCCGTCCCTCTCTTAGCCTCAGTGTCCTCCTGCGCAAAGTGATACACCTGCATCATGAGGCTGCTGTGGAGGTAGATGAAGTGGTGAGCATTACAAGCCCATGTGACATTTAGTAAATTGTCAATGCTCTTATAAGGAGGGGCTTAAAATATATGCACCCTAGATTGCTATTGTAGACTGGTTCACCAGTCCAGGCCCATCTTCTTTAATGTGATCAGCATTATCTAAATATTGAAGGGAAGTCAGTATCTTAGAATGGGACGTTTCTCCTCTTGATATCTCTTAAAATTTAAAGAAAACGTGCACCTTTTTTTTTTTTTTTTAATTTCTGGCTAGGGAGGTGTGAGTCCCCAACCACCTGGCCCCCTCAGCCTCTCCAAGTCTTTAGTAATCCACAAACAAGGCTTAAGCTGCTATTTAAAGCAACTCTGCTGATAATCCTTTTGTAGAAACAAATCCTTCTGGAATGTGAGCTCTGCCCCCCTGCCCCTCCACCCCTGCCATTGCATGCAATCAGCTTTTGCAATTTGACTTCTCTCAGGCAGGGCCATCCATGAGAGACCCAGACCAGGAACTGGAACGTGGATGGCACCCCAGAGCATCTGGCCTGACATGCTCATTTAAAAGATGGGAGGCACAGGGTGGGGAAATGAGAGGATGTTTCATCTGCAGTGCAGGGGCAAGGCACCCAACTATGTCTCTAAAAGTGTTTTAAACTGTTTACAAAGGACACACATCTCTCTCTGTGTATGTATGTATGTATGTATGTATGTATGTATGTATGTATATGTGTGTGTGTGTGTGTATGTGTATATATATATATATATATAAAATTTTTGTGGGGTATGGTAGCTCATACCTGTGATCCAACATGGGAAAGGCTAAGACAGGGGGTGAAGAGTTCCAGTCCAGCCTGGGCCAGGCTGCTGACCTCTTGCAGAAGCTGATCATGCCGGTAAGAGATGGTGAATCTGCAGGCACATGGGAAGATTCTGGAGCCCATAGGAGGTGCCAATGGGAGGAACAGCTGCAGAATGTGTGTGGAGACATGTGTTTGTGTATGTAATCAGTGTGCATGATTGTACATGTATAAGTTATGCATGTTTTGAGGATAAGAGACAAAGATTGCAGACTGGCTTTTACTAGAATAATTTCAGGTAAGACAGGAACGTGTGTGAGGCGAAAAGGTTTGTGTCTTCATCGTGTCATACATCTTCTCCCCTTGCGAATCAGTTACCGTTTTGTTGCTGGAACAAAATGTGTTACAAAAATCAGTTTAAGAGAGGAAGGGTTTGTTTCATCTCACAGTTCCAGTTATGATCACTCATGGTGGGGGCAGGAGCTGGAGGCGGCTGGTCACATTCAGTCCACCGTCAGGAAGCAGAGTGATGAATGCTGTTGCTCATCCATCTTTCTCTTCTTCATACCGTCCCAGACCACAGCCCTGGAATGGTGCCACCCACAGGTAAAGTGGTCTTCCCACCTCAGTTAACCTAATCAAGATGTTCCCTCACAGGTCCATTCTAGGTCCTAAGTTGAGTTGGGAAGGACACTACTTGTTTTCCAGGTGTGCAAAAGGAAAAGGCATCCTTGGCAGAGGGTGAGCTATGCACAAGAAAGGAGGCTGGCATTGCCCTGCACTTTCTTCCTGTGTTTTCCCTTGTAACTGGGGCTTAGTGGGAGTGTCCATCCCTGGCTGCTGCTTTCTACATGTGTTGTTCTCAGTGTCCACTGGACACCAGGCCCTTCTGCTTCCACAAGAGTAAAAGCCTGTTGCCCTTGAGTGTTTGCAGTGAGTGTCTGGGTCTCGGGGCAGCTCCATGGGTACAGGCAGGCTTGCAGAGTGAATCAGGATGTGTCCTTTGCAATCAGGCTTCCTGAATTTGAGTCCTGGCTGTACCAGTGACTGACCTTGAAGATGCTGCATCATATCTTGGAACCCGAGTCTCCTCATCTGGGAAACAGGCATGCCTGTTAATTCCCTCTCAAAAAATTTTCAAGGAGCCAGGTGTGATGGCTCATGCCTTTAATCCCAGCACTGGGGAGGCAGAGGTAGGAGGATCACCGTGAGTTTGAGATCACCCCAAGACTACATAGTTAATCCAGGTCAGCCTGGGCTACAGCAAGACCCTACCTCAAAATAACCACCACAACAAAAAATCTTTCAAGGTAATGCATTCAAAGCAACTTGCACATGTATGATGTACCTGTGCCCCTCACATGGAATGGCACAGTATTTACCATAATCTATGCATGGTCCCCTTGTCTACTTTTTGCTGTGTGTGTGTGTGCATACATGTGCATATGTATGTATGTATGAATGGGTTTCTATAGGTGTAGCTTCATGGGTGCATATGCATGTGGAGGCCACAGGCCAACCTCAGGTACTTTCCCCTCTTTTTCTAAAATTTTTATTTATTTACTTATTTGACAGAGAAAGAGGGAGGGAGGGAGGGAGAGAGAGAGAGATAGAAAGAAAATGGGTGCACCAGGGCCTCCAGCCACTGCAAAGGACCTCCAGACGCATGCGCCCCCTTGTGCATCTGGCTAACGTGGGTTCTGGGGAATCGAACCTGGGTCCTTTGGCTTATGCAGGCAAACGCCTTAACTGCTAAGCCATCTTCTCCAGCCCCTTTCCCCTCTTTTTGAGACAGGGTCTTATTGGCTTGGAGCTCACTACGTGGGCAAGCTTGCCTGGCCAGTGAGCTCCAGGGATCTGCCATTTTCCACTTCCTTAGAGCCGGGGCTGCAGGCACATGCCACCATGCTTGATGTTTTTACATTGGTACCTGGAACCGAACTCAGGTCCCTGTGCTTGTTAGGCAAGCACTTTATGGATTGATCTACTACCGAGTTTCCTTTTGTATACTACAAGCCTTCTCTAGATGACTTACAATACCAGGTACAATGTGGATGCTATGCTAACAGCTGCTCTCCTGAACTGTGTGGGGGAGACAAGCCTGGGCATGTTCCTCATGTGCTAAGTGCCCGGATGGAACCGTTAGCACTGGGGCGTGTGCCTGTGTGTCCCCACAGCCCGCAGTGCCCTGCACATATTTAAAGCACATGCTGTGGTGACGTGGCATGTGTTCATCTATGCCAGTCAACCTCCAAAACTGCCTTATAAGCCTCACCTCAGGAATTTTCTTCGCAAATCATAATAGCCCCCAAGCTCTAGCCATAGGTAAGCTTTGATCTGGTGCCTGTCCCCATAGGTTTGCTCATAACCCCGACGGTTTCATTAAATGGGATTCTAGCATGTGCTCTTTCGAGCTTGGCTTCTTTTACTCAACATTGAGAGGCTTTTGGATCCATGCATGCCAGTGAATTAATAGCTCATTCCCGTTATGCTGCCAAGTAGGGTTCCATCCGTTTTTATGTCTGTTCTGGGTTTGTTTATTCTTTCACATTGAGAAATTTAAGTTGTTAATTACAGATAAACTATAGGGAAGAAAACTAATGCTGTCCATCCCCCACTGCCCGAGAAATCCACAATGCCTCTGCCTTTTTAAGTGAAACTGTTTTGTAGCTAGTCAGCCCTCTCTCTGATAGCACGGTCAGTCTGTAAGAGGAACCCACCTGGAGAGCTCTTATTGCAGTCCTTGCTGCTGCTATTCTGGGCCTTCCTCTTGCCCCTAACCACCCCTTTGTGCTGCCCTCAAACTTGCAATCTTTCTGCCTCAGCTTCCCTAGTGTAAGATTACAGGTTATGTCCCACTGCCCCCAGCTTATATATCTTATTTATTTACTATTTGTTTCTCTTTTTTTTTCTTCACCTCTTTTGGTATTTCTTTTGAATTTGTGGTATAACGTAGTTAGTTCTCATTTGTGTATTATTTTTGCATTTGCGTGTATAGTGTATGTATGAGTGGTCATATGTATGTGAGCCCACTTGTGTGTAGGTATGCGTGGAGCCCAGAGGAGAAGCTCACATGTTATTCTTAGGAATGCCATTCACCTGTGTCGTGGTTTGAATTGATGGCCCCCAATATATTCAGTGTTTTATTGCTTTGTAGTTTGCATCTGCAGCCACCTGGCTGGAGGCAGTATCACTGGGCAGATCTTAAGGTGTCGTGATGGGTTTCAGATTTCAATCTAAAGATATGCAAAGTGTGCCTAGCAGGAGTTCCTGAAGTGTGCTGTGCTGTGTGGCTTTTGGCTTGTGCTTTTCTCTCTCTCTCTCTGCTTGGACCTTTGAAGGCAGGCCAGCTCCTTTGGCCATTATGGAACTTCCCCTGGATCTCTAAGCTTCAATAAATATCCCTTCCTCCATAACTGTGCCAGGTCTGGAAGTTCATCTCAGTGAACCTGAAGCTATCTGCTACAGAACTTAGTACCAATGAGTGGGCTGAGATGAACCTGACCATGTGAATGTTAATCTTTTGGAACCTTTGTTTTGGAGGAATAGGAATGGATTTGGTGCTTGTATCTGAAGATGCCTTCTGGAGTGGTAAGCCAAGTTTTATGGACTATTCTGATCAGAGTTTGAGAATGCTAAGTGCAGACAGTATTAAACTTCAAGGCTTGGCTTATGAGCTTTCTAAGGAGAAGGAAAGACTGCAGAGGACTTTGTTGGAACTGGGCTACTGGCATAAGGGCTAGCTGCATCTTGCTGCCCAGGCCCAAGGAGTTTGATAAAGGTTAAATTTGTAATAGACTGATGTGCTTGGCTAAAGATATTGGACTGAGAAATTTAAGATTTTTAAGCTGGAAAACCTCAAGCAAGTTAAAATTACAGGCACTGACACTGGTTTAAGTTTACTGAACCTGCTATTGTCAAACACATTAGCAATCTTAAGGAAGATGATTCAAGTGTTTACACTAAAACAATGGAAAGGATCCTGAGGAAGGACTCTCATAGAAATGCAAACTCTTTTTGGAAAGAGTTGATGGATCTGTGAGTTTCAATAAATAACCCTTCCTCCATTACTGTGCCTGGTCTGGAAGTTCATCTCAGTGAACCTGAAGCTGTCTGCTACAACCTTTTTTTGAGACAGTGTTTCACCTTCGCCTGGAGCTCAACAATTAGGCTAGATGGGTAAGCAGTGAGTTCCAGGGATATTCTTGGCTCCACATTCCTAGGACTGGGATTATAATCTTACATCACTATGCCTGATACTTTTTAGCTGGGCTTTGGAAATCAGACTCAGGTCCTTATGCTTGCAAGGCAAGACACTTTACCCACTGAGCTGTATTCCTGGCTGTTTTATAACCATCCTTCAGAGTATAGTTCAGTGAATCGAAGTACAGTCACATTTTTGTGTGGCCATCACTGCCATCCAACTTCAGAACATTTTCATCTTCCTAAACTGAAACCTTGTACCCATGAAAGAGTAGCTCCCATTTCCCCTTGCAGGACCACCCCTGACAACCACCTGGTACTTGCTGTCTGCCTGAATTTGATGACTCTAGGGCTTTATGTGAATGGAATCATGCAGGACTTAACCCTCCGCCAATGTCTTCAAGGCTCATCATGTCACGTGTGTCCTAGTTTCTGTCCTTTTCAGGTGTGTATCCACAACATTCTGATTGTCCACTCAGATGTCCTGGGATGGACACTTGACTTGCTTCCTCCCCATGGTTGCTCTGACCCTGAGAGTTCACATCCATACTTCCAGGCCATCTAGGTACTGTTGAATAGCAAAGTCCTCCAGTTGAAAGCAGCCAACAACTGTTGGTGGGGGGGGGGCAGACTCTGACCAGTGCTCTGTGAACTGTTCCCATCTTTATCAGCAAGCAGCTGAGACCACTCATGAGAGACTCTTCAGGTTAAGCCTGTTGACATTCCCCCATAGAAGGAAGGGTGTGGAGAAGGTTGGAAGACCCTCACCTGCGATCTCTGGCGCCCCCCTGTGTCAGTGACATGCTATGTAAGGATGCATGAGGTCTCAGCGCCTGGGGGAGGGGTTGAGTATAGAGATGGACAGGAGAGCTCCACCTAACCAAGCTGTCAGGGGGTCGCCATACTGAGATGAGACTTCTTGGTGGTATGGCTGCTTTGGGGTCTCCATGCTCATGCTGAGGCTGGGGGTGGGGTGGAGAGGAGGAGGAACATTTAGAAGAGAAATCTTGCCATGGGGCGCTCCATCTAAGCAGCTATGGGGAGTTCATCATGCTGGGATGAGACTTCTCAATGTTTCAGCTGCTTTAGGGTCTCCATGCTCTGCAGGTAACCCCAATAAACTCACTGGTTCACTAAAACTGGTTTTTGTGCAATTCTGCTTTGGTCCGTTCCCTATCTGGAATGAATAGATGTGAGTTTTTGTCTCCCAAAGGAAAAAAGTTTCACACAACAGGTGCCTACCCAGAAGTGCTAGATCACATGGTACTTTATGGCTAGTGTATGTGTGTATGTGTGTGTGGGGGCGTCTCTGTATTATTCTTCCATTTGTAAGTAACTTATGGTCTTTCTGCTACAGGGTGTGCTGGCTCACATCTGTGAGCCCAGCACTTGGGAGGCTGGTTCAAGAAGGTTGTGAGTTTCAGGCTAGGCTAGGCTATGTAGCTAGAAGACTGTCTCAGAGCATACTTGCACATAATGAAATCATGTCTCACAGTTCTTGTATGTCCATCCAGGGGGAAGTAACTGACATCTTCCAGTGTGTCCAGAGAGTGTGTCTGTGTGAATATAAGAGCCTGTGCATATGTGTGTGTAACCACGACCCCAGCCATGCCCCTGTTTCATAGATGGGGAAAATTGAGAGTATGAACATAGGCTTCCTGTGACTCCATAGGATCTCACTGGCTTCTGGAGACTCCAGGGATCAGAATTCATGGTAGCCTGTGCTGTCACACTTCCTTGGTTTCAGACACGCTTCCTTCTGCCCCACTCACTGCACCCTGTCCGCTTTCTCTCCTGCCCCTCCTTGGGCAGCCCTGAAGTGCTGCTGGGCAGATACCGTACTGGTTGTTATATGCTGGTCATGGGGACTTGTCATCTCTCTGAAGCCTCAAGATTTGAAGCTACCTCTTTGGTGGCACAGATGAAGTTAGAAATGAACCCTTTGAGCTGGGTTTTGGAGAATTTGCTGCCGGATGGGAACTCCGGGATGTTTTCTTTTATACAGAGTCCTCATGGGGAACTGAAGCTTCTCCCAGTGTTTATTTTGGGAGTGGATGGTGGGTTGCACCACTCTTAGTGCACTTAAACTCTCGGCCAGGTGCGGTGTCATACGTCTGTTTTCCCTGTACTTGGGAGGCTGAGGCAGGAGGACCTTGAATTTGAGGCCAGCATGAGCCATATAGTGAAATTCTGTCTCAAAAGATTAATGACATTTATTAATTTAAATCAGTTAAATTAAAAATTAACATAAAACTAACAAATTGTTAGTAAAACATGTTGCCTGTGGTTAGACATGAAACGTGTGTGCTTGCTGGGGGCAGACATGCTTCTTGTGGTCAGACACAAGTGGCACGTGCCTGGAATACCAGCACTTGGGAGGTGGAGACAGGAAGATCGTAAGTTTGAGGCTATCCTGGGCTACACAATGAGACTGCCTAGGAAACAAAAGAATAGATTTAAATCCTTGAGGTATTCCATGCAGGGAAAAATGCTAACTAGAGAGACGAGAGGAAGACTGGGTCTTAATCTAACATCGTCAGGATATTATATCCAGAGCTCGCAGTGCAGGGTCAAATCCCAGCCCAGTCTCTTACTTGCTCTGTGACTCTGGACACAGATGCACATCTGAATGAACTGTGATCAAGCCTTCATGGTCTTGAAGACAGGCAGGGGAAGAAGGGTGTGTTTGTTTCTATGTCTCCAGCTCAGACCTCCAGGGCTCACCACTATGGCACACACTCTCGGGGGTGTCCCGCCTTTTCACTGAGACGTGGCATGGCTATCTACAAAGTATGAGGCCACATTCATAGCCATCCTGGGATGCACGTAGCCCATGCACTACAGGTGGGACTCGATGGTTACAATAAAAGTAATTTGGAAGAAGAATTGTAAAAGTCTTCAAACAAGGATTAGCAAAGCCTTGTGCAGCAAGTGCCCTAAAGCATTAGATGTTATAGAAATATCTGGAATTAATTGCACAGAGCCTGAAGTGAACCAAGCTCCCTACTTCTTTCCTCCTTTTTTGACATTAGCAAGTGTCTTTTTACCTCTCTGAGCCAATGTCTTCCTTATATGACTAGCTGTGGCTGTAGTGGGTGGAGTAACCAGTGCATCTTGTTTCTTCTAGAATGTTCCTCTTTTAATACCAAATGTTTCATGGTTCCAAGGAGTGGGATGGTTGACCATGGTACTCACAGGGTACCATAAACCAGACAGCTCACACAGTAGACATCAGTAAAAGAGAGTGGGAGTGTGCAGGGAGTATTCTGCTCTCTATGGTGAGAGTGTGTGTGGGGGGGGAGGGGATGTGTGTGCTGCTGGCAGAAGGACATTTTATTTTATTTTATTTTTTTATAGTGAAAAAAAAAAGGTGTATTTAGAATTAACCAGTTGGATCCAGTTTAGATGATCCCAATTTTGTTGGCAACATCCAAAGCATCATAATCAGGAGCCAGCCGAACATAGGCCTTCTTCTCTCCATCAGGCCTGATCAGGGTGTTGACTTTGGCCACATCAATGTCATAAAGTTTCTTCACAGCCTGTTTGATCTGGTGCTTGTTAGCCTTGACGTCCACTATGAATACCAGGGTGTTGTTGTCTTCTATCTTCTTCATGGCCGACTCGGTGGTCAGGGGGAACTTGATGATGGCATAGTGGTCAAGCTTGTTTCTCCTGGGGGCGCTCTTCCGAGGGTATTTAGGCTGCCTCTGGAGGCGCAGTGTCTTGGGTCGCCGAAAAGTGGGTGACGTGCTGATCTTTTTCTTTTTGTGGCTGTGGACGCCTTTCAGCACGGCTTTCTTGGCTTTCAGAGCCTTTGCTTTGGCTTCAGCTTTGGGAGGGGCAGGAGCTTCCATCTTCGCTTTCGGCGCCATCTTGGTGAAAAGGGTAGAAGGACATTTTAGCTATTCATTTTTTTTGTTGTTGTTTATTTGATTGGTTAGGATTTTAAGAGTTATTTTTATTTATGAGGGAGAGAGAGAGAGAGAGGGAATGAATGTGCACACCAGGGCCTCTAGCCACTGCAAACAAACTTCAGACGCATGTGCCACCTTGTGCATTTGCATTTGGCTTACGTGGGATCTGGTGAATCAACCTGGGTCCTTAGGCTTTGCAGGCATGTGTCTTAACTGCTAAGCCATCCCTCCAGCCCTATTTTTTTGAGATAGGTTCTCCCTATGTAGGCCAGGCTAGCCTCAAACTCAGGATCCTGACTATTTGGATTACAGGTGTGTGCCACTACATCTTCCTTTTTACATTTGTTTATTCATTCCTCCATCCATCCTTCCCTCCCTCACTCCTCTCTCTCTCTCCTTTCTTTCTTTCTGTGCTAGGGATAGAAGCCATGGTTCTAGGCATGAGAGGTCAGCCAGTTATTTCTTACAACCTGCAAGCATGTGTGCATTTTCCCAAGCCCTTGTATCCAGGGCTGCAAATTGACCTTTATCTAACCTAGATTGATTTTCTCTCTAGCCTTCCCTTTTTAGACAGAAGAGAGACATTTTATTAGCCTTTAATATGCTGCCACCCTTCATCTGTTGCTTTTCTTCTAGTCTGTAACAATAAGGAGGGATGAGTGATGTGTGACGCTGGGTAGTCTGTAAGGACCTTATGGCTTCGATTGTGGGGGGGCGGTGTGATAAGCTCTAAAACCAGGAAATGGAAATTATTTGAAATTCATCTTAAAAGTCTCCACCCTGCTGCCTGATGAGTGGCTGCTTAGGTAGCGTGGATCTGATTGTGTCATACCTGAGTGAATGTACTGTAACCGAGGTAGCAAGACAGACAACTGATTTCCAGTAAAGAATCATGTCAATCCACACAAGAGCCTCGTGTGTGACTAGAACAGGCTTCTTCCCGACCCTCCTGCCCACCTCATGCCGCTCACGCCCTCGGGATCCGCCGCTTACACCCAATCTCTGTCTCAGAGACCTCAATGTTGCTGCTCTCCTTGCCCAAAGTGCTCACCCCTCTCTACCTTCAGTGAGTCTGTGCTTACTCTTGAAGCCCATTTTAAATCTTTGTTATGAAGGGATATTCCCCCCTTCCATCTTTGAACCAGTTTCGGTTTTTCTGTTTGTCCTCTACCCCATTCTTTCCAGCAGCATTTCTCAGAAATCTAATAAACTTACTCATTTTATAGTTGGTTGTTTAATACGTGGTAGCTGACTACATTCCTAGCCTACCTATCTCACTATACAGTATGTACCTTTTTTTTTTTTTTTTTTTTTTGGTTTTTCGAGGTAGGGTCTCACTCTATCCCAGGCTGACCTGGAATTCACTATGGAGTCTCAGGGTGGCCTCGAACTCACGGCGATCCACCTACCTCTGCCTCCCGAGTGCTGGGATTAAAGGCGTGTGCCACCACACCCGGCCAGTATGTACCTTTTGACAAGGAATTGGTTGTCAGGTTTTACCGACGTGATACAAGGCAGTCAGGCAGAGCCCTCAAGAGCAATGGGGTCAAATTCTTTTTGGTTTTCGAGGTAGGGTCTCACTCTAGTACAGGCTGACCTGGAATTCACTATGGAGTCTCAGGGTGTCCTCGAACTCACGGCAATCCTCCTACCTCTGCCTCCTGCGAGTGGGTCAAATTCTATTTCTGCACTTTAAAGCTGTGTGACCTTGGACATAGTACATAACCTCTCTTAAGTTTGTTCATCTCGTCAGTAGCTTATAAGTAAGTATTGAATGAGTTAACTCATAAGGATGGCTTTGGATAGCACTTGGCACATTGTGCTGGTGCCGATGGTTCTAATCCAAGTAGCACTAGCAGTAGTAGTTATGGGTAATGTGGCCAGGTAGCTTAAGAGAGAGCTTCACTGCTCATGCCTCCTTGGGACTTGGCTTCACTAGCAAGCTGTGTGATTGAACAGCCACTGTTTAAAGCTTGGTGTCTTTATAAAATGAGGTCGGCTTCAGCTACTGCATAAGGCTGGTGTGTGAGCATTTGAAAACGTGAGCTAAATAACTTGGTGAGCACAAGTCATGGCCCACAACGGGCACCATGGGGGAAGTGATAGCTGTGCATCTCCAGAAACTGGATACTTGCCCCATAGGTACCGGGACTTTGTGTGGCACTCATGAGGCTAGACTCGTAGAAACAGAAGTCTCCCTAACAGAAACAAGAAAACTGTGATTAAAAAAAAAAGACAAAACAAAGAATAAACACAGTGATCCCCGTGCTGAGCTAACGGGGTGGCAGAAGTTACCCAAGAGGCACAGTTGACACAGTAAATGTGCTGTGCCCCTCGGCAGCTCTCCAGTGGCGTGTGATGCACTGAGTCAGTGGGAGGGAGGACAAGAACATGTCAGAATCAGGTGTGGTGTTGTTGGCTGTGCTCCAGCCTCTCGTCCGTCCTTACCAGCCATGGTGGCGGAGCCACCTGTGTGGCGACGGTTGCTATCTGGGGCATAGCCTCTTGTCTCACCATCCATCATTAGTGAAGGAAGCCACCTGGATGGTGATGGTTGCTATCTGGGGTACAGCCTTGTGTCCAACCTGACTGTCCATAGTCAGTGAAGGAAGCCACCCTGTGCTGTGGTGGTTGCTATCAGGGCATTGCTCTGTGTTTTATTCATTCAATCAACAACAGGATAATAGGTTTGAGACATAGACAGCATTATTGTTATCCTTAATCCCCATGCAAAGAAACTGAGGCACCAAGATGCGAAATCACTAGTTCAAAGTCACACAGAGGAAAGTCAACATTTGATCACAGGTGCTCCAGTACAAGAGGTGACATATTTAACCTCCACCCTCTGTTGAAATTTTGTGGAAGGACCTAACCAATAGAAATAGATGATCAGTGAAGGCAGGACACGCACACTGCCCTCAAGGAGACCACACCAGCTGTCCTTGGTGCTGAAACCTGCAGTTCTTCCCATTCATTGCCACTTTTCCTCCTAGGTTCTCTAATGCGGCTCTCTCTCTCTCTCTCTCTCTCTCTCTCTCTCTCTCTCTGTCTCTCTCTGTCTCTCTCTCTCTCTCTCTCTCTCTGGGTGTGTGTTCAATGCTTGTGCACCTGAAAAGTAAGTATCTGTAGTGAGCATGTGCCAACTCCGCAGACCATCATTCTCGAATACAGTTAGGTTTTATTGTGTTAGGTATTATAAGTAATTCAAAGGTGATTTAAAATATACAGGAAGGTGCATGTTTGTTGTATGCAAATCATCTGGGGGTTCCCAGGGACCATTGTCCTGGCATGGTCAGAGTTGGAGTCCATGCATCTATGGGAAGGAATGCTAGAATTTCTCTCCACTTTTGACACTGCCCCTCCACCCTGAACTCTCTCCTCTAACTGATTTTTGCTTCTGTTAAAGTGTGTAAACCATTTACCCTACCTGCCACAAGCAGGATCTTAATTAGCCTTAATTTTTGAAGTCTGCAGCTGTAAACTGTGTTGAAAAGATTGAAAAGATTAGTGCACTAGTAATAAGATAATTGTCCCTGAGAAACGCTGTTAGCATGTAAACACAGTTAGCGTGTGAAATCAGAACAACTGTAATATTTCCCCCTTTTGGTGTTTAATGATGCTTCTGCATGAATAATTATAAATGCAAAGTGTAGAAGTGGAATGCTGTGTGCTTTTCATTTTTTCCTGCCCTGTTTGTATTCTAGCTAAGAAATAAATTGTCTACTTGGTAGAACCACTTGTGAAACTGGCCTCCTCCATCTTTATCCCCCAGTGCCCATTTGATATTACTACTTTGATATTACTAGTAATATAAAATGTTAATTGATATTACTAGTAATATCAAAGTAGGAGTAGGGTGATTCAGGAAACTCTGCAGTCAAGAGATGCTAGGCAGGCAAGAATCTGGAGAGCCTTGTGCACTTTTTAGGAAGATCTTTTCGATGCACAAATACCGATATGCCCATGTGAATGCAGCCGTATGTGTGAGTACACCAGATGCACACATTTGCACATTGTGGAATGCACAGCACACAGCAAAAACAAATGCATAATGCCAAGTTCTCCTGCTGAGACCAAGAAAGGCTCCAATAAGGTGTTCTGAATGTGGGTGGAGGGTGGTGATGGGCACTTATACATGTTCAAAGGCCTAGGTTCCATCTGTGGCACCCCCCCAAAAAAAACACCTGTACCTACTGTTTTAGGTAGGGGTTGGTTTGTGTGTCCTTTAATAAATTAGGAATATATTTCATTTGTTTTAAAAATAACAGAAAATTAAACCCAGGGCTTTATACATGCCAGACATGTGCTCTGCTTCTGAGCCACACCTCCAGCTTTGAAAACATATCAGTTCTTTTTTGCTCTTTTAGAGAGAGCAAGAGTAAGAGCAGGAGCGAGAGCAAGCATTCATGAGAGAGAGAGAGAGAGAGTAAGAGAGAATTCGCATGCTAGGGCCTCCAGTCACTGCAGTCAAACTCCAGATGTATGTACTGTCTTGTGCGCATGCGCATCCTTGCTTGCTTGTGTCAC
Source organism: Dipus sagitta (assembly GCA_036346955.1). Taxonomy (NCBI): domain Eukaryota; kingdom Metazoa; phylum Chordata; class Mammalia; order Rodentia; family Dipodidae; genus Dipus; species Dipus sagitta. Next base: position 97,697,466 of record CM070781.1, on the reverse strand, counting down.
CTTGTGTGTCTGGCTTACTTGTGATCTGGAGAGTCGAACATGAGTCCTTAGGCTTCACTCACAGGCAAGCACCTCAACTGCTAAGCCATCTCTCTAGCCCCATAGTCTAGGTTTCTTTTGCTAATATTTTGTGTTTTTATTTTTATTTATTTATTTGAGAGAGACAGAGGGAGGGAGGGAGAGAGAATGGGCATGCTAGGGCCTACAGCTGCTGCACACAAACTCCAGACACCCTGCACCAATTTGCGCATCTGGCTTATGTGCGTCCTGGGGAATCAAACCTGGGTCCTTTGGCTTTGCAGGCAAGTGCCTTAACTGCTAAGCCATCTTTCCAGCTCAATAATTCAGTTTTGAAAATCAGCATTGTAGCAGTTACTTTCTTGTCGGGACCAACTGCCCTACCAGAAGCTGGTTTGAGGAAAGGTCTTAGTTCAGCTGAGCATTTCAAGGAGAAGCTTCATGGTGGCAGGCGAAAGCATGACAGAGTAGAAGTTGTGCATCACATCACACCAGCTGGGAGGTAGCTGTGAGAATGAGCAGACTAGTGAATACCCAGCGGACTGGATTAATAAACCTCAAGGCCCACCTCAGCAACACACCTCCTCCAGCAAGGCTCCACCTCCCACCAGCTAGGGATTGAGCGTGAGCCTTAGTCACAAGCACTTAAGGCCATGGGGGCATTTAACATTCAAAGCACCACAAGCACATACAACATCTTCCCAGTAGACCCCAGCTCATCAGCTCTGCCACATATCCCATACAGACTGACCTTTCTGATTCCTCATCTCAAACACTAGCTCACCAGTCCATAGATCGTCCTTATCTACGTCTTCTCTATCACATATACACAGGCTTCTTTGTAGTAAGAACTGGCCTTGCCTTGCTGTGAGGCAAACATCTATCGCTCACGCATTGGGCTCAGAGAACCCATCTCTTAGACTATAATCAGTATGGCTTGAGGTTGAATCATTTATGTTCAGTAAGTACTCAGCAGTGCTTTCTACAGACCATTCCCAGGACTTCATTAAATATCCCAAATTAAGAGGGCTATCCCAGACATTGGGAATGTAGGACAAGTTTTCTAAGAAATACAGGACTGCCTTGTTTTTATTGGATTTTGTATCATTGTATTTTTGCAGGTACTGTCCATTGTATACATGGAAGGTTTGTATCAGTTTGCATCAAGCAAGTCCATCGGTGTCATTTTTGTTCCAATGGCTCAGGGGATCATTAACGTTTTTGTTTTGTTTTGTTTTTTGTTTTTTGAGGTAGGGTCTCACTTTAGCCCAGGCTGACCTGGAATTCACTATGTAGTCTCAGGGGGGCCTCGAACTCACAGTGATCCTCCTACCTCTGCCTCCTGAGTGCTGAGATTAAAGGCGTGCGCCACCACAACTGGCTTCATTAATGTTTTTAGAGATAAATTATTATTTTTTTGTATTTTTATGTTAAACATGCATATTGTGTTTGGATGGTATATGCACATGTGTGTCCAGACATGTCTGCTTCATGCAACACATGCAATGACCAGAGAAGGACATCAGATGACCCACTCTGTGACTCTCCACCTTATTTTCTTGTGACAGGGCCTCTAATTGAACCCGAAGCTCTTGGGTTTTTTTTTTTTTTTTTCACTTAGGCTGGCTCACTAGTGAGCTCCACAAGCCTCCTGTCAACCAGGCATGTGTAGTCATGCTGAGATGTTTATGCGGGTGTTGGGAATAGAACTCTGGCCTTCAAGCTTGCGCAGCAAGTGCTCTTACCTGCTGAGCCATCTCACCATCTTATAGTAAATTAATTCAAATTAAGTTATATGCATTTAATAGCCATAACGCTATCATATACTTAATACAGTGTCATATGGACGTAGCACTTAAAAAAATATTGTATTTCTTCATTTGAGAGAGATGGGCTCACGTTATTTCACCAGTGTGGTCACAAGTAGTGATGACAAGGATACAGGATCGCTATCCCTACCTGGCACCGTGTTCGAGTCCTATTTCTGGACTTAGTCACCCGGGGGCATTATAAACAGCATGCTTCACAGTTGGCCTGTGCTTCCACCTCTCTCTAAGGCCAGTTCCTCCACCCGAAGTGCTAGGTGTGGCTTGGAACCCACGGAATTGGAGGCTTCAAGCCTCAGTTCTCACAGTAGCCACCCTGACATCCTTAAGAGAAGAAAAAGTGTCTGGGCTTCATGGCAAGCTGCAGAGGGCATACTCCTTCTGAGAGGGTCAGCTACTCCAGGTGGGCAGTGCCTTAGGGACTTGCTGTTTAGCGTTGTTAGACCTTCAGATTTCCCAAGAAGTGCCGGAACTTTGCAATTTTAATGAAAACTTGTTACACACAGCCACTCATTTCTTCTTAAAACAGTGCATCTCAGTGAGAGGAGATGGCTCAGTCACTGCAGTATCTGCCACATAAGCACGATGACCTGAGTTCAGATCCCAGACTCCAGGCATAACCAGGATGTGGTGGTGTGCCTGTAACCCTAATGCTTGGAAGGAAGATGCAAGAGGATTCACTGGCTAGCTGGTCTAGCTGAACTGGTGAGCTCTGAGTTCAACGAGAGAACCTGTGTGGCGGTATGAATGGCAAGTGTCCTCCCTGGCCTCATATGTTTGTGAATAAGCCTCATACCTCAGCTCATGGCTGGTGCAGCCTTTGGGAGATGCAGCTTTGCTGGAGGAGGTGTGTCAACGAGGGTGGACTTTGAGGCCTATGAATCCAGCCCACTTGGTGTTCAGAGCCAGTTCTTTGTGTTACTTCCATCTAGATTTGTGACACTTTCCTCCCCATGCCTTCCTTTCCCCACTGTCGTGACACTCCCCCTTGAGGCTTTATGCCAGAATAAACCCTTTCCTCCTGGCAGCTGCTACTGGCTGAGTGTTTCATCCAAGCCCCCAGAAGGAAATCGCTCCAGTCTATCTCAGTAAATAAGGTGGAGAGCCATTGAGGAAAACACTCAGTGTTGACCTCTCACTCCACATTAATGTGCAGTCACACATATACCATAAACACACATGCACACCAACACATACATACATGAGCACAAATATCCACATGAATGCACAAACGCACATACACACGTGGACATGCATTTTCACATGAACACACATGCACACAAACATGCAAACACATGACCACATGCACACACGAACGCACATACGTACATGAATACACATACACACATGAGTGGACATAAACATGCAAAACAAATTCAAAACATCGCACAGCATGTGAAAAGCCTACCTGAGCTGAATGCCGCTGTGTGGGCTCAGTCTGTTTGCTGCCTCTGCAAAAGCCTTGGAAGACAAGGTTTCCAAAGTGCCTGCCCCGCAGAAGCTATAGTGGCCTGTCGGGGACAATTCCCACCACACCATGAATGCATTCCAGCAGCGAGCACAGACGTTAGCCTCACAGCTGTTTCTGCAGACTCCCAGCCCTGATGGCTCAATGACAGTTCTAGGAAGGAAGTGAATGGAGCCTACTGCAACACCAAGCGCGGTGTGCATGTGAGCGAGGGTCCCTTTCTGCCCCTGCACAGAAAATCATGGAAATAAAGAGGGTCTTTGTAGACTCCAAATCAGCCCAACAGGAATGAGTGCAGAAACTGTTTCCTGGGTGGCCATTATCACTTGCCCAGGGATCTCAGGCTCTCACTTGACCTTGGCACCAGGTCTGGCAAGCCTGGCTTTCTGGGTATAGAATTGATTGCTTCACACAAAGCCATTGAGATAGACTTGAGGAGAGTGGCTTATTCACTGGAGAAAGGAGCTCATTGTGCATCAGTGTGCCCAGGACCCCCTTCCCTTCCTCTGGCCTTGTGTGTCCCCTTCCTCCAGTTTCCCCAGCTGGGGCTTTGTGAGCAATTCACAGGATGCTGTGGCTCACACTGTGTTTTCTTTGTGTCTTCCTGCCTCTGGGGCTGCCCCACTCAGAGGGAAAGAAGGATTCCAGGCTCCTGTGCATGTTTTTGAGCTCCTTGAGCCAAGGCTGTTGTGGTGGGTGATGACAGCATATCCTTCCGCGTACTCAGAGGAAAACAGCCCCACAGGCAGCTGCAGAGGCGGCTGCAGGAAGTGAGCAGACAGCGCCTCGGTAACCTCTTCCTGTTCTGCCTTCTGCTGGACCCTCTGCCCACCGCCTCCGCCCTGCTGGGCTCATAGAGCGTCACGTGGAGGCTTATCATCCTGCAGTCACCACGCTCAGCTTGCCCCTGGTTTCTTCTCTGAAGGAATAGAATGGGACCTGAACGTTCATTCTTGGAGCATGGACAAGATAGGCTCCTGGAGGAGAATTCCTTTGTGGGTGGGCATGACAAAGCCTTTGGGTTGACAGATGATGGAGCACGGCCTCAGGTGTTTCCAGGCCCGGGCTGGTGGATAGAACCAGCTGTGGGGAATGGGGAGTCGAGCAGCCACACAGCTCTTGCTGTGGCCGTAAGGGCTGCCTACTGTGGTCAGATCTGCTGACATTTTAATAAAAGCCATCTAATTTGGAAAATGAGAAATTATCTAATTTTTAAATGATAGTAAATACATATTTTTATGTGAGAGAGTGCTGTGAGAGAGACTGAAAGACCGAGAGAGAAATAGAGGGAGAGAGAGAATTGGTATACCAGGGCCTCCAACCACTGGAATTGAACTCCAGGCACATGTGCCACCTTGTGTGCATGTGCGGCCTTGCACGCTTGCATCACCTTGTGCATCTGACTGATGTGGGACCTGGAGAGTCAAACATGAGTCCTTAGGCGTTTCAGGCAATTGCCTTAACCTCTAAGCCATCTCTCCAGGCCCTGCAAATTCTTTTTTAAATATTGCATATTATGTAGGTGAAGCCATACCATATCCAAGCATGTTTGTTTGGGGTGAGGGTAGGAAAGTATTTTTTTTTAATTACTGTGATGATATTAAGGTTAAGGCAGCCCGGTTTTGTGGCCTTTGAGCACTTCTAAATCTTAGCATCTGTTTTCATGTTTCTAAATTAGGGGCAACACTCCAGGGTGTATATAAGTGTGCAAAGAGGTAAACTCATAATGTCACCATAAGGAAAAGTATTGAATGAAATTCCCCATATGTCCAGAGCTCATGAGTATCTTGGTTTGTTGTTTGTTTTGTGTTTCTGAGACAGGGTCTCATGCAGCCCAGGCAGCCCTTGCCAGAGAGCTAGGCTTACAGGTAAGCACTGGCGCATTGGTTCATGGAGTGTTGAGGACAGAACCTAGGGCTTTGTGCATACTAGGCAAATATAACAGATGAGCTCCCTTATGGGCATCTTGTATTGTGTCTGCTACCTGAGGGTGGACTAAAGAAGCACTAAATTATGCCCAGTAATTGGTTATTGTGGTAAGGACCCAAATGAATCATAGCTATCAAGGAGGCCATCATATGGTTGGGGGCATACATCCCTAGCTCTGGAGAAACAAAAACAAAACCACCTATCATCAGTGGTACATTTATCTTCATCACCCTCACCACCATGAAGAAATAGACGAGGGAGCCAAGAAGGCACGTTAGAGGCAGACACTCCTGTGCTAAGACTCCATGACTTCCACGTTCACCACGCTCAGCATAGGAAGACCGTGAGTCCCTGCTGGCCCATGGGGCAAAATTGTGTACCAAGCACCCCTCCCGGCCCTGGAAGGAGCCTCAGACCCACCCCAACGGCCGAGCGCAGAACTCACTCTCCCTCCCTTCCCTGCTCGGGGACCTCAGGAGGCGTCCTGTGGCTTGTGCTGGCAGGTCACATCAGTGTGTGGTCTCTTGGAAGCTTTGCAGCCATGTAGGCCAGCTGAATCACATGTTCCCAGTGCTGGGATACAGTGTCTTTGGAACAGAATCCGTTCTGGTAATAGGCTTGAAACAAGCAGGAAGTGAAAATGAGGTTGGAGTTGGGGATACTTAGAAAAAAATTTTTTTTTGGCAAAGTGGAATGAATCCAGTCTTAGTAGTATCAGAAGCTTGGACTACAGATAGAGACTTTTGCCATGTTGGGGATCAAATGAAGGACTTTATGATCCACAGACTACATACTAGGTACCTTGAGCTATATTCCTAGGCATAGTAAGTGTGTGTGTGTGTGTGTGTGTGCATGCATCTGCGCGTGCACGTGCGCATGTGGTGTTTCAAACGTATCTGCAGATGTGCTTGCCTCATACACATCTGTGCGAGGCCAGAGGAGGACAGCCGTGTCCCCTGTCAGACTTCTGCTGTATTTTCCTGGGAAGCAACTTCCTACTGAGCCAGTGTCTCTCCATTTTCCTCATTAACCTCACTGACCAGGTAGCCCCAGCAGTTCTCCTGTCTCTACCTTCCTTTGTGCTGGGATTATAGGCTCGCCTGGCCACACCCAGCTTTGTGCATTGGTGCTGGAATGCAGACTCAGGTCCTCACGCTCGCCCAGCATGATCTCCCCTGCTTCCCTACTAAGTGTTGATTCCAACTGCATGTGGCAGTTAGGAACCAGTACTTCCCTTTCTGGACCTCGTATGATTCACCAGAAAATGTCGAGTTGGATTCAGATCAGGGACGGAGATACATTTTATCTCACCAGGAATCTGGAGCTTATCAGTAATGTCCACTCATAGAGCTTTTCCATATGCAGGAATGTGGGCAAGTGATTTCATGGTCCAGTGGTTCCCTCGGATGGACACAGCTGTTTAACCTAGCCCGAATCTTTTGCCGTCAGGATTCATGTACATGAGAATGGCCCCAGGGAATTCAATACACAAAATCTAGATGATTTGGATCCTTGCCTAGAGAATTGGATCCAGTAAGCTCATACTTTGGGAAACACCAGAATATTGGTTAATGGACCAATTTCTGGCAACGTACAAAGCAGATCTCTGGTCCTGGCTCCCTCTCTTCCGTGCCCTGTGTCTTTTCAGCAAATTGCCCTTTGTATCAGCTATCTGATCTACGAAATGGGGAGCATGATACCTCCCTTGGCAGTCTTGCAACTTGCGCATGTGCTTGGCACAAAGTAAGCATTCAAAGTGAACTTGTGACATTTACTCCCTCTGCTGCCATTGAATGAGGTAGGGTTAGCTAGTGTCCACGGTGACTTGTGTTTGAGAAGAAATGCAATTCATTAGAGTAGAATAGAGGGATATGTCTAAGCTTTCAGTAGCCTGGAAAAAGAAAACAAAGGGAAGATAATTTTTTTTTTTTTGACCCTAGAAGCTTCACGAGTCAAAGCTTAAAGCCCACATGTTTAAAAATGTCTGTTTTTTTAAAATATTTTTTGTTCATTTTTATTTATTTATTTGAGAGCAACAGACAGAGAGAGAAAGAGGCAGGTAGAGAGAGAGAGAATGGGCGCGCCAGGGCTTCCAGCCACTGCACACGAACTCCAGATGCGTGCGTCCCCTTGTGCATCTGGTTAACATGGGTCCTGGGGAACTGAGCCTTGAACTGGGGTCCTTAGGCTTCACAGGCAAGTGCTTAACCACTAAGCCATCTCTCCAGCTCTAAAATGTCTATTTTTAAGGAATACTTTTGAGAATCTCTGAAGCCAGCAGTCTCCCATTCTCCAATACGGTCACTTCACATCCATAGTCACCATGACGTATAGGATGAGCAGCCAGTGAGGCCAGGCTATGAACCCTCCTCCAACAAAGTTCCATCCCCCGAAAGTTCTGCATCCTTCTATATTACAACCTACTGTATTTCTCTGTCTGCCTGGGACACGTGTTATGCTAGTATAATAATTGGGAATCTCCTCACAAGGTCCCAGAGAGTAGATTCCATTCTTCACTGTCTCCATAGCTCCACGGGAGAAGACAGGCCTTTAAGCTCATATCATGTAAGTGATACAAGTGAAGCTAGAGGTGTTGGGGAGTTTTCCTGATGTCACAGGTCTGCTCACTGGGTGGCGTAAGCTGAATTGGCTCAGTTCAGTACTTCTTTGTGGAATCTCTAACCTTTGTGTCCCCAAATATGACCAGAGCTGGAGAAAGTATCTTTAAAGTAGAGATTTGTGGTGGTTTGAATGTATGGCCCCTTAGAAGGAGCTTGCAACCCTGCTGGAGGGGGCGTCACTGGGGACAGATCTTGTAGTCCAGCCCTAATGTGCGTTCAGAGCACTTTGAGCTCTGGCTGTGCCTGTTTGCTGGTTGTCTAATGGTATCTCTCTGCTGTGATCTATTGAAATGAGCCAGCTTTTCCTGCCATTGGTGGTATTTCTACTGGATTCTATAAGCCTGAAATGAAGCCTTTCCTCTCATGAGCTGGGTGTTTGTCTAGCCATGAGAAAGTAACTGCAATGGGATTAAAAGACCCCTGCACTGTGGGTCCTCATGCAGTGTCTAGAATTTTTACATGAGGAGGTTTGGCTGTAGAGACACGAGAGCAGCGTGAGCACAAAGACCAAGTGAGGCTTCGGTGACAAAGACCGTCAGAAAGCCAAAGGGCAGTCCTGAAAGCAAATCTACAGCCACCTGGTCTTGGATTCCAATCTCTAGAACTGTAAAAACAACAACAACAAAAAAATCAACTTTTGTTGTTTATATCACCCCATTTACATGTTGTTATGACAACTCAAGCACACCAACACACTGATCGTGCATGATATGAACCCAGAGCTGAGCCCAGCACTTGCCCTCTCTTCCACTGAGCAACCTTCGTCCTGTGCCCTGTCCTGGCCCTTGCCAGTCTAGGTGACATTTTGATTTGGATGCAAATGTCCCCACAGGCTCATGTGTTGGAACAGTTGATCACCAGCTGGTGGTGCTGTTCTGGGAGGCTGTGGAAAGTTTAGAGGCTGGGTCAGACTGATGGGAGTGGGCTTGTGGGAGCAGACCTTCTTCAACTGGAGAAACTGCATGCCCTCGACCCACAAAGCACAGCAAACCCTTTCCTTGTCCTTTAAGTTGCTTCTGTCAGGTATTTTGTCACTGTAATGAGACAAAAGTAATGCAGAGGGTCTCTTGCCTTGCTAGCCATTCAGTGGTCCCTAGCGAGCTTGTTTCTCTGTAATACTGATATATTTTTGGCGAGTTTTTGTCTCTCTAATCTGTGACTCTATGAAGAGCTTGTTGCATTTCCCCAAGTTCCTGGTGTTGGATAATGACTGAACTTAAGGCAATATTTTGTGTATGTATGTACACATAGGGGGGCGTGCATGGGCGGTTAGTGTGTGCATATGGAGGTTGGGAAACAACCTCAGGTACAGCTCTGCAGGAATTCTGTCTACCTTTATTGACACAGGGTCTCTCACTGGCTTGGAGTTCACCAGTTTGGTTAGACTGGTTGGCCAATGAACCCATCCCCCGCACTGGGATTTCAAGAACACACCACCACACCCCTACCTTTATTTACTTGTTTGTTTATTTCATGTGGATGCTGGGAATTGAACTTTGGTTCTCGTGCATGTAAGTGAAGCACTTTTCCTGACTGAGCTGTCTTCCCAGCCTCTTCAGGAGTTTCGTGAAGGTGGAAGTTTCCCTTTTCTGTCCCTGTCCACGGGCTTCACAGGGAGAGGAGACCAAGGTCACACAGGAGGGTCTTTGGTACAGGGTGTCCTGTAGGGGCCCATTAATTTCATGGGCCGATTAATTTCATGAGGCAATTAACCTCCAAAGGCATGAGTCATTGTTATCTGTACCCCAAAGCCATTGCCTAATACCCAAGAACAAATGGAACTTGTGATATCCTCAAAGCAAGAAACACAAGCCAGAAATATTTGAAGCCCAGACAGGATTTTAACACAATCCTCCTCTTTACTTTATCATAGCTTAATTGCTTGTTAAAATTTGGCCTTCGGTCTTCATGGGGCTCAAACATATTTGAGCCTGGCTTTCTTGGTCTTACAAACAAGACTTGTGATAGACATGCAAGTTTCTTTTCTGCCAGATTTGTAATTGGCTCCTGCCCCTGATTAAACAGTTAGATTTGAAAATCGATGTGCACACATAGTCTCCGTCCTGGTGCCCACCAGGCGTACTAGTAGCTGCTGGGTTGGAACTCCCTGAGCATGTGGAGCCTGACTGGGCTACCTCTGCAGCCTTGCTCCCCGCTGTGGCAAACAGACTGTTTTGTTTTTAGTCATGACACATGCTGATTTCTATCAACTGTGTCCACAACCTAAAAAACAAATATGCAGAAGCTAAAGAAAGCATTCCGGTATTTGAGTAAACATGATCCATAGAACAAGATGATTCTGTCCAAAACAAGGCTGTGTCCTTTAATAGAGTTTATGTGAGAGGGTGATGGCTTATATTTCTCATGTGGGTCACACACGGGCTTCCATCACCCTTTGTGTCACCTTGGGCAGGTTACTGTATTCCCCTGGTCACCAGCTTTTTTCTCTCTGTGTAGTGCGACCAATCATAGTACCTACTTCTTAGGTCTGGTCTTGGGGAAAACAAAATACATATAGGTCAAAGGTAAACTGTGGGCCTCAAATATGGTAAGAGTTTAACACATGTCGGTTGTTACCACAGATGAGCATTTCCCTGAGCCTAAAATCCGAAATGCTCTGATATCAGAAAGTTTTTGAAATATGAGGTGGGTTCTCACAACAGTTACAAATATTCCAAAACCCAGGAAACTCCAACCCCTGGATCACTTCTTGTCATAAGCATTTGAATAAGGGATGCACAAGTGTTGCAAATTTGGACTAAGTTCCATGCCCATTGGTTCACGAATAATCCAGAGGAACAGAAAGTGTCTGTACTAGGGAGCCAGAGTGTTCTGAGTGACTGTACCCTTAAACATGGTAAATGACCTGGAAGTCACTAGTCCAGTATTTGGCAGAGAGGCTGAGACTAACTCAGGCAGCGCCAGATCCTCATGGCCAGTGTGTTTTGGTGTGCTGTCATGGTGCAGTTAACCCAGAACTTGGTCCTGATAAATCAGTTATTCATTGTCTATTTCCACTTCCTGGTCTATATTTACAGACTTAAGGCACGGGATTTGCGAGGCTGTGAGAACTTCTGACGGTGCTTTTTTGTCCACGTTTAGAAACAGTGTCACTTCATTATGGCCACAGTGATTGTCCAGAACGCATCATCCCAAACTTAGGACATAGGTATAGCGTGCATGTGTTTTCTCTTTGCTGAAAGTTTAGGGCTCAGCTAGTGTAAGTTGGACTTTGTTCCAAGCTGTAGGTGTGATCCACATGGGGCTTGGTCTCCTGGGACCAGCAGGCCACAAAAGGTCATGTTCAAGCATATTTCAAACTTTTGCTTATGTCATACCCCTTTTTGAATAGAAAGTTTTAAGTACTTTATTTTTATTTAATTGATAGATAAAGAGAGAGAAGGAAGGAAAAATTGGGCATGCCAGGTCTTCTAGTTGCTGCAAATGAACTCCATATGCATGTGCCACCTTGTGCATCTGGCTTACATGGGTCCTGGGGAATTGAACCTGGGCCTTTCGCTTTGCAGGCAAGCGCCTTAAATGCTAAGCCATCTCTCCAGCCCGCGTATGCTATATTCTACTAACCTCTTCTCCTCCCTTTGGACAGAGCAAGACAAGCAGCCAAGGACAGGTTGGAGGGGTAGGAAAGGGTACCATTAAGAACCCCAGAGTAACATGACCAGAGGGTGTGGCTCTAGGGAGCTGCAAAGGATGAGGACTCCCAGTTCAGTCTCTTGGTTCCTCATTTGCTTCCTTAATTTAGTCACTGAGATTAGACGGCACAAGAGGCCTTCCCCTTGCGTTGGGTGGTTCTCAGGTCCGTGATGCATTAAGATTCCAGAAGCACTCCACTGTAGCGGGCAAGCACTTTGTGAATTCCCGTTGGACTCCAGAAGACTTCTCCCTGACAGACAGGAATTTACTCCACTGTAAACCAAGGAGTCCCAATTTAGACAGACACAATGGATTAGGCAGACAGCACCACTGACCCAGTTCCACTTCATTAGCCTTTCCAATTAAGGAGGATGTTACTGCAAGTGAGACCTCACAGATAGGCAGTCATACCTTGAATCCTCTACCCCGGGCCTGTTGAGGGAGAGTCTCACATTTCCAGTGTGCACCCTGGGAGAAGAGCGAGATTTGGTTGGCAAGAGAATCCTGAGAGTTAATGACATTGCCCCGTGTGAGTACTCTCTCCTCTTCCTGGCTGGTTAGTTAACATGCTAAATGAGAGGCCATGTGCTTTCCTCTTCTAGAAGCTTTCTAAATAAACCCTGTACCCTGACCATGTGCCAGTAGTGCCTCTGATCTCAGAACACTAGATACAGAGTACATGCTTAGGGACTAGGCTCTCGATGTTGTCCACGTAGTTGACAGGGATTCCCTGAGCTTTCTAAGGAAGGACGTTTCTATAGAGTTTATTAGAAGAGTGGTTTTGGGGGGAGTTTAGGATGGTACTCCTCCCTTCTTTCCTGCCTTGGGATTCTAAGCAATGAAGCGTGAGTCCCACACAATAGCCAAATGGGCTGTGAAGTACAGCTTAATTAATCTGGGCATATACCCAATGCCCCGTGCAGCACTTGCTAGGACTTGGCTTTGAAAAGGAGGCTAATTTTGAGGCTGAGATGCCAGCTTATTTTCCAATTCAAAACTAGATGCAACCGAATGTACAGACAGACAGACTGGGCAGGCAGATGCCAACTGACAGTGACATGAAGATGAGGGGCTGCTTGCTGTCACTATCACTCATGGGCCACTGGGGTCTGAGGCATTCGGCCAGCCACGCGGGGGGGCGGGGGGGAGACAAGCTTGCCTCTGAGGACAAAACTGGGTCTTGCCCTGTGGTTGCTTAACAGGGAAGCGGGAAGTACTGGGTCTGTCCCTCCCGCATACAAATGGGAAATGAGCTGCTGCAAAGGACTCCGGGAAGGGTGGGGAGAAGAGTGAGCCCACTCCTTCACAGAGTGCCACAGCGAATGTTGAGGTCCTATGACCTAGAGGTACAGGCTGGGAATAAAGCTCGGCGGTAGAGCATTATCATAGGAAGGCATGGACTACTTTTCTCAGACTTTTTTTAAAATTCCCTTGATGAACCAACTTCGCCATGGGTGGGATATAGGGAAAGCTTCGCTCACATTTTCCTGGGGGGGGGGGTGGTTAAGGACTGCTCCGTGCCTGGACAATGTGAAGTGTTTCCTTGGTAACTCCCTCACAGCTGTACTAGGGAAGGGCTGGGAAGTGGACCCACACTTGGAATTGGGGGACAAGATGAATCCGTCACCTTAAAGAAAGTCCAGAGTTCCCAGTGTGCCTGTGAGCATGCCCCAGCAGCTCATCAGAGTTAGGCGTTGTGATGAAACCCTTGTACAGCTGGGACCCAGGAAGCGGGTGGAGCCGTGCCTGATAATCCCAGGCCTGTGAGAAGAGCTATTTGGGAGGCTAAAGCAAGAGGATCATAAATTCAAGGCCTGCCTGGACTCCAGTGAGCTCCAGGCCAGTCTGAGCCAAACGCAGAGCAAAACGAAGGGTTGAGGATGAAGTTCAATGATAGAGAACTTGTATTGCATGCACAAGGCTCTGTGTGCAATAAGCACACACACACACACACACACACACACACACACACACACACACCATGGCAGTAGCTCATGCCCAGCAGATTTAGAATCCCCAGGGTTCCCTTGCTCTGGCTCCATGTGGGTGGGCTGCCACTCATTTGCATGGCTCCTAGAAGCTTGTTTTGAGAGCCTGCTGGAAAAGCCAAGTCTCAAACTGGGTTTCTACCACAGGGCCTTAAGACCATGGCCAGTCTCCGTGAGCAGTTGCTGGTGGTGGTTTTCCAACCCACGGGTTAAGCTCGCAGCAGACATGGCACAGACAAAAATAGCCTTTATGTGCTGGGTTTCCTGTTTTCCTTGGAAACTGCTGGGAGAAGACCATCACCTCCTCCCATTAGTCCCCTCTTCCTCCCCCCCTCCCCGCCACCCAACCCCGAATTCATGCTTAATGACCCGAGACTTGACCACCCAGCATTCCCAGTCAATTGGATTTTGTCTGAGTGAAAACAATAGGATGTTTCTCTAGCCTTCTCTAGCCGGACAAGATCTTCCCCAGCCATTGGACTGTGCGCCTCAAACCAAGAATTCAGCTGCCCTGTTGCTCATTCTCCTTCTTCCCTTGTACTTTGCAAGGCTGGACACAACCCCGCAGCCTGGCTCCGAATCAGGACTTCCCCTTACAAGCTTTCTTTCCTTCTGTCTGCTTTTCTTTCTTCCTTTCTTTGCATGTGCATGTGTATGTGTGTGTGGTAGTGTGCATGCATGCTTGTCTGTGTGTGTGTGTGTGGGGGGGGGTGAACCAACACATGTGGGGGCCATGCATATGAAGGCTAAAGGTCCCCAACATATGTCTCCCTCTACTGCTCTTCACCTCACTTAGTGAGACAGCATCTCTCCCTGGACCCAGAGCTCAGTGATTGTAGTCAGTGAGCTCCGGGGATGTGCCTGTCTAGATAGCCATGGAGTCTTGCTCTCCAGTGAGCCCCCAAGATTGTGCTTGTCTCTGCCTTCTTCTGAGCGGTGGGATGACAGGTCAAGACTTGTGCTTGTGCTTATGCGGCAAGTTATGTGGACCGAGCCAGACCCCCAGATTTATTTCTAACTCTCTCATAACTCCAGTTTTCTTTCATAGAGTATGTGAACACACTTGCAGGGACCCGATGAGAGAGAGCGCCTTTCTTCTTCTCAGCTTGTGATATCCCTTATGGATGAGACGGGCTCAGGCCTCTATCACTTCACTGGGGCAGGACTGCTGGAAGTAGACTGGGGCAGACTGGGGCCAAGCAGTTCTGGCATCCCTGGAGAACTGGAAAGACAGAGTCAGGCTGCCCTCACTGCAACAGGGGAAACTAGGCAGGACTTGAAAGCAGTGTTCCCGTAGGAAGTTGACTCCCTGCAGCTCACCACTGACAAGTGTTTTCTCCTTTCTTCCCACAGGATCCACACCCGAGTCCTCTGATGACCTTGGAAACCCAGGTGAGTGCCCCTGTCGGTCTTTTTTTTACTCATCCTTGCCTCTGTTCTGGGAAAGCTCTCCTTAGCACACCCACATACATTTCTTTGAAGGGTTGGATATGTCTTCCTGCCCTGTATGGGTGTGTGGTGTTGTTCATACATGCACACTTACACTGTTGTGTGTGTGTGTGTGTTTATGCTTGCACATCCATAGGCAGGTGTCTGTCTGCCCGGGACAAAACATATAACAACTGTTTCTCCTGAGTTTCCCAGTGTCCTCTCCTCCTGCACAGAAATCCAGAGAGGTAAATGAAGGGAGAGAGGAGACAGGCCGTGTGGAATAGCAGATGTTACTCTTCCGTGTCTTTGAACTTGGAATGCTTTGCTCCTTGACAGTCAGGGCCCAGGGCCCAGATGCCAGAGCCGTACATTGCCCCCTCGCGTCTGCTTGCGTCCTGGGACGTTCTGAGGAATCTGAATGGCTGTGCTCTTTCTGTACGGGGCAGATGACCACTGGCTGTAGCCGTGGAGGGCGTAGCCTGACTCGTAGGTTCCTTCTGTGCTCTCCTGCTGCATCGGTGGGTACGTGCCTCAGAGCTTGCTAGACCCTGGGCAGTGAACAGCTCTGTGTCTTCCAGCCCTGAGATGCTGGTTGGACCACTGAACCTCTGAGCTGTTCTTTTTCCCCATCTGGAATGCTGCTACAATGGCTGTGCCACCTGGAAGAGCTGTCGTAAGAATCACAGGCAAGGATTTCCTTAAAGCTGGAGATATCTGCTCTGCTCTTGTCTAAGATTATTTCAGCCACCTCCCCATTGGCTTTGAAGGAGATGCACTTTCGGCTTGATCATCTCCTTAGCTCTGTCACTTGGTCAGACAGCAAAACAGAGAAGGAAGACAGGCTGGAGCCTCTTCAAGCCCCACAGCAAACCCTTTTCATGTGTCAGCCCAGGTCTAAGTATTGAACATCTCACAGATGATTTAACAGCCCCATTAGCAAGATGGCCAATGGGGTGGCATGCAGAGGGGACTTCCGCCTAAGTGCCAAGCCCTAGGCTAGGGACTCATTTCCTCCCCCAGTGCCCTTTTGGTTCAGGGTAGCATATGGCCTGCTGTGTCCCAGGGCCCAGGGCCACAGGTGCATGTTGGATTTCACTGATGGCTTTACACTGTGCATCAGCAGTGTGCCTAGCCCACACAGCCCAGCCTTCCCAGGATCCCCAGCCACCCGGGCACCCTGCTTCCTTCTTACACTCGGCCCGGCCTGGTATTAATCGCAGGGGTCCTTACCCACTGCCTGGTTAATCTGTCCTGCACAGCTGTGCAGAATTGAGGGCGCTTTATCTCCTGGCTGCTGAGGATCCTTAACGGTTATCGTCAGCATCTGTTGGCATAGCGGGGACTCTGCTTTAAGGCCAGATTAATAGCACGGAGACGTGAGGAAGGTTCAAGTCCTAGTACCAGCTTTCTACCAGACTGGTAGCAGTGAGCCCTTCTTTGGTCTCCACATAGTGGTTACCTTGGAACGGGTGGCTTAAAAATGAAGGAAGGCAACAAACCTAAAAGGAGTTTGAATTTGCTCAGTGGCTTGTCGTCATTGTCCTTTCCACCGTCACAGTTACAGGGCTGTCTCGTGACACTCCATTTCCAAGTGAGGAACCTAAAGTCAGAGAGGTTAAAGAACTTGTCCAGAGTCATAGGTGGCTGTCAGACTTGCGGTCATATGACAGAATATCTCTTCTTAACCTCTGTTCTGTTTTACCAGAGAACAAAATTGCCATTATTGGTAGAAAGGTTTACCGATGCTCAGGCAGAGGTGGAGGGAATCTGTTTAGTACTTGCATGTCATGGTACCTAGACAAACAGGATTCTCAGCACAGTTGTTCACAGGTATACATATACATACACATATATATATATATATATATACACATACACACACACACACACACAGGTAGAGGTGGGGAAGGAAAGATGGATAGGTAGGTAGATGGAGACATGGGTATATGAATGCATGAATAGGTGGATAGATAGGTCGGTGGGTGGGGAGATAGATGCATAGGTGGCAGATTGTTTTGTACAACTGTATTCTTTTTGGCATACAGGTTGCCACAGTTACATGGGTAAAGTGGCTTAGGCAATGGGCCTAACAGAAAATGCTTTAATATTTTTTTTCTTTTCTTTTTAAAAACATTTTATTTATTTGAGAGAGAGAGAGAGAAAAACAGGCAGATATATAGAGAAACAGAGAGAGAATGGGTGTGCCAGGGCCTTGAGCCACTGCATATGAGCTCCAGACGCATGCACTACCTTGTGTAGCTGGCTTACATGGATCCTGGGGAATCAAACCTGAGTCCTTTGGCTTTGCAGGCAAGCGCCTTAACCATCTCTCCAGCCCAGAAATGCTTTTATATAAAAAGCATTTTATTTATTTATTTGCAAGAAGGGAGAGGGAGAGAAGGAGGAAGGGAGAGAGTGGGCACGCCAGGGCCTCCAGCCACTGCAAGTGAACTCTAGGTGCATCTGACTTTACATGGGTACTGGGGAATTGAACCTGGGTTGTTAGGCTTTGTAGGCAACTGCCTTAACTGCTGAACCATCTCTCCAGCCCCCAGAAAAATACCTTTAAAATATTTTTCATTTATTTATTTGCAAGCAGAGGAGATAGAGAAAAGAGAGACAGAAATAGAGAATGGGTGTGCCAGGAACTCCAACCACTGCAAACGAATTCCAGATGCATGGGCTACTTTGTGCATCTGGCTTTACATGGGCACTGGGGAACTGAACCTGGCTCGTTAGGCTTTGCAGGCAAATTCCTTAATCATTGAGCCATCTCTCCAGCCCCTAGATAAATACTTTGTTTGTTTCGTTTTTGTTTTTTGAGGTAGGGTTTTGCTCCAGCCCAGGCTGACCTGGAGTTTACTGTGTAGTCTCAGGCTGGTCTCAAACTCACAGCAATCCTCTTACCTCTGCCTCTCCAGTGCTGGGATTAAAGGCGTGTGCCACCATGCCTGGCTTAGAAAATGCCTTTTTTTCAAAACAATACAAATGAATTGTCTCCCTGAACATCCAGTATTGTTTTAGTAAATTTGTATGCTCATTTGATTCTCTTTTCTTCATTGATTCTCAAGAGAGTTTATCCATTTCTGAACCTACTCCAATTGGCATGGCCCTTGTCGTTTAGCTTTAGCTTGTGTGCCCCCACACCCTGCCTCCACAGCCCCTCTGCCAGTTAGTTGATGACCTCTGGCCAAATTCAGAGACACCTTGGGAGTCTTCATGGAGGAAATCCTTTGTACAGAAAAGTTTTGTCAGTCTGGACCCTGTGTGAGGTTGGCTCGCTTCAAGGGGAACAGACCTTCATTTACGTGGGAAATCTCTCAGGACTGGAGATCAAGGGCATTGGGAAGAAAGCTCCTGGTGGCTCAGTTTTCAAAACTACCCAGGTACTTGAATTCCTTTGATCAGCTAAGTGGGGGCATGGAGGGGAGAAATGACATTCACCTTATTTAAAGATGTTGCCAGTGCCATGTGAATTGCAAACAAAGCCGATGTAGAAAATGAGTCCCGGATATGAAAGGAAGCGAATGCTTTAAAATTAGATCTATGTAAAGCCATTCATCTTGTCTTATTCAATAAATAGCTCTGGGGCCATGCAGAGGCCAGGGCTTGTGAGAGACACTGAGGATGGAGCAGTGAAAAAGACAGACGGCTCCTGCCTGGAGCATGCCTTCCTATTGGAGGAATCAGATGGGAAATGTGCAAACACGTGAATGCGCCCTTCATTGCAGGTGCGTGGAGACAAGCACTCATGTTTATAACAGAGAGTGGGTGTGCGGAAGGGATTTGCTCAGCAAAGTCTCTCTCAGGACCTGAGGATTTTGTTTTGGTTTTTGCTTTTGGAGGCAGTCTCACTGTGTTGCCCAAGCTAGCCTTGAACTCTTTTTTTTAAAAAAAAATTGTTTTTTATTTATTTATTTGAGAGTGACAGAAGAAGGAGGGAGGGAGGGAGAGAGAGAGAGAGAGAGAGAGAGAGAGAGAGTGAGAGAGAGAGAGAATGGGCCCACCAGTGCTTCCAGCCTCTGTAAATGAACTCCAGATGAGTGCGCCCCCTTGTGCATCTGGCTAACATGGGTCCTGGGGAATTGAGCCTCGAACCGGGGTCCTTAGGCTTCACAGGCAAGCGCTTAACCGCTAAGCCATCTCTCCAGCCCAAGCCTTGAACTCTTGATCCTCCTGCCTCAGCCTCTTGAGTGTTAGGATTATAGCCTTATACCACTAAACTAAGTAGGAGGTGGTCTGTTTAAGGTTCTTCAAGATGGAGGGGAATGAGAGACAGATTTCCTTGGGCCCGAGTTTTATTTAATGCCAGGAAGAAACTGGTGGGACTCAAGCGAAAGGGAGAGAGGAAGAACTCTGGGTAAAGGGAGAGAGGGGCATTTTTTAGGTTTATTGTTAGGGCTGGAGGTGGGGAATTGCACTGTGAGAGAGGGGTCTTGTGTGAAATGACTGAGGTGGGATGTGGGAGCAGATGGCATGCTCTCTTCTCAGCCCAGGGTATCCAATATCCACTGCAGGAAGAGGTTCCAAAAATCTCAGACCTCGTCTGAGCAAGGCCAGGGATGAGGAGGGAAGAAAGAGAGGGGAGGAGAAATAGCTCTTTAACTCTTACACTTTGCTTACACACATTACATATGTGTATGTTTACATACATGTGTTTGTGTGTGTGTGTACGTGTGTCTGTATATGCATGGTTACACGTACACATGTGTACATGAGTTTCGTCTTCTGAAACACCATCCACCTCCTTTTGAGGCAGGGTCTGTCACTGGCCTCGAGCTCACCTAGTGGGTTGGACTTGCTGGTCAGCCAGCTTCAGACATTCTCCTGACTCTGCCTCCATGTTTACAAACCTTCCCCACAATGCTTGGCTTTTATACATGAATTCTGGGGATAAAATTCCGGTCCATATGCTTGCATAGCAAGCACTTGACTAACTGCATTTTCCTTCCAACTACAGGAGTAGGTGGGGAGCCCTGAGCTCACAAAGTAAAAAATTAACCTTGCCAAGAGATGACAGTGACAATGCTCTTAACGTTTTTGCATATTTTGCCTGGATTCCTAGGAAAATAATGCCAGTTTTTCTTAGAAACAATAGAAGTGTGAGCCCCTTCAGTACCTGTGTGTCATTATAACGTCAAGATGAATAAGGAATTACCTTATCAAGCCAGGCTGAAGGAAGATGGATGAGGTAGAAAAGAGAAGGGACTTAAATGCAGAGCCATCTGGACATTGGAGTATCCAGTGGGGACATTTTGACAGGCCGTGGGCACTTCAGATCTGATAGATGTCGTTGCTTTCGTGGGGGTAATGTCAGGATGTAGCTGATGGTGGTCATTAGCTAATTAATGGGCTGAGGTTTAGCTGAACTTAAACTTTAGTATAAACCAGTAGTTCACAACCAGTGTGAGTTTTGCCCCACAGGAGACATTTTGCTATGACTAGAAGCATGTCTGATTGCCACAACGTGGAGACAAAGGATATTACTGGTATCTAGTGAGCGGAGATCAGGGGTTCATCTACAACCCTACAGTGCACTTGATAGCACCCCCTACCTCCAGGAGAGAATACCCCGGCAGTCGAGGTTGAAAACCCCTTCTGTGTTCTGCATGCTCAGTGCTCCCGGGCAGGTGATGCCACAGAGTGCTAACTTCCCGGGGATTCTTGTTTATATTCAAAGGCCACCCGGTTCATTTAAGGTCACATACTTTTTTTTTCACCTTCCAGCTGTTAGCTGTGACGCATTCATCCCCGTGTGCCTGTATTGCCATTGGCCATGACTGTGTACAAAGTGATCCATGATGACACTTCAGACGCACGTACATTCTGGCCCTGGTGGTGTGCACCTGGAGTCCCAGTGCTGGGGAGGTGGAGACCTGAGGATTCCTGTGGCTTGATGGCAGCCGGTCCAGCCTACTTGGTCGTCTCCAGGCCAATGAGAGACATTGTCTCAAAATAAGGCGGGCAGCATACCTGAGGGTAATTCCCGTTATCCTCTGGTCTTCAGGCATGAATATACACGTGCCAGTGCACACATGTGTGTCCGTTCATATATGAGTATCTATACACACATGCATGTACACTGCACACGAACGCATATGCAAAAAAAAATATGGCTATGCTGCAGGTTACCTCCTGGGACAAAACACTTGTCACGAAGCAGCATATAGAAGAAGGAAAGGCTGTATTTCAGCCTGCAGTTTGGGAAAGCAGACAGCCATCCAGGCGGCACATCTCCACAGCAGCAGACAAGATGTCTGAGTGAGCTAGCACTGGCAAAGGGGCTGGACTGTGAAATCCCAAGGCAACAACATTCTCAAATTGCTTCCCGCCGAGGACCACAGGCTCAAAGGCATGAGCCTGTGAGGGACATTTCAGTCAAACTTACACAGGCTGGGAGTATAGCTCAGTGGCACACTTGCCCAGCAAGTGTGAGGCCCTGGGTTCTATCCATGGCACAGAAATAAATAAATAAACAAACAAACAAATAAATATAGAAAAACAAATCAGCTACTTGGATAGGGTTCTGAGAGGGCTTAGTAAGTCTTTTGAATTCCTGAAGCCGGTTTTCTGGTTTCCAGGCTTGATTCCTCATTCTGTGTCAAAGCACAGCCTTCACTGTAATAACTCCTTTTTCTGGAAGCCTTTCCTGCCACTCCTAGGATTAAACCAATTGGTGTGTGCTTGTTTCTCTTCCAGCTCTAGGCTCTGATTAACCTTTTCCTCCATAGAGAACAATTTTTGGAGTAATCATGAACGTCTGAATGGCCCTAACCTGAGTCTCCAGCTCATTAATTCTTGGGTGCCCAGCATCTGTTGAGAGAGGACAGGACCGAATTACTTCTCAGCTGTCTGCCTTCGTGGGAGAGCAGTGCTTTGCAGGGGCAGACAAGGCTCATCTGGGGACAGGCAGGTCCTTTTACTCTGATATTCCCTGTTGGCTGACTTGCTGGGTCTTTAATTAGCTCTGGTGGGATTAAGAAAGTAGCTGCGTGGCCATCACCTGGGCAGAACTTGGCTTCCAAGACAGGGAGTATTTGTGGTCCCGTGGCCAAGGGCTCCTTTCCCGTGACTCACTGACAATGACTGCAACATTCTACAAGTAGCCGGCGAGTTCTCCAAACCCAGCCACGTCGTCACTGTGGAAGATGGACGGCACTACCTTAACTTGAAACCCGTGCGGTCATTGCTCTTGTTGGCAGTGACAATTGTGTTAGCTACTTCTGTGCCACTGTGACCAAATTAGCTGCCAGAAAGAACCTAAGGGAGGCATTGGGGCTCACAGATGTAGAGGGATCAGTCCCTCAAGGCACACCAGACGTGGTGGAGAACGTGGCAGCCTGAGTGTGTGGCAGAAGCTGCTCCCGTCATGCTGGGTCAGGAAGTAGAGAGCAAAACAGGAACTGGGACTGGTCCTAAGCCTAAAGGCAGGCATGCCTCTCTAATAACATAGTTCCTCCAGCCAGGCCCCAACTTCTAAAGATTCCACGGCCTCTTAAAGTACTGCTACCAGCTGGGGAGTAAGCTCTCAAAGTATGAGCCTGACGGTGGGGGGGGGGCATTTCAGATTCAGGCCCTAATCCCTGTGTATTTTCTTTGAGACGGGAACTGTGCACTGTGTATTTAGCAACCTAGAATTTTTAGCTGGGATTTATTATTAAGCCATTTCATGAGATGCCAAGTATTTTTTTTTTATTTTTAATTTTTTATTGACAACCTTCGTACATATACACAATGTACTCTGGTCATGATTCCATTCCACCACCCTTCTTTGTTTCTCTCTCCTGTGTCTCGCCTCCACAGATCCCATTTTTCTTTCCAATTACTCCTTATATTTTGCTGCCATCATCTTCACTTTTTTGTTTACCCTTATATCATGCAGGTCTTGTATAGGTAGCAGTCACTGTGAGGTCATGAATGTAATAGCCATTTTGTGTCTGGAAGAGCATTCTAGAGCACTAGCCCTCTTATGTTGGCTCTTACATTCGTTCCATCACCTCCTCTGCAATGACCCCTGAGCCTTGAAAGGAGAGATAGAGACGTCTCATTTAGTGCTGAACACTCCACTGTCACTTCTCAGCACTTTGATGAGTTTTGACTCTCCCCAGTGGTCACCATCATCTGAAAAGAGACCTTTCTCTAACCTAAAGCAGGAGTTGGTGGCTGGAGAGATTGCATAGTGGTTAAGGTGCTAGCCTGTGAAGCTTAAGGACCCAGGTTCAATTCCCTAGTAACCACATAAGCCAGAAGTACAAGGTGGTACAAGTGTCTGGAGTTTGTCTGCAGTGGCTGGAAGCCCTGGCACACCTATTCTTTCTCTATCTTCCTCTTTCTCTCTCTCTCTCCAATAAATAAATAAAATATTTTTTTAAAAAAAGCAGCAGTAGGGCTGGAGAGAGGGCTTAGTGGTTAAGGCACTTGCCTGGGATACCTAAGGATCCAGGTTCTATTCTCCAGGTCCCACTTAAGTAGGATGCACAAGGTGGCGCATGCATCTGGAGTTGGTTTGCAGTGGCTAGAGGCTCTGGCATGTCCATTCTCTCTCTCTCTGTGTCTCTAATAAATAAATAAAAATAAATATTAAAAAATTTAAAAAGCAGGAGTATTGATACACTTAAATAAATAATAAACATAAATACCCTAAAGGGCAATTTGGTGGACATAATATCCCTATTTAATCAAATAATAGTATTAGCGTCACCTCTAAGTCTTAAGACCTCTCCCAGCCATAGGCTTTTGATTAGACTTCAGTAACTGGCAGGAATTTCTTCCAATGATACAGGCCTCAAATCCAACCAGTTTGAAGAGATGCCAAGTAAATTTTATCATCATCATCATTATTATTTGGTTTTCCAAGTAGGGTGTCGCTCTAGCCCAGGCTGACCTGGATGGAATTCACTATGTAGACTCAGGCTAGCCTTGATTCATAGTGATCCTCCTACCCTTGCCTCCTGAGTGAGTGCTGGGATGAAATGCATGCGCCACCATGCCCGGCCGGAAGTAAATTTGTAACATGGACTCGTCCACTCGCGCTTCGCCACTGTCCCATTTGGAAAGTGTCACTGCATGAGTTATTTGCTCAGTAAATCGCAGATAGAACAGGATTTGAACTTGGCAGTTGAATTTTCATTTGTCTGGAAATATAACCACGAGACAGGTACTAATTTCTGCCCTGTCTTGCAAATGAGCCAACTGAAATCCAAAGAAACTGAATTTCCTACTTAAAGTTATAGTCAGTTTCCAGAAGAAGCCTAGTGCCTTGGCTGCTGTGTTGCTAAAATACCCCAATAAGACAGAGATTTGGGTTTTGTACATGCAGTGACTCGGCATAGACGTGGAGTCCTTTTAGATCCAACCCATCAGGTTAGGTCCAGATAAGGTTATAAATTAGGTATAGATCAAATATAGGTTAGGTGTATTTATGGACATGGATTCTATTAGCTGTAGATATATTCAAATTAGTTATAGATTAGATGTAGGTATATTATTAGGCATGTTAGTGGAAATAGATTAAATTATCTGTAGATATAGATATGGAAATAATTTGAGGATAGATTAGATTTGATGTTCAATTAGCTATGTCTGCAGAGATGGAATAAGTCGGATATTGGAACAGATGCAGATACAGAGTAGATACGGAGTAGATGTGAATGGCAGAGAGATAGAGACTGGGTGGAAACATGGGCCACTCATGTGTCTACGGGTGACAGATGGGTTTGGAACCATCTGTCCACATGCAGGATTTAGCCAAGGCTCTGGGCTATAGCAGGGCTTCTGCTTGCAGAGTGAACCAAGTGTCGAGCCCCCTCCCCTTGGGAAGAGGCTCTGCAATCCTGTCCAGCACAGAGCACCCTGCACTCTTCAGTGGCTGAGGCAGGAGCCCAGGGTGCTGCCAGCTAAAGGACACAGCATTGCCACCAAATATGTGCTGACTCACAAGTGTCGGGAAGCACTGCCACCCTTTAGCCTAAGTATCTCATCTGGCAAGATCTGTGAGGGTTGGGCTGTCTTTTCCATGGGGTTCCCAGGTAGGACTGTACAAACTGGGGTGCTTAAGAGAACGTTCTGGTGCTAGAATGTTCTGGGTGGGCTGGTGAGTTTTGGTTCCTAGGATAATCCAGGCAGATAAAGTAGCAGCATGAGGTAAGCTGAATGTGTATAGGTAATTTAAAAATTCCTGGGTGAGAGGCTGGGAAGATGGCTCAGTCAGTAAGCCACTTGCTGTGCAAGCACAAGGACCTGAGTTCAGATCCCTACTGCCCATGTAAATGCCAGGCTGACAAGGTGGTGCATATCTGCAATCTCAGTCCATGGACTCCCTAGGGATAGCCGGCTTGATAGACTAAATGAATTGGTGAGCTCTGGGTTCAGCAAGAGACCTTTCCTCAGTGAATGAAGGGGTGAGCAATCAAAGAAGACACTTGGCCTACACGCACACACACACACACACACTCACACTCACACACTCACACACCCATACACATACAAACATACATATACCTATACATGCGTGCCACATACACACGAACACACAAGAATAGAAAGTCCTAGATAGGACCTTAGATGCAGCTCACTGTGGCATTTCTGCACATTGTCTGTATGCCTATAGTTTGCCAAGCACTCTGTGCACAGGCCTTATTCTGATCACAGGAAGGCCTCCTGCTCCATTCTTCACTGATGTAGACACTCTGCCTCAGGAGGCCACGTCTGGCCCACAACTTGAGAACTCCCAAGTGGCAGAGGGGACCCATGTCCACCCTCCCTCTTCCACAGCCTTACCATGACTGTCACCTTATATGAGAAAGCCAGGACCCAGAGTGTCTGGACAGCTTGCCTTTTCATACCTAGATCCATCCTGCTGCCCACTGGCTCTGGCCAGCTCTCGTTCGGGCTGACAGGCACATTGAGAAACACATGGGTACTGTCCAGGGCAGGTGGGCTCAGGTGGAAATTGAGCAGCTTCTCCCCTGGCATCTTCACATACCTCTGCTTGTCTCACTGCTGGGCATCAGAGAGATGAAGTGTGTTGAGTGCCCCCCCCCCCGACTCAATCCCCAGGTGATCTACTTCCCACCGTCTTCCACCTTCCCTGGGGGCTGGTTCTGGTGGACTGCACCAGCAAGGACCTTCTCCCTGCTCTGGCTCAGGCAGGGACTGTCAGGGGGGGTGGAAGGTTCAGAGGCAATGCCGTGGGCTGGGGTGATTGCCCAAGTTTCTCTGTGCCCCTGAGAGAGACCATGGCTCCCCATTCCATGGCCACAGCTCCTCCCGTTAGTAACAGCCCTTCAGATGGGTCTTTCCAGGGCGAGTCACTGTACTACTGTGTTTTGATAAAGTAGGAGGTTTTTTTTTCTTTTTCCCCGGGATGGGCAGGGGGGTTCTTTTCATGGACAGCTGAAGCTCTGGGCATTGACTATGTGGGTTGCATGAACATTTCTTCTGGAGAGAAGATTGCGACTGTCATTCTCTTGTGACAACCCCCTCCTAAAATGGAGCAAGGAACCCATACCCTAAACACTCCTATGCAAAGTTAATATCGCATGGTGAGAAGTGACTCTCTGGGCAAGAGACAGTTGCCCAGAGTCTTGCCATTCACTCACACTGTTCTGTCCCTCAGAGCTGCAAGGCTATGAAAGGCCTCTTTATCCAGGGAGGGACCAAGGTCTAGGGCATGGGGTGGGGGAAGGAGTGGCAAGCAGCTCCTTCGCATCCCTGAGGGACCACAGCACGGTTGTCACACTCAAAGAAGGCAAGTTCTTTCTCGCAGCCAGCCAGGGCCTCTGAAAGCTCCCCTTTTCCTATTCTGTGTCGCCACACCTCCAGGAAATGTTAACTTGCCCTAGCATTCGAAAGAATCTGATTTCTCAGAAGTGCCACCACCTCTCTGTGGCTCTGAGAGCTCCTGGGGAGGGCCAGACTGCTGCTGTGATGTGACCTTCCCTGTGGGTTCAGTCATCGTTCTTAAGAAGTAACATTTTATTAATGACACCAGATTCCCTTCTTATGAGAGGTGTACCTCTTTCCTTTCTTAGTGGAAGCAAAGGCCCAGGGTGGGGTGGAGGAGAATGAGTGAGCTTCTGTGCCCCATAGCCTTTGGGTGTGCCTGGAGCCCAGCCCCAGCTGGTTCTGCCCTGGAAGAAAGATACTCCAGCTTCACAGGGCTCAGATGGGGCTGGGGAGGTAGGAGAAGCTGTATAAAAGTTTGTTGCTCTAGACTCACTATCAGAGTGTGGATCCCTAGCACCCACATAAAGCCCGACACAAGGGGCAAACGTGTCTGTAATTCCATCATGTCTACAACAACGGGAGGTGGAGTCGGACGAATCCTGAAGCTCATAGATCGCCTAACCTGGTGTTCACAGCATCAATACAACACACCAAGAGAGACTGTGTCTCAAGCTAGTTGGAAGGCAAGGACCAACACCAAGATGGTCTCTGACTTCCGCATGGGTACCCAAGCCCACACATCATATCCATACTCACACAGTTGCTCAAAAAATGCAGTGTTCAGAGAGGCATATTGGCCAGCAACTGGCACCCATGTTCACTGCCCCTGTTGTCACAGAGCACCAGAGAGAGGCCAGATGAGAACTTCTCACTTCATGGCCTCAGAGTCAAAGCCGCACCCCAGGCCTCTTCCTGGCCTCCTCTGGTGGCATGGGTTCTGTTTGCATAGGAACACTTGGGAGGAGAGAGGGAAGTAGTGGTGCTGGAGAATTTGAAACATTGGAAGGTTCACCCACACAGATGCTCCAGACACCCTCTTGGGATATGGCCACCTGTTCATCACCAGCCTTACTGAGCCTGCTGCCCTCTGTCACCTCACCTGCAAGGCGTGTTCAGACGTTGGCAAGGCAGTGCATTTGATGACAATGACACTCTTCCTAGCTGGCTGCGGAGACCCCAGCTCAGCAGCTCTGAGATGGAGGTTGGACCAGGACTTTTATTCTTTCTTTCTTTCATTCTCTATCATCTATCTGTTTTTCCATTTATTTACTTATATAGCTCAGGCTAGCTCCCAACTCCTCACTGTGTAGCCAAAGATAAGCGACCCTCTTGCCTTAAACTCCTGAGTGCTGGCATTACAGACCTGTGCCACCATGCCTGGTTTTTGCAGTGCTGGGGATTAAACCCAGGCCACGCTAGACAAGCACCCTGCCAGTTGAGTTACACCCCAAGTCCCTGGACCAGGTTTTTTTTAATCTTGCTCTTCTGCTCCCTTGGCTATAGCTCCACTTTGTACTTGAAGGTCTCCCTGACCCTGACCCACCATATTCCTCTCTCCTTGACTTACCCATGGCACTACATGTATGCAGGCCCAGCTCATTCTGTGCTGTCCTCTGTGTTATGGGACGTTGAGCACCACCCCTGTCTACCTACTGAATACCAGCCTCACCCCCAGTGGGATAATCCAGAACGTCTTCAGGATTGGGAGGTGGCTCATCAGTTGAGAGTGCTTGCTGCCCAAGCATGAGGGTCCAGTTGGACCTGAAGCCACTCAAGTTCCACTTCTCCAGAACCCACATAAGGTACTGGGTGTGGACACACAGAGACTGGGGCTCACTGACAGAGAAACGGGAGCTCTGGGTTGAGGAGGTACCCTGCCTCACGGAAATATGTGAATGAACAATAGAAAGGGGCACCTGAAGCCCTCCTGCGGCCTCTGCATGCACACACGTGAGGAGGGCACATCTGTACATACATGTGAATACACCACACATAAACATGAGAGAGAGAGAGAGAGAGAGAGGCAGAGAGAATGTCTTCAGATTTGGCCACTTTTCTCCAGGGGCAGAGTATTATCCACTGGTTGAGAACGGTTGAGAACTATTGGCCAAAGCAAAGTCTACATGCAGAGATGAAAATCCGTGACCTATGTCTGCAAGGACATGGTGACACTTAGGTGAAACCCACTGCTTGGACACTCTCTGAAGGTGTCACTAGATTATAAGTTCTTGCTCCCAAGTGGCCAAGGGTCTAGCAAATTATAATTTACCAAGAGCCTTGGCACATTGTGTTGCGACACAGAGCAAAGCCTTTATGTTACACCTTGTGTTAAAAAAGCAGGAAAATGTGAGTCTCAGGTCTGCTTAAAACCCAAAGTCCTTGGGCTCCCTCTCGGGGAATCAAAATCCCTAAGCCCATGTTTTGGTTCTGCCTCGGGCGTGGAGTTGAGCCCAACACGGCCCCAGAGCTGCACCTTTGCAGGCTGCAGGGATGCTAAGGGTTTCAGATTGGCACGGCTAGGCTGTCTTAGGAGGGTGTGGGCTTTCCTGACACTGGAAATAGCCTGTGGCTTTAAGGGCTGATGCTCTGACGTGTTCAAACCCCTCTGGCATTGATCCTCCAGGTCCTTGACAGAGCCTTGTGTTAGGGGTAAGCTGCTTGCTGGGGGCTGTGGAGGCTGCTGGGTGTTTGTGTGTTAGCTGCAGTTGGGTGTTCCGCCCAGGGTGTTCTGGGACGGCGGCTGGGACTGCAGAAATGGTTTATTTTCATGTCGTATTTCTAAAAATATTCCTTTGAGGACTTCGAGGTTGCTTTCTGGATTTGGTTTTCACAGTTGCTACTATCAGTAGGATATTGTATGGCCATGCCATTATTGTATGATTACTTCAGGTCACAAATATTGGTTGAGGGTCTTCTATGTGCTAGACACTGTTTGGGGAGCTGGAGGTAGAGCCGTGGGCATGATACCAGGGTGACTCACGTGAGTTCACATTCCAGAGGGTAGAAAGTGAGTGTCTTTTTGTGTGTGTGTCATAGATGGCCTATAGGGCAGGTCCAAAGGAAGGAAAGGAGGTTTGGGCTGCACAGCTGTAAATCAGGTCAGGTAAGTCCCAGGAGGATTTCTATTATACCTCGATAGGGGGACAGTTCCAAGCGACAGTGTTTGAGCGGGGACTCAAAGCCTGTGAATGGACAACTTTGCTACATAGCTGGATGAGTAGGGGTAGTGGAAACAAAGGCCAGGGCATGGTGGCACTAGAGCAAGGAGAAGGCTGGATCATTGGGACCCCGTTAAATGTGGAGGGGCTTGGCTTTTGTACAACTTTGGGAAGCTTTTGAGCAGAAGAATAATGTGGCCTGACATTTGAAAATGGAATTGGTGGTTCCCCTGCTGAAAATAGTCTGTAGTGGTCAACGATGGAGGCCGTAGCAATAGCCCCAGGGATGGTTTGGACTCATGTTAACAGGGAAAGCTAGGAGAGATGGTTTCCTTCTGGGTCTGTGCCAAGAACTGAACCTGAGGACTCAACTGTGGATTTAAACAGACGTCAGCACTTGACAAAACCGGTATGAAAGTGTACCGGGGGAAATTTGGTGCCTTCAGACAAAATTGCCGCTGTACACTTATTTCTCCTTCTAGACATTTTTTTTTCTTGCATGTGTATGTGTATGTGCACATGTGTGTGGAGGGGGGTGTGTGTGTGTATACTTGTGTGCATGTTGAGACTAGATGCTGCTTATGGGTGTGTGCACATGTGTGGAAGGGTGCGTGTATACATGTGTGGGGGTGTGTGTATGCATGTTGAGACTAGAGACTAATGTTGGGCATCTTCCTCCATTGCGTTCCACCTTCTTCTTGAAGCCAGGTCTCTCACTGAACCTGGAGCTCACCAATTCATCTAGACTAGTCAGCCAGCAAGCCCTAGGGATCCTCCTGTCTGCCTCCCCAGTGCCAGGATTGCAGGTGCGAGTCACCATGCCCAGCTTTCACAGGGGCGCTGGGGATCTGACCTCGGGTTCTTACGATTGTACGCCTGAGCATTGCGCTCCCTGCACCGTCCTCCAGCCCTGGCTTTCCTTCGGCTGCTGATGCGTGTGTTTGGGTGTGCGTACGCCTGTGTGCTCCCAGGAGCAGGTGTTTGCTCCTTTCCTGGACACAGCGCAGGAAGCCGTGCTTACAGTGACTTCTTCCAGAATCACACCCTCTTTCCTAACAACACAGTCTTCCTTAGCATCAGTTTTCATTTTTTTTTTTTCTCCAACCCTATTTCTAGCGCCTGGCTTGGTACCTGGTACACAGTAATGGCTTCATGAATATGTATTGAATGAACAAAATATTCTCTTATTGGTGAACCAGTTTCCTGTTGGTAGACATTTAGGAGGCTGCTTTTTGTTTTCCTGACTTAAACTCTGCAGCTATTAGTCATGCTTACTTAGGTGTCTTTTCACAATTGAAGATGTACATCTGTAGGCTAAGTGGCCAGAATATGTTGGCTTAAGGGGGTGGGTGAGGCTTTTAAATGCTGCTAGGCATAGCTGAGTTGTCTACACAGGTTTCCTTCAGCTCTGTGAAAGCATGTGTGATTTCCTGTTTCTGCTCTCAAAAGCGCTGGCTCTTGCTAGACTTCATTATTTTTAATAAACGCATAAATCAAAACACTATCGTGCCATTTCGATCTACATTTCAAATATGAATGCTTTAAACATTTGTAAAAACTCATATCTGATGATGAATTTTTTAGCCCCTTTTCCCTTGGTTCCAGTTACCAGGGCTTGAACTGTCTCCTTGGAGAAAAGGAAATATATTATGAGCCTTTACACTTATTGAGCACATACTATGTGCTGGCCATTGGGCTAAATGAAATTACCTCTGGAGAAACTCAAATAAATCTCCCCCAAAAGAAGATTCCCTTCCAGAAACCCCTACGAGAGTCATCCTCACTTGCAAGAAGGGAACTGAAGGGTTAAATAAGTCACCCAAGGTCACACCGGGAGCACACTGGCTCTGGACCTGAGCAGGGCTCTCAGACAGCACTGCATACTGGGCGGATCTAGTAATCGCTATAATTCTCCTTGGAGCTAAAACTGCTCTGTGACATTTTTAAAGAAAGAAACCAATACATTCTGGTGGGCGTAGGCTCCGGGCCATGCCTGGGCTCAGGGCCCAGCTTGTGGTGTGTTAGTTAGAGACAGAGCTCTGTGCGAGGCCTCTGGAAGACACCCAAGCTACAAGCAGTGATGTGCCCAAGGCCACACAAGAGCATAGGGTCACTTTTCCCATGACGAGTCCCCACATAAGTTGCTGATCTGAATAAAGGGTCTGACCATATCTGTCCATCCATTGTCTACTCATCCATCCTTTATTCACTCATTCACCCATTGTCTATCCATCCATCCATTATCCATCTACCCATCCATCCATTCATTATCACCCATCTATCCGTCCATCCATTAGCCCATTATTTATCACTTACTCATCCATCTACCCTTCACCTGATCCAGCCCACATTTCTTATAGTCACCACCTCCATACTTATAAGGATGGGAGATTGATAGAAGAATGAATGGGTCGATGCATAGATGAGTAGATGAGTCGATGGCAAACAGATGTAGGATAGATGATAGACAATGGATGGATGAATTATGCATGAGTAGGGAAATGGAAAGAAGAAAAGATTAATCATCAGATAAGCAACATAGGTACATAGAAGACTAATATATAGATGGCAGATAGGTACAGATAGATGACAGATAATCTCAGGTTACTTTGTAAAATATTTTATTATGTATTCATTTATTTGAGGGAAAGATAGAGAAAGAGGAAGAGAGGGCCAGAGAGAGAGAGAATATGAATAGGCATGTCAGGGCCTCTAGCCACTGCAAACAAACTCCATATGCATGCACCACCTTGTGCATCTGGCTTATGTGGATCTTGGGGAATAGAACTTATGTCCTTTAGCTTTGCAAGCAAGTGCCTTAACCACTAAGCAATCCCTCCAGCCCTCTCAGGTTACTTTTTTGAAAATCCCTAACATACAGTTACCAGTGCTCTTGGTACCAGCATTATAGCATATAGGAGCCACTGCTTTGTCCCCCAATGAGTCCATAGTCTGGAGACGGCTGTTGTCTCTTTTGTGTCATGGAATCCTTTGGCATCTGATGAAACCTGTGCCTCCCATCTCCAGATCATATTTTGAAATACAAGAAGCATAGGATGATAAGGGCAAGCTGTTATATCAAAGTACAGGTACCAAAATAAGTGTAAAAATAACCAGTGTGTGGAGCAATAACATACTTGGCTCTTTATTAACACATCAATTAACTAAACTTGGCAGTAGATCTGATAACAGCTATAATTCAAGAGACTGACAAGGGTAAATAATATTTTGAGACATCTGCTGCCAAAGCAATGTGACATGAAAGTATCTGCAATTTGTATCCATGTCAAAATCTCAGGTATCGCCAATTCTGCTGTAGGCTTTGTAATTGAAGGGCGTGGTGAACTTAAACCAGAATTAGTGAAAAATAATGATTCCCCTAAATAGGTACAAGTTAAAAGACTCCAGAACACTCTTTGCACAGATTCCTAAGTCCATGGGTGGCGACCCTGAGGCTGGATAGAGACAGTAGCCCAGGATGCTGGCAGCTGGTTCATGACCAAGTGAGTCATAACAAGACACTCTGTTGAATGATTTTCTCCCAGTCCTTTTCTCATTTCTGACTGTTTTATAGTCACATTTTTTTGTAAGGTAAGTGGGGGATGGGATCCATGGCCTTTGCACATGATA
The DNA here is from genome assembly GCA_036346955.1 of Dipus sagitta. Lineage (NCBI taxonomy): Eukaryota > Metazoa > Chordata > Mammalia > Rodentia > Dipodidae > Dipus > Dipus sagitta. Next base: position 97,664,016 of record CM070781.1, on the reverse strand, counting down.
GGTAAGAGCTAAGCCACTGAATTCCATCCCAGTTCATGTGACATGGACTTACGGGTTTCTCCCTTGTGGAATGTTACCTGTTCTGTGATGATGTAGCACCCTGTGTGAACCAGAGCTCTCTTGAAGGGCCTGTTGTCCATAACACGGTTGATAGGATAAGCGAGAGTCACACCAGGACCCAAAGATACGCTTTGATACAAGGCCATTCCTGAAGAGAAGGAGAGAGGAGCACAGGAGCCCTGGTGTTCACGGAGACACGAGCGGGCGAGAGGCTGCAGCAGAAAGCCAAGGGTCACACCATGTTAGGAAGCCTGAAGTTGATCCAGTAGGGAAGAGGGCGTCTCTAGAGGTGTTTGAGCATTGCATGTGAGATCATTGTGAGATCCCTGTGCCTGCTGTGTGTGAAAGCTCTTCTGTCCCTTTGGCCTCCACATTCATTTCTCCAAAGTCCTGAACAGGACAGGGGCATTAGGAAAAGAGAATGGGGCATGTTTGAGGCCAATTAAGATGTAAGATGGGTGTTGGAGAGATTGATTAGTGGTTAAGGCGCTTGTCTGTGAAGCTAAAGGACCCAGGTTCGATTGCCCAGGACCCATGTAAGCCAGATTCACAAGGTGGTGCATGTGTCTGGAGTTTATTTGTAGTGGCTAGAGGCCCAGATGTGCCCATTCTCTCTCTATCTTCTGCGCCTCTCTTTCTGTGTCTTTCTCTCTCTTTCTCAAATAAATAAAATAAAATATTTAAAAACAAGTTGTAAGATGGGTGCTTAGTGTGTAGAGTGAAGCACGAAGCTCTGAGTTGGATCCCCAGCATGGCATAAGCCAGGTGCTGTGGCACACGCTTCCTGTAATCCCAGTATTGAGGAGGGGAAGGCAGGAGAATCAGAAGCTCAAGGTTGTCCTTGGATATTTAAGAAATTGGAGGCCAGGGCTGGAGAGATGGCTTAGCTGTTAAGCGCTTGCCTGTGAAGCCTAAGGACCCTGGTTCAAGGCTTGATTCCCCAGGACCCATGTTAGCCAGATGAACAAAAAAATTAGAAAAAAAAAAGAAATTGGAGCCCAGCCTTGGCTACACAGACCCTATCTCAAAAAAAGCAATGGAGGATGTATAGACAGGACTTTGGAAAAATGAGGTAGGAAATGTATCAAGAGTGGGCAAGTTCAAGGGATGAAGAAATTGTCCTTGGAGATGGGAATTTGTGTGATGGGCTGGGGATTGTCAAGGAGCAGATGGATGAAGAGGGTCTTGGTTTTACTTTCCCTGTTTTTGTATTGTTGTGCTAGTAGGGATTGACCTAAGGATTCACCTTAGGGCCTCCTGTATACTAAAAGGAGTTCCTCAGCAGCCTCCTGCACCTCCTTCCCCCAAACACCACCCCTGGGCCTTCTCTGAACTTCGCAATGCAGGATGTTGTATCTAGGAACTTGTAAGAACCAATAAAATTGTGACAATTTCAGTTCAGGAAATGTGTTACAGGCCTTCACAGGTCACAATCTCCCTGGCTGTGAACAGAGGCCAGATGCAGTCAGGACTCAACTATGCCTTAAAAGACAAACCTTTTATTGACAGGCATTTACATAACACTCTGTGGCTGAATTTTTTTTTTTTTTCTGGGCTAAGTTGGCATTACATATGACCTTTATAGGATACAATGACAATATCTAACCAGTATCACACTGTGGAATGTATACTTTCTTTTCCAAGGGCTTGCTAAAAATTTGTCACTAAGCTTGTGCAGTCAGGGAACTGTGGGGCCCTTCACCTGAGCACCCAGGTGATTGTCCCCAACACTGCTCAACACATCACATTCCTAGGCCCTGAGGATGCTGCCTGACGGAGGCGGATGCCACAGAATCAAAATTCCCACATGTGACTCAGTTGGGTTAAAGATCAAAACAGTATTCCCTATGGAATCCAGACTGACTTGGGTTGCCCAGACACATTTGTAACTTGACTTTTTGCAAGGTTTGTTGTAACAGTTACCCACTCATTGCTCAGACCAAACAGTAGAGCAGAAATAGCTTGGGAGCAAGGGGTTTACCTGGGTTCACGATTGTGAGGGTTTCGTCCTGGCAGGGAATGCATGGCAGAGCAGGCAACCTGCTCATGTCTTGTCACATATTAGCAGCAGAACCTATTCAGGGAGGGAGCTAGCCCTGACGATTGGGCTGGTCTCTGAGGTCCCAAGGTTTTCCCACAGTGACACACCGTCTTCAGCAATGCTGCACCTCCCAAAGACTCTGTCAGCTAGGGGCTAAGTATGAGGCTGCATCACACAAACATTTGAAGCCATGGGGGACATTTTACATTCAAACTACCACGTCTTTGTTTCTATTTAGTGTCCTGGGCTATCCAGTGATGCATTCTCACACCCATGTGAGTGCGTGCACGCGCACGCACACACACACACACACACACACACACACATTGGGTGTCAGCACCTCTGATTGCCTTTGTCTGCCCTCCTCTTCTTTTACTCCTATCCGTTCATTGCCCTTGACATTGTACACCCACATCCATAATTCAACATTATTCAGGAAAAATTTTCCCTCCTAGAAAAACAGACTCGGGCAGTACTGTTGGGAAACTCTGGAGAATTTTTGAATGCTCGTGGGCTGGGATACATTGTTTTCTGGTTAAAAAAGGAATGACAGAAACATTGTCTTTCAGCCTAGTCTGTCAGCCCATACCCCAGCATGCTAAGTCCATGGTACAGAACATACTTTGTCGTCGATTATGATCCCATGGGTGTCTGTCCATCTCCTCTCGTTGGCGCATGCTGCGCGGTCCCTCTATACTTCACTCTGCCTGCCCCGTGCTGTCACCCCATCTGGGCATCCTTCCTCCTCCACTTTCCCCCCAGTGTTCCCCCCCTAGCCAGAGCAACCTCACATGTTCACTTCTCTGCAGCTTTTGCCAAAGTATCGTATGTAAAATGTTGATTTATAAGATGACTTTAAGCCGTGCATGAGCAAACTTTAAAGAAATTAATGTCTCTGTGTGTATTTTCTAGTTGCATACTATTTATGGCCAATTATACTCGTTTTTTTCCTCCAGCGTATGGGTAATGGTTCTTCTTTAAATGAATTCACCAAAGTAGACATGCAGCTGAGCTGATGCACAGGGGAGCGCTGGCAAGAGAAGTACTCATTCTGTGGACAGAGGGAAACAGAAAATAACTGATGGACTATCTAAATATGGGAAAGGTGGTTCTCTTCCTTCCTGGCCTCCCTCCTTCTGAAACTCTCAAGTTTCTTTCACTGTCTCAGTTTTTCCGACAATAAAATGGGCTTTGTGATGCCTGCCTCATAAATCGGCTGGTCCCTGACTCCAGGCAGCCAGAAGCTTGTTTTTGTTGGACTCATAATGACTGCTTTAAACACATGCTTGCCCCTGCCTTGCTAGGCAGCAAGCTTCTTTGGATTAAGGTCCTTGTAGGCCTCCCCTGTAGGTCCTTAGGAAACAGGCCTTCTAGAATTCCCTCAACACTGCTCCCCACTTTGCTGTACATTGTGAGTTCACGCAGATGGAGGATGGGTAGGGCCTTACATATTGATCACAGAGAGAGAGACTGGGGAGGGACCTTACAGATCCACCATGCAGATGGAGGATGGGAGGCCCTTACAAATTACCATTCTGAGGCAGGTAGGCTGGGGTGGAGGTCAGGATAGACAGTTCCAATACTGCAGGCAGAGAAGTCCTTGGAGGCTGCTACTATGGTCCTCACAAACCCATTGGAGCCTAGGTTCAACACAAACATCTTGGGAGACGATGCTTGGCCAAACCATTCCCCACTGGTAGCCACACTCTTGCAAATCCCTGTTTTCATCTTTTCATGATGCCGCAACAAAACACCCAAGCCTGGGTAATTTCTAAACAGCAGAACTTGTTTCTTACGCTTCTGGAAGATGGAAAGTACAAGTTCCAGGTCCCAGTATTATGGTGCCTTGAATGCAAATGTATGTCTCCCATAGACTCAGGTGTCTTTTTAAAGCTCGCAACTTGGGTCTCCAGCCTCCTGGCTGGAGGAGGTGTCGCTGGAGTGGATCCTTGGGTCCAGTCACAAGGTGTGTTTGGGGGTGGATCTGAATTCCAGCCCAAAGGTATAGAGAGAGGTTTGAGCTCTGGTGGGGTCCCTGCTTGCTGTTTCTTGTTTTTTTTTTTTTTGCTGCCTGGTGGTGGTTTTTCTCTCTGCTTGGATTGATGAAGGGGAGCCTGCATCTTCTGCCATTGCTGAAACTTCCCCCTTGGATCTGTAAGCTGAAATACATCCCTTTCATCCCATCAAATGTGACTGTTTGGGAAACTCAGGCCTGTCATCATGGAGCTGATGACTCTGCTCCCATGAAGGCATCTTGCTGTGGCATCATCTGGATAGGATGAATGCTGTGTCCTCACATGACAGAAGGGATGGAAAGGCAAAAGTGGACCTTGTAGTCCTCTCCAGCCTTTTATCAAGAGTTCATCTTGGGCTGCAGAGATGGCTTAGCGGTTAAGGCCTGCAAAGCCAAAGGACCCAGGTTTGATTCCCCAAGACCCACGTAAGCCAGATGCATGAGGTGGTGCATACGTCTGGAATTCTTTTGCAGCGGCTTAGATGTCCTGGCATGACCATTCTCTCTTTCCCCCTCAAATAAATAAAAATAAAAATAATTCATCTCACTCAGAAGGGCTCTTCTTAGAGGCTTCACTTCCTAATACTATTTTCTTGGTGAAAGTTCAGCATGCAGACCATGACAACCTCCAGACTCGTCATTCCAGAGAGTCGCTCCAGATTTCATCCATACTCCATGTTTCCAGTATGGTGGCCACTGGTCACGTAGAGTCACTGAGTACTTGCCATGGCATTTATTCTCTGGGAAAGACCCAAACAAGAAAATATATTTAAAAATTCAACACTTTTCAATATACTTTACATTTGAGGTTTTCATATTGATCACACGACATGATATTTTGGATCTATGGGATTAAATAAAATAGCTTAATCAAGTCAGTTTCTCCCATTGCGTTTTGCCTCTTTTTGATTGACATGGCTGCTAGGACATCTTGAGTTTGTTTACATATTCAGCTTACAGCATGATGAAGATTGGACTGGATCTTGGCTTGAACTTGAGAGAAGGCCAAAAAACCTTTTTCTTTTCTTTTCTTCTTTGTTATTTGTGATTTTCAAAACTCATGATTTCAAAGTCTTCAACGAGGACACCAAAAGGCGTTGGGTCACGGATGGCTGTGGTGAGGGGGAGTCAGGGGCTTATGCTGGGGGTGCATCCACCCCTCCTTGTGCAGGAGCACTTGGCCCATTGTCCTGATTCTCATCCTGTCTCCTTAGCTTCTCCCAGAGGATGGAGACTTCACATCTCGGGCTCCTGCCAGCTGGAATGTGGCATGGTGACAATCTGGGTGGCTATGGTTGGCCATTGTGAGATGAACCTAAGGGCCGGTGTCTGAAGGTCACCTCTTCCTCCTCTTCCTCCACATTCCTCTTCCTTCTTTTCCTCTTCGTTTGCCTCCCAGGCCCTACCTCTTCTGGACATGCCTGTGTTTGACCTGTTGGTGAGACTTCATGATGGGAGCTCTACCATAGCCCATAGCATTGCTGGGTTCACCATTATTTCTCTGGAAATAAAGCGGCGTTTATATCACCTCTTCTGGCTCCTTGGGTAAGAACAGGATCCTACCCCGTGAGGACGACCTTGGCAATGGGCGGCTCATGAGTCACGTGGATTCACATCCCAGGGGAGAAGGATGCCACACACGGCAGGGCCACATGGGCTTGCGCTTGGGAGTGGGAGCAAGCTGTGCCGCAGCAGGAGGGCAAGGGGGAGGCTGGTTGATCTGAGTAGCTCTGTGGGCTGGTCAGAGACCGAAGCCCTGTGCTTGGTCCCTGTGGTAAGGAGAGGTGGTGTGGTGAGGAAACCTCAGCCAAGATGCAATGTAGGTAGTGGGACTGATACGGAGCCCACCTGAGATCCTCTTGCCTGTCCATGTTGAGACAGCACTTTGCAGTACTTAAAAAATTTTTTTTTGTTGTTTATTTTTATTTATTTATTTGAGAGCGACAGACAGAGAGAAAGAGGCAGATAGAGAGAGAGAGAGAGAGAGAGAGAGAGAGACTGGGCATGCCATGGCCTCCAGCCACTGCAAACGAACTCCAGATGTGTGCGCCCCCTTGTGCATCTGGCTAACATGGGTCCTGGGGAACCGAGCCTCGAACCGGAGTCCTTAGGCTTCACAGGCAAGCGCTTAACCGCTAAGCTACCTCTCCAGCCCACTTCACAGTACTTGCGGGGCTCCTGCCACAGTGTGGTGGGCAAGAAGAGAAAGGCAGATAGTGATATCTGGGTTGAATCCTGGCTGTGTTATACGTTAACTGTTGGCCTCTTGGATCTTCAGTATGCCCATTAGAAAAGTGCAGAGAGTAATATTTACCATGTGTAAGTATGTATGTATCAGAGTACCTGGATATGCACAAGCACAGACATGCACACAGTGTATTTCTCTTCCTAGAGGGCAGTTAAGCCTCCATCTAGTACTTTAAGCAGTAACAACGCAACCGCAACACATTCAGACCAGTCATGGATGGGAAACAGATGTGTCTGTCAGCTGAGTGACTTTCTCAAGCCAAAGGCTACATCTGGCTATCTGAGGAGTGTTTCCACTGACGACATGTGGGCCTGATTTGTATGACCAGAGGCAGACATGGGCTCATTCTGTTCCAGGGCCAAGGAGCCAGACTGCTAGTTTATGTCAGAACACATGGCCTCCACCCTTGTTCTGACGCCCATGTCCAAAGTTCTAAGAGCGTCACCTTCCATTGGCGAAAGCGGGTCTGGGCACAGCGGCTCTGAGAGGACCTCGCTTATTGCATCTTGAGCTCTTGCCCTGCCTATTAAGTTTGGGTTGTTGCCATCTTGGCTTTAGAGGTGGCATCGCCTGTGTTCAAAGTCAGCTGGGCTGACGGGCCTCAGGAGGAGGCCAAGGGCAGGGCTGGGCAGTACCCAACGGACCAGCCAGGGCCTGACTGAGTGAAACACTTTCTTCACACAGGGCAGCCAAACATCTGATGGCTGTCTGCTTCTAAGCGCACGGACAACCTTTACCCGAAGAGAATCTTGTGTCGGTTGTTCAAGGCAAAAGGCCCTGAGCACCCCCACAATGCTCACAAGCCACTTGCTATGTGTGCTGGGGATTTCGATTCCACTCACCACAGGAAGACATTCTCCACGGACACCCAGCTTCTGTCACCTTCACCCCCCACCCCCTTGTCCCGCAGGCGCGGCTGTGGCTGAGCTTCTCTGACCAAGATGGGCAAACAGCAGTATTTCACAATCCCAGGGCACAAGTGGATGTGGGGGGAGGACCGCAAGGCCCTTGGGTAGCTCCGTGTGGCAGTGAACTGTTCGTGCATAGCAGCGTGTGCACGGTGGGGTGGGGGGCCGCTGGGAGTCTGGGGAGACAGTTCAGAGAGTAAAGGAGCTTGCTGAGCCCACCAGGACTTCCAGCCTTCTACACAGGGTCCCCCGGGCGGATCAAACTCCAGCACTCGGGCTCGATCCGGGAGCACTATTTACCCACTGTGCCGTCATCGTCTCAGTCTGAAGCTATCATTCGTCCATTTAATTAATTAATTAATTAGTGTATGTAACACGTGTGGGTGGTGGTGTGAGGGTGTGCATGCCATGACACTTGAATTGAGGTCTGAGGACCACATCAGGGTATTTGTCCTCTGTCTTTTAAGACATGTTTCTCTTTTAGTTTTGCCAACGAGTGTGCCAGCTTCCAAGTTCTTCTGCCTCCCCCTCTCATTGTCATAGGAACATTGGGATTACGTATGTGTGCATCATGTTTTTTTAAAATCTGGCTTTATATGGTTGCTGAGGATGGGTAAGCTCTGGCCAGCAGGCTTGCAAACAAGTACCTTTAACTGTTGCTCCAACTGCCCGGCCCCTTAAAGCTATCATTTTTATTTTTTTCTGACTTAAATTTTTTTGTTTATTTTTATTTATTTATTTGAAAGTGACTGAGAAAGAGGGAGAGAGAGAGAATATGGGCCCGCCAGGGCCTCCAGCCACTGCAAACGAACTCCAGACGTGTACACCCCCTTGTGCATCTGGTTAACATGGGTCCTGGGGAATCGAGCCTTGAACTGGGGTCCCTATGCTTCACAGGCAAGAAGTGCTTAACCACTAAGCCATCTTTCCAGCCCTTTTCTGACTTTTTATGTGCAGTAGGCGTGATATGGTGTGTACTGTGTATTGGGAGGTGTATGGCATATACACGTGTGTTCATATGTGGTACCTCATGTGCATGTGTGGAGGAGGCCTGAAGAGAAGGTTGGGTGTCACCCTGCCTTGCTCACCTACTTGTTTTCTTGAGATAGAGTTCCTCACTGATTCCAGAGCAACTCTCAGCTGTCTGCTTCCCGCAAGACGGGGCTTACAGGTGTATATGGCCATGCCTAGTGATTTACTTGGGTGCTGAGGAATCAAAGTCTGTGGTCTCAGGACCCTTCAGGACCTCATGCTTGTGCAGCAAGTGCTCTGATCCACTCAGCCATCTCCAAAGCCTCCTGTTGCTATCATTTTAAAATCCCATTTTAGACATGAAGAAACCCAGGGAGAGTTATCAAGCACCTGGAGACAGACCACAAGTAGGGCACCAGGCTGGGACTTAAAAAATGGATAGTACACCTCCTGTATAGTGAAAGAGGGAAAATGAATATCAGAGTGTCAGAATGGCCGACTTATGATTTGAATCCACATCCAAGCCTATTCAGAGCCTGTGTTCTTTGTTTAAGACTAGGGGTTGGTAAAGTGTGAACTTGTGACACGTCTGGTCAGCTGTGCCATTCCCCAGGTGGAGTTCCACGGGTGTGATACCCAGTCCACTCAGTACATGCCAGCAGCCTGGGTCCTTTCCTGAGAAAGCTTGCCGCCTCCTGCTGTAGACTCTCGGGGTGGGGGTGGGGAAACCTGCAAGAAGAATGGGTTTTAGAAAGCAGGTAGGTGGAGGAGCATTTGTCATAGACAAGTTCAGCCAATTGTAGGGGCTGGAAGCCTGATTCTCTTGAGAGTTAACCTTACCCTGAGCAATCTCTCTAAATTCTGTCACCCGCAGTGGGCGTGTGCTGAACTGCCCTAGAAGAATGGAGCACGGGGGGGGGGTGTGGATTCTGCGAGAGGCCCCCGGGGGAACCTCTCACAGTGTCAGTCACAGGTGGGTCCTCGCTTGGTGGACCCATCTACGTTGGTTTGCTCGCTTTGGCATCACTTTTCCTGCTCTTACATTCCTCGCCCCCTGGTAGCTAGCTTGTGCTGCTCTCGATGCGTCTGGTTGTGGGAGCTACCCATCCCGCTTCCCGACTCCAGGAGTTATCAAAGTCGTTAGAAACACAGGCGGGCTGGAAGGGCAGCTTTGTCTGTAAAGTGCTCGCTGTGTATGCGTGAGGAGCTGAGCGCGATCCCTTGACCCACCTAAACATGCTGCGTGTGTGCTTGTCATGACAGTGCGGGGGAGGCAGAGACCGGTGCATCTTGGGAGTTGCTTGGGGGGTGACAGGCCAGTGAGAGACTCAGTCTCAAAAAAGGCGGAGAGTGTTGCCCCATCACAGACACACGAAGACACACATGTGCACACGTGTACACACACACACACACACACACACACACACACACACACAAGAAACGCACAGAGAGTACAGTGCCTGGTAGAGAGCTCGAGCTAGCATGTGTGTCTACTCTTCTAGGCACTTCTTCCAGCTGACTCCACAGCTCCCCACTTGCCGTCCTCCCTGTAGTCTGTCCCAGGATTTAGATTAATGATAATCGAGGAAACGGCAAAGTCCTTGAAGAGGTTGGGACGTGGCGGGGTCCTTATGCATTGCCAGTGCCAGAATTATCCCTGGCATCCAGATCCAGGGCTGCCCTTCGCCCCTTTCATCTTGGTCTCAGGCGTGAGCACGGGGAAGGCGGCTGAATCCAGCTCACCACAGTGGAATTTAAGACTTGGGAGGAAAGCCAGACTCGCCTGTAAAACGCTAGTCCATAGACGTGTGTTACAATAAAAGGCAGTTGTTCATTTTTAATCGATCCGTCGAAATAGGGTTAACTCTTTTTATTGTCAGCTGTTTAGTCTGCTTTTGTGAGTGATTCTCTTTTCACAGAACATGCTTGGATGAAAATATTTGGTGGAAAAATAAAGCGTGATGGTATTCAAGACGTGGACCATGATTTGATCACCATGTGTAGTGATTAACACAACTTCAGTAACACACCCACCATGGCCCAAGCTGGGCATTTCAGAATTTGTTCATCTTATGACTGCAAGGGTTTTTCTTCTTTGTCTTTGTGTGTGTGTGTATGTGTGTGTGTGTGTGTGTGTGTGTGAAGTGTATAGGTACAGGTGGGTGCATACCACAGTGCGTGTGTGGAGGTTTGAGGACAACCTTGGGTGTCCATGATCCTGTGACCTTGGGTAAGTTATTTGCTCTTGGCTTCAGTTCTCCTCTCTTTAAAGTGAAGAGCCATCGTGTAGTGAAGCTTATCCTCAGTATGGTCTGAAACTCCAGCACTTGGAAGGTTGAGGCCAGGGGATTGCTTCAACTACAGCCTAGGGTACAGAGGAAGACCCTATACCTAAACAAACAAACAAACAAACAGAAGTTTACAAACAATCCCACAGATTCAGACAAGTAGGGTAGTAATGGTCATGTCATTTTCAGTCACAGGAGGTCACTGGGACTCTCCATTACTAAGACATAAAGGATGACATAAATTGAAAGTTCACTGAACCCACCTTAGCTCTTTTCCAACCCACTGAATAGCTTCTTTGTGTTTGAGACAATGTACAAATTCAACCATAATTGAGTTGTTAATTCTTGTCCCTAACACAGATGACCTCAGAGTAATTTACCCATTCTATTGGTAACATTCATGCAGGTGTGTTTAATCACCGGGACATCTTCCTAGTCCTCTGTACTATTCAAAGGTGATTTTACTACTAGAATCCACCCTACTCATGGTACAAATTTGAGGACAGAACTCTCAGATATGCAAAGCATTTTCCCTGAGTACAGCATTCCAATGGAATTGCTTCTCAACTCAAAACAATCAGCTCTCATAGTCAGGTCTCATGATAGGAAGTTTTCAAGATGACTGAGAAAGGTTACAGTCACCACACCAGTGACATTTACATGTTTTTAGCCTTATTCGTGGGTGTGAATTTTTCAAATAGTCACTCTCAAACACTATTCCTATATGATCAAGATATGATATTAGGCTAAACCATATGAGATTGCTGCTTTCACAGGTAAAAAATGGTTAAATACTGGACATTTGATGTTCAACCAAATTGCATTTACTAGGCTCACTAGTTCATGAGCTTCCAGAAAATTCTCTTGTCTCTGCCTCCCATCTCACCATCAGTGTGCTGGGATTACAGAAGCCTAGCATGCTTCTGGCTTTTACAAAGTCTTTAGTTTTTTAAAATAATTTAAATTTTTTATTATTTATTTATTTTAGAGAGAGAGAGAGAATTGGTGCATCAGGGCCTCCAGCTGCTAAAAATGAACTCCAGATGCATGTGACACCTGTGCATCTGCCTTACGTGGGACCTGGGGAGTCAAACTTAGGTCCTTTGGCTTAGGCAAGGAAGCACCTTAACCATCTTAGCCATCTCTCTCTAGCCCAGTTTTTAAAAAAATATTTGTGTGTGTGTGTGTGTGTGTGTGTGTGTGTGTGTGAGAGAGAGAGAGAGAGAGAAAATTGGCATGCCAGGGCCTCAGCCACTGAAATCAAACTCCAGAAGCTTGTGCCACCTAGTGGGCATGTGTGACTTTGTGCTTGCCTCACCTTTGTGCATCTGGCTTATGTGGGGCCTGGAGCATTGAACATGGGTTCCTAGGATTCTTGGGCAAGCACCTTAACTGCTAAGCCATCTCTTCAGCCCCCATTTTGTTTTATTAATACAGGATCTTATTAGGTACTCCAGATAGGTCTGGGACTCACTTTGAACCTTCCTCCTCAGTCTTCCAAGTGCTAGGATTACAACAAAGCATGTACTACCATGCCTGGCTTATTTTGTATGTTTACCACATTTTATTTTATATTAATAAATTCTCACTATTTGTGGGGCTAGGGACATAAGGGCCTTTCTCATATTGGGAAGCCCTAAGTAGGTCTGGACCAGCATCTGCGGTCAGAGCTAAGCTCGGGTAGGAGTTTCCAGCTTCCTGTGATGCATACCGCACCAGTTTCCTAACATTCTTGTTTCAGTTCCCCTGCAGTGCTTTTCTTATACTGTCTGTGGTAGTTTGAATGTGATAGTTTGTATGGCCCCATAGACTCAGACATTTTTCATTAAATTTCCTACTTGAGAGCTTAGCAGGCAGATTCCTGCTGCGGGGGGGGGGGGATAGGTGTTTTTTTTCACCATTGGTGGAACTTCCCATCGATATGTAAGCCTGGAATAATAAAATCCCTTCCTCCCATCAACTGCGTCTGGTTGGATGTTCGTCCCCGCAATGAGACGGTGAGTATAACGCTTGCCCAATGTGTTTCTCCCAGGAAACACTAGCAAGCCACATACGCATGTTTGTTAGGGTGTGTGGAAAATCCCATGCTCACATGATCAGGGTTAGGGACTTAGTGTCTCTGTGGAAATGGAACAGCCTTTTGTACCCAGCTGTTATGACCAGCCCTCCCGTAGCCTGAGAACACATGCTCTTACTTTGGTAGAGTTTGGTTGCTTTGCGGATATGAACTTGGCTGGCCCTGAGTAGGCATTACTCTTGTAATGGCAGCTGTCCCTTGGAACTGTCTTCATCCCTGCCATATGCCCTTGACCCTAGGTAATCCTTGGATATACTCAGGGGATATACACAATTCTAGACCTTTCAAGAAGATGAAAGTCTCTTAGGAATAGGCCACACATGGGTGATATTTTATTATTGTTGAATGGGAGCGAATGGCATTATGTTTTGTGGCCATGCTTCAGGCTCTACCAACCTGGCGTCCCCAAGGGCTACCTGCACCCATCCAGCGCTGGGAATCATTGAACAGTGATGACGGAATAACTGGCTTCAGTTAAATAATTTGCTGTTTATGGCTTCTCTGTTTATGAATCAGTTAAAAGCCCTTTTAAGTGAAATTGGATAGACTACAAAGTGTTGGTTTCATGTGTTTTATTTGCAGTTTAATCAGCGGGATCCAGCAGCTGGAGTGGGGAGTGTCGAGCCGGGGTTTTAATTATCCTGCCTTTGCCCAAGTTAGGAATCCCCAGTGGTGCCGTCTGTGCGAAGATGCCAAAACCCGCATTGTTCTTTAATTAGCTGTTGTAATTGTTTTAGTCTAATCTCTGTGATTAGCAGCAGCTTAAATACAGCAGGAAGAAAGCCTGGCCTCTACTGCTGTCCCAGTAAACAGCGTTTCTGCCTTCTGCAGAAGGATGGCGGAGCAAATCAATGACAGCTCACGTAGTGTTGATGGAAAAGGATGACCGGTCACCGTGAAGGGGTGCCAGCCAGCCTCTGGGAGTGGGTTTATGGCTCTCAACGTGCCAGTCAGCCTCTGGGAGTGGGTTTACGGCTCTCAGTGTGCCAGCCAGCCTCTGGGAGTGGGTTTACGGCTCTCAACTACAGCTTGCCCAGAGAACACTGCAGCCCTGACTGTAATAGTGTTGTTTTGGACAGAGGCTTGCAATGGCCGTGTTCCTTCCGGAGACGAGGAGATGGACCACGCAGGTAGCAACTGCCACCTTGGCCACCACTCCTGTGCTTCACGCACTCATCTGCAAGCTGTGATTGAGCCCGACTTGGAGCCAGAGTCACCGGTCAGGGTCCTAGCGGAGGGCTCAGTGGGGACGAGAGTCCCTATCCACACAGAACAGAGCCTCAGGGAGGCAACAGATGCTGTTTAAATACATTTGTTATACGTGGTGTGTGCTATGAGCTATGAAGGGAAAGTAGGAAGGAGTTGAGCCTTCCTGGCCAGGTAAGTTTGGGGACTTAGGAGAATGTTCTAGAGAATGAAGTATAAACTGAGATCCAGTGAGTGACAACCAGCTGAGGGTGGTGACCACAGAAGAGGGAATGGCTTATGCAAAGGTCCCAAGTCAGGTGACCTTTGATCCTCCCAGCTCATTATCTGCTGTGAATGAGGGTGTTGTGGGGGCTCCTGCCTCACGCCTGTTATCCTGGTGAGCACTGTGAAACTTTGTGTGTGGCCTCGCCCCACTCTGCCTCAGTGTTCCCAAGTTGTGAGAGCAAATGATGACAGTGACCATCCAGTGTAGCTCATAGGGCTATATTGAGATTTTAACTCAATTTCTGCATGCCAGGACCTCAGAGACCTTTAGCAATGACAATGTCAAGAAGTGAGTTGGCATTTTTAACCTCCCAGGCATAGCCTTCACTTTGAAGCAAAATTAAAAAAACAAAAACAAAAACACAAAAACGAAAACCAATGAGCTAAGATGTAGAGTCTGCCGTGTCTGAGCTTAGTGACCTTGACCTACTCACATGTCCTTGTTGCCCTTTATTGGGAACAAAGTCAACTCACTGCCATATGGGTTGAGTACTTTGGGGGCTTATCTCAGCAGTAGGTAGCCCATTGTAGGTGCCAGGAAAACAGTAGCATTGCCAGTGTCATGGTCTTGACCTGACTTCCGTTCACGTCGGCTTCTTTTCCGCTGCGTGTTAGCGGAGCTCTGCAGACAGGATAACTCTGTGGTGTGGAGCTTCTCCACCGCAATACACCTGCCCTCGGGGCCGGCTCGTCACGTCAGGTCTGTGCCCTGGGGGTCGTCCAAAATCGTCTCTGGTCTCCACCGGCGGGATGTCAGGGTGTTCTTCCCCCCAAGCCTTGATGGCCACAGAGGGATTCCAGACATTGCCACATGTCCCTTGGTGGATCAAAGGGAATGTGACATATTTTATGCATGTCTTATAGACACCTTGTAATACATTAACTCATTTAAAACCAAAAATATGTCTACTAGATAGGCACTGGTGCCATTAGCCCTGTTTTAATAGGAGGACAAAAACTTTCCGGTGTCACACAGCTAAAAGTGACGGAGCCAGGATTGGGACTCACACGGGTTACTCAGAGTCGGTGCTCTGTTATCCCAAAAGATGGGGCAGGAAAAGGACTGGACGCACGCCTTGGGAGTGGTGTCATCTGAGGTTCTTCTAACCCAGTAGATGAGATTTGATATGAGTAGCCTGAGAAGGCCCGGCACGCCTGATGATTCTCTTAGGATACTTTTACTGAGCACCTCCTAGGCTCGCTGCAGGCGCCGTGCTCGGCTCTGGAAATGCACTGCTGATCAAAATGAGCATAGGCTGTTTACCGTGGGTGCTGCCGCCCTCGCCGTCTCTGGAAGCAGCAGGCAGGAAGCCAGTAGCGTAGAGCTACATGTGGTGACTGGTGACAGTATGTAGGTGGCTAGGAGCTGCTATTCCAGCTCACAGATGAAACTGCTCTTATAGGCAGCCAGGGAAGGCTGAAGTTCAAGGAATGAGCCAGGCCAATCACGAAGAGCCAGAAGGAAGACTTCCATACAGAGAGAACAGTAGGCGCAAACTCCCCGAGGCTCAGATCTGAAAATGTCCCTTTGGGTGGAGTGTGACGAGCAAGGTAATACACTAGGCTATGAAAGTTATGCAGCAAGAGGCCCTGGCCTGCCCATATTCATTCGTTCATTCTCTCTCTTGCTCTCTCTCTCTTTCTCTAGAACTCTTTCTCATTCCCTCCATTACAAATAAACAAAGAGAACCTTTTTAATTCTTATTTGTTTCCATGGCTCGCCACGGAAGGTTCTAAAACGGTCCATGCTTTGTAGTTGTTGACTCCTTCGTGCAGCCTTTGTGCCGCTGCCGTGGGGTTTGAAAAATATAATTAAGACCAAAGTCCTTCCTGCTGTGTTTTAGAACTCGACAGTGAGAGAAACACACATGGAACCCCAGTGCACAGTGTAGGTGTCTTAACAACCGCTTCCTGACCGCTTTTTGCCTGTTCCAGCCACAGTGATAGGTATTTGGTTTGGTTCATTGTTTTGTTTTGAGATTGCATCTTGCTATGTTAGTCAGGCTGGCCTCAAATTTGTGATCCTCCTCTCTCAGCCTCCCGAGTGCTGGGATGATAGGCAACGTGTCCCAACCACCAAGCCTGGTCGTTTTTTTACTCTCTCTTCCCTTTTTGGGAGCACTTGACAGTAGACACACAGCCCCATCCCAAATTTTGCAGATTGGAAAACCAAAGCCTGGAAAGTTCATCCAGGAACAGAGTAAGCAGAGCTTCCGGCCACACAGCTCCTGCCCTGTCCCCTCTGTCCTGTTCTAGGTGGCTGTAGCCCCTGCCCAGCCCCTACCTACAGGACTCTTCACAGAAGGTTCCGGATCATGAGTGTTCTTTGGATGTGCGTTATGGGCCCCAGTGCTGCCTGCTACTCTTGATTCTTGCATATGGGGAGCAAATGTCAGCTGGTCAGCTCCCCAGCCAGGCTGCCAGGCCTGCTCCGGAGGGAAGGCGGGACATGCGCGGGTGGTTTGGTAATCTCCAGGAAGTGGTTTACAAAACCAAACTGATTCTTGGTCTTGGGATGACATTTGCTCTTCCCTGCGAAGACCAGCACTGGGGCTGGCTTTGGGGACTCCAGCTGTCAGGGTGAGACTTGCTCATCTGCAGGGAGCCTTGTATTGATACTGGTTCAGAGGACCCAGCACCGGTCTCTCATTCTTTTCCTCCTTCCTGAGCACTTACTTGGGACTCCACGACGTGTCCCTCTAACGTGGGACTTCGGCCATTATTGGCCATGCTGGATATTTGGAAATCTCAAGGTTGTTTGCTTTGTGGAGCTTAGCCTGAAGAAACAGACCACCAACACTGAAGCAAGCACACAGTAAGGAAACTCGAAGGACATGGGACAGTGCTGGGATGGCTAATGACTGGTTGTGATAGGGGATTATGAGCCCAACTTCAAATAATGAGAAGAAATGAGACAGATACTCTGTGCCTGCAGGGAAAACTATTCCAGACAGGGAGACTACATACGCAGAGGTGTTGAGGCAGCATCCAGCTTGACCTGGTGTTTGAAAGGTATCATTGTGTGAGGGGAAGGGAGAGGAGTTCACACAAAAACCCTCTGGGCCTGATTAGAACCCTGGGTTTTATCCTCATTTCAAGAGGATGGTGATCAGACATATCAGGTTAGGGAAGAATGTGCATGTAGAGTTTCTTTCTTTTCCTTTTTCTTAACCACACCTGGCACATGTAATGGCTCCCATAAATATTCCTTGCTGACATCATTGCACGTTGCAGTTGGTTTTCCTCGGGTACTCCTTCTCCAGCCCAGTGTGTCCACAGTGGATCGCTCTAGTTATAAACGACCCAGAGAGAAGTTATAGCTCGGGAACCATGATGAAACGGTGTGAGGTGAACACCTGGATGCCAAATCACTTCCAGTCCATCCGCGCCAACAACGAGAGCCCCGCTGGCTCTGGCTGGAGCCCCAGAGTTGCATCTTCCAGAGAACAGGCTGTATTTACCTGTTAACTTCAGCCCCAAACCCTTCCACTGTCCAAGTCAGCCAAGAAGAAGCCAAACAGTCTTAAAAGCTAAGGCTCTGGCTCCTCAAACCCGCACCTGCATCATCAGATTCATAAATACAGCCTGTTGACAGCCTGCCTTCCCCAGGTCCCAGGCAACATGTGTGCGTATCTCATTGCTGTGCTCTATCTGAAGACTGACTCAATGGGCTTAATTTCCTGCCTCTGTCTGTCTGCCACAGCCTAGGAAATTGATCAGACGAAGGAATGTGCCGGGGAAGAGTTGTTCCCATCTTGAGGTGGGACCTGGTGGCATTGTGATCAGTGTGCTGGGTGGAGTTTTGTCTCTGGCTCCTTGGCTCCTTGGCTCCTCTGATCTGATTGCCCTGGGCCCAGTGGGCTGCAGTTTCCTGACCTCTTCTGGCCTCTTCTGAGAAGTTTGATGATTGTCGTCCTATGAGGGTCAGCCTCTTGTCAAAACAGCGAGACCTCAGTGTACTGCAGTGAGAAAAGAGCATCTCTTTTTGAGCTTGAAGAGGCACCATCAGGTCCGATCTCCCCTAGCCTGAGTCTCATGCTATTATTAGACGTGGGGCTCAAGGGCCTGACTTTGGAGTCAGACCTGGTATCCAACCCCAGGTGAGCCGGTGAAGGCTGCCTGACCCCTCTGAGCTTCCATTTTCTGGCTGGGGAGAATTCTGTATCTACATAATGGAGTTCATTTTCCACCAGTATTTCTTAAGCACTTGTTAGGTGCCAGGCCTGATGCTACAGGCAGGAAGACATGTCATGGGGAGTAGTTACCTGTCTGCTGTCATGGGGTGAGGACACCCTAGGAAAACCTTGACAGAGCCAAGAGGGAAGTGAGTGCTGCAACTGTGGGTCACTTCTAGGGTGGAAGCTGCAGTCTGGACTTTGAGGTGGGGCCTGACGTCCTCTGGTTGTGACTTAGGCTACCAGCAGGTTTTTCCCCCCCGGAGCTCCAAGGCCAGGGGTGGGGAGGGGGCCAGAAACATACTGAGGAGAGTAGAGGGAGCGATATGTGGGAATGCTTTAATGGGACACGCAGCTTGTCGGGGGACAGGAAGTGGGTGCAGATTGGTTTGGGTGTAAGGCGTGGTGGGATGGGAGCACACCGGGTCTTGTGGCTAAAGGAAGGAGATGGGGCTCTATGGCAAGGCCTCGCTGTCTTCTGTCTAGTTTTTTGCTGTCGCCTCCAGTCGCTCCTGTTTTCGCCTTTTCCCCCCACCACCCAGCGCAGATGCCCAAACTGTTATTGTAAGTCATGAATGATAATGATCCTTCGGAGTCTAAGCCCAGGGCCCAAATGTCCTGTTTGATCTGGCTGCTGTTCCCCTCTCTGCCTCGTCACCCACTCTTCTGTCTTTCACCTGTGTCCTCCTGACCGGCAATCACCCGATAAAAAGCCTTCCTTTTCCGTGGCGGAGCTTCCAGCTGTCAGCTAGTAAGTTAGATAATTGATGCCGCACATCCCTCTTGGTTGTGGCTGCCAGGAAGCTCAGTGCCTCATCTGTCCGTCCTGATCACCTTGCTGGCTTCCTTTCCCTCAGGTCCTGACGGTCCCGGGCAAGGCGTGCCTCCCCTTGTGTCTCTGTGTTGCATGAAAGGATACGCATTGCTAGTGGGTGCTCAGCTGGCTGTGCAGGGTCCTTGCTCCCTGCAGTATGAAGTATTCTTGGACGGCACCCTTAGAGATGCCATTCCGGCAGCAGCAGTTGGGGGGTGGGGGAGCATGGTCTCTAGAAGGGTCTACAACGGATGCAGAGTCAGCACACAGGGACAGGGAGAGCTGACTCCGCACATTTCCTCCTCCTCCTCCTCCGCATACCCCAGGGGTGCTTTTGTGCAAGTGATGGATGAGTTGGGGAAGTCCCTCAAGTCAGAGGACCAGCCTCCTTGCCACAGAGCCAAGAGCTGCATCCACACATCTACAACCCTGGGATCTTTTGCTTTTCCTGATCTCCTATTGCCAAGGCTTCTGAGTGCAGAAGTGCTTTCTGATTAGAAGTCTTAAGGTGGGAGCAAGTCAGCGAGTTCAGTTTGACCTGCGGGTGTTTGCTTGGTGTGTGGTTCTGAGGATGGAACTCTGCTGCCGAGCTCTACCCCCAGCCCAGCACAGCGGCTTAAACCCACGGGGTTTGATGGGCTTCTGGTCAGTGTCGTAACCCTCTCAAAGCTGGCTGATGTAGAAGCTTGACCGTGACCCATGCGCACAGACTGAAACTCTAGACCCTCCTCCCTCTGTACCCTCACCACCCCCTCAATCCTCCATGTGCAGTGGGCACTTTGGGACAGCGACCTGCCGTCAGACCCATTCTCTTCAGCTGAGGAAGCAGATTAGGAGAACGTTGACAGCAATCACCTTCAATCAAGGCAGATTCATAATCGTTTCCCCTGTGGGTTCTTTGAAACTTTATTTTTATGGTTTGAATTTTTCTTTTTTTCTTTTTATGGCCAAATGAAGGGAAAGCCTCTGCCCATACCCTGCATGGTGTTATAGCCACAGGAACGGAATGCCATGCTGAAGAAGGGAAGAATTCACCCTCTGTCCCGCTGCTCTGGCTCGGGTTCAAGCTGTCTGTGTGGGACTGAGCCATCCCAGTCTGCACCCATATATCATCTCTATTTTTTTTTTTTTTTTTTTTTTGCTAGCAGCCGGCCACATCATAAAAGCAGTCGGCAAAGTGGGGCCTTGTCTGGGAGGATGCTAGCCACAAAGTCTGATGCCCCTGTGAGATGCCTTGTTTGACGGTGTGTAAGTCCTGTCTCCTGTGTGTCCTTGTCCCTCCACCTTCACCAGGCCCTCACCCGGAGGCCTCAAGCTTGGCCCAGGACTGTGTTCTCTGGCCTCCTGCTTGTGGCCTTATAAGCAGGCGCCTGTGGGAGTTCCAGGACCTCATGCAGGGGCCAGGGCTCAGAACAACAGAGACTTGTCTGGTCTTCATGTGGGCAGGCAGCCTGGGCCAGCTCTGAGTATATCACCAGACCAGGTACTAGGGGTCAGACAGGTTGAGAGACTATGGCTGGGGCCTGTTCCCAAGCTCCCCTGCTCAGCCTCAGGCATTGAGCAGTGGGGGAGTTTCCCCAGAGGACCAGTCCTTTGCAGAGAGCCTGGAGCATGTAGCCCCCAGCAGTCCTCCTGGAGTGGAGGAGGGGGGGGTCCCCAAATTGTACCTCTGACCTGTGTGCTTACGCACGTTCCAGAATTTACTAGAGAAACAATACCACATAGAAACCTAACTAGGCATTTTGAACCTTGTTTCTGTCAATGCCCTGCCTTGACATGTCACTCGATTCTCACCGTGCTTCAGTTTCATTATCTGCAAAACAGGTTAACACAAGTGAAGATGTTCATAGAAAACTGGTGTGCATCATATGGGATGGTTTCCATAGCTTTTCAACTTGACAGGACCTATGGTCACCTAGGAAACTAGCCTCAGGACATGCCTATGAGGGGTGATCTTGACTAGGTCATTTGACTTAACTGTGGGCATAACATGCTGTGGACTGGGGTCCTGGGCTGTGTGAGAAGGAGAGAGCTGCCTGAGCAGCAGCATTCATCCTGTCTGCTTCCTCACTGTGGACTGAACGTGACCAGCTGCCTCTGGCTCCTACCGCCACGCCTTCCCTGTCATGTGAATTGTGACCTGGAACTGTCAGCTGAAATAAACCCTTCCTCCCTTAAGTTGCTCCTGGTCAGGTGTTTGGTCACAACAATGAGAAAGTAGCTGATAACTGAAAAAGGTTGCAGTGTAGCTAACACTGCTCACACCCATGTTAATTGATAGACTGTAATATCATCACGTAGTTATCTAAGATGTAACCATTGGGTGAAGTTGGAAGAAGGGACCCAGAGCTCTCATAACAATTATGGCAACTCTCTATGAGTCTTTCATTACTTAAAAAATGAGCTAAAAAGAAAACATGTTGATGCATGTATGTAGTGCCTTAGGACAAGGCATGATGTGTGGTGAGTTTCCTATGCGTGAGGAATGATGGGAAGGAGGAGGAGAATGTGAGGGTAACTTGAATTTGTTCTTCAGGATGCGGCACCTGAGATTTTGTAGGTTAATAGGAAGCATTGTCTATGACGTTGAGGTCCCATCTTCCCTTCAGTGTCCCTTTAGGCCTGAGCAAGATAGAATGAGCATTCCTTGTTCCGTGCCATCTGTGCATGGCTGGCATGCTGCCCTCAGTGTAGCATGCCTTCTTTCCCTTAACTGTATGGCAAGCACCTATTCATCCATCTGGCCTCCTCTAGAAACCTTAGAAGTCCCTGGGCCTGTCTGACTTCTGCTGGGACCCCTGAAAGCATCTGGAGTGTTCATGTTCAGAGTATGGTCTTAAACCAACAGAGGCTCAGTTTCTTATGGAAACAGGAGAGAAATGCACATTCTTTTGCCATGCACTGACCTGAGGGGTCAGGCTGGGGTGGTGGATAGGATGTGGTGCTGTGTGAGTAACTTCATTCATTGCTGGGATTTATACCCAGTGGGAAGCAGCTTCAGGACAGAAAAGGTTTTGTTCGGGCTTGTAGTTTTGAGTGGATAAATCTCTTCGAGCCAGGGATGGCATGGTAGCAGGAGCAGGAGTCTGGCTGGTCACACTGTTGCCACGGCCTGGAAGAAGAGGAGAGCAGGAAGTGGGGCCAGGATATAAAACCTTAAACCCCACCACCAGTGACCTACTTCCTTCAGCAGGGCTTCACTTCCCAAAGGTTCCACTACCTTCTGAAACAGTGCCACTTGCTAGAGATCAAACATATGAACCTTCGGGGCCATTTTACATTCACCTCATAACAGGTGGATTGTGGACCCACCATTTATAGTGAGGCAAGCGCTCCAAGGAGTTCTGATGACCAAGGCTGTTCCTCCTATTGTCTCTCACATCATAGCTGGGGACAAAGGTTGATGGGTGAACGGAGCAGTGTCTAGTTCAAATACTGAATCTGATGTAGCCAGGCTAGGGTAGGGGCTGGGACTCTGGGATTCTGGAAAGTCCTAGGTGAGGCAGGGGCTTTGATCTCCTTAAGGTCATGGCCCACGTTACTGGCTCCAGTGGTATCCCTCCTGTCTCCACAGTGGTGAGCTCATATGTGACAACTATAGGATCTCTGGGTGGATCTATAAGCAGTGAGTAGCTTGGATGAAAGAGTTCTGTCGGGCAGGGAGGACCCGTTCTTTGTCTAGTCCAGAAAAAGGATGCAGGCAAGGTAAGAGTGGGTGCAGACAGTTCATCTATCTTTCCAGGGAGGCAAGGTGCCATGCTATTCTGCTTTAATGTAATCTGGGAACAGAGCTGTGTGACATGACCATGAAAGGGACACATTTTGTATAACTTCCCCGTTCTTACCTTGACTGAGTCCCTGGATGTTTGCTGAATGTGAATGGAGAGTTTACCTGTTACTTCTGTCGTTGCTGTGACAACATACCTGACAAACGCAACGTAAGGAAGGAGGGTTTATATTGGCTCATGGCTTGAGGAGACCGAGGCCATCGTAGAAGGAAAAGTGTGGAGGCAGGACTGTGAGGCAGCTGGTCACATTGTGGCTACAGCCGGGAAGCAGAGACAGGAAAACGTTGACACTCAGTTTGCTTTATCCATTGTATTTAGTCCAGAACCGCAGCCCATGGCATGGTACTGTTCACACTAATCTAGAAAGTCCTGTGTAGACACACCCGGAAGTTTCTTTCTTGGGGAACTTTAGACTTTATCAATTTGACAGTCAATATTGACCACTGCAGTGGGAAAATACAATAGTGGGTGCAGCAGGCACAATTCCTGCCTTCAGGTGTTACCCATGTCTGCTGATCATACCAACCATTGCCCAGGGGTGTAACAAGGGAAAGGAGCTGGTTCAGGGAATGTACCTGTGAGGCTTGACCTGATCTGGTCACTTTCTTGGGGGAAATGACATTTAAACTGAGGGGAAGGGTCATCATTCTGGGACACTCCTTTAGGAAGAGAGAGAGGCAGTTCAGATCCCAGTGAGAGTGAGGACTGATAAGGGCCAAAGAAGATTCTGGGAGGAAAGCAGGGCTAAGTCAGATTGGAGGGAAGTAGACAGATCCAAGAGAGGCTTCAGACTTGGCAAAGAGGAAGAAGATGGTATTAAAGAGGTCTTCTAGAACTCCATTGTGGTACATTTCTATATGGAAGGTTCTGGTAGTTTCAGTCTAATTTCACTTTTACCTTTCACCAGTCACCTCTTCGCCTTTGACCTGTGCATTTTGCATTTCCCCCATGTAACCATCCCCCCCACTTGCATCCACCCAAAAATTCAGATGCAGGAGGTAAGGGGTTTCCACCTGTACGTCCAGAGCCGCGAGCACACGTCATCAGTTCATCTTCTCTGATGTTCTCCACTGTAATAACTTGTCCACAGAAGAGGAGCACAAGCCCTCTGGGGGTAAGAGGTGCCTTCCCAGACTCCCTTGGAAGGCAGAGCAGTTAGAGGCAGGATGAGTGGCCTAGTTGTTTACTCAAGCACACACACTGATTCTTGAGCCCAGGAAAACATCTTCCCAGAGACAGTGTGTCCTAGGAACTTATCTGTTTTAGAGCCACTAAGCTGGTACGGCTACTGCCAGAAGACAGCCTCCCCCACTCCATTTCTAGGTGGCGTCAAGGCAAACTGAGGGCCAGAAGGGTTTACTCAGCCAGGTTTCCCGTGCTAGGCACAGTGATGACCCTTCCCCAAGGGGACTTTTGGCCACGTGTGGGGCAGTTCTGGTTGTCATCACTGGGGATGGTGGCACGGGTAACTAGGTGGCTCAGCAGGTTTGTTTCTG
This sequence comes from Dipus sagitta, assembly GCA_036346955.1. Lineage (NCBI taxonomy): Eukaryota > Metazoa > Chordata > Mammalia > Rodentia > Dipodidae > Dipus > Dipus sagitta. Next base: position 97,639,662 of record CM070781.1, on the reverse strand, counting down.
CGCACAGTTTCAAGGGGAAGGTTATCGCAGAAGGAAAAGCTTGGCCCAGCAGACAACGGGGAGCATCACATCTTATCACAGCAGCAGGGTGCGAGCAGCCAGGAGGGAGGTAGGGGCTGGGCTAATAAAATACAAGTTCTGTCCCCCTCGTGACACTCCTCCTCTAGCAAGGCTGTCCCTTCCAAAGGCAGAACAATTTTCCCAAATTGCCTCCAGCTGGGGACCAGGTATTCAACACAGGAGCCTATGGGGGCGCATTTTTACGTTCAAACCACTACAATTGGTAAACATGGAAATACTTCATGAACCTCTTACAATGTCCAGGAGACACCCCCCACACCCCCGAAACCCAGCCCCAAACACCAACGAAGCCAAGGCCAGGAAGGCAGAAAAGACTTGCGGGTCTCTGGGCCTTTGTCCCTGTTCAGCACCAGCAGGTATCTTCACACAAGACTCTGTGTCCCGCTGTTATTTTCTGTGAGTGTTTCCTTCTTTGTTCCCTTCATCTTGTCCTCATCTGTTGATCCTCTGCACCAACCCAGACACGCACAGCTGTCCCTACTCTGTCCCCTGGATAAATCCTCTTTGTGTTTTGTGTTTGAGGCCCTCGATAGATGAGGAGGTGGATGGATCTTTCCCACAGATATGAATGAATCCCACTGGCTAGGCAGCTACTCTGGGCCACGCACTGGTGTGGATGCTGATTTCCAGTTCTCAGCAGAAGCCTGACTTAACGTTTTCTAATCCCATTTGCCCCTAGGTGGACAATGGGGTCTTGGGGAAGAGTAGGGTCTCACTCAAGCTCGGAAGCTTGGAATGTGCAACGGAAGCTGGGGGTTTGTGATACTCAGGCAGGTGAGCCTGAGCCGGGGTGGGGGTGTGGGACCCAGTCATCCTGGAAGAATGCAAACACAGCAGCGGTGACCTTTGCACACTGGCCGCCTTCCAGGATGGCTGCGAGCAGGGACCATTCCAGGAGCTTTAGCCTCACCTCACAGGGAGGTGAGAGGCGGGGACCTACGGCATCTCTAAAGAAGGAAGGGACGCCCTTTGTCCCAGGCCTGTCCTGTGCCTGGTACTGGCTATGCTTCCTGTCACCATCTCAGGTACTTCTTGTAGCAATCTTCAAGGCAGTTGTCAACTTTGGCTAAGTTCCGGATTATGCTTTAGCGTGTGTACAGGAGGGGCGAGACTGACCTGAATTATAAGTGTTTAATAGCTTCCTTAGTGTCTGCCCACCATTTGCCATAGCGTCTTACCCTGACCTGTGATACTTGTGATCACCAAAAAGGTTTGCAGCTATTTCTAAAATGTCACCTGGGAGCAGTGTCACCACCCCTACCTAGCTCTGCCAATGGAGAACCAGCAGTCAGATGGTCTATGGAGGAGGAGAGTGAGCCCCACAGGGAGAAATGGCTTCCCAGGGGCTGATAACTAGCAAGCCTAAGTCGTGGCCTCTCGAGCCAAGCAGTGCCTCCTCATCTCAGACTAACTGTGTGCTCGTGGGCGCCATCTTGGGTAGCTGGATGCAGGAGGGATAGGAAATAACACTGCCTTGTTACAGAGCCTTTGAGCTCTCCTACTGTGCTTAGACCTTTGCAAATACTTGATAGATGTCAATGATTAACTAAACATGTGCTGAGGTGATATCCTGCTAATTACATAGCACACATTGCAAGATGGCAAGTCTTCTTTGTGGCTCTTTTGTTTGTGTGTGTACGTGTGTGTGTTCCTATGTGTTAGTACACGTGTGTACAAGTGTGGAGCATGCACATGTGTGTATGTGCCTGTGTAAGCCAGAGGACAATCTCAAGTGCCGTTCCACAAGTGTTGTCCATCTTTTTTGAGGCAGGGTCTCTCACTGGTCTGGAACTCACCAAGTCAACTAGACTGGCTGGCCAGTGAGCTCCAGGGATCTTCTTGTCTCTGCCTCCCCAGCCCTGGGATTACAGGTATATTCCACCATGCCTGGCTTGCTGGGGATCAAATTCAGGTCCTCATGCTTGCAAAGCGAGCACTTTACTGACTGAACTATCTTCCTGGTCCCTTCTATGAAAACTTTTCAGCCTTATTATCTTAGAAGTTTCCAGGCCTCACTCCCTCTGCGGTTCCCAAGCAGGTCAGGGTGGGTATGTTTAATACTCCCTGGCCAGGTCCCTCTCCCCAGGGCTCTGCCGGAGCTGTTGCCCACTGAATTCCACTTGCAACTCTGCCTCCAGGAACACAGAAGGCCTCTACACTTGGGGCCTTCCTTCCAAGTCCGGATCAATCCCTTCTTTTATTCAGGGTAAAGTTAAAAATGGACTGGAGACATTGGAACAATTTTCTACCTCACTGTGCAGAGAAGCCCTGATGAAGGATGTATTGATGAAGCCCCCTTGTTACAGGATGTTACTGGCCTAGACATGGCAGGAAATAACTATCTGCTGGCTCTCTGTCAGCCACAAAATCTCTTTCAGGTCAGATTTCCTCTGCATGCAAGCACATTTGATTTAAATCATTTCACTGTGAAATATAAATAAAAGAGATGACTCCTGTAATGAAAAAGAGAAACACTATGTGATGTAGTTTGACTTGCAGTAAATAGGGCATTAAAACTGTAGAGTCATTCAGAAGCTCTCAGTACTGGCCCATGTATTTCAGGAAATGCAAGCCAGAGCACATAGCTCCAAAGAAATCAACTGCCCAGGTTCAAGGTTCAGCTCTGATTCACTGTGTGACTGTAGGTGAGTCACTTTGCCTCTCTGAGCCTCAGACCCTTCTGCTGGGTAATAAAAGGCCTAAAATAGGTTCTTCTAATGCCCTTAAGCTGCCAGTGTGTAAGAACACTCCAGACTTGGAGCTCAAAAATTCCCTCAAAGATAAACTTATGGTGATTGGAAGTTGCACCATTTTATCAAAGTATTTGTTTTCCTCAATAAGTATCTTCAACATCAAGGATGTCTATAAAAATATTCATTAACAACCTGCTCTTGGTCTGGGGAGATAACCAAGTGCTTGCCCTGCATGGATGAGACTCTGAATTCAACCCCCTGCACCCTTGTAAAAGGTGGGCATGGCACTGCACACCTGTAATCCTGGCACTGGGGCGGAGACAGGAGGACTCCCGGAGCTTACTGAATTAGGTAATCTAGCCTGATTGGTGGAGATCCAGGTTCAGTGAGCGATTCTGTCTCAGACATGTGAGGTGGGGGCTGGAAAGATGGCTTAGCGGTTTGACTCCTCAGAACCCACGTAAGCCGGACGCACAAGATGACACACGTGCACGAAGTGATGCTGATGCACGTGCACAAGGTGCTGCACCTGGAGTTCGACTGCAGTGGGCAGAGGCCCTGGGATGCCAGTTCTCTCTCTGTCACTCACTCTTTCTCTCTCTCATAAAAATTCCCATATACCTCAACAAGGAGGGGCCAAGGGGAGGGGATAGGTCACGGATGAGCCTAATAATGGTACCAAACTCACTGTATTTGCTGAATACAAAACTAATTAATAAAAAAAAAAATGTTAGGAATAGTAAAAAAAAAAAAAATAAGGTGGAGAGTAATTGAAGAAGATGACTGACCTCAGCCTCTGGACTCCACATGTTCACATATATATGGACACACATGCACACCATACACATATACATGCAACCCCCCCCCCCCAATACATTTGTCTTGAATTCTTCAAAATACGCTGTTCCAACAGTCACTTTCCATTTGGGTTTGTTCACAGTCACTGGCTTAGCTGGTTCAGCAACTTTGATGATAACCCACTGGTTCCCAGGACATTTTGGGGGGGGGGGATTCTTACTTGTGCTTTCCCCAGGATGTTGACAGGTAGTGCTTTTTGGACAGAGGCTTATAGCAGATTTAAGGTCAAAAAACATGTCAGTTATTTCCAAGGAGTCAGATGAATTGAAATGTGTTGCATTCACCTCACGCCCCTCCCTTGCTCTGGTGTTCACCCAGCATGCATTTCTTGCATCGAGCAGGGTCAATACAAATACAGTGGTTCTCCCATCCACTGAGGGCCTTGTGTTGGGAACGGCTTTGTGGAGGAGGAAAAGAAAGAAAGGGAAGCTTCCAAACGTAGTGATCTTTACACATGAACTTGAACCTGTCCTCCAGGGTATACCCTGTTCCTCCAGGGCCTTGCTCTAAAAAGGTCATCATCTAGGGATGCCTTACCACCCCAGCCATTGTTTTGAAAATTGCAATTGGCTTCAGTTCTCGTTCACTCTGTTCTACTTCACTTCATAGCTTTTATTTAGCAGTAGATAGTCTCTGTGGTTTGGTTGTCTGTCCCTCCGCTCTGGCACGAGTTCATGAGAGCTGTATGTCTACACACAGTTATACTTGCACACACAGTCAGCCCTGTGTCTCCACAAATTCAGGCAATTGTAGGTGGAAAACATTTGGGGCTAAAATGTTGTATTGCTACTCAATACCAACAGACTTAAATCTTGCCATCATTCCCTAAACAACACAACAGATACCTCCGCACAGGCATTTGTGCTTGTATGGGTTATGTGGGGTTTTTGTTGTTGTCGCTGTTGCTGTGACCAATTACTTGACAAGAAGCAACTGAAGAGAGGAAGGGTTGATTCTGGCTTAATGTTCAAGGCGATGCATACAATCCATCATGGCAGAGGTGGCGTGGCAGCAGGAACAGGAAGCAGCTTGTCATATTGGATCACAGTGAGGAAGCAGAGAGTCATGGGTGCCGGTGCTCAGTCAGCTTCATTCTTTTATCTATTTTTTAATTTTTTAAAAAATTTATTTATTAGAGAGAGAGAGAGAGAGAGAGAGAATAAGTGTACCAGGGCCTCCAGCCACTGCAGACAACCTCCAAACGCATGCGTCACCTTGTGCATCTGGCTCATGTGGGTCCTGGGGAATCGAACCTGGGTCCTTTGGTTTTGCAGGCAAGTGCCTTAACCACTAAGCCATCCCTCCAGCCCAAGCTTTGTCCTTTTTATTCATTCCAGGACTCCAGTGTGTGGGATGGTAAGGGTAGACCTTTTCATTTCAATTAACCTATTCTAGAAACTCCCTTTCATGATGATTCCAATTCCTGTCAAATTGACAACCAGGGATTAGCCATCGCAGCATTGTACGGGGTATTGTAAGAAGTGCAGACATGCAGTCAGGGTACGGGAAGATGTGGGCTGTGGTTTGAGTGTCCTGTGGCCCCCACAGGCTCATGTATTCACATGCTTGCTCGTCAGGTGGTGGTGTTGCTTGGGAGGTTGTGGAACCTTTAGAATGTGTGGCCTGGCTGGAGGAGGCAGGTCGCTGGGGGTGGGTCTCCAGAGCTTCTGCTTTCGCCTCTGGCCCTGCAGTCTGTCTCTTGGTCTGCTCCATGCCTCCGCCGTGATGGCCGGGCCTTCTTTCCCATGGTGACTGAAGTCTCTCTGAAACTATGGGCTAACATAACCACCTCCCTCTTGACATTGCTTCTGTCAGGTGTTTTGTCCCAGTGACATGAAAAAGACCTAATGTGGTGTGCCTCTGTCCTATGCTGATGCTGTGCCAGGTGTGTGGCCACATGTGTGCCAGGCTCTGTGTAGACCAATACATCTCTAGGTGACTTTGTGTTGCAGTGGCAGAAGGTCAGACAACTTTGTACTATGTCATTTTACGCAGGGATCTTGAGCATGCAAGAATTTTGGCATCTGAGTAGCCTTGGAACTAGGCACTCCAGAGACGGGGGAGTATTTGTGGGCGGTGCATCTGCATGTGGGTGTTAGTGACTTTTTATTATTCCCTGTGACAAAAATGCCTGAGAAAAGAATGTAAGAAGTGGGAGGGTTTATTTTGGCTCCCAGTGACAGAGTTTCAGCCCATGCTTCTCTGGCCCCTTTGTCTTTAGGTCTATGGCAAGGCAGAAGGGCATACTTGAAGGAACTTCTCACTTTGGGACAGTCAGAAGACAGGGAGAGTAAAGGGAAGAGGCCAGGGACGAGGTGAACCCTTCTGGGACCCATGTCATCCATCTAGGCCCCATCTTCTAGTTCCATCATCAAACACTGGGTCCATCATTGCCTTCACTCATGGGGGAAGCCAGAGCCCTCAAGAGCCAGTCACTGCTCCAGAAGCCCACCTGTGCTCACTGCGCTGCCGACCAAGCCAGCAATGCACAAGCCCACTGGGAGTACTTTCTGTCCAAACTGCGCGCACACACACACACACACACACACACACACACATCATTGATTACTCTCACATTTATTTTGTTTATATACCCTGGTTGCCTGCCACATAATTTTCTTGCCACAAATATTAATAAATGCTGTGTGCACATTGATTATAAGATAAGCCTCCATTCCAGAAATACTGAGATCGTCACAAACAGTTTCATCTGCAGACTAAGAAAGAATAGCATGAACATTTGGGCCATACACAGATGATTAAGGTTAGCAGGTTGGAGTCACCACTCACTGAGCTTACTCTCAGGGTCAGTGTGAAATGCTGGGTGTGTTTAAAGATGCCCAAGGTGAAAACCTCCCCTTCTTGTTCTCAATTACTGTCATAGTAAGGAGCATGAAAAGGTATGGTGGGGGTCCATGTTCCAGGCCTTTTTCTAAGCTCTTCCCATGCATTCCATCTTTCAGTAGCAATGGCCACACTGTTATTCTGCCAATTATCTAGGTGACAAAACTAAGGTTTCAAAAAGGTATTAGCACCCATCATTATTTATTTGAAAAAAAAAGTTGATATACTTGTGAATAAAATGCAATAGCATCAGGGACATAAGTTCAATTCGAGTCACTAAACTCTGAAGGGCCCGAGCTTCTGAGGCTCTGGCGACCCGGCTGGGACTGTGAGGTCCAAGCAACCACTCTGTGTGCCCTGGACGCCACGGCAGCTACGGGGGACACACAGGGAACAGGCCGGGTGATGCCCAGTAGAGCTCTGTGTACAGAGAGGCTGTCTGGCCGGCCACAGCCCAGGATGCGCTTTGCTGATCCTTAAACTCAAGGAAGAAAGTAAAGAAGGAGGCAGAGGAGGAGGGTTCTGTTTCATGATCATCATACAGTCATCTCTTCCCTTCCTTGCCCACTGGTCTTGCTGTCTGCTGTCCCCAGCCCTGCCTATCTCCTTCCCTTACGGTGTGTTGAACCGCTTCTCTGTCCCTGTCCCTCTCTCCTTCTCCTCCCTTACAGGCTGCAGCCGGGCTCTCCAGCCTCCTTGTCAGCCCCTCAGGGATTGGACAAGCATCTCATCCAATAACTTGGCCAGTCCTCCCCCCCCCCCCGGACCTTCTTGCAGTCCAGCTTGTTTGTTTGTCAATCCATCTTGCTTCAATATCCACCCTCCCCCAATTCTAGGAAGTATTTCTGGTCTTCTGCAAGACAAAATAGATGGAATAAATTTAAAATGCAGCATGGGGCCCTGGAGAGATGGCTCAGTGAGTAAAGAGCTGGCTATGCAAGCATAAGGATCTAAGTTTAGTCCCTAGAACCCATGCCTAATGTCAGGCATGGTGATAGATACCTGTAGTGCCAGAACTGGGGAGAGTGAGGCGGGATCTTTGGGGTTTACTGGCCGGCTAGGCTCGGTGAATTAGTGAGCTGTAGCATCGGCTAGAGACCCTGTCTCAAAGTACAGTAGAGGGAAACGGAGGAAACCTCTGACATTGACCTCTGGCCTCCACACAAGTGAACACCCACGTATGAGTGTATGTGTGTGCACATGCGCGCACGTGTGCGCGCGCACGCACACACACACACACACACACTCTGAGGCAGAGAAAGGAGAGAGTGCTACAGTGGCATGTAATTGGATTCAAGCTATTTCCCGCATGCCTTCAAGACGTTGCTATAGAGAAACCAGAGACGTGGTGTGGAGCTCCCTGGCAGTGAGAGGGGAAAGGAAATCTGTCTCTTTCACCACCCTGACTCCAAAGAATTGGCCCCAAATCATTGTCACATCAGGGGAATCACTTCTGAGATCCAAGGTTCAATGGAAATCACTCTACAGGGGGCCTTGCCAGAGTCTCTGTGCAGGGCGGAACACTAGAGTTTTCCATGGCGTGTTCACTGTGGATGTGCATAAGACTTGGAGTGGCTGGTGGCCGCCTGCTCTAGTACCCCTGTGCCCGACTCAGCACCACAGGCTGATGGGCACTAGGGTGAGGACATGTCCCCAGGACCTGGCTTGGGGTTGGTAAGACAAAATTTGGGTTGGATTTCAGGGCAGCTGTGTCTTATGGAATCTAAAAGAAAGACTTAGCATCTACGTGCATTGTCTTATTTAAACCTCAGTGACCTTGTGAGGTCAATGCCATTGCATCTGCCTCGCGCTGTTTGGAGCACTTCAGAACCCTGTTATCCAACTAGCTTTTTATTATCACTCTCCTAAGAATATATTTTATTTTAATTTAATTTAAATCCTCCCTGGTGAGAAAAAAAAAATACTATGGGATAAGATTTCAACAGATGAGATTGAGCTTTAGGACTGCAGGCCCTGGGATTGTCCAGGACTATTTTTTTTTTTTTTTCTCTCCTACTCTGTCTACGATGTGGGGCAGTTGATTTTCACGTCACTTTGACTAACAGCGGAAACCGAACAGGAAAGGTTTATTTTGGCTCATAGTTTCCGAGGGCTCAGTCCTTGTTCAGTGGGTCCCGTGTGCTCGGGTGGAACGACATGGTGGCGGGAGCAGGTGGCAGAAGGTGTTCTTCACTTTTTGGCAGATAGTTGGCAGTGTGTGAGAGACAGGGAGGGGTGAGGGCGAGCGTGGTGGTTTGGCTCTAAAATGTCCCCACAGCCTCATGTGTTTGTGGTGAAGCCTTACACTCGATTCCCAGCTGGTGGAGCCTTGGGGAGGTGGAGCCGTGCTGCAGGAGGTGTGTCTCTGAGGATGGGCTTTGGGATTTTTGTAATCTGGCCCCATTTGCCAGTGTGAACAGTTTATCTACTGTCTGTCCTTCCTCACAGCTGCTGTGAAGATGTGCACGTAGCTGGCTGCTCCTGCCACACATTCTCCTCCATGATGAGACCTCCTTGAACTGTGTGCAGGAAATACACTCTTTCCTCCCATAAGCAGCTTTTGGGTGGGTTTTTTTTTTAAGCTTTAACTGTTTTAAAAAATCTTAAATTTTGGGCTGGAGAGATGGCTTAGTGGTTAAGCACTTGCCTGTGAAGCCTAAGGACCCTGGTTCAAGGCTTGACTCCCTAGGACCCACGTTAGCCAGATGCACAAGGGGGCGCACACGTCTGGAGTTCGTTTGCAGTGGCTGGAAGCCCTAGCACACCCATTTTCTCTCTGTCTCTCTGTCTCTCTGTCTCTCTCTATTTCTCTCTTTCTGCTTGCAAATAAATAAATTAATTAAAAAATTAAATTTCATTTATTTATTTGTGAGAGGGACAATGGGCACACCAGGGCCGCTAGCCACTGCAAACAAATTCCAGATGCATGTGTCATCATATACATCTAGCTTATGAGGGTTCTGGGGAATCCAACATGGATCCTTAGGTTTTGTAGGCAATCACCTTAACCCTCAAGGCATCTCTCCAGCCCTGGATGGGCGTTTTATCCCGGCAATGGGAAAGTAACTCCAGCAACAAGATAAGCCCCAAGGGCATGCACCAGTGATCTCCTTCCTCCAGGTAGACTCAGTCTTTTAAGGTTTGGAGAACTGTCCAAAATGGCAGCACCAGCTGGGGACCACGTGTTCTAAATGTGAACCTTTGCAGAGAACACTTCATGTCCAATCCACATAGCATGCCAATCATGAGGTGATGAATCACTTTGGGAATGGGTGCCTTACATATACGAAACCTTCTGAGAACTCTCATTACTATATGAAGAAACTGAATCCAGAGAGGTATAGTCACTCACCTAAAGTCACACAGTTAGTGAGATGGAATCGGAGTTCAAGCCTAGAGAGTGTTCTAGACGTGCTAGTCTTCTTAACATATTGTAGTAAACTCTACTGGCGGCTATATGTGTTACTTTTACCCATCATTATATATTTTAATTGCTTGATTTAGGCACACTTCCAATTACCTCATCCTTTTTAACAGCTCTATTGTTTTCTACACTTGTCAGCATTGCATCCTGTATTTAAGCAGGCCCCTGAGAGCAAGGCTGGAGTTGCCTCTGTCTTTCACAATGAAAAGCTCCATCTTAACTGCTCCCCCCCATAGACCGTTTTACTCAAACGTAAGAACACGTGAGGCCCAGATACCTGGGAGAGAGAGAGAGAGAGAGAGAGAGAGAGAGTGTGTGTGTGTGTGTACTTCATACAAGACAGAGTTTGTTGAGAGCTTGCAAATGTCTGAGAATCTAGCCGAGCCCCCCGCAACGTCGGTTTGCACCCCGTTCTTCACATCCCAGGCATTGTTTTGTGTCTCACTTCGCACCTGACCTGGTTACTGATTTCCACGCAGCTCCACCTCACCACCTCTTCTGCATCTGGTCGCTTAATTCTCCTCTTGTCATCCAGTATGTTGCAAGGAGACTTCCCACAGTTTGTATTTGAACTTCATTAACAGAGTGTCTGGGTAGCCAGATTCCATTCCTGCTGCCTGGGTACCGGGATGCAAGAGACTGGCGGCATCCACTTAGGCTCTCCAGGACCCTGGAGACCTTCCAGGCTGGCCTGGGGGAGCAAGCGCGTCCCGCGTCACTGGTCTTTTTGTGGCATTTTTTTTTTAAAAAACTTGAATAGGATGTCACTCCGTAGGCTTTCCTGTGGCCTCTTTTCTGAGAGATTTGGCTTGCCTTTTAGCAGTCAGGGAAGTCTGAGCGTCTCCTTTTAGCATCCACAGGGGACACGTCCCACACTCTCCATCTCTCAACCCTACTGGAAATGCTTTAGTGACTCAGCGAAGACACAGTAGACTCCCCATGCAGTGACCTCAGTCCAGGAGCCGAGAGGTGAGAAGGACACAGGAAATTCATGGAGGGTGACTTGAGTCTCTCTCTCTCTCTCTCTCAGCAACCTGTAATTAAAGCGACTGCATTAACATCTTTGGAGTCATTAAAGTCAGTGAAGTTTACAGATGGTAGGTTCCGAGTTCCTGGAGGAAGAGCAAGCTAGCAGGATGGACAGAGCTGAATGGCATTTTGCAAGATTGATTCTGTGCCCTCGCTGGCCCACCCCAGTCTGGATGTCAAATCTGTCTGAGACTTGTGGCCCTTCACTTACACTCTGAGCTGCTCGCCGTGTCTCATAGGTGCTGATTCAGTCAGTCCAGGTTTCGGATTGTGTGGGGCGGTATTCTGCAGGAGCGTGCGGAGTTCACCTTGTCTCAGCTCCTGTCATGCACAAGGCAGAGTCGTGCGTATGCAAAGGAAACGGCGCAGGAGGCTGCATTCCAGTTGGAGGATGCAATAAGAGACCTGACCACACTAGTTAGAGGGGCGGGGAGTGCCTAGGGGAGGGATGCTTCTCAGAGATGTCCTCTGTCTAGACCCCGAGGAGGGGTAGCTGGGAGAGGTTTGGCTGGGCTTGGAGAACAGCTAATGCAATGGTCCTGAGGCAGGTGGCCCCATCTCCATTGGGGAGCAGCGGGCAAGTTCTTGGATGAGCACCTCAGTAGGTCAGAGCTGAAGGTCCTTCCTGGAATCCCTTCCTTGTCAGGGATCTGAATCAGAAAGGGGACTGCCACTCTCTCACCCTACATAGCACGTTGTTCCCTCCCCGCGTGGCCATCACTAGGCCCAAGCCACATTTTTGCATCTCTTTGTACATTTCTCTGAGGAGGACTCTAGTTTCCTACTGGAGACTTTCGGAAGGTGTGGCATTAAGGGATGTGCCTCAGTTTCCTCATCTGTAGAATGATGCATTGGTAAGTCTCATGACTGGCTCCTCATGCATGTAGTGAGGATCCCACCTGAGAACTGAAAAGCTCTCTGTGTGAGATGTTCTGAAGAAAACATGGAGGCCGAGTGTGGTGGTTCATGCCTGCAGTCCCAGCTCTTGGAAGGGGGAGGAGGAGAACTGTGAGTTTGAGGCTGGACGGGGTTACATAGTGAGTCCCTGTTTCAGAAAACCAAAGAAAATTAAACCAAACCAAACACAGAGTTTTTATTTGTTTGTTTGTTTTGGCAGTGAGATAGGAAGAGGCTTTCCTCCTTAGTACAAACCAGTGGCTTAATTTGAATGCATCTCAGAATTCTCCATGGATACAGATACCCTGTGTAGTAGACACACTAGGTCCTTGTAAGGTCTCCTAAACTGGGGACTGGGGAGATGTTCAGAGAGTAAAGCACTTGACAAGCAAGCATGAGGACCCAGGTTCAGATCCGACTCCACATACATGCTGGGCACGGCAATGCACACCTGTAATCCCAGCACTGGTGAGGCAGAGACTGGAGGATCCCTTGGGGCTCACTGGCCAAGTAGTCTAGTTGAATCAGTGAGCTCTGGGTTCAGTTGAGAGCCTCCGTCTCAATGAATGAGGTGGAGAGTGATTCAGGAAGACACATGACCTTGACCACTGGTTTCCACATGCAACACACATGGGTGCACATGCACTTACACACATGTGTGCTCACATGGACATCACACACACACACACACATACGTGCAAAAAAAAGATTCATAAGCTAATAATCTGAAGCACATGCTTCTAGAACTCAGGAGATGCTACTCCCACCTCCTATTTCTTCTTTCCTTCCCTGTCTACTGCCACACTGAATCCCGAAGTCCATTCCTGGTTGTGTGTGTCTGACCTCATGTCACATAGGAGAAAGCTGAGGCAAGGCCAGAGAGGTTAGAATATTTTATACTGCCAGTTAGTGAAGAAACTGGGTTTTGTCTCTGGGGGGGGGGGGTTGACTCCAGGTTGCAGGATGCGGGCTTCTCACCTAGCTCAGCTCTACATCCCTGTGAATTCTGAACACTTTGTGACTGCTCCAGGAGCCGAGGAGATAGGCCACTTTCTGGGAGAAGTATCCTTCTCTATGATGTGGGGCAGTTAACCTGCTCTGGAGAAAGGCGCCCCCATGGAGCCCTGTCCCACAATGGCACCCCAGCCATCGTGGTTGGCATTCTGCATTAGCGCGCCTCGTGGTTCTATTTTCAGAGCCTCACAGATAGGGTGCGAGTCTAATTTCCCTTCCCCTGGGGCCACAGCTAATTAGCCTTTGATTATTCACAAACAGAGAGGCAGGGACTACTGGAACCCACCCTTTTCCCTTTAATCACTCACACTGAACTGAGGCAAACAGGGAGGTTTCTAGAAGAAGTAGGAGGAGGATTCAGAAATCGTTGGTGAACTTAACATGTACGTGCGTGTGTGTGTGTGATGCCCATGCCTATGCAGAAATGTTCATATGTGTGTGAGCACACGTGTGTGTAAGTGCATGTGCACCCGTGTGTGTGTTGCATGTGGAAACCAGTGGTCAAGGTCACGTGTCTTTCTGGCTCCAGTTGTCACATGGGGAGAAATAAAAACAGCCGTTCTCCTGGGATTCCGTACCCCTAGTCCGTGCTCATTGTGGCCCCCTTTGGATGTTTTTTTTTTTTCCCTTGGAAGAGTCTCTTAGTTACCTCCACTGAAAACACAGCCAGCTGTCCAAGAAGTGACTTGTGTCACCACCAGGTCATGTGATTGGGTTACACCCAAAAGACTACCTCTTGGGACCAAGAGTTAGGCTACGCGCTTCTTACAGGAGAAAGGCCTCTTTTCTCCCTCCGTGTTCACAGGGCATCAAGATCTCTGTGGTGGGAGCTTCCTCCTGAGCCACCATGTAACCTCTGTGGCATCTTTGGTGCAAGCAGAGAGCTGTTTACTCACTCACCAAACAAGCCCAGCGTGCTCCATGGCGACATCCTTACCATGGTTTGTTTGCACTTTTTGTATGCTCCTGGGTCATTCTTTGTCCTGGACACTGCAGGTTGTCCACAGCAACCCCGGACTCTACTCTCCAGGAGCCAGCCTTGTGCCCTTTCCCAGGTGTGACAGTCTTAAGTAGTTCCGGACATGGCAGGCTGTCCCCCCAGGATAAGTCACCTGCACTGAGAACCCTAGAAGGTATCTATGATCTAGCTACCACTCCTTCCTTGAATCTAATCCTATATTTTCTATACATTTACTACAGCCACCCAGCCTTACTGGCTTCCCTCTGCTTTTACCCAGGGCCTTTACACAGCCGTTCTTGAGCACTCGCCCTGCTTAAAGTCTTACATCCTCAATGCAAGGCCCACCTTGACCGCTGTTAACATAATCCCACCCTCCCAGCATCCTCCTGCCCTGCTCTCTTCTCATGTCTACTGTCCATGTCTATCTCCCAGTGCTCCAATAAAGAGATGAGAGGCTTGTCTGCATAGTTTATGAATGCCCCTCACTTCCTTGGAGGGTACTTCTTGACATACATTGGTACCAACTGTATGCCTATGCATGACCACCCTGGCACTGGGTACATAATGGGGAACAGATGGAAGGACCCCACAAATCACATACGGGACCTCCTTACCTCAACCTGGAGGGTGCATGTTGTACATGATGATGCTGAGTAAAAGAGGCTCTGGAACATCCCTGGTCAGGGTAGGGATAAGACAGGGCCATCCCTGAGGCAGTGGGATGTGGGTCTGACTTTCTGTCAGTCCTGTCTAGCATGCCTTCCTAGGCAGGGTCCCCTGAAGTCCTCGCAGCTTTGTAGTTCAACCTCGGGCCACCGCATTGGCATTCAAGGCACCCCACACTCTGCATACACGTCTCCCTGCGTGGGCCCTGATGCAGCAGCTCTGCCTGGGGCGTGAGTGGAGGCATAGAGATAAAAATAGTGTTTAGTTGTCTGCACTTTGCTTATTTTGTTCTTTTGGGCAGCTACTCATCTCCTGGCTCTCAGGTGGGCTGCAAAGCCCGTGCGTGGAGTGGCCTCTGAGGAGGTGCCCTGTTCACTGACTGTCACCGACACGCACAGATTGGGCTTGACTCCTGGACACTGGGGGTTTTTCTGACACAGCCCCCTTCCTGCCCAATCCTGGTAAGAAACCCATGACACTGTTATATGCAGAAGAGCTTTTGTAGGGGAGACAGCTGGCGACTTTTGTTTCTGTGCCTGGTCTTCTGACATCCCTGGCTCTACTCATTGTACAGATGCGGACAAGGCCCAGAGAGGTTAGGTGGTGGGCTTGTGATCCCACAGTGAGCTAGCAGTAAGTAGAGGGATAATCTGAACCCGTTCCTTGTGGAGGATGCTCAGAGCACACACCCCCTCCTGTTTTAGGGTCTTTACAGTTTTTTGTTTGTTTGTTTGTTTGTTTTTACTTACAAGTTGAGGGGGTATGGAAATGGGTGCACCTGGGTGTCTTGTCACCGCAAGCAAACTCCAAATGCACGAGCCAGTTTGTGCATCTGGCTTTATGTGGGTACTGGAAAATCAAACCTGGGCTGGAAGTCATTTGCAAGCAAGTGCCTTTAAGCGCCAAGCCGATCTCCCCAGCCCCCAGTTCAGGTACCCTCCTGAGGCCCCTTTGGGCGAGTTCTCTGAAGAGTGAACAATGGACACAGTGGTGGCTCCTGAAAAGGGCACATTTTTTTTTTTCCACTTAAAATCTTTAAGCACCCTGCAGCTTCCAGCTTGGGAGGAGACACATAGATTTACCCCCTGCAGAGTACCACCTGCTTTACAACTCGTCCTGGGGAACCAAAAAGAGCAAGCCCAGTGGGGACTCCACTGGGAAAGGACAGAGGAAACAGTTTTGTTGGCAAGACAGGGCACTGTCTGGGGCGGGTGCTAGGATGCCCTGCTCCACTCTCACACTTCTCTCCACCCCCCCCCCCATCTCCTGCACCGCATGCATCCATGCATCCGTGACCAAGGTGGCTGTAAGCAACTTCAAGATTCCTGAGCAAGGAGCTCTGGTCCAGGCCATGGTGGCATGCTCCCTGGGAGAGACCCCCACAGGGGACGCTTCCACCACTGCATGCATCTTTCTCCCTGGTTATCATCGCCACATGCGGTGTGACCTGTCCTAAGTGGTCCCTGTGCCTGGAGTTGGGGTTGTGTGCAGGAGCCTGGCACCGTCTCTACCCAGTAGGGTGCAGAGAAGCACAGTGAGGGAGCAGGTCTTTAAACTTCTTCCTCAAAGTCTGTTCTGGAGACGCCTGGTGACTAAGTGCTCAGCTCCACCGTGGGTGCTGGCACTCAACCAGCCGGCCCTTCTGGCTTCGGGAGTGATTTTTTAAAATATTTTTTAAAAGATTTTAATTTATTTATTTGAGAGTGACAGAGAGAGAAAGAGGCAGATAGAGAGCGAGAGAGAGAGAATGGGCGCGCCAGGGCTTCCAGCCACTGCAAACGAACTCCATACTCGTACGCCCCCTTGTGCATCTGGCTAACGTGGGTCCTGGGGAATCGAGCCTCGAACCGGGTTCCTTAGGCTTCACAGGCAGGTGCTTAACCGCTACGCCATCTCTCCAGCCCTCGGGAGTGATTTTGAAGAGCCCTCGGGCAGTTTATTTCTGCTCAGCTGGCCAGACGCTGGGACACAGCCTGTACCTGGAGCTCAGAGCTGACAGTGCTGAGCAGTGAGAGCCGGGGATCTGTTCTGTGAAGTTCAGGCTCCCGTCTCTGACCGACCCAAACAGCGCATCGTGATCTTGTTGCACTGCCTTCTAGGAAGCTCAGAGGCCCGCTACTGGGTTGGAGGGGTGACTGGCATGTTCCAGGTGGCAGATTAAATTTCCCATCAGAGTCTTCCGTTGGTTACCCTTTCTTATTTCACCCGCCCCTCTCTGCTTTGCGTGAGCGTTTTTGTCACATGGAACAGCAGAGCACGGCGAGTCCCCAGAGACACACTGCTGCTCGGCCTCTCCTTTCGGCATATTCTTTGCCAGCACTTGCAGTTTCCACCCGTCAGCCCATCTTAGCGTCTTCCAAACCAGAGGTAACCCACACCGTATGTTAACCTTCAGAGCTTTAGACAAGCCTAGCTTAAAAAGGGCTCCCAGGATGGGAGAGACTGGGGGAAGTTCAGGTAGGAGTGCTGTTCAACACCCACCCAACTCCAGAGCTTCTTTCGGCTCACGGGGGCAGCCTGGAATCTGCTGTCCATTTGTTACTGGGCCACGGACAGTCTGTGACAAGCTCCCTGCCCCGGGCCTCACTTTGTACATCTGTAGGATGGGAAGTAGCCTTCGTCTGCTGACCTCATGGGCCACCAGATGAAAAGTTCTACGAAAATCAGACAATCAGCCAGTGGCTTGGGGAGGATGGAAGTCTAGTGGCAGAAACACAGGAACTGGATCTGCGTCACCAGCTCTACGTGGACACCCGCACCACGTGGCTGTTCACGAAGCCTGTTATTTGTTGTGATCGAGAGATGTACAGAAGATCTGGACTAGCTATGACCTTGACTTTAATTCCTTCAATCATCTATCTCTGGGACAGGGTCTCATCTATCCCAGGCTGGCCTTAATCACACTAGATAGCCAAGGATGACTTTGAACGGCTGTTTCTCCCGCTTCCTGGGTGCTGGGATCACAAGTGTGTACCAACAGGCCCAGTTTATGTGGTGCTGGGGGTTCAAACCCAGGGCTCCGTGCATACTAGACAGTCACTCTACCAACTGAGCCACATTCCAGCCCTTGGCCTTAATGTCTCCATCTGTATAATGGGCATGATTATGCATTACAGCTGATAAGAGCACAGGCATTCCTCATGCATGCTGTGGTAGGCTTTGGGTACCCGTGGGATGACAGGCCCATCTGAGGAGCCCAAAGCCCAGTTGGGATTCTATCTTCCCTGCTGCCCAGGGTCCTGCATGCAAACACCTCATCAGGTTTCATCTCAGCTCCAGCTGTCACGGTGACCTCCAAAACTGCACGTGAACGCCCTCTTCTGGGGCTGAAGTCTGTCCTTCGTGGAAACCTAATATAATGATCATGAGAACCTACACAGGCTTCCTCTGCCTTTCTCACTTTAGAATTTCAAAGCTTAGAGCCAGTCCAGATGAACATCTTTATTTTCACTTAGAAGGTCATTAAACATTACGGAAACTTTGACACTAGCCTTGACTTTCCTTGGAGGAAAATTTCAAGACACAGCTCTCAGCCCCCAAATTGGATGAACAGTTTTGCTGAGTGTGCACATTGGCTTTCTTCGTCTTTCAATCAGACCAGGAATACCAGCCAAGTTCAGATCCCATGCTAGCTGCCAACAGGGCCCTGTGTTCTCTGCAGGACGACTAGGCACAGAAGGGGGAAGAAAGAGATGGAAAATATGAAATCCATCCTGGCCCTTTGTTTGTTGGATGAGATATGTATCCTTAAAATGGAAAGTCCCCGGGATTTCATCAGCTCCAATCACAAGTTGTGTTTCCTGCCAGACGTCAATGTGGCATTCTCTACTTGCTTCTGCGAGGTTATATCAGACTTGCTGTCTGAAGTAAAAACGAGTTCTCGTGCTCACTTCTGCATTACTCTGGGGTTTTATTTGGAAACGGTAAACTTTTATTTTTAGATGAAGTTGAATTTCTTTAGCTATGAAACTAAAAATTTTTATTTTTAATGTTGTGAATAAAACGAGTCATTTGCATTCCCAGTGTGTAGAATGCAATCTTAGCTTTTTATAATTCCCATTCCTGGGGGAATCCAGAGAGTGATCAGCCTAACAGTGGGAAAACATATCATTCAAAGTGATTTCTGGAAATCACACACACACACACACACACACACACACACACCAGCCACATGCACACACGCACGTGCACACGCACATGCTTACACACACAGACACACACTGGGGAAACAATGCTGGGTGTTTGGAGTTGGTTGTCACATGTCACAAGCAGTCACAGGCAGATGTAAAAATGGAGGAAGACAATTGAAAGGTTTTGAAGAAACCTTGGAATTCTAGAGAGAGGAAGATGGGAAGGAACAGAAAGGGGAAGAGGGGAAGAAGTGATGGCGTGGGGAGGTAGTTTAGAACCTGGCTTAAACAGTGGGTTTCCATGCCAGAATATGGAGTTAGGAAAAGATTGGCAACAGTAGGAGATACCTGAATGCACAGGGACCAAAGACTTCAAGTTGAAGATCTGATTTCCTGGTAGTGCTCGTGACTTGGCATAGTTCACTGCAGCCCTGTTCTGAACACAGTGTATGCCCTTTGCACCGAGCGTCCGTCATGCCACACTGCTGTGGCCAATGCTGCCAGAAACACCTAGCTCAGATTCCAGGCTGCTTTTGTTATAAAATAAGTTCTTAGTGTTCATACAAAGTCTTCTGCTGTCAGAGAAATATAATGGCTTAATTACAGAAACCAGAAACTTAATTTTATTTTTATTTTTTTGTTTTAGAGAGAGAGAGACTTAGAGACAGAGAGCATGACAGAGAGCAAGGTTGGTGCACCTAGGCCTCAGCTACTGATATCAAACTCCAGATGCTTGCACTACCTAGTGGGCATGTGAAACCTTGTGCATGTCTCACCTTTATGCATCTGGCTTACATGGGATCGGAAGAGCCAAACATGGGGCCTTAGGCTTTGCAGGCAAAGTGCCTTAACCGCTAAGTCATCCCTCCAGCCCAGAAAAGAGAGACTTTTAATAGATTCCCACTGTATGGGAAATATGGATTGCATTATATTAGAATGTATGATCCTAAGAATTATTGTTTGAGCTGTTAACTTGAGTTTCGTAAAGCATTGTTAAAGGATATATGGGCATGGTGGTGCACACCTTTGAACCCTGCCCTGGGAAGGCAAAGGTAGGAGAATCGTCATGAGTTTGAGATCACCTTGACACTGCATAGTGAATTCCAGGTCAGCCTGGGCTAGAACAAGACCCTACCTCGAAAAACAAACAAACAACAATGATAAAACATTACAAAAAGAATTTTGGTTAGGTATTAGTTCAGAATTTCCAATAATTTCTGAAATAGCCCCAAACATACATTTGACATTTTATACTATATATTTATGCAAAGTGGCATTCTCAGTATTGGTGATTATAAAATCAAAATATCAGTCAGCTCTGAAAAACATTGAAGAGAATTTGCCTCCTACAGGATCAAATATTCAGCCAAAATTTAATGATTTATGTAAAAATAAATAACCACATCAAATCATACTGGTATACATATTTTATCATTATTAAATAGTAAAACTACGTTTATGACACATGGTTTTAAAAAAATAAATTTCTTTATGATTTATATCAGTAAATGTTTGTTTTATATACCTATATGCAAGGGGTCATGTAAAAATCTGGGCAAAAGGGATCGTAAGTGGAAAAAGTATAAGAAAGCCTGCCTTCGAACAAGAGATGGTAAACTGCTGTTAATAGGCTGAATCTGACCCTCCATTTGCTTGTATAAATAAAGATTTATTGGGACATAGTACACCCACTCATTAGCATATGGCTCAGGTTTGTTTCAGCTCTACCATGGACATGTTAAGTAGTTAGAACAGAGAATATAAAAGCTACCGAGTCTAAAATGTCTCTTAGTCCGTTACAACAAGATGGCCTCCAAGTGTGGATGGTCATTGATAAAAATTGACTGTGGTGGAGGATTCTTGCAACCCCTTAGTGGGTGGGTGACCTTGGAGTCTTATGTCTCTGTGGCAGATTGAAGTGAGTCCAAAACTCACTGGGGTAAGACGGTGGGAAATATGTGTAATTCATTTTGCTCTCACGTCTTCCAGTCAGCTCACTGCTTCTTGTGGCAGTGGAAGTTCTGTCGACCTTGGCTGGGCTTGCACGTCTGGCAGTCAGGTGCCTGTGAGCTTGTCATGGGCTCTCTCACTAGGGTTATTGTGTCCCTCCTCTATGTGACTGCTTATCCTCCATGGGGCACTCAGCCTGCGTATGTCCCCAAGGCAGTGACAGAGCTCCAAGGAGGAGAAGTTCCACACTAGAACAGAGTCCCTTCCGTTACCTTCTTTTGGAAAACATGGACGGCATGAGCAGCTGGCATTCTGAGTTCAGGAAAACGGACTGCACCTCTTTACAGGTGTGCTGCAAACCCCATTGCCAAGGGTGAGCACTCCGCAGGCCTTGACCTGGTGCCAGCCCATGCAGTGAGTGCCTCTGCTGCATGGTTGTAAGACAGTGGCCCAAGTGACCAAGGCTAGTTTGTGTTGCATTGCTTCACCTGGCCTGTAAGAGGAGCCAAAGACACCTGCCTGCTGTGAATCCTGCCTTAACTAACCTCATACCTGGGGTTGCTCTCCAAGGTTTTCCCAGCACTCAGATTTTCCGGGGCCCCTCTAAATCCATTCCTATATTGGAAAGGTGAAGGGTGTGATTGTGGAGCCCACTTGAAGAAGTGTCCTCCTTGTAGTTTTCCTCTCTGAGCGATTGGCAAGTGTGAGCTGTTAGAATGATTTCCTGCACCTATGGGAGGATCTGTCTTCCCACCCTTCTCTAGTTGCTCAGTCTCTCTCTCCCTCTCTCTTCCCTTCTCTTTCTCCCTCCTCCTTTGATGCCTTCCTTAGGGACAGAGCACAGACTCCCTTCCTTCCATCCCCAGGAGCCTGGCTCAGTGGTCCCTTAATGCATAGTGACATGCGAACAGAGCGTCTGGCCTTGTGAGGGCTCCTGGCTGGCGGCGAGTGGCCCAGCTAGAACAGCTTTAAGCAGAGTCCTCAGAATGACTAAATTGTAGCCTGACAGTGAGGGTCAGAGAAGGTCGCTGTGCAAAGTGGCTGCCTGTTGGGGGTGGGGAATCAGTACCTCACAGGACCTGCTGCAAGATTGTGGCAGAGAGGCTTTTTGCACCATATCCTTTGGGGCAAGAGATCTCATCTAGAAAGATCTGTCATCTGAGTGATTTCCCACTTTAAGTTATAGGACAGCATACATGTTTGTTTCTCTGTGTGTGTCTGTGTGTGAATACATGTGCATATGTATGCACAGGTACTCTCTGTGTATGAGTACACATGCATATGTGTGCACCTGTTCTCTCTGTGAGCACATGTGCATATGTGTGAACCTGTTCTCTGTGTGTGTGAGTACACGTGCATATGTGTGCACCTGTTCTCTCTGTGTGTGAGTACACGTGCACATGTGTGCACCTGTTCTTCACTCTGTGTGAGTATATGTACATATGTCTGCACCTATTCTCTGTGTGTGAGTACACGTGCATATGTGTGCACCTGTTCTCTGTGTGTGTGTGAGTACACGTGCATATGTGTGAACCTGTTCTCTGTGTGTGAGTACACATGCATATGTGTGCAGCTGTTCTCTCTGTGTGTGAGTACACGTGCACATGTGTGCACCTGTTCTTCTCTCTGTGTGAGTACATGTACATATGTCTGCACCTATTCTCTGTGTGTGAGTACACGTACATATGTGTGCACCTGTTCTTTCTGTGTGTGAGTACACGTGCACATGTGTGCACCTGCTCTTCTCTCTGTGTGAGTGCACATGCACATGTATTCACCTGTTCTTCTCTCTGTGTGTGAGTACACAGTGCATGTGCATATGTGTGCACCTGCTCTTCTCTCTATGTGTGAGTACACATGCATATGTGTGCACCTGTTCTCTCTGTGTGTGAGTACACATGCACATGTGTGCACCTGCTCTTCTCTCTGTGTGAGTACACATGCACATGTATTCACCTGTTCTTCTCTCTGTGTGTGAATACACAGTGCATGTGCATATGTGTGCACCTGCTCTTCTCTCTATGTGTGAGTACACGTGCATATGTGTGCACCTGTTCTCTCTGTGAGTACACGTGCACATGTGTGCACCTGTTCTTCTCTCTGTGTGTGAGTACACATGCATATGTGTGCACCTGTTCTTCTCTCTGTGTGAGTACACATGCATATGTGTGCACCTGTTCTTCTCTCTGTGTGAGTACACATGCATATGTGTGCACCTGTTCTTCTCTCTGTGTGAGTACACATGCATATGTGTGCACCTGTTCTTCTCTCTGTGTGAGTACACATGCATATGTGTGCACCTGTTCTTCTCTCTGTGTGAGTACACATGCATATGTGTGCACCTGTTCTTCTCTCTGTGTGAGTACACATGCATATGTGTGCACCTGTTCTTCTCTCTGTGTGAGTACACATGCATATGTGTGCACCTGTTCTTCTCTCTGTGTGAGTACACATGCATATGTGTGCACCTGTTCTTCTCTATGTGTGTGAGTACACATGCATATGTGTGCACCTGTTCTTCTCTCTGTGTGAGTACACATGCATATGTGTGCACCTGTTCTTCTCTCTGTGTGAGTACACATGCATATGTGTGCACTTGTTCTTCTCTCTGTGTGAGTACACATGCATATGTGTGCACTTGTTCTTCTCTCTGTGTGAGTACACATGCATATGTGTGCACCTGTTCTTCTCTCTGTGTGAGTACACATGCATATGTGTGCACCTGTTCTTCTCTCTGTGTGAGTACACATGCATATGTGTGCACTTGTTCTTCTCTCTGTGTGAGTACACATGCATATGTGTGCACTTGTTCTTCTCTCTGTGTGAGTACACGTGCACATGTGTGCACCTGTTCTTCTCTCTGTGTGTGAGTACACATGCATATGTGTGCACCTGTTCTTCTCTCTGTGTGAGTACACATGCATATGTGTGCACCTGTTCTTCTCTCTGTGTGTGAGTACACATGCATATGTGTGCACCTGTTCTTCTCTCTGTGTGAGTACACATGCATATGTGTGCACCTGTTCTTCTCTCTGTGTGTGAGTACACATGCATATGTGTGCACCTGTTCTTCTCTCTGTGTGAGTACACATGCATATGTGTGCACCTGTTCTTCTCTCTGTGTGAGTACACATGCATATGTGTGCACCTGTTCTTCTCTCTGTGTGAGTACACATGCATATGTGTGCACCTGTTCTTCTCTCTGTGTGAGTACACATGCATATGTGTGCACTTGTTCTTCTCTCTTGCCTCCCATTTTACAGAGGAGGAATTTTCTTGCCCAGAGTCCCTTGGCTTTTAAGAAAAGTTGAAATTCCGTGTTGAACCTAGACAGTGACAAGGAGCCATTCTCAGTGTAAGGACACGGCCCCTTCTCATGCCTCTCTGTTTCCACCTTAAGGGTGCATGGTCGTTTTACCCCTGCTGACAGGATCACATGTAGGTAGGTTCTTCCAAAGAATGTGGAGTTAGTGACATTGTCACCGGGATTGTCACATGGATAGTTGCACAGAAAACCATTGTTTTCCACCTGTATGACACAGCCACAGAGCCACATGTCCCAAGATCCATGAAGTAACCCAAGGCAGAAGTCAGGTTCTGGGGCTTTCTTGCCTGACTTAAGGAGGTGAGCCATAGCTGATTTTCTAAATCTCAAGTAGCACAGCGATTCAAGCTGCTTAGATCTTTTCAGATTGGATTTTTTTTTTAAATTGTAGTATAAAGGCAAAACAAGAAACTGCTCTTAAATTTATGAGCAGAGTGTGAAGGATGCTGCTTTGGGCCTAGAAAGACTCCAGAGTGTCAGGAAGCTGATGGTCAGGGCAGGCGCGTGCAGCGTGTGTGCACACGCGCGCAGGCCTGGGCCATGCTGACTTCGCTATCTTTCCTGACACTCCGCGGCCTTCCTCTGAGATGCGAGGAGATGGCATGGCCAGCCTCCCTGCGTGTGTCTCTGAGTGGCAGTGGTTGTCACTGGCCCTCAGCATGCAAGCTCCTGATATATATTAAAGAACAATTCACTTATTACAGCTAAACAGAAAAGCATATGGAAACAGCAAAGTGCATTACCATCTGCTGCCTGGGCCCCATCTGCTGCCGTTGGCCAGGCTTCCTCTCCAGACGCGCCAGTCTGTCTGTTTCCAGGACAGCTCCTCCCTCCCTCCAAACGAGGTCAGGCTGAGCCCCTCGTGCAGGACCACTTTTGGGAATGCTAGGTCTGCATGCACCGAAGGCCACTGGGAGGCAAGAGTCCTGGAAGGTGATGCTGCGTGTGGACCACTGCTTGAGTAGTTGTGTGAGTTGGGGGAGGCCGATGATCATTCTGTGCCTCAGTTTTCTTGTCTGTTAAATGGGGTTTGCAGGAGTAGTAGATGCATCTGAGGACCCTTGTGAGAATGGAAAATGCAAGGAGGCACCAATAGAAGTTCTTGTTTCCAATAGGATTATTTGGGGGCTGGGGAAATGGCTCACTGGGCATTGCAGTCGGATTCGCATTGCTTGTAGAAATCACCCAACCAACAGCAGCTTGTGGGAGAAAAGGTTTATTTTGGCTTACAGGCTCGAGGGAGAAGCTGCATAATTTCAGGGAAAGTGACGACATGAGCAGAGGGTGGACATTACCCCCTGGCCAACATCGGGTGGACATCAGGAACAGGAGAGTGTGCCAAACACTAGCAAAGGGGAAGCTGGCTATAACACCCTTAAGCCCGCTCCCAACAATACACTGCCTCCAGGAGGCATTAATTCCCAAATCTCCATCAGCTGGGAACCTAGCATTCAGAACACCTAAGTTTATGGGGGACGTCTGAATCACACCACCACAGCCGGTAAAAAGCACGCTGACCTGAGTTTGAATCTGCAGCTCCCACATCTTCCTGGTGTGGTAGGGACAGCCTGTCATCCCTGCCCTGGGGAGGCAGAGACAGGAAGATGACAGAGGGCTGCTGATTAGCTAATCTAGCCAAACCGGTGAGCTCCAGGGTCAAGGAGAGACTGTGTCTCCCCCCCAAAAAAGAAGGTGGAGAATCAATGGAGAATTCAGCCAGTGTTGAGCCCCGGCTTCCACATGGATGCACACACATGTGCACCCACACACATACACATGCAAAAGAAATAGTAATATTTTCTTCTCTGGTCTGTATCACACATCCTATCTTCTTGCTTTGGTGGAGGCCTTGTGTATGCACGGCAAGTGCTCTACCACTGAGCTACACCCCCATCCCTTTTCAGTTTTTTTTCTTTGAGATAGTACCTTGCTTTCTGTAGTCCAGGCTAGGTTTGAACTTGGAAGTTTCTTGCCCCAGCCTCCTGAGTATCTAGATTTATAGGTATGCCCCACCATGGCCACCTAGCATGTCACAAAATTTGTTCACAGGGCTTCATATACAGCATGGTCACCTTGGCTCCTGGAAGTTCTCCTTTTTCCCCTTACATCCATCTAGACCTAGCCCTCTTCCCCCATAATCCTTCTAACAGGACACTGGGCTAGGGGGTGCCCACATGCCACCTAATGGCAGCATCTGGGGAACTGGTGTCCGTCATAGAGCTGGGCCAGCACAGGACAAGCCAACCTTGTTTGCATTTAGCCTGCAGCCTCCTCTCCCACCTGAGCTGTTTTGCCTCCAGCTAGCAAGACAAACCAAATGTTGTTATTTTAGTATCTGGTCGCCTGTCAAAAAGCATTTCTAAAACTGTTTTTCCTGTCTCTCCCCATCCCCTTGCTCCAAACGCAGCTGTGTCTTAAGAGTGTTTAGCACAACACAGCCAATCGGCCTTTGGCCACTGGAAGGGAGTGAGTGATAGGGAGGGGGCCAGGCTGGGAGGTGAGAGAGAAGCTGGAGAGAGTGTTGTGAGCCAGCATTTCATCTCCCTGTGCCTTTTTATTGGTAAACTTTGGCAGCTGCTGATAACGTTTGCCCCTAGGTCTTGGTGAAGTTTAGGGGCTCAGTGGTTTCCAGCAGACTGACTGTAGGGTGGTGTCCCTAGCACTCCTGTTACTTTGGGAGGTGGAAGGGGGAGCCTCATGGGGAGCTCTGGCCTGGAAGACAGCTTGGTGGGGCAAGTGTAGCTGGCCCTGGGAGTGATCACCCAGCACCACAGTAGGAGATGGAGGTACTCCTTCCTCTCCTTGTCTCAGAACCCTGGCCACAGCCTGCAGAACCGTAGCACCTGGGGTTGTTCATGTGATAAGAAACCAGAGGGACCAACTGGTCTCTTTTTTTTTCCCAAGAGGCATTTGAAGCTCACCGTGATACCCAAGACACCCTGAGGGGTTGGGCCGAGAGGGTGCGGTGAGGCAGTCAGTCAGCTTTTGTTTTTGAGGAAAAATACTGGAGAAAATTCACTTCAGAAGAAGAAGGAGCTTTTTTTTTTTTGGCTATTTCAGAAGTGCCAGTCATGGTCATGTGACTTGTCACACTATATTAACATGGGAGCATGTTGTGGAGGAGGACTGCTCACCTCAGTGCAGACAGGAAGCACAGAGACATGCAGCAGGAGTCTGGGGTCCCCATATTTTCTTCAAGACTTCCCCCTGGAGCTGGGGAGGTCGTTCAATGCCTTGCAAGCATGAGGACCTTAGTTCGATCCCCATGCTGGGCGTGTTGGCTCATGCTTCTAATCCCAGCACTGGGAAGGCGGAGACAGGAGGATC
Source organism: Dipus sagitta (assembly GCA_036346955.1). Classification (NCBI taxonomy): domain Eukaryota; kingdom Metazoa; phylum Chordata; class Mammalia; order Rodentia; family Dipodidae; genus Dipus; species Dipus sagitta. Next base: position 97,612,463 of record CM070781.1, on the reverse strand, counting down.
CCAAGGGGCTTGCTGACCAGCCAGTGTAATCTAATTGGCTGGCCCCAGGCCAATGAGCGATGCTGTCTCAAAAAGAGGAGAGCATGCCGGGCGTGGTGGCGCATGCCTTTAATCCCAGCACTCGGGAGGCAGAGGTAGGAGGATTGCCGTGAGTTCGAGGCCACCCTGAGACTCCATAGTTAGTTCCAGGTCAGCCTGGACGAGAGTGAGACCCTACCTCGAAAAAAAAAAAAAAAAAAAAAAAAACACCAAAAAAAAAAAAAAAAAAAAAACCAAGAAAAAAGAGGAGAGCAGCTTTCCTAAAGGTAACACCCAAGGTTGTCCTCTGACCACATGCACACATGTGTACATACATCCACACATATGTATGTGCCAGCACATGGGCAAATAAACATGTATATACACATGCATACATGCTACCCCCCTACACAATGATAGAACTTTCTCTCTCAAGCCCCCACCTCTTAAAAGTTCTACCAACTTCCAGCAGTGTCTTGGGCTGAGAGCAAGTGTTCAGGCCCGGGCCTTTGGTACATAATCAAGATGCACTAAGTAGTCTCTGTTAACTCAGCTCGACTCATGCAGGAGACAATTTGAGCCAAGAGATGCTGCCAAATAAATGGGGAAGGCATGAGTAAGCCCGTCAGCCCGCCACACTCAGTCGGCAGACAGCAAACCAGTCCACAGGTCTGTGGAGTTGAGCAGAGCCGTGGCCTGGGGTGCAGCTGGCTGCAGCGTCCACACGCGGTGTCCCGTACCAGCGCCACCCTTCGGCTGTTAAGGGACGCCCTAGCTGGGGCCTCTTCGTGCTGATGTCTGAACTTTGGAACCCAACTCATTGCAGTTCCCCAGCTGTTCATCACCAGTGTTCGTTCCTCCCCCGCCACCCCACTCGAGTCATGGAGAAGCTTTTTCAAACTGCGGCTCTGAGACTCCAGTGCAGACCCACTAAACCAGTATTTCCAGGGTAAGGGTCTGATGTTAGCATGTTTTGTGTGTGTGTGTGTGTGTGTGTGTGTGTGTGTGTGTGTGTGTACGTGTATGCGGTGTGTGTGCATGTATTTACACGTTCATGTATGTGTGGCGGGGTGCATGTGTATGTGTAGGTGCATGTGTGTATGCGGGTGCATGTGATCATGTGTATTTGTGTATGTGTGGAGTTCAGAGGTCAGCATATGTCTTCCTGAGTCAGTCGCCACCTTATTTTTTGAAACAGGGTCTTTCACTGAATTTGGAGCTCACCAAGATGACTAGATTAATCAGAGTTGGCCAGGGATCCTCCTGTGTCTGCCGCCCCAGTGGGAGATATCACAGGAGCATGCTGTCGTGCCTTTCGCATGGTCCTGGGACTATGGACTCAGGTCTCACGCCACGCAGCAGGTGCTTTACCTGCATCGCCCAGCCTCAGCATTAGCAGCGTTCACGGCAGACAGGGAGAGCTGAGGACCGGGGACTCTCCACGCCGTCTTTCTCATTACATTGTGCACCTGAGGGCAGAAAGGTAGAGAAGAGTAAAACCTAACAGACAGCAAGGGTACAAGTGGTAGTAAAATACCGGACAGGGCAAGCGAGATATATTCATAGTACGGTGCCACTTGTCAGACCTCTAGACACACAGAGCAATATTGTACGTTGTGTGTGGAGACACGCGTTCTTACCGTGGCAGTCAGCTGGCTTCCCGTCACTGGGGCCACTGGAGATAATCAACTAATAATACAGACCATTATATTAGCTCACAGTTTCAGAGGTTTTGGTGAAGGATTGAGGAGACCCACTGCCTTTATGTGCCTGTGAGTATATCAGGTGGCAAGGCTAGGAGTACATGGTGAAGTGAAATGGCTCACTGCATGACCAGAAAGTGAAAGAGGAAGAGGAAGTAGATAGGATCCCACTTCCCCTCAAGGGCACACTCTCACTGATCTGACTTCCTCTCACTAAGTCCCATCTCTTTAGCGGTTCTAGCTCCCCTCATAGTTACTGTACTGAGGGTCCAGCATTCAACACATGGGCTTCTAGGGAACATTCTAGACACACACTATAGCATTAACTAAATCTGTAAATACATAGAGGGGGGAAGGTATCCTGTAATCCCAGCGTCAGGGAGGAAGAAGTAGGAGGATTAGGAATTCGAAGCCAGCCTCAGCTGTATAGTCAGTTTGAAGCCTGCCAGGGACACATGAGACTCCATTTCAAAATAATAAAAGCAAAATAAATGCATAAAAGGGAAGGATAGATATGACCTCTGTGCTGAATAATGGGATATGCTTCAACTCTGTGAAATGTAATGTGCTTAAGCTGTGGGAGCGATGTCTTAGTTTCCTGTATTTTTCTGTATGCTGTCAATCATTCTATAAATTGATTTATGTTATAGTATATATTTCTAGAATTGATGAATTTTTAAACCCATTTTAGAAAATAATGTTAAAAGTTTGAACATCTTGGTCCTTTACAAATTTTATAACGCTTTAAAGTAGAAGTCTTAATATTTATGTGTGTTTGTGATATGTGTGCATGTGTATGAGTGGAGTGTGCATGTGTGACTGTAGTATGTGTGCATGTGTGTGGATGTATGGCACTCAGGAAATACACGAAAGCATTCATGATGTCTGCTGGAGAAGTCTGGATGGGGTGATGTTACTGACAGCTTCATGTGTTGACACTTCTCTGTGACATGTGCTATTGCTGTTACTCAACTCTAGTTCCAGTGTACATTTCAGTTTTAGGGTTTAGTCATAAGTGTATGCATCTTAAATGGAAGAAACCCAATCTAAGAGATGTTACTATCACAGGTATTGCCCAGCACCACACAGCTGGGCAATTTCAAAGCAGACTACTGATTTTGTGGAAAACTCGAGTGTGCTCTTAGAGTCGCCCCATCATCCAAGAGTACCCAGTGTCCCATGTGTCAGGAAGGACCCGAGTGTGCTCTTAGAGTCACCCCATCATCCATGAGTACCTGGTGTCCCATGTGTCAGGAAGGACCCCAGTGTGCTCTTAGAGTCACCCCATCATCCATGAGTATCCGGTGGTCCATGTCACATGAAGGACCCGAGTTTGCTCGTAGAGTCACTCCATGATCATTGAGCACTCGGGGCTCCATGCCTCATTTACTGAGATTTCACCTGGCCTCCTCTTGGCTGAAGCACTTAGGAAAGTGGACAGTGTCACATGGTGCGTCTGAAGGGAGTGATAATGGCTGTCCTTTTAGGTGGTCACAATGTGTGCAGAGTGGGTTGAAACAAGGCTACGTTCCTACTGTAAAGCTTGGTGGGCAATGACAGAGTCTAGTGATTTGTGCCATATGGAAGAGTATGCTCACCCCTCATTCCTCAATGCAGGAGAAAATCACTTTCCAAAAGCCTGGGTGTGGGCTGTGCTACCTCTATAGGTCCTGTGCCTCCCAATGAACACCTAGAGTCCCCTTGTCTGTGCCAATTTTAGGTGTAAACAGGAAGCGCCAATGGAGCGCCTGTGTTTTACAGAGGTGGCTTGCAGGAGAGCAGCCTTCAGGTGGAGCATGGCCTATGAAAACGTACTTGGAGGCCCCCACTGCTGCCTGAGTGGGCCAAAGCAAATATAGGCTCATAAAGGAGATTTAAGGGGTAACAGTGGCATATTCATTTGTACCTTGCGTAGTAAAAATAATTTATTGGCAGCTGCTAGGAAGGCACCGTTCTGAAATCACAGGGAAGGTAGAATTAGAAGCTATTTTCCCCTTCCTCTCCCCACCCCAGATGGCCTGGGCTTTCAGATGATATGAATTCACTGGGCTTATGCCTGTGTATATGTGCCTCTTTATTCATTTATTTACAAGTGTCTTTGCTTATTGATGCTGCTGGCTCGGTTAGCCAGCAAGCCTTCAGAGGCTGTGGTAATGAGCTGGCCGGCTCACCATTCTTTATCCACTTGTGGCAGGGGGAGGGGCCACAGTTCAAAGGAGTGTCTTCCCTACACAGGAGTCCCCTTTGTCTCTTTAAGTCCCCATGCCAGGGGACTGGGCTAGGTGGTGGTGGAAGACCCGGAGGCCATAAGCTCTGGACTAGGAAGGCCTGCAGGGAGTTTATTCCAGAGAGACAGAGGAAGGTACCCAGGGAAAGAAGACCCCAGGGGACAAATGACAGCTGAGGTGACACTTGGACCAGGCTGGGGAACAAAGGGGGAGTGAAGACAGAAGAATTGTGAATCCAGGCCAGCCAGGCCAGCCTTCTTCCGCTAGGCCCATGCTTGCTGATGCCTGGCCTCCAGAGTCTGCAGAGTGTGACTTCGCCCTCCTGGGGGCGCTCAGCCAAGGGCCTTTGTAATAGCCCTTGGAAATACAGTATACATTATGCAGATGTTACAGCCATGCTGTGTGATCTAGGGTGTGTTACTTAACCTCTCTGTGCCCCTATTCATTTCCCTTCACTCCCTTCCTGAACATCCTTCTTTGGTTAGCTGAAGCCCCTTTATAAACCTGACCTCTTTTTTTTTTTTTTCTGCAGAGGGCCAGATTTTGGCTTTGGGGGTCCATGTGGCCTCCATTGTCACCCTCCTCAGCTCTGTCCTCATAGCATAAAACCTCCATATTCCACACAAGCAGAATGGAACGACAGTTTCCAGGAGGAGATTACAGAGAGAAAATTGGCCATTACAAAGAAAACTTTCTTGGGGGGGGGGTATAGAACAGAAAAAGATTTTTTTGAAATTTAACATTTTTTGGTGTGTGTGTGTTGTGTGGCATATAGCCATGTATGCGCTGACGTGTGGCAAGTGCAGAGGCCAGAGGAGATTGTCCAGTGTCCTCTATCGCCCATTTGCTGACTAGTGAGCCCCATTCATTCTTCAACCTCTGCTCTCCACAGTATTGGGGTTATAGGAATACTGACCACACCCAGCTTTGTGTGGGTGCTGGAGGCCCAGTCAGGCCCTTCTAGCCTCATGCTTCTGTGAACGTTCTCGGACATGTTGAGCCATTTCCCTAGCCTTAGAAGTTTAATACTTTTTCTTAAGTGCCATTTTCATAATTCTTAGTTTTGGTTGACCCTCTCTAGCTCATTCTTCCTTCATCTCTCTGTCTTCCATCCCCACTTAAACCCTCCCTCTCCCAGTAAAATCTATCCTTTCAACAAAAATCACTTCTGCAAAACATTTTTCTTAACCTTAGCCCTGTGCAACACATAGCGTTTCTGGATTTGTTCAGCCTGTGTATCTGCTGTTTATGTTCTTGTGTCTCCATTGTCATCCCCATACCATGGTAACCACTACCCATTCTCTATTTGTTTATTTGAGTTTCTTAACAAAATATTTCAGGGGCCAGATGTAGTGACATGTGCCTATAATCTCAGCGCTCTGGAGGATGAGACAGGATCATGAATTCAAGGCCAGGCTGGGGTACATAGAGAGTCCCTAAGAAGAAGAAGGGAAGGAAGAAGGAAAGAAGGGATAATTCTTTCCAAAGACATTGGCACTGTGGTGTCCAGAGTAGCCAGCAATAGTTCCTATTTGTTGCTTCTCCATGTTCAGGTTTTTCTTGTGTTTTCTTCTTCTTCCTTATAGCAGAGAGCTTCAGATTCACTGAGATGAACTTCCAGGCAAGGCACAGTTACGGAGGAAGGGATATTTATTGAAGCCTACAGATCCAGGGGAAGTTTCATAAATGGCAGAAAAAGCTGGCCTGCCTTCACAGGACCAAGCAGAGAGAGAGAGAAGTACAAGCCTAAAGCCAAAAGCCACAGCACACTCCAGGAACTCCAGCTAGGCACACTTTGCATATCTTTAGATTGAAATCTGAAACCCACCACCATACCTTAAGATCCAGCCAGTGACACTGCCTCCAGCCAGGTGGCTGCAGATGCAAACTACAAACAATAAGAAACTGAATATATTGGGGGCCATCTATTCAAACCACCACATTCCGCCCCTGGCCCCCAATAGATTTATAACCATCACACATTGTAAGTTGTACTCAGTTCAATTTCAAAGGTCCCCACAGTCTTGACCAATTTAAGATATTAAAACCTGTAAAATCAAACAAGTTAAACATTTCTAACATATAAAGGCACAGAGTAAACATTTTCAACTGGTATGAGGCATAGCAAGGAGAGACTAAAACAATGCAAACTCAACCACCATCAAACAAACATCAAACTTCTCCAGTTCAAGTCCAATACAACCAAAGACTGACAGTCTCCAGATTTTCAAATTCCACCCCTACAGCTGGGCAGAGTAGCAGGGAACACTTCCATCTCAGGCCAATAGTACGCTCTATGGTAGTGCTTGCATAGTCCTGGTATATCCAAAACATCTTGAGGTCTTCATTCAAACCACGGTCCATCTTCCAAAGGCTCTTTCAGCCTATCAGGGCATCATGCCCTGCCTCATGCCGCATCTCAGCGGCAGCTCCTGGAAGCATGTGCAATTCACGACCACTCCTCACATCTTCATGCTTCTGAATCCAATACCAGGTCTACAGGACACAGCTATATTCTTAATTCAGGGACAAAATAAATCCTAACCTTGAAAAGCAGGTTCCTTCTCCAGTCAACTCTTTCCAAAAGAGTTTGCATTTCTATGATAGTCTTTCCTCAGGCATAGTTTTCATTGTTTTAATGTAAAGCAATTGGACCATCTTCTTTAAATTGCTAATGTGTTTGACAATAGCAGGTTCAGTAACCTTAAACCAGTCTCAGTGCCTGTAATTTTAACTTGCTTGAGGTTTTCCAACTTGAAATCTTAAATCTCTCAGTCCAATATCTTTAGACAAGCACATCTGTCCACAACAAATTTAACCTTGATCAAACTCTCTGGGCCTGGGCAGCAGGACGCAGCCAGCCCTTATGCCAGTAGCCCAGTTCCAACAAAGTCCTCTGCAGTCTTTCCTTCCCCTTAGAAAGCTCATAAACCAAGCCTCGAAGTTCAATGTTGTCTACACTTAGAATTCTCAAACTCTTATCATTATAGTCCATAAAACTTGGCTTACCACTCCAGAAGGCATCTTCAGTTGCAAGCCCCAAGTCCATGTCCATTTCTCCAAAACAAAGGTTCCAAAAGATCAACATCCACATGGTCAGGTTCATCTCAGTCCACTCCTCCATACCAAGTTCTGTAGCAGACAGCTTCAGGTTCACTGAGAAGAACTTCCAGACTGGACACAGTAATGGAGGAAGGGATATTTATTGAAGCTTACAGATCAAGGGGAAGTTCCATAAATGGCGGAAGAAGCTGGCCTACCTTCACAGGACCAAGCAGAGAGAGAGAAGCACAAGCCTAAAGGTCAAAAGCCACAGCACACTTCAGGAACTCCAGCTAGGCACACTTTACATATCTTTAGATTGAAATCTGAAACTCACCACCACACCTTAAGATCCAGCCAGGTGGCTGCAGATGCAAACTACAAACAATAAGAAACTGAATATATTGGAGGCCATCTATTCAAACCACCACATTCCTCTTCCTCTCCTGCCTTCCTTTCTTCCCTTGAGTGTCTCTGCTCACAGCAGCTTGCTTTTGCCTGTGGGGTGTAGAAAAGGACCAGGAACTGTGGGTTCAGATCTTCCCCCAGCCCTGGTGGGCTCAGGAGGAGGGAGCCGGTGAAGGTGAGCGCTGGGCTTGGGTCAGCTTTGGCTCTGAGGACTGACTTTGCCAGGGCTGATCCCAGGCTCTGTGGCCTCCAGCAGCACCTAACACCATCAGACCCTGGTCACTGACGATTCACCTGGGAAAGTGATCCAGAAGGAACTGATCTCAACAGGTTTGTCCAGTCATGATTTGGACTTGTACTGGTAGGCTGAGGGAGGTAGAGGCAGGGTGAGGAAGTCTCAGGGAATTCTGGGCTGTGGAGACATTTTACATATCAGGAAGGCAGGGGAGGGGGCCGTACGCATGAAACCCATCTGGGTTATCTGAGTGCTACTCAGGGACATTAGACTTATGACATCTCAGAGATCTGGACAGAACTGGCCATCACATGTGGTGGCTACAATAAGTAACCCATTCTTTTTTTTTTTTTTTTTTTTTTTTAGATGTGTGTGTGGGTTGGCACTCTTGAGTTTTCTTTTAATTTATGGTGCTGGGGAGGGAACTTAGGGCCTCACACATGTTAGATAATCATTTTTCTTTTCAAACATATCTCTAGCTTGTATTTTATTTATTTATTTTTATTTGTGAGTCAAGGTCTCCCTAAGTCGCCCAAGCTGGCTTTGGACTTGCCCTGTATGTAGCCCAGACTGCCCTTGAACCAGTGATCTCCTGCTTGAGTAACAGGTATGAAGGGCCTGAACTACCAGGTCCAGCCAGCCTTGGGTTTTCTGAGACAAGTACTTGAAGGGATTGGGCATGGTGGAGCTGCAGTCTTGAGCAGACCTTAGTGGTATTTGTGTCCAGGTCTCTGGGCCAGGATCGAGGTGGTCTTGAGCACGATTCATGGGTTTCCAAGAGCTGGCCAGCACCCTCGTGACTCACGGTATGTGAAAATACCAGGCCTGCAGCCTCCTCGAGGTCTGTGGTATCAGCAGCTTGTATAACGGCATGTTGCAGTGCCCACACTATCCTTCTATTCTGGTATGTGGGCCCAGTTGGTAGTAGGTGGCCTGCTTTTCCCTGAGGTCCTTCCCAATGACAGTGGTAGTGTGATGACCAGAATAAAGTCTCAGACACTGAGTTCAACTAAAAACGTGTCCGTGAGCAGGCTTTCACCAGCTGCGTGCTCTCGTGGCAGAGAAGGAAGCCGTGAGCTGGTCGTGACAAGCGGCCATTCTGTTGGAGCAGCGCACCTGTCTGGGGCTTCTCTTTGGCAATGTCCCTGTTCTATTGTGTGGTGTGTGTGTGTGTGTGTGTGTGTGTGTGTGAGAGAGAGAGAGAGAGAGAGAGAGAGAGAGAGAGAGGAGAATGGGCCTCTTCCTGTTGCAAATGAACTTCAGACACATGTGCCATTTTATGTATCTGGCTTTTCGTGGGTTCTGGGGAATTGAACCTGGGTTTGCAGCATTTATAAGCAAGTGCCTTTAACATCTTGGCCATCTCCCCGGCCTGTCTAATTTTTTTTCTCATGTGTAAACATGGATGGTGTGTGTGGGTGTAGATATGCACGTTCATACACATGTGGGTTCATGTGAGTGTGTGGATGCATGTGCGCCTGTGTGCACATGTGTGCGGAGGCCAGAGGTTGTTGACGTTAGGGTCTTGCTTGGTTGCCCTCCACCTTATGACTTGAGGCAGAGTCTCTTACTGCACTTAGAGCTCCTTGACGCAATGAGACCAGATAGCCGGCAAGCCCCAGCGGCTCTCTGCCTCTGCTTCCCCAGCACGAGGCTGATGTGCACATGCCGCAGCACACACACAGGTAGGTGCTGGGGATCTGAATTCAAGCCTTCATGCTTGTGCAGAGAGCACTTTGTCCACTAAGCCATCTCCCCAGCCTCATGTCCTGTTCTTTGTGGCTGCTGAGAGGTGGTTTGGGGTTGGCAGGTATGACTGCTAGACCTAGACAGGCTGAGTTGAAATACTGACCTCTAAACTTCCTAGCATCTTAGCGTTCCCACCAGAAAAGTAGAGAGAATGAGTTAGCGCCTCCTGCACCTGGTCATCTAAGGTCTGGGAGTGGAGGCTGAGGCATAGTCACAAGTGCTGGATGCTTTCTTCATAGCAAGTGAGTGCTTCCTAGGGGCCTTGCATGTATCAAGCACTTTGGTCTGTGCCTAATTGCTTAGCTGAATACCCAAGACTGAGTCTTAATTCCCTGGAAATTCTCTCTCTCTCTCTCTCTCTCTCTCACACACACACACACACACACACACGCCTCAAGAGAGAGGGGGATTAAAAAGTCTATGTTTCCTTGAAGAGCTGAAGCTGGGGGAGAGAGGAATGAACTCCTTTCTGCCACACCCTGCTAGATGCAGTGGTCCAGGGATATAGCTGGGAGGGCCCGAATACCTTTCAAAGCATCCGTCCTGGTCTCTTAAACTCCGTTGTTTTTCAGTGAACTGAAATGGTAGATTGTTGCTAGTCAATCACATTGACTAATGACTAATTCAGACAGTGTTTAGTGACACTCATGTGGGATTCCGCCTTTTACACATGAGACAATTAGACAGTCACTAAACCAAGACAGGTCCATCCCCCTTCCTCTGGGTGTTCTTTCTGCACAGACAGTAGAAGCAAAGCTAAATCAGTCATGTGGAAGACACAGCTATCCACTCCAGAACCCAAGAGCTGGGAGTCAATTAACCCAAAACTCTGAACTTTAGAGACGAAGAGAAAGGTAGAACGAGACCCGGCTGTGTCTGGCATAGCAGCCTGGGTCACATAGCCTGCCTCTCAGAGTCTTAACTCTGTGCAGCCGCGTTCTGCTTACTGAAATCAGCTCTCCACATGCCCAAGGTTGAATGGGGCGGAGGACATTATTGCATTTAATTATTCCTCTGGAATAAAAATGGATTCTAGCAACCACTTTGAGGTGAGGCAACAGCTGAGCAATTAGGGCTTTGGAGTGCGCCTGCAAACAATTGAGTGTGTAATCATTGTAATAAGTACATTAAAATAAAGCAAGTCAAAGGTTGCATTTGCATAAATAACCCAAGGTGAGAGCATTGGGCTGGGTAAGGATAAAGGGGGTACGGGCAGTCGGGCACCAGGGAGAAGTCACAGCCAATCTGTCCTCCAGGTTCACTGGGCAGGAACGAACGAATTAGTGGAATTGCGTAGTTTGGGTCTGTTGCTCTTTTTTCCACCTGGTGTCAGTGTCAGGCATGTTTCAGAAGTTCTAAATACACTCATCCTCACCAAAATGGGGTGGTAAACTGTCTTATTTATCCCCATGCTCCAGATGAGGGAACCGAGGGATAGCAAGATTGAGTCACTTCGTTACTAGCGTCGAGACCTTGGGTATCTTCTGTCTAATCTTGCAGCTTCTGTATTTCTCCAAGCTTTAGGGATGCAAGCTTTAGGGCATGGGAACACATAGGTGCTAACCGTCTCCCAAGGAACTGCCCAGAGTCTTCCCAAGTTTGCTTTTAGGTTTGGTTTTTGAGACACAGGTTCCCCTGGCTGGGCTGGGCATTCCTCCTGCCTCTGCCTCCCAGGTGCTTGGATTGTATGCATCTTCTACCACAACTGGCTCCAAGAGTGGTTTTGTGTAGGGAAGGGAATGTGGGTTTGGCCGTCTGGACTTTGAGTATTCAGGAAATGGAGAGGAAATCTGAGTCCCGTTTGCCTCTTGGAACTCAGATAAAGAATTAGGGGGAAGCGAGGCCATTCTTCTTATCCATCGATGGATGGCTATATAAAGTAAGCTGGCATATGTGTACAGTGAGATTGTCCAGACTCAAACAAGAAACAAATCTTGTGCCATGTAGCAACATGGACGAGACTTTATGCTCAGTGAAATAAGCCTTTGAAACAGTGCCTGGCTTGCTTACAGGAAGCACGTAAAATAGTCTAACCTTGCCTCCACACCCAGCTCATAGGAAGGTCTCTGAAAGCGTGTCTGAGATTCCTGAGCGCAGGCAGGAATATCCGCCTCACTAACCACACGTGCCTACGGGAACGTAAGAAACGGGAAGCTGGAGGGCCTCACTTGCAGGGAGAGTTTGCAGTGGCTCTCCACATCCATGGTTTCACAATTTTGGGGCCAGAAATACTGAGGGGAAAGAAAAGCATGGCTGTGCTAAACATACTTTGCTTCATGAGTCCCTTAGTAACAGAGTACAACTACTTCCTTAGCGTTTACGTTGTGTTGGGTCTTTGAGTCACTCATGGATGGTTTAAAGTCTGACAGAGGGTGTGCAGGTTCTATGAGAACACCGCAACGTCTTCCGCAGTGAGGAGCATTCCCTCCCTTCTCAGTCCCATCCATCTTTCCTATTCCCGCACCTCCCCGCTCCTGCAGCCTCGTGTCTCCAGCTTTGGGCCTCTGCTTACTGTCCTCTGGCAGCCTCTAGATGGCTCTTTGAGGTCATATGATTATGAAGGGTCTCCTTTAGCTGATGGGAGGCCTGGGAAGGGGGGGGGGGAACACATCTTGTCATACAAAATGAAACTGTGGTGCTTCGGTAGGGTGACGGGGCAAGTGGGTGATGGGACTGCCGGCTCAGAGCTTGAGAGCTTTGATGTGAGACATCTGAATACTGGCTTCACCAATAGCCTTCTTACCTGAGGCAAGTCACCTGTTAATGAATGCTCAGTTCTCCTTGTATGCAATAAGAATAGCAATATGCACCTCACGGAGCGGCCATGAGGTATCGTTGTCTGAGCTGTCATAGGCATGGCCTCCATTATTTTGGAGAAGTTGGTGCTTAATTCCAGAGATCACAGAGCAAGGGTGGAAAGGACAGTCATAAACGACTCCCTCTCTAGTCCACAGCCAATCCAACTGTAGACCATGGACACAGGGCCACTGAACCAAGTCAGAGGAGGCAGGGTATTGGACCCACACTCTAGCCAGGCCATCTCTACCATACCCCTCATTCCTCATTCTGCGGTTGTAGCCTGAAAAAAGTCAGTGGGCAGGTGTGGCTGTGTTTCAATAAAGCTTTATTTACAAACAGAAGCGGTTGGCCAGATTGAATCCATGGGCTGAAGTTTGCAGACCTACTGGAGAGGGAGGCCTGCTGAGGGTCAGCCACCATCTTGCTGTTCTCTGACACTGATGCGGCCTGCTGTTTGTCTCTGCTTTTCTTCCATGAGAACTGTTAAGATTCAGTCCAGCTCCCCTTCATGCAGAGAATTAATAGGTGTTGCACCTGTTCTAAGTACAGCTTAGGGCTGGAACTGAAGGGCTGCCTCCAGTGACACAAGCTCTACTAGCAGGCTGCTGGAGACTTAAGTTGCAAGCTTAATCAAAAATACCTCAGGCTATGAGGGACACGCATTCACATTCAAACTACCACAACAGGGATGTTACCCATAGACAGATTTGTGGAGCCAAATAGCATTCACTGTAGTCTTGGTGATTCTCCTAGCCTTGTTCTGTGGGACAGGGAAACTTTTTCAGCTTAGTCTCTAAGCCCAAGCAATGATCACGTCCATCTAACCATCCAGGAAGGTTCATGTGTGCCTCTCCTTCTCACCTTCTGCAGGATGGCTACTTCTCCCACAGGCCCAAAGAAAAAGTGCGAACAGACAGCAACAATGAGAACTCCGTGCCCAAGGATTTTGAGAATGTTGACAACAGCAACTACGCGCCCAGGACGCAGAGGCAGAAGCACCAGCCCCCCGAGCTGGCGAAGAAGACCCCCAGCCGGCAGAAGGAGCGTTTGCAGAGGAAGCCGGAGCCCCAGGACAAAGGGCAGAGACAGTTGGAGAAAGGCCCCAATGATGTGCCGCCTCCTGGCGAGAGAACTGCAGCCAACAGCAGCCGTGGGAAGGATGTCTCCAGACAGTCCCATGCCAAGAAAAATGGTGGTAACGGGTCCCCCGAGACCAAGTCTGACCAGCCCCCCAAGTGTGACATCTCTGGAAAGGAAGCCATCTCGGCCCTCACCCGCGCTAAGTCCTCACGCTGCCGCCAGGAGATCGGAGATGCCTACTGTCGCCACAAGCTGGGGCTGCTGATGCCCGAGAGGGTGACCCGGTTCTGCCCCCTGGAGGGTAAGTCACTTCCTCTTCTGCCTGTACCTAGCCACTTCCTTCTCAGGTCTCCTGAGGACAGGCGCCCAGCTTCTCAAACCCACATCAGGACTCTGTGAGCTCCTGCAATCCACTCTAAGAAAAGTTGATAGAAATTGCATTACCATTTGTTGGAACTTTGCCCCATGTGGGGCAAAACATCCAGTTAAAGTGAACTGGGTAAACATGAACGTTGAAGGCTGTATACTGTTTGGATGGCTAGGGTGAGATTTCTCTTAGCGTTATTGGGATTGGAATGGACAAGCATGTTAACTTACCTGAATATCATTTGCTGAGTTTCTAATTGTCCACACTGACTTTAGAGGCTGTGAGAACAACCTTACATCCCAACCTCCTTCTAGCCCCCTTTCTTTCCCTTTCCCTCTCTTATTCCTTTTCCTTCTTTCTCTCTCTCGCTTCCTATTTTTTCTGTTCTAGTTTCTCCTTGTGCTATATTTCCTCCCCCTCCCTTCCATCCTTCCTTTCCTCATTTCCCTCCTTCCCCTGCTCTCTGAAGGACACTCTTCTGTCTGTTCATTTCCGAGCTTTGTAGAAGATCTGTGTGCAGAGCGGGCATTCCGGAAAAAGATGGGGGCAAGTTTTTCTTTCTGTCTCTGACATGAGTGGAGGAGCTGTGGGCAGAGTGGGTGCCCTGGTGGAAGATGGGGCAGGTTTTGCACAGGAGAGTTCCGTGCGGGTTTCTTTGCACCTGACACTGCCATGTCCCGGCCTTCACATTCCCCAGGGCTGGTGGGGGAGGGGCCAGCATGAGCACCAGGGGAGGCACTGACGAGCCGTCACTGTGCCCTGCACACATTCTCCATCTCCTGGAGGTAGGCATTGAGGCCAGGAGCCTAATTTTTTTCAGTTAAGAAATTTGGGTCTGAAAAGATGTCTTAGCAGTTAAGGTGCTTGCCTGCAAAACCCAAGGACCTAGGTTTGATTCCCTAGTACCCATGTAAAAGCCAGATGCACAAAGTGGTAGATGCATCTGGAGTTCCACTGCAGTGGCCAAATGCCCTGGCACACACATCCTCCATCTCTCCCTCTCTTTCTCTCTCTCCTTTCAAATAAATAAAATATTTTTTTAAAAAAGCCAGGTGTGGTAGTGCAAGCCTTTAATCCTGGCACTCTCAGGAGTCAGGGTGCGGGTCCACAAATGGGGCATGAATGCACTTACTGAGGTGCTGGGGCCTCCCAATGTCAAGGCAGATGTCAAGGAATCAAAGAAACTTCCAATCCCCCCCGTGGGGTGGCCTTGCGCAGGGACACCCAAAATAGAAGACTCTTGGTTTCCCATCTCAGATTGGAATAGGGGTATGTGGTAAGAAGGGCATCCAGGAAATAGTAGATCAGAAAGAACCCCTGGGTATGTCTGTCCAGCTGTTTCACTAGACAAGAATATGAGGCCCATGTCAACTGAACGGTCTTAGACAGTTCCTCATTTCAAATATTCTGGCCCTTGTATCCAGGGTTTTGTCTCTGAAAATTCAATAAATGGTATAGAAAATCCTCAGGAAAAAATAAAGTCAGGCTTGATGGGACAGTTGTGTAATCTCAGCTACTGGGAAGGCCGTGGGAGAAGAACCAGAGGTGTAAGGCCAGCCTGGGCCTCAGGATGAGTTCAAGGCCAGCTTGGTACCTTAGTGAGGTCCTTCTTCAAAATAAAGAAGTTACAAGAGCATTGAGAATGGATATGAGTGAGAGAGAATTTGCCTACATGTGTGAGATAAGGGAGAGAAGGATGGAAGAAGGGAGGGAGGAAGGGAGGGAGAGAAATAGGAAACATAAAAGTAAGCCTGTATTAAACCAAGGCTTTTTTTCCCCTGTTATCACTCCCTAAGCAGTATACTATGATAACTATTTACAGAGCATTGCTATTGTATACTGTACTAAGGCATCTAAAGATTAGTTTACAGAAGGAGGCTCACACACTACATGTGAATTATTACACCATTTTATATGACATATGGACAGCTGTTGGATTTTGGTATTGTGAGGTTCTGTACCTAATCCCCCATGGGTCTCAAGGGAGGTGATCAGACAGTGGATCCAACACTAAGTGTCCAGAGTGCGGGCTGGGTGGACACACAGCAAACCCTTCATGTATCCCTTATTAATCAAGTTCATTCAACTTGATGAGATTCTAGCCGCAAATGTGTATCCATGCAATGTTGCCTTTTCAAGAGAGAGATTTAGAAAGCAAATCTTCATTCTCCCTTGTCTGTTTGGTCCAGGTGTCCCCATCTCTATTCTTGATTGGACTTGGCACATAGACTATAGGAGTAATTAAGTGGAATGTAACATTTCCAAATTTTTTTTTCTCAGCCAGTGCCAGGCAGGCAATGATTTGGAGCTGAACGAGAATAAACAGGCTTCTCCCATGTACAGGGTGACACACCTATTCCTTGAAGAACCAAATAGTCAATGCAAAACATTGACACAACCTCTATCACAACCCCTGAACTCAGCTGTTAGAGCAAAAATGCAGATAAAAATGTTCTTGGCTATGTTCTGGTAAACAATTTGCATACTTAGGCCACGAGCCAGGTGGGCTTACTTCTGTTAAATGCTGCCAATATATTCAAATGGTCCTCAGTTTGTAATAGGCTTGTATCCTCATAAACCCATCACACCATACAGTGGTGATAACCAGTAAATCAAAACTGTGCTTAAGGGCTGGGGAGCTGGCTCAGTCAGGAAATTGCTTCTCATGCAAGCACAAAGACCTGAGTTTCATCTCCAGGACCCACATGAATAAATAAGCTGGGTATACTGGTGAGCCTTGTAATCCCAGCACTGGGGAGGCAGAGACAGGAGGTTCTCCAGAGCTCACCGGCCTATGTGACAAGCTCCAGGCCAATGAGAGATCCTTTCTCAACAGAACAAAAAGGTGGATGGCATTCCTGAGGGTGTCACCCAAGGTTGTCCCTTAGTCTCCACATGCATGTGCATAATACACACGCACATGAACATGCGCACACGTGCCCTCACACTCACATGTATACAAAAAAAAATGTATTTAATACATCGGACCTTCAGAATGTCAGCACTCAGCCTAGCTCACCACAGATATGCGCAGAACATTTACCTGAGCCTGAGTTGCTGGCCAAGGTCAAAGGCAAGGCCCACTTTATAATACTGTATTGACTGTCTCCTGTAACTTATTAAAGACTGTCCTGAAAGTAAAAAGTGGGAAGGGCGTGCTTTTCAACGTGAAGTTGAAATATCCTAAGTGACATTGCCATAAGTGAGGAACATTGCCCTAAGTGAGGAGCCGTCTGTAGAAGGACAGACAACACATGCCTTGTTTGTCATAGTGAATTCTTGCTACATCCTACGTGTCTGCTAGGAAGCCTTTTTGTTGCTGAGAAAATTGAAGCTAGAAGGGAGTTGGATTATTCCAGAGGCTCGTCGATAGTAGATGGCAAAGCTTCTGTTGGAACTCACATTGGTTGTACTTTTTTTGTTGTTGTTTATTTTTATTTATTTATTTGAGAGCAGCAGGGAGAGAGAGAGAGAGAGATAATGTGCACACCAGGGCCTCCAGCCACTGCCAACGAACTCTAGAGGCATGCGTCACCTTGTGCATCTGGCTTACATGGGTCCTGGGGAATCGAGCCTTGAACTGGGGTCCTTAGGCTTCACAGGCAAGGGCTTAACCGCTAAGCCATCTCTCTAGCCCCCTGGTTGTACTTCTTTTTTTATTTTTTTATTTATTTAACAGAGAAAGAGAGAGTGAGAGAGAGAGAGAGAGAGAGAATGGTCGCGCCAGGGCCTCCAGCCACTGCAAAAGAACTCCAGACGCGTGTGCCCCCTTGTGCATCTGGCTAACGTGGGTCCTGGAGAATCGAACCTGGGTCCTTTGGCTTTGCAGGCCAACGCCTTAACCGCTAAGCCACCCCTCCATCCCTGGTTGTACTTCTTAAGGGTTCATCTTCAGGAAGCAAAAGGCTTCACTTAGGCACAACTTTTTAAGCCCCAGTGAAGTCTTGCTGCCTGGAAACTGTGCCCCGCCCCATCTGCTCACTACAGCTGGAAGTGAGAAGCAAGAGTGAGAGCTGGGGAGTGGGGAGGCTGATGTTGACAGTAATCCCGTGGTGTGTGGCTGTGTAGCTGGAATGCCTGGATTCAAATCCTAGATTTCCTTTGTACAAACTGTGGGTCTCCCAGAGAGTTTACTTGATGCCTCTGTTCTGTCTTGGCATCTCCATCTGAAAGAGAAGATGAATGTAATCCCATTTAACCTCAGAGGGTTTATGAGGCTGTGTGCCTCATCAATATTATGCATTACATAGATATGTGCGTTTCATAGATATAACCTGTTCCACAAATGTTCAACAACAACAACAAAAACAAGGTAGTGCACACCTTTAATCCCAGCACTAGGGAGACAGAGGTAGGAGGATTGCCATGAGTTTGTGGCCACCCTGAGACTACATAGTGAATTCCAGGTCAGCCTGGACTAGAGTGAAACTACTTTGAAAAACAAAAACAAAAAACAACAACAACAAAAAAGAAGTGCAAATCTGGCCACCACAAGCTAGAGGCTTCCATGTTTCTCAAGGTCAGGCTGAGCCATCTCCATGCAGGGGTTGCAGTTTAAGTGTGCTGGGGCCCCCCTGAGGCATTGGCTGCCTAAGCCAAGGTGGCACTCCCTTTTGGGACCTCTGAGCTGGTTAATGCAATTGGCATTTAAGAGCCATTGCACACCCAACCCTAGTGCTGCTTTAATTTCCTGAACCATGGCCTCCCCTTTTGCAATAAATTTACTGTGAAAAGACTAATTGCAAAATAACCCTAATTGGGTAGTTATCAATGAACAACTTCCCTTGGAACAAAACGGCTTACAATTAATAGCATTTAAGCCATAAACTATTCTTCTGCAGAAAGCTGGGATGTAATTACACCCCATGGGGAGATGGTGCTCCTTTTCCCAAACCATAGCACCTGGAATCCCTCTGCCTGAGAGGGATTTGAGCTTCAGCCCCGGGTCCTTCCATTTCCTGCAAAAAGAGGAAATGAAGACAGTGTGAAGGGATATTGTACCAGTGAGTATACGAGCGCTTGTGTTTATCCACCCACAGAGGGACCCGCTGTGGCTAGTATCCTGTTTCGCTGGGCCTGAGCCAGACCTTAGCCCATGAGATGCTGGAAATTGAGTGCAATGAAGAAGTAATCCCTGGTCTGAAAGCCCAGAAGATTCAGAGGAAAGGCCGTAGATTTTACATGTTGACTTGTGTGAGGAGCTTTGTACCTGACCCCCCCCACCCCCAGCCTGTCCTTCCATCCCATTCCCACGCAGGCCCAAGGTGGAGTAAGGAAAGGCCAGGATGCTTTGCTTTCTGCCATGATATCCTTGCCCTCTAGGTGACCTGCCTCCTTTGCTGTCTGTCTCCTAGGGAAAGCCCTTTAGAAGAAGGTGGAAGGGAGTCACAGGGTCATTCCATTCAGGGTCATCTGTTTGCACAGGGGAGGAGAACCCCATGGGGATGTTCAGCAAACACACACAGGGGGATTCGGAAGGGTTTGTGGGAAGGCTCTGTGCTGCCAGGCCCCCGGGGATGGCTTCCAAGGACCTTGCCCCTGCCACTCAGCAGACCAGCCCTCTCCTCCCACAGACCCCGTGTTCACCACAGGCTCCAAGGTGGCACCACAACACACATGCACACAGAGACGCTCATGCGCAGACGCACACACACATGCATGCACACACATGCACATATGTGCTCACATAAGCACACATGCACACACACATACATGTATGCACACAGTTGCATGTATATATATATCGCTCACATAAACACACATGCATACGCACACAGCTGCATGGACCTCCTATTCCCCCAAGGTCTCCAGAGCCACCTTAGGTCTCCAGTCACTCTGCCTGACCCCCTCCCCGCCGTGTTGTGTGGAATATAGTTGTTAGATAGAAAGTCAAGGACAGTCTAAACTGGACAAAGCTGTTGTCCTCTCTGGAGCTTTCTGGCACTGGGGTTCAAATCTGGGTTCTGCCTTTTCTGGCTTTGTAGCCCCACCCTCCTAGTCCCTCAGTTTCCTCATCTGAGAGTCCCCGTGCGCTCTCTTTGCAAAGTTGTGGCTGAACTGAGAGGATGGACATAAGGTGCAAAGTGCACAGATGAGAGTGAGACTGACAGTTGGCGTGTGAGACGTGAAGTCAGGGTCAGTGGAGGGTTACTGAGACGGGGAGAGCAGAAAGGCTGCCTATACCATGTCATGCAGGCTGCCAGCCACGTCTCCTTGCCTCTGCTCTGGAAGCATAGCTCCCCACCGCCCCGCAACTTCTGACAGTGCTCGTGTCTTCTCAGCCCCTCACATGTTGCCCTTGACCCCTGTTCCAAACTCCACCTTGCCCGGTTGTCATCTCCTGCCTCTCTAGAGTTTAGTTGAAATACGACTTCCTGAGGGAAGCCTTCCCAGTTCAGGCCATCCCCTGAGGCCCCGTCCACAGGGAAGATACCAACCATTGCTATGGGGCACACCTCTGCCCTTCCCTTCATCACACTGTGGTAAAGGCTGCAGTTCTGCTTCCCTAAACGTGGATCCTCTGAGTGGGAAGAACCTTCCCCAGTGTTCCTTGTGCCCTCCAGCAGCCCCGTATCACATCTTCAAATGCCCAGAGAAAGGCCTCCCTGGCTGGGCGGGTCCTCCCTGTCCCCTTCCATCCTCTATAGCGCCGGATAAAGGCAGTAAGCAATGCCCCCCCCCCCCGTCCTGCGCGTCTGCAGCCTGAACCTGAGCCTTGGGAAGAGTGGAAGAGCGAGCTGGGTCGGGAGGGCCTGGTGAGGCAGCTGAGCAAGGACAGCCCTCTTCAGGGAGTGATGGAAGAGGGCTGCGCCTTGCAAATCAGCCAAATCAGCGGGTCGGCTGCAGGGTTGGAGGCATCTGTGTGGGACCAGGAGCCCGCCCAAGGATTAGAGAGGAAGGTGAACCAACAGAAGGGCTCGGATAGGAGAGAAACTGCATTGGCGTGGCAAACCATCTCCATCATTCTGCTGGGGCTGGGGATGGTTGAAGAGAAGCTGGTCATCCCCTGCGCAGAGAGTGACAGATGGTACTGCCAACCACATAGAGGAGGACTGCCTTCTCTGCCTCCTGTGCCCCAGGGGCAGAAGGGTGTCCACAGAGCATGAATAGCAGCTTTGAGAGTGTGTACCTGACGGCCTGCTGTGGAGGAGAATAATGCAGGTGTAAATGGTAGCGTCTGCAAGCAAGCTTGGCCTTGCCGAGCAGCATGGGGCGAATACCTCAGTTTCCCCATGTGTCAGCTGGAGATGCTGCATTCACCCAGCTCCTCTGCTATGTCAGCCATATGATAAACCAAGGGGCCAGCTGTAAATTCAGCAGTGTTACACTCAACGGGGGTAGCGTGGTGGAGCTGACCAGATCCTTGGTCAAATGGATAGGGCTGAAGTGACTGACTTCTCCAGACCGTCTTCATGGAGGAGCCATTCGGCTCCCTTTCCATCTCCTGTTGAGGAAGTCACTGAGCCCAGGAGAGAGTGGCATCACGGGGTAGTTCATTAGAACTACACAAAACTCACCCACAAGGTCTGCTCTCTGTTTCCTAAGGAGGGGTCATGAGATGATGGTGAATCTGGGAAAAAAAAAAAATCTCTGGATCCTGTTCCTTGGTCATCGACCAACTGCCAGACCATGTTCATGGTCAGGGGGCTGTAGGCTGTATGGTCTCAGTCACTACTGGTCACCTCTGCCCTTCCCTCATGAAAGCAGCCACAGGTAGTGTGCTGCTCAGTGCTTGTGGTCCAGGCCAACCTTATTTGTGGTCACCGAGATGAGAATCTCCTGTCATTTTCCTGGGTGGTGAAATGTTCTTCTACTTCTGACTTTTTCTGCATCTGCTTAAAATGATCAAAAGCACTCGTAGCTCAAGGGTCATACCCACATAGGCAGCTGGTGCTGTCATTCTCAAGCCTTGAGACAGAGCAATGGGCCAAGGACGGGGATGTGTGGTCCAGGTAAGGCCAGTGCCCCATACCAGCACAGCTGAGCACTGTGTCCACGGCGTCTGGGAATCGGGCACTAGGTTGGCTCCACCTTCATGCAGCTCCTGCCCCAATAAGAAACCAGAAAGAAGACGTGACTATGTTAAAGGGTCTAGTGGTGCAGCTGCTCAGGAGGCTGAGGGTGGAGGACAGCAAGTTCAGAGCCAGCCTGGGCAACTTAATGACAGCCTGTCTCATAACAGAAAGCAAAAAGAGAACTGAGGACATAGCTCAGGAGGTAGACTATTTGCCTAACCTGGGTGAGACCCTGGGTTCCATCCCTAGTACCCAGAGAAAAGGTGGAAGAAGGAGGAGGAAGAGATGGAAGAGTGGGAAGGAAGATGAGGAGAAGGAATGCAAATAGGAGGGAATGGAGGAGAAGGCAATAGAAATCAAGAGGACTGGGAAGCAGAGGAAATAGAGCCAAAAGATAGAGTGTTGGGAGGAGAAGAAATAGGGGGAGAAAAAATAGAGGAGGAGGAGAAAATGGAAAAGCAATAGAAGAGATGGAACAGCACATAGAGGATAAGGAACAAAAGAAGTAGAAGAAGGAGGGGGAGAGAGAGGGGAAGAAGATCGAGAAGGAGGAGGAAGAAATTTAGGAGAAGACAGAGATAGAAGGCGGAGGCGAGAAAGAAGAAAGAGCTGTTGTCCTAAGTGTTCTGTAATGCCATATCTGGGTGTAACGAGACCTAGGAATTAGCAAAGGGAGAGGCTGGGAGGGGGTGAACTGGGGGCTTGGCTACAGAAGGCCTCTATAAGGGACAAGTTATGCCTATGTAGGTCTGAGGAAAGGGGAACAGCACTGGCCCAAGGTGTGGCATGTTCTGGAAGCAGCAAAGTGGTCCTTGGGGCTGGAGCAGAGGGCTAGTGAGACAGTAAGAAGAGGTGAAGACGTGCACAGGGAGGGGTCAACTCTGGAAAGAGGTTTGGGAGGTGTTTTTATGACTGGAAGTCAATGAAGCGATTGAACCAAAATGGTACATTATCTAGTTAAGGCTTTAAGAAAAATGCACTCTTATTTTATTGTGGTAAGAATACTTACTATGTAAAGCTACCATCTGACCAGATTTTTATCAGATTTTTAAGTGCTTACTACAGTCTGCTGTTGATATGCACCACATTGTACTCTTGTGTCATAGTTTGTGTGTGTGTGTGTGTGTGTGTGTGTGTGTGTGTGTGTGTTATGACAAGTGTGGAAGTCAGAAAGAAGTGTTAGGGTGTTTGTTCTCTCCTTCCCCTTCTTTGAGACAGACTATCTGTTGTTTGCCACAGGGAAGGCCAGACTAGTTGACTTGTGAACTTCTGGATTCTCCTGACTCCCCTCCCATTGCCTCAGGCACAGTTGAGATCTCAGACTTTTGTACCATTTTTGCTCCTGGCCATACACAGGCGCTGGGGATGAAACACAGGTTGTCAGGCTTATGAAACAAGTACCTTTAACCTATAAGCTGTCTGTCCAGCCTTGCATAATTGTTTTTGTGTATATAAATGTGTGTGTGTGTGTGTGTGTGTATTATAAATGCAGTTGTCTATATTTAAACTATGCATTGTTACAAAACACACATACAGAGAGTAAAATCGTCCCTGGGTGAGGCAAATTAACACCCCTATTATCTCACATACTTAACCCCCCTTCAGTCCTCTGGGCTTGCTGGTTTCCTTTGGCCACAAAGGCTGCTCAAGCATGACCTTCCAGAAGACTTGACTGAATCTTCTGCTAGACTTTTCATCACTGAAAAATGGCCAAGACTAGCCATCTGAAAGGAGGAAGGTAGTGCTTGGGAGGTGGCTCAGTGGGTGAAGTACTTTCTATGCAAGCACGAAGGCCTGACTTTGGATCCCCAGCACCCATGTAAAAGGCCAAGCATGGTGCTGCATGCCTATAATCCCAGCTTTGGAAAGGCAGAGGCAGGAGGATCCATGGGGCTTCCTGTCTAGCTAGTCTAGCTGAATCAGTGAGGTCCAGGTTCAGTGTCCCAAAAAGTAAATGACTGAGGAGGGCACCTGAAATGTACCTCTGGCTTCTACATGTGCATATACATGCATGGTTACTTGCAGAAACACATGCACCCACACACATATGAACACACATACCCATGAATACCACATACATACACAAAAATAGATAGATGATAGATCGATAGATTTTAGCTACATACATAGATGATAGGTAGGTATGTATGTAGGTGGGTATGTAGGTAGGTAGATACATAGATAGATAGATAGATAGATAGATAGATAGATAGATAGATAGATGTAGGTAGGTACATAGATAGATAGATAGATAGATAGATGGATAGATAGATAGATAGACAGACAGACAGATGGACAGATAGATAGGTTGATAGAGATAGATAGGTGATAGAATGATTTATTTTAGCTCACAGTTTCTGAGGTTTCAGTCCTTCATGGTCAGGAGGGCATGATGGAGCAGCATACCTTATATCATGGTGGCTGGAAGCAGAGAGAAAATCTAGAGTTAGCAAATTCTTCGTCTTTTATTTTGTCTGGACCCCCAGCCTATGGGACGGAGCCACCCTCATACAGGGCAGGTCTCCTCCTTTAGTTAACCATCTCTGGAAACACCCTCACCGATCACTCAGAGATGGGCTCTGCTAATCTCCTAGGCACCTCTCAAGCTGACAGTCAAGATGAATCAGCACACTTATTCTGTGACAAGGAGCTGCGTGCAGCAGTCCCCCCATGACTCCCATCTGAAGATGTCATCCCACACCAATTCCACTTGGCCTTTTCCTGCCAAGACACCTGGGTGTTGGGTTGTAAAATAAGCTATCTGCAGCCCACAGTGCTTTCTAGAAAGCCGATGTCATAAGTGACCCTTCCACATCCCTCCCAACTCGGCCACCTCCTGGGATGCTCTACCATCTGCGTATTCACTAACCCTCCGCCTCAAAGTTGTAAGGTGTGTTTGTCTCTTAGCCTCCACGCTGAAAGCAAAGCTGGACAGGTTTGGGTAGGAGGACAGGGACGGCAGCAGCCCTGGGGCGAGTGGGAAGCGGCCCCGTCCTGGCTGTAGCCAGGCACCTCTTTTGGGAACTCCTTGCATTAAGAAGTACTTCCTGAGCCTGTGTTTCAACAAGAGGATCATAGTTAGACGGATTTCTCCTTTGTGCCATAGGCTCACAATGACATCGATACACTGGGGGATTGGGAGCCTATTTCTCACTGTGCTTGGAGGAGTTCCGCCGAGACAGCCTGACTAATCGGCTTCCCTTTTAAAAGAGGCTTTTGGAGAAAGGATAAGGCTGCCTGTGTTGCTGGGAGGCAGTGCAAAGCCTGGGTGCCTGTCACCTGTCTTCTGGCCACCACACCTCAGGACACAGCATCACTCCCTCTCTCATCGGGGGGCTGTGTTGCCAGGAATGTCACAGACAACTCGAGATCATTAGTAACTGAGGTGTGCTTATGGCAAGCTTCTTTTGCAATAAGTTGGAACAGAATCATGATTCTCCTGATACCTGGCTCCAGGTTGGAGCTTCACTCCGTGTCCCTTGCTTATAAGTACTGTGACAATATGAGAATGAACGCTGCCATCCTCTGAAATTTTTACCGTGCAGGGGCATGTGGGAGACCCCCGTGGAAACTCTCTCTGATCATGATCTTCAGTCTTTCCCTTAGGTTTCACAGTGAATTTGGCCCTTTCATTACTACAACACAACACCCAGGGAAACAATATTAGGAGGAAAAATATGCCTGGCTCATGGGTTCAGCCCACTGGCTACATTGTTTACAGGTGGTGGGGAGGCAGAGACCCACAGTGTGTGTGTCGGGGGGAGAACAGAGCTGCTTGGCCCAGGACAGCTAAGAAGCAGAGAAAAAAATAAAGAGGAACTGGGGGCACGGTATGCCCTGTAAGGGAATACCCCACTGACCTGTTTCCCCCAATCAGAGTCTACCTCCTAGTTTCTGTCACCTCCCAGTACTGCCCAATTTAGGGACCTGTCAATGGATTAGTCCTTGGCCTGAGCACCTCTGTGTTGATGTCAGTCACCCTTTCAGTGCTGGGACAAAACCCCCAACCTGAAGCAGCTGGTGGAAGGAAACGTTTTCAGCTTACCACTTTGAGGGGAAGCTTCATCGTTGCAGGAAAGTCACGGGAAGAGCAGGAAGCTCTCTCACAATATGACCAGCTGGGGAAGCATCAAGACTGCACCTCTCAAAGGCTCCACCAGCTGGGGATTAAATATGAGTATGAGGTTTAATCACAAATAGGTGAGGCTATACTCAAACAACCATAGTTGGGGAACAAGCCATGGAGACCAAGGCTTGAGCCTTTTGTGGGGACATTTCATATCCAAACCCCATGCACACAGGATGGTAGGTATGGCGACGTGGTGAATGAGAGGGGCATCTGTCTGACTTCTTGGAGCTCACAGTCAGTTCAGTGTTGTAGACAGAAGACAGGCAGGAAAAGATGTAGGATGTCACCCCACTGCTGTTCAAGGTCAGACTGAGTGTCTCAGAGACCCAGGAGTGGGGAAAAAAAAAGGCCCGTTTGAAGTACATTTGGTTTCTTTGTGGAAGAACTTGCTAGGAGTATTAGTTACCCCCGCATGGGATGCTGTTCGTGTGTTGGACATGCTGAGTGTACTGCTCAGTTGGTATTTACTGAGGGACTGCCTGTGTGCCAGGTCCTGATCTTGGTGCAGTGGGAAGAACGATGGGCAGAACAGAGAGAGCTGTCTTTGTGGAGTTCACGTTCGAGGGCAGGAAGCCAGGAACTGATAGGAATAAGTAAAGTCTATGCTGGGCAGAGGTGGGCCCAATAAAGCTGGAGGAACCCAGCAGGACCCAGAGGCAGATTTTGTAGGGCAGGTGGAAAACTGCTTTCTGTCTTGCTGCCAGCATTCGCTCTAGGGTTGAGGCAAGAGTCCCCCCTGGTGTGTGCTGCTGACCCAGACTCCACCAGCCTGTGTCGGGATCTCACTCACCTTGGAATGCCCAGAGCTGTGGGGTCTCTGACGCTCACCAGGTAAGACAAGGGCCCAGTGGTCTTTAACCTCCGGGACTCACTGCCAGTCACATGCAGAGACCTGTGTGCACTGAGCCAGTTGATGGGTGTAAAGTGTCTCCCTAGAGGTGGTGTTCTGAGCCTACCGAAGACCCTTTCCATATTCCCTCACTTTTCTCTTGTTCATGCCTGCAACTAGGTTTGAGAGGTCCATTGGGAGGGAAGTAGACAAAGACTCTGTCTTAATGGAGCTGGCTACTGGCTAAAGGTGGGCGGTGAAGAGAAGGACAGAATGACCACAAAAATGAATGAACACTGTGAGAGTGACCCACTCTTCTGTGGCGCTACGTAGTCATGCTTCACAGTTGAGAAGTGTTGGGAATGAGTTAACTAGAGGCAGTTGAATGGAGACGTGACATACTAAAGAGCATTCTGTGCAAAGACCCAGGGTAGATCGTAAACTTGTAGTCCCCCTGCCTGAGATTCCTCGGTGGCTAGGGTGGCAGGCCTTGTGACACTAGGCCTGAAAGAAGTCCACACGGACTGGCAGCCAGAGCCCAGCCCTGGTGAATGTGTGCTCACTGTTGGGTCTACAGCCCCAGGCTGGGCCGACAGAGGGGAAGTCAGGCCTCCTAGGCCCCACTGAATGGCAGGTTCAAAGGTCAGGGCTTCACAAGTGTGATCACACTCAGCCTGTCTCTGTCCCACAATCTGGGAGAAAAGCCCCATTCCCTGACCCTGTGGCACACATGGGAACACTGAGCCTCATAAAGGTTGAGTCGTTTGCCAAGGTCTCCTTTACGAGTGAAAGGCCTTGACTTCAGAGCCCACTTCTGCTCTACTTTAAAACCTGTGTGTTCTCGTCTCTGCGAAACGGTGTCCTCAGTAATGCTCCGCCCGGGTATGTCAAAGGACTGGCTCCGTTTCTGCAAAGATAGAGAGAGCTAAAGGTTCATGAACATGTCCTTTTGTTATGCTGCTGCCCTGTAGCCAAAAAGAACACAGAACCGGGGGCTGGGAAGATGGCCCAGTGGTTATAAGTGCTTGCTTGCAAAGCCTGCTGACCCAGGTTCAGATCCTCAGCCACCCATCTGCAGCCTGATGAGGGTTCATTTGTCTGCAGTGGCAAGAGGCCCTGGCATACTCATCAACGCACACGTACAAACGCACATGCAGATAAAAAACATTAAAATATGTAAAAAGAACAGAGATCTGAAGCGTCTGGGAAATACTCTATTCATAAACACATTTTAAGCCTCTCCAATCTGAAAACCCCAAATCTGAAATACTCCAAGATGCAACACTTTTTTTTTTTTTTTTACTATTTTTGTTTTGTTCTATTTTTATTGTTATTCAGGTATTTATATATGTATGTCTCACCCTGAGTGGCTTGGGGCTGACTAGATAGCCCAGGTGTGGACCTCAAACTCATAGCAATCCTCCTTGCCTGTGCTTCTGAGTGACGGGATTGCAAGTATGAGTCACCACGCCCAACACGACAATTCTGGAGCATAGCTAACTTGACGTCACTGGTGCAAAATTCCACATCTGACCTCATGATTTTGACAGCAGTCAAAACTGAGGTAGTCTAAAAATATGTAAAATACACTTCAGGAATGTATATAAGTTATCTATGATAACCCCAAGATATCTCAATACATATAAGCAAGTGTGAAAAAAAAAAAAGAACCTGAAATCCAAAACACTTCTGGTACTAAGCATTGTGAACAAGGCAGGGTGCGTCCATTGTTACACTTAACTAGAGATTGCTAAATGTCACAGACAAACCTCAGCACACTAACCACATTAATTCACTGATTCCTTGTAAATCTGGAGTTAATGAAATCAAAGCACAGAGCGGGAGAACATCTGGCAAAAGCCACACAGTTCACTAGCAACAGGACCAGGCTCCGAGCTCACAGCTGGTTCAGTGGCCGGGGGCCCTGCCACACCCTTTACTGCCCACAGAAGTAGCAGCATTTGGCTGAAGGACGCTTTTGCACTGCTCTCCTTGGGCTGCCATCTGTCGCAGAGAGACCCACACAGTCAGGTTATTCAGCCTGCTGCTGGGGTAGGGACTGATTTCACCCCAAGACCCCTGGAACAGGTCTTCAAATTCAGCCCACTGCTTTGGGTGAAAACAGATAGCAGTGGTTGTTCCCCACCCCCACCCCCTCCATTTCTCTGCCACTCTCTAGTTGCCTGGAATATTTGTGTTAGTGTAAAAATGACAAAGCAATAATTTTTCATTGTATCCTTCAGTCACCCATGAGAGATTGGATTTTAGGTCACAATTTATTACCCTGTGGAATTGAATCCAATTTTTAACACCATGTCAGCCACTCCGGTACTAAAGGCTTTTAATGGCTGTGAAATTTATACAATGATAAAGTAATTTAAAACATATGTAGGAAGAGCATTGAGCAAATTGATGTGTATAGAACCCTGTAGTAAAAATTGAATAGGAGATAAACAGGGAAAATAGTGATTGATCGGGGGGCTGTTGAAGTAGTGCTCCCGTTGATAAACTCTTAATGGTGAAATTAGTAAACTCATTTATTCTCCACAATTCTGAGGAGGGTTTATGTTGCCCTAAATCAGGATGGAGGCAGAGCCACAAAGCACAAATTAATAGCTCACCTCCACATGTGGCATGCGTCTGCAAAGGAACCTGCCTGAGGAGCTGAAGGGCTGCCAAGAGCCTGTCCCCAGGGGCATGCCCAGAACTGGCGAGAGAGGTGACGGCAAAGGGAGAGAAACGGGAGACAGAGCACATGTGCTTCTTCTCTTCTTTCCTTTCGAGTTCTTATAACTTGCTCAAGTACTGCAGAATGCATGCTTGCTATAATTTCTTTAATTGGAGACATTTGTCGAAACATCATGTTGTGCTTCGTAAATTTGAACAATTAGGATTTGTCGATCAAATCCTTAAAAGATGAGAGCCAGGTATAGCGATGCTTGCCTGAAATCTTAGCACCCAGAAGACGGAGAGAGGAGGTTCAATATCTCCAGGCCAGCATGGGCTACAAAGCAAGATGCTACATCAATAATAATAATAATAATAATAATAATAAATTGAAAATGGGAATTCTGAAGACAAAGGGAAACTCCAACTTAACAGTCCTGTCAGATAAGTTGTGACTACTTCAGGCACTGTTGACGTTTCCCTTTAGACATCGGAAGTTTAACATGTGCAAAAATGGAGTGTGACTTTGTAATGGGAATTTCACAAGTGACATAAAAGCCTGCGGTTTGAAAAGCATACTGAATCCGGTTGTGTGATGATGAGAATTCAAAAGTTGTATGAAACCATCATTTTCATTTGAGCTTGCGTTGGGGCTGAGCCTTGGGCCCATGTCAGGTGATCGGAGTCTCTGTGGTTCTTTTCAATGGCTAGAGATCTGTAGTAGGTACCTGACACGAATCAGCTTAAGCAAGGAAGGGCTAATGCTGATCTACAGTTCCAGGGGATGCAGTTCACCCTGGCAGGGAGGCCATGGCAGCAGTAGCCTCAGGTAGCTGGTCACACGGCGTCCACATCAGGACAGAGCAGTGGATGTTCACTTCCTCTGTCTTACTCAGTCAGGGACCCCAGTCCATGGAATAGTGCATGCATGTTCAGAGTGGGTCTTCCTACCTCAGCTAACCTAATCTAGAACCTCCCTCACCGATGTGCCCAGGGACTTAGCTCCTAGGTGATTATAGATAAAATGAAATAGGCAGTGGGGACAATCATCATACAACCTCACCCCCATCACACCCCACGGAATCAGTTTTCTTGTACTATGGAAGCTTAGTGGAGCCTCCCGAGGAGGAAGCAGTCAGCCCCACAGGTCCCAAAGAAGTCCTTATGTAAATATTGCTCCCTCTGCCCCAACCCTGTCCCAGGAAAGCGCCCAGGAAGGGGTCCCTGCAAGGTGATCTTCCACCTCTGCCCCAACCCTCTCCCAGGAGAGCACCCAGGAAGGGGTCCTTGCAAGGTGACGCAGTGAAACCAAAGCAGCCAGAGCTCTCCTGTCTGTGTGAGAAATTGGTCTCCCTTCTGTGCTGGCTTGACATTGCTGTTTATTTCAACCCTTTATTAGCATTGCAGCAGGGATCCAGAGAATTTAGAGGCACTGTTGCCATTTCTTTCAGGGCCTAGACCTCAAAGGTCAATTAACCTGGTTATCTAGGCCCCCTCCCTCCCTTGTTGATTGCTGTGAACACAGGAAATGCACTATTGGGTGCATGGAATGCTATCAGACAATTTAACTGTGATTTAAAAGACTCTATGGGAAGGACCCCAGTGGCTGATTAAATAATGCATTTGTGGAACACTAAAGACTGCAGCGGATCAGTGGGGCTCAGCCTCCAGACTTTATTTATGCATCTGGTATCTGGTGAGGTTCCCTGGGAGTGGGGGAGTGACTGCTGTGATGTTCCCTGGGGGCAGGGGGATATCTACACTGGTGTTCTGTGGCTCCAAGTGTGTTGGCAAACTTCTTGTGAAGTGCAGGATAGAGGAAGTGGTCCTGCAGTTTGTCATCCTTAGGGTACTGGAGTTGAATCTTGGTTCCATCAGGGACCAGCTGTGGAAGCTGGGAGACGCTGGTTAAGCTTCATCGTGTCGCATCTGTTGGCCATCTATAAAGTGGAGTGAATGAAAGCACGGGCCTCACAGGCTGTGTCCAGAGAGATGGTGTGTGGGAAGCACACAGTGTGGGTGCTTATCCATCATCAGTCATATGAGGGCCCGCTGTGGAGTCAGTGACAGTGACCAGTGTCCTGGGATGGCTGGTTCAGGCCTGATGGGACAGATAGGAAAGCTCTCAGTTCATGCATCTCACCCACAGCCTCCCACGAAGACACTCACTGCATGGGGTATCTTTGTAGCCCATTTCCTCTCATCCATCCGACTGGTTTGGTCTGTTTGTTTGGCGTTTGCACACGAGTGCATGTGTGCATGTTCAGACATGGGCACGTGTGTGTGTAGGTATGCACGCATGTGGAGGCCAGAAGTCAATGTTGAGGGCTTTCCTTAGTCTCTCTCTCCCTTCCTCTTTGAGACAGTTTTGTTGGGGACACCATAGCTCACTGATGAGGCAAGAGTCAGCAAGCTCCAGGGGTTCCCTGTCTCACCTCTGCACCCCTGCTATGAGTGAATTAGATCCTTCCTCCCTTAAGGTGTTTGTCAGTAACTTTGTCATAGCCTCAGGAGTAGTTACTAACATGCCATGAGAAGGAATTTGGACTCCTTAGCTGGGTAGAGAGTAAAGCATCACAAAGCCCCACCTGGGATCTCTCTAAGGCATGGACCCTGGCTTCCAAGATGGCAGGACCCTTCATCAGAGCACGGTCATGTCCATTTGTTCCCATATTGTCTGTGGCCGCTTTCCAACCTCAAGGGCAAAGTTGACTGCTACCACAGTGATCATAAGGCTCCCAGTGCCTAAACTGCTTATGGTGGATCTGTCCCTGTATGAAAAAAGGAAGCTGGCCCCATGCTGTCACTTACAAGCCACAAGCATCTGCTGTGTCTATGTCCAGTGTGTGTGTGTGTGTGTACACTATACAGATTTGCCATTGACTTCAAAACTGATGAGTGGGAATACTTTACACTCTGAACAAGGAATGACTCAAACTCATTTTGTATGTGTGTGTGTGTGGAGTTTTCGTTGACTTTCAGGCATGGATGGATGGTTGGGAAGGTCAGAGGAGGGAAGCTGTGATCACAGCTTGCTATAAAAAGGAAAATGGCCAGCCTGGCCATGGACACACTCGCGATCACTGAAAGAATGCCATGAAAAGATGGACACATACCAGTTGCTGAGCTGATGTTTGTTGAATGACTAATGAATGAGCAGTGACCTTCAGAGCTAGAGCTGCCCTTATACCTGAACTGTTTCAACACTGACTTGAAAATGAGCATGGGGAAAGACTGGCCACTGCTGCCTTTATTTTTTTTAAACCTGGAATTGACTAACATATTTAGAACTAAGCAAACTCACAGTGTTTCCCAAGGAGCCCCTGGATTTTTGTCAGTAGGTGGCATGCAGCAGTGGCATGCCTACGATCTCACCAGGAAGAGAATGGGGCTTAGATGAATATTGGATCAGCCTTTAAACATGCTGTAAGATGATCGCTGGCTCCAGCTTCTAATTGCACCTCCACGGGTCAGGAGGGAAGAGACCTTTGCCACAGGCTCACTTCACAGCCCATCTGAAGCCAGATGCGGCTTTGTTTAATTATAAGTGCGCTTCCGAAGTCAGGAGAAAGGATCTGAAAAAGTGATGCACTTCCTGTCATGACGGGAGGACATTGATCTTTAACCTCAGACTCCACAGGTGCTTTCAACCAAGGCCCACGGCTGTGTGGAGGAGGAACAGGCAGCGGAGGGCAGGGGCTGTCCCAAGGGAACCCGACTTAACAGGTGAGAAGAGCCCTTTTGGAAGAAAAGAAAATGCAATTTTTCGAGTGGAAATTTGAAATTCTTTCCAGACTAATAATGGGAGCAGGTCTGAAAAACAGAGTCCTAAGTCTGGAGATCTAAAACTAATAGTACAGGGTTGTTTGTGGGGTGTAGTATTCTGCATCCTTGGGTCTTTAGATTCTAAGTGGAATTTCACCTGGAGTTGTTCTTGATCTTACTTTCTGTATTGAATAGCCAACATGTGGTTATCTCTACAGCCAGATACTTACTAGCATTTCAGAAAAACTCACACTAGCCATTCAGTCCCATTCCCTTCAACCAAATCCAGTCTTCTTTTATTCTCCATTGTATTTGGTGATGCCAACACCCATAAGTTCCTCAGCAATAACAACAAAAACAATGTAACCCAGTTGTCTTCTTGATTCCAGACTACCATGGACCCCTGTCAATAACAGGAAAGTATATAAACCCAGCACACTGAAAACTAGCACCATGGTAGGCCAGATGTTTTTATTTTCTGAACCAGCTGCTGATAATTAAAAAAAAAAAAAAAGCAGATGCCTTCATTGCAAAGTCCAGGGTTCCATCTTCTGTTGAAATAAGCAGAAAGGTCTGGAAGCATTGTCTATGGTGGTACAGGGAACAAAAGAGTTATCTCTGTGTTGGGACATGAGTTGGATCTTTCCCAGTCTTGATGGCCCATCCTCATTATCCACCTGACTGGATTTAGAATCACCTAGGAGGTGAGTGAGGCATCTTCTGGGAGTGTATTTGATGCCATTTTCAGAGAGAAGACCCGCCCTGAATGTGTGTGATACTATCCCATAGAATAGAGCCTTAGAATAAAATGGGGTTTCCCATTTTAACCAAGTTCTAGCATTCCTCCATGGTCACTCATGGCATGAATTTCTGTCCTCCAGCACACAGTCTGGATGCCTTGATGTCCTGCCCAAGTACACAAGGCCACGTGACCATGGATTGAAACAATGAGCCCTTATAAATAATGATTTCCTTCAGCTGTTATGTCAGGTATTTGGTCATACTTAACATAAAGCTAATATACCAAGCCTTCCTCACTTACCCACAAGGCCTCTGTAGACTTACACTTCTAACCTTGATTATAACTGACAGGATGTCAGGGGACCAGTTCCAACAGTTTGGATAAGTGGGGACACAATTCAGAAATTACAGCAGGAGGAATAATTAAGCTCTAGCACTGCCTAGGGCTTCCTCTTGGAATACACCCTACCACTTTATGACTTCGGTCCCTCAGCTCCCTCTAACAGTCCCTGTTAAAAATGACGAATAGTGCACCATGGGTGGCAGCTGGGGACTGGGTTTGGACAGAAGCCGTCGCTTAGAGGACACTCAAGCAAGCGCAAGTGTTTCCGCATGCTGTGCTCTCCGTAAACAGTGGAAAGCATGAGGCAAACTTTTTGTAAGCCTGGAAGCGATGATCAAGAGAGACACAGTCCTAAAAGGAACTGTGAAGGAAAAGCATTAGTCACAATTCTTCACTTGGTATCCTGAGTTTCTAGCATGACTCTGCAAATCTCTAGGACTGAAAACCAAAATCCTTGTCTTGTACAGCACGGCTCCCGAGAGGCACGGAGATGAGTTCGTCTGAATTCAGAGCTCTCTTAACTGTGTGAGCTTGTACCGTCACTCAACTCCTCAGAACCCTATTTATAAAGGGGATATTGGTGGACCATTGCAGGATGACAGAGAATACAGAGAAAGCCTTACGATGAAGCTTTCACATTGATTATCAACTGGACAGGACCTAGAATCACCTGTGATTCGGTTAGTCTGCCCGCATGGGCAGCCTATGGGAGATCACTGCGATTAGGTTAGTTACTATGGGAAGTGACTGTGGGTGGCACGATTCCATGAGCTGGGGTTCTGAGCTGTATGGAAGAGAGGGAGCTGGCTGAGCAGCAGCCTTTCTGTCTTTGCTGCCTCCCTGTGGACTGCCTCCAGCTCTGTGCCATGCCTTCCCTGCCATGGTGGACTTACACCTGGAACTCCACACTGAAGTAAACTGTGCTGGCCCAAAGTGAAGTCTGTCGTGTATTTAGACCCAGCACTGGGAAGGTAACTAGTACCGTAGGTCTCAATCGAAAGA
Source organism: Dipus sagitta (assembly GCA_036346955.1). NCBI lineage: Eukaryota > Metazoa > Chordata > Mammalia > Rodentia > Dipodidae > Dipus > Dipus sagitta. The sequence goes on along the minus strand of CM070781.1, from coordinate 97,577,343 downwards.
CCAAGGGTGGTCTTTTCAGTGCCACAGCCTCTAGATTTGACATCGAGCTTGACTTGAATAGCTTTGTCCACGATAAAGGAGCTTTTCTCTCCAAACTCTAGAGCTACATTTAATTTCAGACCAACACTCCCAAACTGGATTGGAATAAGCTATTTTCTTCACTAAAACAAAGCAATGAATAAAAATGGAATGAGATGACTCTACTTCTTTTCTAGGAAGTTTCTTCATTTTCTCATAATGAGAGATCATTAAAATAACCAGAAGACAAATGGCACCAAATTAATAAAAATGTAGATCAAATGATCCTCTGTTACCTATTTTTACTCAATTGCAGTTGAGAAATGCATTGATTAAACGGCCAGCAAACCATTATGCTTGTATTCATTATTATAGCACAATCTATTTTATTATGATAGGATAATAACTAACAGCCTCCCAGACAGGCGTTTCTCAGTGGGCTAAGTCATCATTTACCGTGGATCTGCACCAAAGAACACCAGGTTCACTTGGCAGTGGGATGGAGCTACAGACTTCGGAGGTGTTAATCACCTGGCTGAGCTCACTGGATTCCCACGAGTGGGCTCTTGAGTTCCACTGTGAATTCTAGAGCAAGCCAGGAGAGATGTCCCAGAAGTTAAGACATGATCAATGAGCTATTTGTCATTAAACACATTGTTTCTGTTGACTCTGAACCCAATAGTAAATTTGACTGATTTCTCATCTGTTTACCCACTGGGCTTACTAAGTCATTAGGTATGTAGTCATTATTTGTAGGCAGGCAGGGATGAACCATGCAGAAGTTGAGTTGCTCATAGCCTACTGGTAGATGCAAGAATATGAGTGGATATCCTTGTTCAGTGGGAGAGAGGAATGCATGAAGCTTCATGACTGGCAACATGGAGGGACAGTTCTGTTATGGGATGCACAGATGCCTTTGGGAGTAAACATGTGAGGTGAGCAGAGGCAATGAATGTGGGTGCCCAAGGCAGGCTGTCTTTGTGACTAGATTTTGTCTCTCTTGAGCTGGGAGTTCTTGCTCTCATTCCTTTGATGTTAAGTTTCTCCTTGACAAGATGCAGAGTTAATAGTCCCCATCTCACTGTTGGTGCATAGTGGGGAATAGGAACCCTACTCTCAGAAGGGCTCCTATAGAAACATCCAATAGACATTTGCTTTACTTTTTTTGGATTGATTTTTAGTAGTGAATACTGCAGGTAGGAATATAAATTAGTGAATCCACTAAGAAAGTCAATGTAGAGGCTCCTCAAAAATCTAAAAATAGGGCTGAAGAGATGGTTCTGCCATTAAGGTACTTTCCTACAAAGCTTAATGGCCCAGGTTCAATTCCTCAGTACCCCATGCAGAGCCAGATGCACAGTGGCACGTGCATCTGGAGTTCCTTTGCAGCAGCTGGATGCCCTAGCCCACCCATTCGATCTCTCTCTCCCTCTCTTTTTCTCTCTCTCCTTATTAATAAATAAAAAATAGAACTGTCATATCATCTTTTTATACCACTCTTGGGAATACAACCAGGGAATCCAAGTCAGCATACCACAGAGATACTCACTTATCTATGTTTATTGAAACACTATTCACAATAGCTAAGTAATGGAATCAGCCTAGGTGTCCATCAGCAGATGAATGGATGAAGAAAATATGGTATATGTGCACAAAAAGAAGGGAATTGTGTGATTTGAAGGAAAATTGATGAGAATGGCGATCACCATGTTATATGAAATAAGACAGAATCAGAAAGACAAATATTGCCTGTTTTCTTTCATATGTCAAATCATATATGTATATGCATATATGTAATTATAAATACATACATATATGTGTACATATGGCACATGTGACATTCCATGAGCATTCTGTATGTGAACCTTGTTGAATCCTCCTGTATGGAGGAGTATCAATCTTTTGCATCTTTGCCTGGCCCCATGAGTAAACTAGAACTAGAACTTAGGCAAAGCAAGCACCTTGCCTGAGGCCAGCCAGCCAGCCAAAGGCAAAACCCATATTGGACGTGGGTCTGTTATAGCCCTGAGCACATGCACTCAAATCTGTGTGAAGTTGGCCTTCCACAGACTGGTGATATTTAATGCCAGACACACACACACACACACACACACACACACACACACACACACACAAACTGCTGGGGGCAGGCAACATGAATGCCTGGACTAATGGAGGGAAACTGCAGCTGAACCCACTGCACGGGTTCCGTCAAAAGCTCCAGGCTCTCTTGATATGAGGCTGGCAGGCCTAGGCTTGTTCATTCTCTCTATATGTTTTTAGTTAACAAAAATGTGAATTATTATCTGAAATCTCTTGATTGAACTGACAACTCGTTTTAATCAAAAACAAGTAAGCCAAACAGCGTGAAGTGCAAATGCCTGTCTGCAGGATGGTGAGCCTGGGAACTGACACCCTGGAAGCTTTGAGGCAAGGCATGTTGGCTGGCATCTCTCTACACCCAGTGCCCTGCACAACTCTACACAGACGATGCATATCTGTAGTTGAAATGACTGTCATGGGCTGCTTGTGTCCGAGATCTTCCTCAGTACCCAGCACCATTCCTCAGTGACTCCCAGCAGGAGGGTCAGCCTTCTTCCTGTACTAGAGCCCGCTGTTAGCTGCATCCTCTGAGTCTTTGGAACTGTGACTGAGCTGCTCTGAAGTGTTGAAGCAGGCAGGGATGCAAGATCACAACTGAGTTGCTTCTGTTCTCATTTCTCTTTGAAGCTGGGAAAGCAAGTTGCAAAGTTCTGGTGTCCTATTCAGTATCAACAAGCTTTCATTAATTATCCATTTTTTCGTGTTCCTGGCGACGAGAGAGTGCTGCTGGAGAGTAGAGGCAACAAGGAGACATGGAGTCTGGTATGGAGGAGGCGTTCACTGAGTGTTCCCCAGCTCCCAAAAGAAGCAGCATGCTGGATGGAGGCAGTCAGTCACAGGCACTTGGCCTGTGAGCTAACCCAATGGGCGTGTATATAATGAAATAACCAGGTCAAGAGAGAGGAGGAAGAAGAGCGCAGAAAGAAAGCCTAATTCCACCAGCGCCAATGTTGTCATAATCACCGTCATGATAGGACACCACTGTCGTCCCCACCCAACACCATCACGGTTGCCACACTGCCGTCATCAGCGTCACCGTCACCACGCCACCACCACCAGCATCACCACCCGACACAGTAACTATCACCAACACTACCACCGTCATCACCCAACACCGTTGCTGCCACCACCCAAGACAATCACCATCAACGCACTACCACCATTGCCACTGCAACCACTACCACCACCCCATTCCCAGCATCGCCATCCACCACCATCACTACCACACTACCCACTGCCAGCATAACCACCAACACCAGCAGCGCTATCACTGCAACCACGCTACCACTGTCCACATCACCAACACCTCTGTTTCCATCACCACACTACCGCCGACAGCATCACCACTACCACCAACACCGTCTCTATTACTGTGCTACCACCATCAGCACCTGGCATCACCAGGCTACAACTGTCACTAGTACCACAGGGCACTGTTGCCACCACTATACAACTCCATCCACATCCAACACTACATCACCACACAACCACCATCATCCACTATTGCCACCATTTCCACACTGCCACACACACCTCCTCCTCCTCCATAAGAACTGATATCACTCCAACATCCCCACCATATCGTCTGTTAGCACACACCACCATTACCACCATCACTGTCAACATCTTCAGCATCATCAGTCAGTAAGGAATCAGCATTACCAAGTGCCCACATTTAGCTCTAACATGGACTAGGGCCCTACAGTCGATAGATAGAAAGAACTTAGGATCCTCATGGTGGTCTCCTTCTTCAAAAGAGGATATGATCAACATACTCCAAGGATTTGAGGGCTAAAGTATAATACTTTGTGAGGTCCCTCAAACTGTGCTGGTAACTGTCGAAAACTTCTGAGCCTTCCTATTGGATGTGATCAGCCATCAGGTGGTGCACAAAGCATTCACACGTCAGGAGCAGCAGAGGGGTTGGAGAGAAGAGAGAGATGAAGTCTCCTCCAATAGGAAACCTTGGTGATGAGGACATTGGCGTTCTAAGTCATCCATTGGCTGTTCAAGATAGGAAGTCATCTGCATGACAGTATGCCTCCCTTCTCCCCAGCTTCCATAAGCTCCTGGGCTCATTTTGTATGCACCATCTAGTGTGTGAGGTGACACCTTATTAAACAAGGTTTGCTTGCAACCAGGCAAGTCACAGTGAGTTCAGGAACTAAGATACAGCTTCCCACAATGCTTAATTGGATTACCAGGCTCATACAGGTGCTGTGTTGGCTATACATTGTGCCAGGGATTATTCAGTGATGACATTCTTCAGCTGTCCTTCACTAATCCTGTCAATCAGGAAAAACATTAGATCAGGGGTGAGTCCCACTGCATGGAATGTGGTTTCTTCTTTCCTGGTGGAATTCTTGGAGACCTGGGGGAGAAGGTTTGCTGTGGATCATCTATTGGACAGTGATGACCTGCCATGTCTACACCCGTTTCACTAGTCCTCTTCATCATCCTAGGTTCTTGATTTAGACTTGTCAGTGATTGACAGCTGCATCTTGGTAGCCACACGAACCTGCCATTTTGTGTTTGCAAATTCCCTTGAACTTCTGGATGGCTACTATCACCGTCTTCCTGCTTGCCCAAACTAGATATCCACGAGTCTCTTCCTTCAGTCTGCAAGACCACCGTCAATTCCAACTCTGAAATGCCTTATGTCCATCTCCTCTCCATCCAGGCTGCTGTCCCTGTGAGAACGTTGGCATCTCTGTCTTACAGTGCTGCGGCCACTCTCAGTCTTCCCCCTGCCTCTAGTTTTGGTTCTTTTCAAAACAAAACCAAAGCTTCCATAGTGAGATTTCGAAGATATTTTGCCCTATCACATCCCTGCTGACAATTCTTCCAGCACATTACCAGCAAGGACATTGCAACATGGGTCTCATCCCTCTTCCGCGGCCCACCCTGACGTTGCTCATCAATCACTGCGCTGAATCCTGCTGAGCAGGATCTGGACTGAGCTTTGCTGAGTTTGTTGGGTTGACGAGAGAGATGCGAGCTCTTCAGCATCTCAGAACCCCAGGTCAGCTGACTTCTGCCCGCTTTTGCTTGCTTTCCTCTCCTATCTCTACTGTAGAATTCCCATTCCAACAGCAAGATCTCATGGGTAGTGCTGAGGGATACCACCCCACTTTTGAGAATGCTGGTCCATCTTCCTGGAAGGTCCTCTCTCACGTGTATCTTCTACAAAGCCCAAGAGCTTGGCATTTTACCACTAGCACCTATTGTCCTGCACCCATGTCCATACGTTACACAGTATCTCATTACACTGAGATTATTTGTTTGCATGCCCACTTGCCCACTGATTTTTCAAGCTCCCCTAACAGGGACAGGCTTATGCACTTTTGCATGCAGAACATCTGTCACAGTTACACTCTGTGCATAGCTTCTTGTGTCCAGTATGTGGCTGGATGAATGGCATCTAAGTCATCCTGGGTGTTTGCTTTATGCCAGACAGCAGAGCTAAGCACAGCATACATACCAGCCCACTCCATCCCCACCTCAGAACTCTGCAGTGGCTTCTTTCCACAGAAGAATGAAGCCGTCTGCTCCAGGCCCCACAGTTGTAGACCCAGGTATGTCTATACTGTCATCCTCCCAAACATTCGGCCATATAGGGAGACACTCTGGGTTGTCACATCTAAGAGGAAGGTACTCTTGACTTCTAGTGGTAGAGTCTAGAGATGCCGCTGAGCATCCCGCCCCACCCCATCCTCCAGAGACTCATCCATCCCGTATCGAGCCATGTTGTCAGGGGTGAGAACCAACACCCGAGCCTTTGCACACAACCATGGCCTTGAATACTCTCTGTAAAATATGGGACTTAGACATGGTGCTGGGAGTTTTGTTGGTTTTAGTTGCTGTGCAAATACAATCAGGCATTTCCTTCCCTTTGCTAGTGCATAACTGGCTCAGAGGCTAGTCACATGCAGCCCAGTGTACCGTCTTCTAAGCCTTGGATTCTGTCATTCAACTATCACAACCCCACAGATGACAGGTCTCATTGCCAGCCATGTCCCCAATCTGTCCACCCCCGAGAAGTCCCCTCTAAACCACCAGCTATCTTACACAGAGTGCAGATTTCCAGCCACTGAAATGAATGTGTGCAGATTTTGTATTTGCAGATGTTCCTAGGAGCAAGGTAAACAAGTAATTTAGATAAACCCAGAGAATTTGTGATCTGCATGGGCTCAAGCTGAGTGAAATCAACAGAGGGTTAAACAGCACCCAATCCATTTTCATCAAGAAAGTTGAACTTTGATCCTCATATGCAACTTAGCCGCATCATCACATTATTTATTATTCATGGGGCATTGTGACTTACCACAGTCTCTGAGTAATCGTTTTAAGCCTGCCAAAAGAACCAGTGTTAATTGCTTACACTGGAACATATTTGCTGTTGGAAATGTCACACCATAATTATATCCCATTTCACTGTCTGACAAGTAATATACTAACAGAAAATTGGGTTTCTTATTTTCTCCCGCTTCTTCTTGTGATATGTAAAACCGTTCCTGGAACCCTCCAGGCAGCACGCAGGTGGCAAGTCTTTGTGGACTTAGCACGAAGCTTGTCAGCAGAGTTTCTCTGTTGGGTGTTGGTGTTGTGGAGCAGTGACCCTGCCCTATGGACTTGCACCAGGAACAGCAGCAGAGCGTGGATATCAGAAGGCGCAGTGTTGGGTTTAGGGCTCTGCTTTTGCACTCGTGAACTGCTTAATACATTCTGGTCAGGACATACGCCACACAGACCGAGTGAAGGGCAGTAATGGCGTGATGTTTAAGGAGATGGTGAGAATTTGTTGTGTTGGGACACAAACATATATGTCTGTATTATGCACACACTTCCCAATCCATAATAATAAAACATTCCATATGTGTACATACAAATAAATATATGCAATCAGCCTTTACTATCTAAGAGAGATTGGTTTTAAGACACCCCATGGATGCCTAAATCCAAGGATAACTTAAGACTCTTAAATTTAAGATGGCATGATAGCTACACATTAGCTGCATATGTCCTCCTAATACACTTTAAGACATCTCTAGATCATTTTGAAACCTTATAGAATACAAATACTATGTAAATAATTGTTAGGCTCTATTGTTTATGGGATAGTGAAAAGAAAAATATTGTGTACATGTCCATGGTAAACACTATCTGTTTTCGCATTTTTAAAAATTTTTATTTATTAGGGAGAGAGAGAGAATGGGCACGCAGGGCCTCCAGCTGCTGCAAACAAACTCCAGACACATGTGCTACCTTGTGCATCTGGCTTATGTGGGTCCTGGAAAATCAAACCTGGGTCCTTTGGCTTTGTAGGCAATTGCCTTATCAGCCAAGCCACCCCTTTGTGTTTCACATGTTTTTGATGTGTGGTTGATTGGATAATGGATCATAAATTCAACTGTGTGTATTCATATATGTTTGTAAATATATTATAAGAATCAGTAACATGAGTTTATGCAGTACAAAATATTTAATCACTTGCTGGAAAGCTAGCTTACTATATGTTAGGCTAAGCTTCTCTTAATCCAGGAGATGCTAAGCTATGGCATGGGAGACATACCTATCCTGCCATCTGCTCTGAAAGCCAAGTTTTGTTAGAACACAGCTTCACCTTTGCTGTGGAGGAATTTGTCATTGCGTTCTCTCTCTGCATCCAGTGGGGAAGTTGAAATCACGGAGAAGTGCACAGGAGGTGTCCACAGTCAAGTCTAGAAGTGATGCCAAGTCAACGACACTTCTGTTTTATTGGCTTTTAAAGCACAGCGTCTTGGCCACACACAACTGCCAAGGATGCTGGGAAGTAGGTTTTAATGTATGCCAAGGAAAAGTCAGAAATGAGCTGAAGTAAGAGCCCCAGCCATTCTGCTTAGGTGTTCTGCTCAGACTTCGCTCCCCCCGCTGATGCTTATTTCCAGCTAAGCCCGCGTCCCTTGGTCCGCACACCATGTTGGTGATGACATGGCTTGATTCCAGAGGAAGGGTCACCTTTGCTAATTTCTTCAGGAAGCTTTTCTCTGTGAACACGGCTTCATACCTGACAGGGATGGGGGCACAGGGAGAGGCAAGGGTAGTAATTTAGCTGTCATTGGCTGACAGGTTAGTCTTGGAATATGCCCCCTGCAATTCAAGGCTTGTGAAGGAGAGGCAGAGCGAGGCACTTAACAAATGTCAGGGATTTTTTTTTTAAACTGGCACACTGACTCACGCTGACCCTGAAGCATTTGAGGAGTTGTCTCTGCTTGATTCCATGAGTGCCTCATCTCACTTGCCCTGGCGTTCCTTTCTTAAAATTAATTTATTTTTTAAGTTTCCATCCAAGTATATATTTAAATTTTATCCTTTCCCTCTGTACCTCCCTGTCTTCTCTTTTCACACCCCTCTTCCCCCAATTAGAAAAGACCCCTTTGCTCCCTTAGACATTTTCACTTCTACATACATGTCATATATACATATATGATATTATGTGACAATATAAAATCTGGGAACCACAAATGAGAGAAAACATATATTTATCTTTTGGAAACTGACTTATTCTGCTTAATATGATCATCTCCAGTTGCATATGTTTTCCCGTAATGACATAACATCACTCTTCTTTATGGCTGCAAAAAATTTATTGTGTATATGCCACATATTTCTGATCCATTCCTCTGTTGTTGGACACCTAGGTTGGTTCCATATCCTAGCTATTGTGAATAGATCTGGATCACTGATATATACAAGTGTCTCTGTGACACGATCCCTTGGAGTCCTTCAAAGGAGCAAGTTCTGTTAGCATGGAAAGGGAGCGAAGGCAGGTGGATAAGGACTCCCATGGAGTAAGTCAGTGGACTGGGGTTGATTATCGTCAACACAGTGGTAGAGTAATGATCAAGGCCAACACTTAGATAGGCTGGTGGCAGAGAGGAAAGCCAACCATTTCACATACCTTGAACACTCTGTCACCTATGGTTTGTCACACAGAGAAATAAACAAGCAAAGACTCACTTTCTGCCCAGGCAGACAGACATTAGCAGCATCTCTATGGCATGAGTCCTCTGGAATCACTGGGATTCTCTCTGACCCTACTACCCATGACTTCCCTTGTATGCAGTGTATCAAGAATGCCGTGGTGGCCTGGCCAGGGCAACAGCTTGCTCAACTTTCAATGGTGCTCATATATATTTTTTTTTAAATGACAGTTTCAACAAATTCTGCCCACCGATGCATTGTTTAACCAAATGTAATTTCTCTGCTTTTCTCATTTAAGTATCGTCTGTTAGGTTTACACATTGATACACCCACAAAATGAACATCACACCTGTTTCCCTTTGGAGCAATTTCATTGAAGTCGTTGCTGTTGTTGATGCCCTTCGGTGGCTGCAGCAGTGCAGGTTGCCCATCCTGTCTTCTGCAAGGCTTATTGTAACCCCATCTTCTCTGAAAAATGAGGGTGCCGCTTTCTGCTGGACCACTCTCATCCAGTGTCGTGCCCAGGCTTAACACGTGTTTTGTGCTCTATCTTATTTCCAGATTTTTTTTTGAGGCAAGCCCAACAGACTGACTGCCTTTTTTGTGTGTGTGGGGGAGAGAGTGAGAGAGACAGACAGAAAGAGAGAGAGAGAGAGAGAGAGAGAATTGGCATACCAGGGCCTCCAGCCCCTGCAATCAAACGCCAGATGCGTGTGCCCCCTTTGTGCACAGGTGTGATCTTGCCCGCTTGCATCACTGTGTGTCTGGCTTACATGGGAGAGTCAGACATGAGTACCTAGGCTTTGCAAGCAAGCAGATTAACTGCTGAGCCATCTTTCCAGCCCTGCAGATTTATTTTACAGAGACAAAGGTGTTTTGAGGGCTGCCAAGATATCCCAATGGACATGTGTTTGATCCCCAGCACCTGGGGCAGCATGTGCTTGTACTCCCCAAAATGAGGAGATACAGACATGTGGGCCCCAGAGTTCACGAGCCAGCCATTCTAGGTTAGTTTATGAGCTCTAGGCCAATGACAGTCTCTGTTTCAAAAAGAAGTAAATAGCATTTCTAAGGAACACCTGAGGTTGTTCTCTGTCACACACACACACACACACACACACACACACACACACACGTGTGTACAGGCACCTGCCCAATATGGATATGTATTGAACTTGCATATACTCCATATCCATGCAAAAATCCCACAAGATAAACAAATAGAAAGTGTGTTCTCTGAAGCCCCTGGCTTTCCTGCAGCTCACAGGCCATGGCTGAGAGGTTGGGTTCCCTTTTGTCTTCCAGGATAGCAGGTGGACTGGAATAGGAACTTCCAGACCAATATGAAGAGGATCCAGCTGTAGAAAGTCTATGGCAAAGAGCTGGCTATCCCCTCTTAAGCTCTGAGGAGTAACACAAGACTCCCTCATGGATTCTTTGCTCATTCGTTTAGAGACTCACAAGGCAAAGGGCCATGCAGACTGCACCAGTGCCTGACACTCCAGTCTATTATTTGGTTAAAAAAAAAAAAACAAAAAAACATTTGACCATAATTCCTCATGTAAATGTAATGTCACTTCCCACTTTCTCCAAGTTTACATTAGTTATTTTTCTCATTGCTGTTACCAAGTATCTGACAGAAGAAACTTGAGGGAGGAGGGATTTCTTTCGGCTCAGTTTCAAGGATAAGAATGCATGACAGCTAGGATAACACCATCTAGAGTGCTGGGAACAAACCTTGGTGGAAATAGAAATAGAGGCAGATATAACCTTCTTTTCCTACCCTGTTGCAGTCAGGTTCGCATTGCTGGTAGAAATCACCCAACTAAGAGCAGCTTGTGGGAAAAAGAGGTTTATTTTGGCTTGCAGGCTCGAGGGGAAGCTCCATGATGGCAGGGGAAAACGATGGCATGAGCAGAGGGTGGACATCACCCCCTGGCCAACATAAGGTGGAGGATCAGCAACAGGAGAGTATGCCAAACACTGTAAAGGGGAAACTGGCTATAACATCCATAAGCCCACCCCCAACTATACACTGCCTCCAGGAGGCTTTCATTTCCAATTGCTATCAGCTGGGGAAACTAGCATTCAAAATACCTAAGTTTATGGGGGACGCCTGAATCAAACAACCACATTCCACCCCTGGCCCCCATAAACTGATAACCATACATGATTTAAAATGCAATGCATTCATTCAACTTTAAAAGTCCCCATAGTTTTTTATCAATCCCAATGATGTTCAAACATCCCCATAATCCAAGGTCTTTTAACTGAACCATAATACAAAAAAAAATCCCCCCAAAACCCATAACAGCACAGAATAAACATTCACACTGCAAAAGATGGCATTAGGCATAGCAAAGAAATATTCAACCAATACAAGATTTAAAACAACCAGGGCAAACATCAAACTCTGTAGCTTCAATTCCAACAACTCTAGTCAATGACAATGATCATTCTAACCAGCAACAAGTCTCTGGAGTTCCAATTCCACCCCTCCAGCTAGGCTACTCACAGTCCAAGAAAACTTCATCAGGGCCGGCAGCTTTCTTTAGCATCCATCTCGTGGTCTCAGCATCTCCACTGGGTCTCTACTGCAAGCCACGGTTCATCCTCATGGCTTGTGATTGGATTGAACCATAGGAACTGCAGCTCCCCCTAGTGCTGGGGTCTCCAGTCTATGAGCCTCACCCCAAGGGCATGCTCAGGGGTTACCATGGCAGAGAAGTGGGTCCCGAGAGATCACAGTGTCCTTGAGATGTCCTCCCACCTGCTTGCCATGAGTCTTCTCAAATGTTCATTTCATATCCATTTCTTCCTTCATCAGGAGTTGCTCTGGATGTCTTAGGTATCTTAGTATTGTCACCATCCACTCCATGAGGCCCCGAGAAGGAGTCAAAAACAGACAGACAAACAAAACTGAGCATTTTATTGAGTTTACCGTCCAGAGCCCTTTAGCAGTGGCTTTGGCTAAGAGGACTCTGTAATGAGATTTGCCTGGACACATGTCTCAAGACGCAGGAGGAGTGTTCGAGAACTGGGCTGCATAGACTCAGCCCCATCTCTTTTAACTTCCTGGCTGTCAGCAAATTACTCACTCTCCATGTGCCTCAGTTTCCCCATTTGTACCACAGAGATGCTGGCAGCACTTACAAGGTGCTGTAATGTTCAAAGGACGTGGTTCAGGCCTAGAGAGATGTCTCAGAGTGTAAGCCTGCTTCCCATGCAAGCCCGAGAGCCTGACACCAGCAGAATTCTATTCCCTGAACACACATAAACAGCTGTGCATGGCCAAACATGTCTGTCACCGGTCCTGTGGGAGCAGAGACTGTAGAACTGGAGAATCATGGGAGCTCCCTAGAAATAGCAAGCTCTGGAATCAGTGAGAGACTCCAAGGAAACACACAGGTGAATGATGGAAGGAGTACCCCCAACACTCCGCTCTGGTCTCAGCATGTGTGTGCATGGCACTCACACATATCTGTGCACACACGCACATGCATACAGCACACACACACGCACACGCACATACAACACCTACTACACACATACACATACAAAAAAAAATCCAAATAAATGTGACGAAGCATGGGAAGGCTTGCAGGATGACCAGCATGGACTAAAGTGCACGGATGCAAATCTTCATAATCACTCCTTTGTGTGACATGTGGCATGACAGCATTAACATGATGAATGGGTGCCCGTGTGGGGAACATCTCTTTTTAAAGAGCAAGCACCTGCAGAAGGTGTTTCCGGTTTATGATCAGGAGGCCATAGTAATGGCCCATAATGTGATTGCTACGAGGATTTTTATTAGGAAAATTCCAACCAATTTGGTATTAATTAATGTACTGTTAACTCTCAAGTGCTCCTCACTTAGTCCTTGGAGAGTCAGAGAAAATAACTCTGTTGTCAAAAGCCTTACCCAGAGAAGTAAATAAGACTAGTTTGCTCTTCAAGAGAGCCCATTGTAATAAAAATAGATGAGTCACTGCACTTTTCCAAGGCAACATTTATTGAACCCGTGAGTCCCTTCAAGAGGGGAGAGAGGGGACAAAGATGGAAATGTCAATGGACAGCAAGGCTCGAGGGAGATCTTGCAAGCAGCCACCCCTGGGTCAGACGAGGTATTCTCAACACACCATATCAGGCCACAGCTGCAGGAGGCTGTGGAGGACTCCTGCTTCCTTCCTGTCCTCTGTTTTGCACTGTGAAGGGATGCCTGATTCAGTGACACACCTGGGAATGACATGAGGAATTCTGCCTACATCCCACTTCTCCACTATGGGTAATGAGCCTGTCAAAGGAGCTCTCTCATTAGCATCCCCAAAATGATACCCAGGTTCCGGCATAATGCCCTAATGACCCACCTGTCTTTCAGTCCCCAGCCAGTGCCCAACACACAACTTCCTCTTGGCCACATGAACCTTCCTCTTAACTACTATGCTGATATTGACCATAGGGCCTGTTTGCAGTCAGGTTCACATTGCTGTCAGAAATCACCCGAACAAGAGCAGCTTGTGGAGAAAAAAGTTTATTTTGGCTTACAGACTCCAGAGGAAGCTCCATGATGGCAGGCTAAACGATGGCATGAGCAGAGGGCGGACATCACCCCCTGGCCAACATAAGGTGGACAATAGCAACAGGAGAGTGTGCCAAACACTGGCATGGGGAAACTGGCTATAACACCCATAAGTCTGCTCCCAACAATACACTCCCTCCAGGAGGCATTAATTCCCAAATATCCATCAGCTGGGAACCTAACATTCAGAACACCTAAGTTTATGGGGGACATGTGAATCAAACCACCACAGGGGCCTTTGCACACACTGTTCCCTCTGTATGGGGACTATATTCCCTCACTCTTGCCCAATGACTTCATCACTCAAGCTGTAGATTGTAGCCCAAAGGATATGTCCATGTCATCCCCATGAGTAATACATCAGGTTATTAGTGTTGCCATACCAGAAAACACTGGTTATGTGCCAATGCCTTGCTTCACCATTTGGAACGTGGAAAATCCAAAGTCAGGTGTTGGGATGGTCTGGATCCTAGCAAGCATCCTCTTTTGGGCTTGCAGATGACTGCCTTCTTGCACCCTCATGTGATATAGAGAGAAAGAGAGTGGAGAGAGAGAGAGAGAGAGAGAGAGAGAGAGAGAGAGAGAGAGCACTAGCATTCTGTTACCTCTTCTCATAAAGAAACCAATCCAATTAACCCAAGGTGCCATCAGAGTGACTTTTTGTAACGGTTACCTTCTTGTTGCTGGGACAAAACACCTGAGCAGAAGCAGTTTATGAGAGAAAGGGTTTATTTCAGCTGACAGCTTTGAGGGGAAGCTGCATTATGGCAGGGGAAGCATGGCAGGAGCAGACAGCAGGATGTTATTTTTTTATCAGCAGAGAGGAAGGAGAGAGTGTGAGCTCTGAATACCCAGTTTGCCTCAAAGACCTCAAAGACACCCCCAGAAATACACTCTCTGTAGTAAGGTACCACATCCCAAAGTTCCCACCAGCTAGGGATTGAGTATTAGGCTGGATCACAAGCATATGAGGCTTTGAGGGATGCTCTATATTCAAACTACCACACTTCCTTAAACTTCCATCAACTCCTTGAATAGCTAACTCCAACATGAGCTGCATGGTAGCTAGGGCTTCCTCATCTGAGCTGCGGAAGTTAGTTCCTGCAAGTGGTATCTCTGAAGAAGGTTCCACTTCCTAGGCATTGAAGAACAGAAGAGGGGCCTCGTAATGCCAAATTCTATGGTAGCTTCGGGGCGAGAGTGATAAGAGGAGAGTGGTGGGAATGAGGTTGGAGCAAGGTGTAAAAGAAATACATTCCCTTAGAAGACATAATCTACAGTTAACGGTCATGAGGACAAATAGTTCCAAGAATGGTATCTCTCTAAGTTCAAATAGCCACCAAGGCAAAGAAAATGTATGAACTATTAACAGTGTGAGTTGATCCTGAAAGGATTCATATGATCACTTTCTGTCTTTCTTTCTCAAGTGTGTTCCTCAAGGTCAAAGGCTCTTAGGATTTGCATTACTCTCCTCAGACCCAGAAACAGACCCTGCGTGGCCTGCTCTCAGCACTCATTGTCACGACTGCTGCTATGACGTAAACTGAAAACACCACTGATTATTTATGCTCATTGGCTCGTTGGGTCTGAAGTTTGGAAAGACCACCTAGAAGTCAGGGCAACGAGAAAGCCGCCCAAGATCACAGCCCCTGCTGCATGTAGTCCCATGGCATCTTCCCTCAGTGGTTGGGGTTGCAATTTGGCCTTATTTTACCCATGACAAACTAGAATTCTCCAGGGCTCTTATAATCTGCCGAAGCTCCACGAAATCAGTGGAGAAAGATCATGGTTTAAACTCAGACCCATCCAGCTTCCAATCTGAGATGCTTTTCCCTCTGCCATGTTACTCCTCCAGAGGGATTGCCCACATAGCTACAGGTGAAGTTGGCCCTCTTGGCAGGGAGCCTTCTGCCTTTATGAGCAAGGAGTGTTTGTGATCATTAATTTAAAAAAATTATTTATTTATTTATTTATTTATTTATTTATTTTTAGGACAAGGGACAGAGGGAGGAGAGAGGGAAAGAATGAGAGAGAGAATGGCACATCAGGGCTTCTAGTCACTGCAAACAAGCTCCATATGCATGCACACTTTATGCAACTGCCTTTGCATGGGTCATGGGAAATCGAACCCAGGCTGTCAGTCTTTGCAAACAAGCACCTTAACTGCTGAGCCATCTCTCTAGCTTCATGATGGTCGATAACTTAATTTAATTGGGAAATGGGTTAAGATTAGTAAGTCTGATCTTGATGTGTCTGTGAGAGTGTTTCCAGAGATAATTAGATTATATAGGTCCTGATCTAATTAGCAGATGAATTCCTTGCTGGATTCATAATATGGTGGTATTATTCCGTGGAGGTGAAAGGCAGGAGGTGGGGCCTAGTTGGAGGAAGTAGGTCACTGGGTTGTCTTTGAGGGCTGTATCTTTTCCTGTCCTTCCTGTATCCCTCTCTCTGCTTCCTGTCAGCTACGAAGTAGACAGCTAGCTCTCCTCTTGCACAGGCTCGCACTTCTATGATGCTGTGCCCAAGTACGTGAGGCCAGGTAACCATGGGCTGAACCTTCTGAAATCATGAGCCAAAATAAAGAATTCCTGTCTTTAAAATATTTTCTGGTGTTTTGTCACAGTGACACAACATACCTAATGACTGATTTTTAAGCCACAACCAAACTGGCACCCTTGAAGGTACTGGAAGATATGAGGGGTGGAATACTGGGGAAATAGGGATGTTGAATGTCTTTGTAATGCATGGGACAACCCTGCCTACCCAAGAATGATATCTTTACAAATTCAAATAGTCACTGTTGAGCATTACCACTTAGGAAGAGGAAAATCATATAAAATATTGATAAGTACTGGTACCAGTGATTTTTCTTTTTTTGAGAGGGGCTTTCATGTAACCTAGGCTGGCCTTGAACTCTTGATCTTTCTGCCTCCATATCCCAAGTGCTACCACACCTGGCTCTAGGTTCTCAAATGCAGTAGAAAGTATGTGTTTCCTTGCATTTATTTAGATGAGGGTTTTAGTACCTAGCAAATTGGATGTTTGAATTCCAATTTCACAATGTATGCACGGGTCAATTTTAAGTTACCACTGTGTGTCTCCATTTCCTTATCTGGAAAATGGGAATGATCTAATATGTTCCTCCAAAAAGCGAATGAGGTGTAATGTCTGCCCAAAAATGCTTATCTGGGGCCTGGCACAGAGTAGTCATTATCATAACTGCTTCTTAATCCTCTGCCTGGAGAAGGTCACACCCCAAGGTAGGCCAGAGCCTACGGGCCACAACCCAGCACCTTCACAGATGATATGTAACCTGCAAAGTGCTAGGGGCCCAGTGCTTTGCAGCGAAATGTACCGTATGCCATCAATATCTATCCACCAGTTTCCATTTATTGAGCAGTATATCATTAGAATATCCCTGGGCTCTCAACAATGAAATCAATAAGATGGTGCAGCCATGGGCTGTGGTTTAATAACTCCAGACTTGAATGAGGGAAAAACCAATGAGCAGGAAAATGTCCTGAGTGCTTGCTCTGAGAGTGGAGGGAGACTTTTCTTCTCAGAGTGGGAGGGCCACAGGTGGAGCAGGGGGCTGTGAGGATTCAAGGCAGCATCCAGAGATAAGAGAAGTGTTTGTTCAAAGGTAGAGGAGAACAAAAGAAGATATCCATTGTAAACGCTTTTATTGTTCGAAGAAATGGTCATTGCCAGCGCCCAGCATCACTTGGTGCTTAATGAAGGGACCCCTTGCATCATGTGATGTCACTGTTCACCCAGGCTATGATGCTTCCACATCATTAGGCAGTGTCATCTATGGGACCATGGTTGGATTTGCAGTCCATCATCTGCCACAGTGTCATTATTTGGCACATGGTTATGTTCAACTTAGCAGTTGTCAGAGTGGGAGCAAGGAAGGGATTTAGTTCGTGTTTGTTTTCGCCTTTTAAATGACGCTGGAGATGGAACCCAGCGTCTTATACTCACTAGACAAACATTGCCACTGAGCCACATTCCCAGCCCGGGATTTTTGTTGTTGTTGTTAATTTATTATTATTTTTTAAAGATGTGCACAGGGTTCTAATATATAGTCAGAGCTATGAACCCTGGGCCTGGATCAGTGGCTTTCAAATATTATCCAATGTCAGGATCACCCAGAGGGCTTGTTAGAATGCAGATTTCGGGTCCTCAACCCTCACAGCTTCTCATTCGAGAAGTCTGTGTGGGGCTGATAGCTCCTCCTCTCGCAGATCCCCAGGTGGTGTCATTGCTGCTGTTGGGAGAGCACATTTTGGAACCTGTTGTAAATCAGTAGTTCTCATCTGGGCAATATTTTAACCCCTCCATCCACAAGAGGCATTTGTCCATGATTGAAGACATGTTTGGGCTTGTCATACTGGGAAAGTACTACGCCCACCACCAGTACCTGGTGGATAGAGGCCAGAAAAGTTGTGAAGCTTTGTGCAATGCATAAGGCAGTCCCTATATCAAAGAAAAACCTGGCTCTGAATAGCAATAGAGCCAGGGATGGGAAACCTCCTCTGGAGGGAGTTAGGAGCCCCTTGAAGAGTGGGTGCTGTGGTAGCACATTGTACTTAGTGTGGGGGCAGGGGGGCCAGAGAGAAAGCTCAGATGCCCAGACTCTTGCGAGGCTAATCCTAACTGCATAGCATGGTATTCAGGCACACTCGATTGGGTCCTGACCCGTTCTCCATCTCCTGGCTTTGCAGCCTTGGGTAAGTTCCTCACACTCTTTGATCCTGACTTGGAATCTTATGAGTGAGAATCACTTCCTGGGGCATCATTATGGCAGGTGCAATGCCTGGAAAGAACCTCGTCCATGTGAAATGTGCAGTAAATTAGAATGAACATCAAAGGCTCATGTTTCTCTGAAAAGTCCCCCATTCCCAGCAGGGAGATGATTTTCCAGGAGCCCACCCCAGAAAACTCACAATGGCCCCTCACAGCCCCTGGTCCTGTGCCGTGAAAAGTAAATGTTTGAGGGGGGCAGAAGGACTTATCATGGTTTATTGTCTATAGTTATGGAAGTTGTCAATAATAAAAATTTAAAAATAAAGTAAATATTACCTGGACCTTCAGGCCCTTCTGTGATCATCTGGGAGTTCCTCCGTGTCTCCTGGTTTTGACTAACACCCAACTGCTTAATAAACTCAGCACATTCCTAGTTGGGGAAAAAAGTCATAGAATCCAGTTAATACTCCCCAAGCTTCCTTCACCCCCTTCTTCATAATTTTGCCACATTCTCTATCCCTGCCTCCCTGTTCTGTGGTTATATTCACATTGCAAGAGATTCACCTCTATTTTTTAAGTTAAAGTTTGATTTAAAAGTAATTTTGAGGCTGGGAAGATGGCTGAGAGGGTCATGTGTTTGCCTTGCAAGCAAGAGGGCCTGAGTTTGAGTTCTGTCTCCAGTAACCACATAACAACTGGGCATGGTGGTTCACAGCTATAATCCCAGTGCAGGGGAGGCGGAGGTAGGTGGATCCCTGGGCTCACTGGCTACGTTGTCTAGCTGAATCAGTGGACTGTAGGTTCAGTTTCAATTAATAAGGTGCACAGTAATTGAGGAAGTCCCATGATATCAATCTCCGACCTCCACATAGGCACACATGTGCACCCACACACATGTGAACATGTATTTCACATGCATGCATAACACATGTACACATGAAAAAAAAAAAGAAGAGTAATTTTACATCCTGGGCATAAGTGGGATTCCTGCTGTCAGTTGCAATGAAGAGTCAGCTGCTTTGCAAAGTCATAGGGAATCAGGATGGTGGGACTCGGTACTGACTGGATACTCCTATTACCCAGATAGGCCAGGCTGCAGGCAGAGTGCTTCTGGTTGTAAGAGGCAGCTCAGGAGTGTACTCCTGTCCACCAGGGACTTCCTTCTGGCCTCACATGGAGCTGGATGAGAATAGGAAAGGGACTGGCCAGTGCGGTGGGATGTCGATCTGTGCTCTGCGTTACCTATGACACTGCAGTTCAGAACACCAGCTCAGCTCTCGCGGTCGGAATCTGGGACTGCTGCTCCCCAGTCCCGTGAACATGTACAGATTTCCATGCAACGGTTCAGTGATGAATTCCACCAAGATCAAACGTCGTGGCCCAGCCTTGTCTTCATGACGGCTGTTCGTCCTTACAGTGTCATGTGTGATAGAATGTCCTTTGAGAGATGAGGAAACTGAGGTGCAGAAACAGAGTAATCTGCGCGTACATGTGGAGCCCAGGACGCAGATTCTGGCCACACCCCATGAAGAATGGGTGAATCAGGAAATATACGACACTTTCCTAAAAATATATGTACTTTTAAATTTAAATAGTTAATATTATGTTTTAGTTACCTTCACATTGCTGGGACAAAACACCTGACTAAAAGCAGCTGACGGGAGGGCAGGCTTCATTTTGGCTTACAGTCTGCAGGGGAAGCTTCTTGATGGCAGGAGAAAGCATGGCACAAGCCAAGGCTGACGTCACCTCCGCCACAGCAGGTGGCAAAACAGCAGCAGGAGAGTGCGCCAAACTCTGGCAAGGGGTTGCTGGCTATTACACCCCTGAGCCAGCTCCCAGAAGCACACCTCCTCCAACAAGACTCCACCTCCCAAACAGTCATTAGCTAAGGACCAAGCCCTCAAAACACACGAGTTTATGATGGGCATCTCATTTAAACCATATGATCTAGCAATGTATACACCCAAGCATTGAAAGCAGCGACCCCCACAGGTGCTTTCACACCCACGTTCATCGCATGTTTACTCACAACAGCAGCTAGAAGCTCCTGGAACCTCCATTGATGAGTGAAAGGATTGGCGCGCCGTGCCGTTGCCACGCAAGGAACGCTGTTTGGCCCTAAAAATGAAGAGAATTCTGAACACGCTGCCACAAGAATAAACCTTAAAGTCATAAGCTAACTGAAAAAAAGATAGTCGCAAAAGGACAAACTGTGATTCCCGGAGCTGCTGAATTCAGAGAAAGGACAGTGGTCGGCGGCAGCTGTGGGTCGGCAGAGAGGGAGTTGTGTTAGATGTCGGCAGGATTCCACCTTTGCAACATGAAGAGTGTTTTAGGACTGGATGGTGGTGCTGGTTGCACAGCAGTGTGGATGTGTTTACCATTACAGAACTCGGGGCGAGGACGGTAAATTGCATATTATCCATCTTTCACCACAAGTTAAATGAAAGAAGTGGAGGATATTCTGAAGAGCCGTGACGACGAATAAAGGGGTGGGGAGGAGGGGAACGTGGCTTTCGCAGGGAAGAGCTGTTTCTCCTGAGACCCGAGGGTACCTCCTCAACTCTAATGAAGTTGGGCTGGAGGAGACCTGGCCGCAGGCAGCATGTGGGCAGTGCCCCAGGTGCTCAGCTGGCTCCGCTCAGAGGGCTCGCAGCTACTGACCAAAGGTCTTCACCCACCCTAAGGCCTCTAGGCAAGAGAAGGAGCAGCCCCCCAGGCCCGTTTGCTGGGTGAGTGGACACAGCCGTGTGCAGCAGCTCCGGCTGAGTCCATGTGGGCCTCTAGGGATGCATGCATGGATAAAGCTGTCCATCCTAATCCATCAGTCAGAACACACTCACTGAGCATTCTCCACTATGCCCAGCTCTGCTCCAGGCCTGGGGGCCGGGACAGCGTCCTGCAAGAGAAGAGCGCACCATTAGGGCTCACGGGAAGCTAACCAAGAGCTCTCAGGAGAGCCGACCTGACACTTGGGACGTGCCATTTAGGCCATGCTGCTAGTTCCATGATTGCTTTAGAATACCAAGCTATTGAGAGATTTCCAGAAAGTTCATCCTCCTTCCTGGATAAAATGAAATATAGGCTCTGTTGTCCATCAGACAAAAGTGTCTGTCTCCACTCACTCAGTAGAGAGGCTCATTTATCATCACTCAGAATCCCTTGGCCCCAGAGTTATTCATGGTAAGATGGGGCCTCCCTGGAACCTGTTTCTTTAGAATTTGGGATGATTAAATAATAAACTTGCATTGGTATCAGGATATAACTCAGCAGTAGAACACTGGCCTAGTATATGTGAGGACTTTCATCCCTCACACTGGGGGAAAAAAAAAAAGAATATAGACGGTGCTTAGAACATGGCGCAGTACTTATTTGCATCAATAACTTCAGGATCTCCACGTCTGCAGCCTTACTAAGGCAAATGATAGTTGGTTCCCAACAGAGGCAGGGTTGGAACCCAGCTCTCCACCTGAGCTTCCCACTGCACCCTAAACCTCTAAACCACTAAATCAGGGATTCTTTCTACTGAGCTTATTGAAAGTAGAGCTTCTTTCCAAGCCCGTCGAAAGCAGAGTTCTTTCTGGGAACCGCCGAGCTCCTGAGTTATTCACAAAACCCTGTATCCATTCTGCCTGAGGAAGGGTTGAGGGGTGTATTGTAGCTCAGTGGTACAGTGCAGGCACAATGTCCTGGGTTCCAAGAGAAAAAAAAAATTCACAGTAGGAAAAAAAAAATGAGGAGGGCTTCTCCTCATGGCCATACTCGGTCCCCGGCACCCACTGCCAGCCTGAAAGTGTTTCCTGTCTGTGAGCATGAATGCCCCCAACACTGCGCACCACGTTTTATAGACACAGCAACAGTGATCAGAGAGGGGTGGTATCCACTCCTAGTGGCTGCCCCTCCTGGGCTGTGTTAAACAGGGTATGTCCCAGTTCAAAACCTCTTGACCCAAGCCCATTTACATACACCCTCATTTCTGTTTCTTTTGGATTCCTAAGATCCAAGCAACCCTCTGATTTGGAAGCAAGTCAGAAAGTTCTACTCTCACAGCCTTCAGCAAGAGGCACTTACAGTGTATAAATAGAACCAGTGAAGGGCTTTGTGTGGGGAGAACTATTCTAACCAGATGACTCGTGCTGCCCACAAGTTGGTACTTGTAATCTGGGACCCACACAATATTGAGACAGACAGAGCTAGAGTAAGGGGCTTGGTGCCACCCAGCCTGTTACCAGGAGAGCTTGCAGAACCCCCTCCTTGATCTTCACACCTGTGCTGCAAAATCACACTTGATATTCTACCCCACCAACATGGCTTTTTAACATTCATCTGAAGTCAGTGGCTCTCACTGTCTCTAATCACTCTGATTTTTCCACTTATTTTCCATTTGGTGCCAAAGGAATCTGATTACATCATTAAATTCATGGTTCTTTTTTTAGGAACTGGACAGTGTGTTAGTTTTTGGGCCTTCACAGTCTCCTATCAGAAAAGATAGCTGTACCTCTGACCACACAGCATGGTTATCTGTCTTGTAGTTAAAAAACAACTGACAGGCTTCTCGGAAAAAAATGTTCCTATTTATATAAAATTAGAACAGTTTGATGGAGCATAGGGCTCCTAGATCACATACTCCACATACTTTTTTTTTTTGCTTTCTTTGTTTTTCGTTTGCAATGATGGGGACCAAACCCAGTGCCGTGAGCTTGCTAGGTTACCACTATATTATTGAGCTACACCCTCCACTGTTAGTTTTTAAGACAAGGGTCCCATTGTGTAACCCAGGTTGATCTCAAACTCATGATCCTCCTGCCTCTAACTTCAGAGCACTAGGATTATTGCAGGAGTATGCCACCATGCCCAGCAGATCAGCTTTTGGTGTGTGTTGATCATGTGAGTATGCATGTGGGCATATGTGAGCATGTATGCATATGTGTGTGCATGTGTGTGTGTGCATGTGTATGCTAGTGGTTGTCATCAGGTGTCTTCCTCATTCCCTCTCCACCTAGTGTTTGAGACAAGGATCTCTCCCTGAACTAGAATTCACCAATTCAGCTGGACTATGTAGCCAGTAAGCTCTAGAGGTCCTCCTGTCTACCTCCCCCCCAGCACTGAGGTTACAGGTGTGTGCCCACATAGTCATATGTGGGTCTAATTCAGATCTAAACAAAGGTTATCATGTTTGCCTGGCAAACACTTTACCCACTGACCCTTACCTTCGTCTCAACAGGGACCACCTCCCTGAGTCACAGCTTCCTCTCTCATTGATGGGAAGAGAGTTCCTTTCCCATAAATGTTTGGGTGGAAGTGAATAAAAGCGTGCAGAGACATTTTGCAAGCACTCAATGAGGAACCAGGCTTTCTCCTTAAGGCTCATACTTTCTGTGGCCTCTATTCTGTCTCTACTCCCCACCTTGTGTGTGTCTTCTTTCTGTACATATGTTTGGTCCTCGGGGTAGCTGGACTGTAGAAAGAACTCTGCAGATCTTATTCCTCATCTTTTTTACAGCTCCAAAGCCAAGTTCCAGACCCAAGAATTCTTTTGTATAAACCAAGGAAGCTGTTTCACTGGAGTGACTGTGATTTCCCAGTGAACCCTCCCTTCTCCAAAATAGTCAGTGTCTTTGTGCCTGAGTCTGCTCTGCTTTCTGAAACCTTAAAGAGAAGTTCCAAAAGTGCTTTCTCAACATCAATGCCTAAGTCCCTTTAAAGGGCATACCAGACCCCTCCACCTCTGGGCCCCTCCCTGCTTTGCGGTGGGAGGCTTTGGCAGAGGGTGGATGGGAATAGCGGGATGGCTTTGGATATGGCAGTGCTCAGATTCTGCTTCCACCCATGTCTTCAAAGGAGACCCAGGGAAAATGACAACATCTCTGAGCCCAAAGGGTGTCCATGCATCCTTCCAAGAGCCAAGTATCGAGGAACCCAGAGTCCTTGTCATAGTGCTAATGGGTGGCAGAACCTCAGGACACATCAACTTCTCTGCACCACAGCATTCTTCTTTAGAACTACTCTTTCATTCATTCATTCACTCATTCAGCAACTGTTGCTGGAGAGTGGAGCAAGGTTTAAAATAGATGGATAACATTTGGCATGATAAGCTGTTGGATAGATATTTTGATGCTTTCTGTGTTTGGATGGGTAGATGGATAGATGGGTAGATAGATGGATGAATGGATAGGTGGATGAAGGAACAAGTAAATGGATGGGTAGATGTTGGGTGAATGACTATGAAAGAATGGACAGGGGGATAGGGAGACAGATAGATGAGCAGATGGATGGAGTGGGAGATTAGGTGGATGGAGGGATGAAGTGAATGGATGGATGAATGTGTGGGAGAATGAATGTGGATAAGTGAATATATGGGTGGATAAAGTGATAGGTGGATGGGTGAGTAGATATATGGGCAAATGTATATGGATGTGTGAACAGATGGATAGGTAGGTGGATGGGTGGATGAAGTGGATGAATGGATAGATGTGTGGATGAAGACGAATGAGTAGATAGATAAGTAGATAGGTAGATAGGTAGATGAATGGATAGGTGGGTGGAATGGGAAGATGGATGGATGGATGGGTGGATGAGTGGATGGAAATGTATACCTTTAACTGTCAGCTGGGATTAGTTTTCCATAAAATCCAGAAGTCCCCTAGTAATATCTGTGATGGACCCTAGGTGTGTATTTTGTGCCTCCTTGCCTGTAATATTAATGGGCATTATTATTGACTTCTTTTCAAGCTCTCAGAGTGGTGATGCAGCCTGTGTTCATGGTTAAGAATATAATCTTTGGAATAAGATCTGGGTTTGAGTCTCAGCGTAACTAGTTAAAGCTGTGTACCCTTGAATGAATCCTGTGGCCCCTGTAACTTCAGTTGAAGAATGGAGATAATCACACCACCACGCAGGGTTGTCGGGAGGATTAATGAAACAACGAGATCAAGGGCAGGTCAATGCTGAATAAAATGTATTGTCATTGCACTGAGACAGCGTGTACCCTCCGATCTCTTGTTTTTCTCCCAGACCAGTCAGATACCATTCTACTGCTGTGTATCTGATGGCAGATGAGACTGAAAAAGCCTCACGTTTCTTGGACCTTATGTTCTGACAGTGTTCAGACAATAAACAAGGAACCAGGTAAACAACTTCGGATGGCATCAAATGCTCCGCAGAAAATTGGAACAGGTGGAGTACGAGATAGAGTGAGGGGAAGGAATTCTGCCATTAAGCTTGAACTAGTACAAGAAGGTGCAGCCGTGCCAGGATCTGGGGAGAGGGTGTTCTGGGTAGCAGGAGTTGCCCATGAAAAGGTCCCAAGTCAGAGTAAGCCCTCTCCAAGAAAAAGCAGAAGGCATGTGGAGAGTTAGAAAGCGAGAGCACTCTGGGCATGAAGAGAGGGGTTGCCTTCCTCAGGTCCCAGACGTTTTGCAGTGTGGTCGGGCATTACTCAAGCTTCTATTTTTATTTCATACGGTTAGTTTTTGGGTTTATGATTTTTTTATGGAATGGCAGGCATGTGGCCCCATATCCAGCATACTTGGTTTTGTTTATTTATTTATTTTTGGTTTTTTGAGGTAGGGTCTCGCTGTCTAGCCCAGACTGACCTGGAATTCACTATGGAGTCTCAGGGTGGCCTCAAACTCACAGTGATCCACCCACCTCTGCCTCCCGAGTGCTGGGATTAAAGGCCTGCGCCACCACGCCCAGCTCAACTCTTCTTATAAATAACAAAACTCAAGCCAGACGTGGTGGCACACGCCTTTAATCCCAGCACTCGCGAGGCAGAGGTAGGAGGATTGCTGTGAGTTTGAGGCCACCCTGAGACTCCATAGTGAATTCCAGGTCAGCCTGAGCTAGGGTGAAGACCCTATCTTGAACCCCCCCCAAAAAAATAGTTGATTTTTACTTTTCTTTTGGTCTCACTTTGTAACCCAAGTTGACCTTGAAATTCTGATTCTCCTGCCTCAGCTTCCTAAGAACTGAGATTACATGTATGTACCACTACAGCCAATTTGGATTTTGCTCATGTTAATCTCATCTTGTCCTTCCCCTGGCAGCTACTCAGGTCTCTGATGACAGCTAACTCACTCCAGTGTCCCTAATTGATATTCTGTGACACAACCAAACCCCTATCCTGACAATGTCCAGGGCTCCATAAGCCTAGACCCCAGCAGAAATCTCATTTAACCCAAAGGATTGGGTCAGGTGACAAGAAGGTTGGATTTGTAATGCACTGAACTTGGAAACTTTCTCACTGGGCATTTGCCCCTAAAGAAAGAGCTTTCGGGATAAAAGATATCTGGAACTATTTATCCTAAAGAGGGATAGCATGCCCGATCTGGCTTTCAAAGAACTATAACATAAGAAAATCTCTGTCAGTGGCTGGTCTCTAGCATGGCTGACCTCGGAGCTCAAGCTGGGTCTTTAGGACTTGCATAATAACCACCACTCAGCAGAGCTTCTGTTATGTTGGATTTATTCTGGCAACTTCTCTCCATGTTGGAGCATAAACAACTCTTAGTATCTTCCATTTTAATGTGTAACAGAGGAAATCTATTGAATAGTTTAAAAAAATGTATGATTCTCTTATTGGCTAATTACCTTGGTTGGCCACATACCCATCTGAATAATACTGTGACCAGAGAGATGCTATCTTCTCGTTGGCCAGTCCCGAGCTACAGAGTCACCCCTAGATTGATAATGGAGTTGATGCTTCCCTTCTCTGTGGACTGAGTATGGGCAGGAAGAGGAGGCTCAAATAATGTCAGAGGGACTTGGGAGATGGCTCAGTGGGTAAAACACTTGCCATGCAAGCATGAGGACTGGGGTTCAGATCCCCAGAACCCATGAAAATGCCGAGTGAGCATGGAGGATCGCCAATCATTCCAGCCCTTGGGAGGTGGAGGCAGGATCTGCGGGGCACTCTGGCTTGCTAGACCAGCCAAATTGGTGAGCACTAGATTCAAATGTGAGATTCTGTCTCCATAAATAAATGGAGAGTGATTCAGGAGGATACCTGACAACAACCTCTGGCCTCCTCACACACATGCTCACACACGTGCTCACATGCATGTGAACACCAGTGCACACCCACACGCATGCAAAACCAAACCAAAGACAGAGAAGGTTCGAGTTATACAAGATGAATAAGGTCTGTATTGCTTCTAGACACTGCACTTCTACTTAACAACACTGTATATAGAACACTTGAACCTCTGCATGAGCTCAGCGCTCATGTCACCCATTCTTATTCCAGTTGCACACATACAAACATACTGGATGCTGTGGGGAGTAGGAAGACTGGATCTGGTCAGATAACAGCTGCCATATGTACCTTAGATCTCTAAACATAAAATTACTTCCTGCTTCCCCTGCCTTGCTTCATAGTTGAACATTATGTCTCCAGCAACCTCTCAGAGCTCCATTGGGATGGAAACTCTGTCATCATGATCTCCAGGTCTCCTGCTGCTTTGTGTATGGACCCCGTGAGTGATCTAGGAGCTGCTTGCTTAAGTTGAATTAAGTGTTAGGTTACAATGTAGTCTCTGTGGCCCCTGAGTAGTCCTTGGAAGAAGGGCGAAAGGGAGTCAGTCCCTGATTGCCACAGGAGATCCCAGCCTTTTGCTCACCTCTGTGGCCTCTGGTTCTCCTCAGGCAAAGCCAACAAGAACGTGCAGTGGGACGAGGACTCTGTGGAGTACTTGCCTGCCAACCCAGTCAGAATCGCCTTTGTCCTGGTGGTCCATGGGCGTGCCTCTCGGCAGCTGCAGCGCATGTTCAAGGCCATCTACCACAAAGACCATTTCTACTACATCCATGTGGATAAGGTGAGGGGCTTTCTCCCATTGCTGCATGCTGAGATTACTTTGCAGTCTGTCTGTCCACCTCTGGTCCTATTTCCCACTTCATAAATTCAGGCTGAGACCCAGAGGCAGAACCACAAACAACATGTGTTCTTAAAGTGCTTGTGCATGTGCATGTGTGAGGGTGTATATGTGCGTGTGTAAGCATGTATGTATGTAAGCAAGCATGTGTTTCTGTGTGTGTGTGTGTGTGTGTGTGTGTGTGTGTGTGTGCTAGTTTCAGAATATCCAGCTGTGACTTTCAACTGTCTCTATAAATATTTTTTTCTCTGGTTGTTTTTCTTTTTATTCTTGTTTGATACATAATAATGATAAATATTTATGGGGTATGAGTTGATATTTTGGCAGATCTATGCACGATGAACCAATCAGTTCAGGAAATTAGCATATCTATAGCCTTAAACATTTCTCATTGCTTTGTAATAATATCATTTGAGATCTTCCTGTATTTTTTTTTCTTATTTTTCTTTGTTTTAAGACAGGGTCTCATGTAGCACAGTATGGCTTTGGTCACCATGTAGCCAAGGATAGCCCTACTGCCTCTACCTTCCAAATGCTGGCTGGGATTGCCGATACAGACCACTGCATCTGGTTTATGCAGTGGTGCTGGGGATTGAACCCAGAGCCTCATGCATGCTAGGCAAATGCTCTACCCACTGAGCCACTCTCCCACCCCATAGTTCGTTTTTGTGATACGCATTACATTACTATTGGTCACCCTCCTGTCCAGCACAACCCGAGACGTTATTCTTCCCATCTAACTGGAGAGGTGTTTCCTCCCTGTCCAAGTGCCTCTGCCTGCCTCTCACAGATTGGTAAAACCAGCTATCTCGGGAATGGATTTACAAGCCCATGTAGCCAATAATGGAGGCTTAGGAGCCATAAGCTCTGCCACAGTGAGTCAACACTGCCTTTGCCATGTGAAAGCAGCCACAGAAAATGTCAACAAATGAGTGTCAATAAAACTTTATTAACAAAGCCCCACAGCCAGCAAGCATGCTGACCCTGGAGTTATATTGCCCAGAGGTTTCTTTTTTCTTTTTCTTTTCTTTTCTTTTTTTTCTTTTTTTTTTTTTTTTTGAGGCAAGTCCAATAGACTGGCCTTTTAATTATGCAAGAGAGAGAGAGAGAGAGAGAGAGAGAGAGAGAGAGAGAGAATTTGGCACACCAGGGCCTCCAGCCATTGTAAGCAAACTCCAGATGCATGCATTTGGGACCTTGTGCTCTCATGTCACCTTATGCATCTGGCTAACGTGGAATCTGAAGAATCAGACACAGGTCCTTGGGCTTTGCAGGCAAGCTCCTTAACTACCATAGGAGGATTGCCATGAGCTCAGGGAGGCCTCATGTTTTTAGTGAGACTCCATCTTCTTAAGAAACCAGTGGTTCTTGATGTAGCTCAGGGGTAGAGAGCTTGCCTAGCATGTGAAAGTCCCTGATTGCCTCCTGAGTCCCGAAAAACCAAAGAAGGCTGCGAAGGCGGTGTGTTTCCATCTCCAAGACCTGCCTCCCACAGTCCTGTGGAAAGGCGGTGGGCAGCAGTGATCAGGAAGGACTGAGTGCAGAAACTCCACCCCCAAACACTCATCAAATTTAGATATTTATTGTTATTTTTAGCTTGATGCCCTTAGGCAACGTGCATCAACCATATGTTGAAATGCGGATCCCTGGATCCACCAGCCCAGTTGAACGGGCTAACACGGTCGGCATAATGAGAGCGTGCCCAGTGAAAACTTTCCAGACACGCTACAAGTTTGAATAGTGATGTAAGAAAAGAAATCCCGGGCCAGCAACATTGACTTAGCCAAATCCACTGTGTTCAGACACGCTGTCCACGGGGGCGGGGGGGGGGGGGGGCACCAAGATGGCAGAGGGCTGGGGGATCAGCTGGAGGTCATTGTTTTGTGGGTTGCTGACTGTCGCTTCTTCTTTCCTGGGAAAAGCGATCTAATTACCTGCACCGGCAAGTGCTCCAGTTCGCCAGGCAGTACAGCAACGTCCGCGTCACCCCCTGGAGGATGGCCACCATCTGGGGGGGTGCCAGCCTCCTGTCCACCTACCTTCAGAGCATGCGGGACCTCCTGGAGATGACGGACTGGCCCTGGGAATTCTTCATCAACCTCAGCGCCGCTGACTACCCCATCAGGTGAGGCCCCAGCGGTCCCAAGGCAGCTCAGTCTGAATGTGTGACATCGGTGGGGACACAGGAAAGCACAGCAGTTCTGCTTCCTGTCTGAGAAATGCTTTGCCTTGTGGGATGCCATTGAGAGCTCTCCATACTGTTGCTAGGCAACCACCCAGCCTTGCCTTCAGATTGGGTCTGATAATCACTCTCACTCACTCACTCACTCACTCACTCAAGGAGTGTTTATTATGCCCAATGGTTTTTCCATCTCAGTGTGAGGAGATACTTGTGCCTAGCACACTACAGAGGCTGAAATCCCTGCCTGCATGGGACTTCCATTCAAGTAATGGCACCAACGACAAAACAAGTAAATGTTGGGATGGAGGGATACCTTAGTGGTTAAGGTGCTTGCCTGTGAAGCCGAAGGACCCAGGTTCGATTCCCCAGTACCCATGTAAGCCAGATGCACAAGGTGGTGCATGCATCTGGAGTTCGACACAGACAGGGAGAGGAGAAGCCGAGGAGAGAGAAGGCCCTGCTTGAGATGGGAATGTGACTGGTGTGGACAGAGAGAGCAGGCAGAAGGGCTGCAGCAGAGCAAGTGGGAGGGCGAGTTACAAGAGGGGTGCTGAGAGCAGTCACGGATACCTGATAGAGATTCTAGAATTTGCTCTTGCTCCGAGTGAGATGCGGGCCATTTGGAGCAGGGCGAGATCTGACCTGGAAGTTGAACTCCAAGAGGACTGAGTGGAAGAAGGGAGGCTCCCAAAACAGTCCCGACAGGATTAAAAGTGGAGCTCTGAGCTCTTTGAGGCCCATGTATGTTTCGAATTTGGGGGATCCCATTGTAACAAAGGAACTCATGGTGCAGATTTGATGTGAAATGACACATTTTGAGCTTCTTTGGTGGTTATACACAGCCTGCTTGGCCCCAGTTGTCTTGTGGTGAAACATGAGGAGCTACAACCTTCGGGTTCATCAGGAAAGGCTGTCACTCTGCACGTTTGTCGGTTTCTTCTTTAAAGGTGACCATAAGCACAGAGAATTCCTTTAGAGAGCCTGGAAGAAAAGAAAGATGACAACAGGAACTGTACTTCATTATCAAGATGGCAGCTCTTAGGAGGCTGGAGAGATGGCTCAGTGGTTAAAGGCACATATTTACAAGCCTGCTGGCCCAAGTTCAATTCCCCAGCATCCACATAAGGTCAGGTGTAAAGTGCTGCATGCATCTGTAATCCCAGCATGGCTATAGCAATGGGAAGTAGAGCCAGGAGAGCCAGAGAGCTCATGGTTCAGCTATACTGGTGCACATGCAGCAGCAAAAATAACAAGGGAAGGGGCTGGAGAGATGACATAGCAATTAAGGCACTTATCTGCCAAGGCTAAGGACTCATGTTCTACTCTCCAGGTCCCACATAACCCAGATGCACAAGGTGATACAAGTGTGCAAGGTCGCACATGAGCACTAGGCGGCACATGTGTTTGGAGCTCAATTACAGTGGCTGGAGGCCCTGGTGTGCCAATTTTCTCTCTCTTTTTCTCCTCTCTCTCCCTCTCTCTCTCCCTCTCTCTCTTTCTCTCTGTCTTTCATGTAAAGGGCCAGTCTGTTGGGCTTGCCTAAAAAAATGAATAAATAGCAAGGGAGGGTTGGAGAGATGGCTTAGCAGTTAAAGGAGCTTACTTGCAAAGCCCCATGGCCTGGGTTTCATTCCCCAGTACCCACAAGGAGCCATATACACAAAGAGGAGCATGCATCTGGAGTTAATTTTCAGTGGCAAGAGGCCCTGGCACACCATTCCCTCTCTCATTCTTTCTGTCTCTCTTTCTCTCTCTCTCTCCTTGCAAATAAATAAATAAAAATATTTAAAAATAAAGAACAAGAGACACACCCTGTATTAAAAAAAGGTGTAAGGAGAGGATAAACACCCTGAGTTTGTCCTCTGACCTCCATGTGCAGGCATGTCCCCCCACACACACATAAATTAAAACAAAAAGCTCTTGCCTTTGACTGTACCTCTCTCAGAGATGGTCCCTGGGGATTTAGGATACATAGATGGCTTCCAACCGACAGATAGCACAAAGGCATTAGATACATTCCCAGAGGAGGTAAATGAAATCTTCCTCTGGTCAACCCACATGAAAAACCGAAATGTACCAGATAGGTATACTCACTGCTGCCCCCTACCGATATTGCATCAATTGCAAATCTAAGTCTTAACCAAGGCTACTTACCTTCAAGACTCCAGGTCCTCTGAGCTTACCAGGGGATGCTGGCCAAGACTCTCACCAGACTGCTCAGGACTTAAATCTGAGACCTGCCGCCTAACTACCAGCTCACAGGGATAGAAATTCTATCCATGCAACATCAAGATATAATAATAGAACATAGCCGAGCACCAGGCCCTTGCAAGGTGCTCAGTGAGCACCAACTGTTAGCGTCTAAGCTGTATCCAATATTGCAGCTCACCTCCCTCCCAGAGTCCCAGCTATCCTTTCTCAGACCATTTGCCGGGCTGTTTGGGAGCTCACAGAAGAGCGTCATCATCTTATGGCTCTTAGCTTTAAGGCTCTCGGTCTCTGTCTCTAGATTCTTCTCTTTCTCCCACTCCCTTTCAAACCATTATTCTGGTGCATACCCACCCCCACTGAATCCTGCTGCCTGCTCTGTGCTGCCAGCCTGAGGTCCAGAGGCACTTCATGCATCACGCACTTCTGGTCCCTCTTGCTGCTGTTGTCTTGAAGTCACCCACCCACCCACACACACACAAACATACAAATTTTGCAGATGAATGGTTTTATCCTGAGCAACTCTGATAGGTTTTCACTTTCCATCTGCCACTCCATCTGTACCTTCCAAAGCCACTCCTCCCATCTCCGAAAGGATGAGTAAAGTTAGGAGCCTTCTTGAAGGGGTGGGAGGACCCGCATCAGACATTTCCAAGAAGCTCTGAGAAGCTGGGGAGTCTCCAGTGGCGGAACTAGTCCACAGTGTCTACTCCAAGATATTCAGTCTGGGATTGGCACCAACCGTCTGTGCCCCCGTCCAGTTTTGCAGGAAGTCTGCACTTTTTTTTCTATTAGGTAGTGAAGACTGATGGCTAATGAGTCAGTAGCCTTGGCTAAGCCTGGGCACATGTAGGCTGGTGATAGGCTCCACTATCCACCAGCCAAGTTGCTACATCTCATTTTTTTCCCCCACCTTAACATGAGCTCACTTGTGCCTCTTGCAAAAGAACTGTTGGGAGAGGAAAGTGAAGGGCGGAACGTCAAGGGGCCTGTCACACAGCACTTGATGCACACAGCAAGTGCTGGGAAAGTGTGGGTTCTGCACAGCTGTGTGCTTCGTAGGCTGACCTTGTCCCCTGTTCTTAGTTGTTTGCCGTTTCCCTTTGATAGAGTGAAAAGACTAGCAAAATAGTACTTGAACTTGCCTCTCTTCCCAAAGAGGATAAAGCAGATTAGGAGATTTGGGCTGTGCAAAATAGGATAGAACCTACACATTAAATAGGTGAAATAGGTGTGTGTGTGTGTGTGCCTGCACCAGGGTCTCTTGTCACTGAAAACCATCTTCAGACACATGTACCATTTTTCGGTGTCTGTTTTTATGTGGGTACTGGGGAATCAACCCCAGGATGGCAAGCTAACAAGCAAGTGACTTTCACCACTGAGTCATCTTCCCAGTCCCCAACACATTTTATAATGGGCAGAACATTCTTGTGTTTTCAATATATAGGCTAAGTGTGTTTAAGGACTCCAGGCCTGCCTGCCGTCCTGGTGATGGGCTCCCAAGCCTGTGTGAGCTTTGGTTGCAGCTGGTTAAGTACCCACCATGAGTACTTGATGTATCCAAATTCTGTGTCTTGATTTGCCAAAAAGCATGTTGATTGTATTCATTATAGCCTGCTTGCTGAGGCAGGGAACCATGGCCGGGATATTTAACACTGGCCACACGAAGGTATGAAGCCAAGAGCATTTTGCCCTATTGCTTGCTTTGAACCCACACAGCTTGTCTATCCTCAGGATCCATGCCCGGGGGCAAAAAGAGGAGAGTTGAGTTGTGTTCCTAGGCCCTCCTAAAGCTCACCTTCTGTCTGGTGGGCTTCTGTGTGTGAATGTGGGCGGTGTGTCATATATGTATGTGTGCATGCTTGCACACACATGTGCAGCACAGAGGAATCTGTTGCTGTTTTTCAAGCTAAACCCAAGGCCTGCTGCTTCTGCTTTTTGGGGATTCATTTCCATGAAGTCTAATACAGCATGCCCTGGCACATAGATACAGAAGTTCTAAGCTCTAGACCTACGCCTGTGTCTTGGATGCTACCAGGGCTAGGTACCTGGAAGCCGAAGAGGCCAGAAAACATCATCCGTATGACAAGAAGAGGGTCTTAAGGCTTCTCTACAGTCTCCAGAAGAACAGCATTCAGATGGAGCCTGTCAAGCGGGACTCACCACTCAGGAGCTGTATTTTCTGCATACCTAGTATGCTCGGCAAAGCCTTCTGCTGGGGATTTCAACACAGTTTCTCTTAAAACTCACCTCCCCCCCCCAAAAAAAAGTACATGAGCATGGGAACAAAGCAGGATTTGCAGGAAACAAGCCTTTAGTAGCACCCAGAGCAGAGCCTAGGAGTAGAAATCAGGGTGGAAGCCCTGCACATTGTGAGCTTATAATCAATCCCTCCTGCATTTCTCTCCCTGCACACTGTGAGACTGTGTGCAATCCCTCCTGCATTTCTCGCCCTGCACACAGTGAGCCTGTGTGCACTCCCTCCTGCATTTCTCTCCCTGCACACTGTGAGCCTGTGTGCACTCCCTCCTGCATTTCTCTCCCTGCACACCGTGAGTGTGTGTGCACTCCCTCCTGCATTTCTCTCCCTGCACACCGTGAGCCTGTGTGCACTCCCTCCTGCATTTCTCTCCCTGCACACCGTGAGTGTGTGTGCACTCCCTCCTGCATTTCTCTCCCTGCACACCGTGAGCCTGTGTGCACTCCCTCCTGCATTTCTCTCCCTGCACACTGTGAGTGTGTGTGCACTCCCTCCTGCATTTCTCTCCCTGCGCACTGTGAGCCTGTGTGCACTCCCTCCTGCATTTCTCTCCCTGCACACCGTGAGTGTGTGTGCACTCCCTCCTGCATTTCTCTCCCTGTACACTGTGAGCCTGTGTGCACTCCCTCCTGCATTTCTCTCCCTGCACACCGTGAGTGTGTGTGCACTCCCTCCTGCATTTCTCTCCCTGCACACTGTGAGTGTGTGTGCACTCCCTCCTGCATTTCTCTCCCTGCACACCGTAAGTGTGTGTGCACTCCCTCCTGCATTTCTCTCCCTGTACACTGTGAGCCTGTGTGCACTCCCTCCTGCATTTCTCTCCCTGCACACCGTGAGTGTGTGTGCACTCCCTCCTGCATTTCTCTCCCTGCACACCATGAGCCTGTGTGCACTCCATCCTGCATTTCTCTCCCTGCACACCTGAGCCTGTGTGTACTCCCTCCTGCATTTCTCTCCCTGCACACTGTGAGCCTGTGTGCACTCCCTCCTGCATTTCTCTCCCTGCACACTGTGAGTGTGTGTGCACTCCCTCCTGCATTTCTCTCCCTGCACACCGTAAGTGTGTGTGCACTCCCTCCTGCATTTCTCTCCCTGTACACTGTGAGCCTGTGTGCACTCCCTCCTGCATTTCTCTCCCTGCACACCGTGAGTGTGTGTGCACTCCCTCCTGCATTTCTCTCCCTGCACACCGTGAGCCTGTGTGCACTCCATCCTGCATTTCTCTCCCTGCACACCTGAGCCTGTGTGTACTCCCTCCTGCATTTCTCTCCCTGCACACTGTGAGCCTGTGTGCACTCCCTCCTGCATTTCTACCTCTGCACACTGTGAGCCTGTGTGCACTCCCTCCTGCATTTCTCTCCCTGCACACCGTGAGTGTGTGTGCACTCCCTCCTGCATTTCTCTCCCTGTACACTGTGAGCCTGTGTGCACTCCCTCCTGCATTTCTCTCCCTGCACACCGTGAGTGTGTGTGCACTCCCTCCTGCATTTCTCTCCCTGCACACCGTGAGCCTGTGTGCACTCCATCCTGCATTTCTCTCCCTGCACACCTGAGCCTGTGTGTACTCCCTCCTGCATTTCTCTCCCTGCACACTGTGAGCCTGTGTGCACTCCCTCCTGCATTTCTCTCCCTGCACACCGTGAGCCTGTGTGCACTCCCTCCTGCATTTCTACCTCTGCACACTGTGAGCCTGTGTGCACTCCCTCCTTTAGTTCTCTCCTTTGGTCAGATTAGAGGCTCATGAATGTGTGTGACAATTCTTGTTGCTCAGAGCAAGTAGCAGCCATAGTGCATGCTCTATGCACATCTTCCTCTAAATGCTCCACTCGTGGTTCTTTTCAGTAGAAGAAACTGAGGTACCGAGAGGTTAAGGATGTTGACATTTAAAGTACAGACAGTATTTAATGGTTGATCTGGAATTATTTAAGATCAAATTAACCATTTCGAAGTGTTCAACTTAGTTGTCTTCAGTAGAATATAGTTCAACCATCACCTCTTTCTAATTCTAGAATAATTTCTTCGCCTCAGAAGAGAGCCTGTGCTGCAATGGGGCACAGTTGTGCACACCTACAATCTCAGCTTCTAGGGAGGCCAAGGAAGGAGGATCCTGACTTACAGGGCAACTCAGCAAAACTGTATCACAATATATTTTTTAAAGGTCTGGCGATGATAGTTGAATAGCACTTTGCTGAGCTAGCAGGGGTTCTATCCTCAGTTCTGTGTGAAAGATAGGAAAGCCAAAGAAGGGAAAGGGAGAAGCAAAAAGGTATGGAAGGGTAAGGAAAGGAAAAGGAGGGGGGAAGGAAACCCCGTATCCATTGAGCAGTTGCTTCCCTTTCATTTCTCTCTAAGCCTCTGTGAAGCACTAACTGCTGTCGGTAGCTATGGATTGGCCTATTGTGGATGTTTCACATGAGTGGAATTCTATTGAGAGCATGCCTTGTGACTGGCTTCTCTCATTAGCAGAAGATGTTCAAGGCTCATCTACACTGTGGCATGTAGCAGGGCTTTGTTCGTTTTTATAGCTTACTAATATTTCGTTGTGGGGACAGACCACAGATGGCTTATTCACTCATCCACTGATAGGACCAGAATTATCAAGGGCTCTTCAAAGCCCCTGTGCCCTGGGCAGATTGGGTTTGTGCTATGTGTCCTCAACAGAGGGCTTCATCCTGTGTAAGAAGATGCAACTTTCTTATACGGAACTTGCCCCAGCCCTGCTGCTTGAGGCCCTGCTAGCTGGGTATTGTAGGCAAGGCGGGATGCACATGGTGACGTATGTTTGACATATGATTTGGAGTGACAGGTGAAAACCTAGAGGCTGGGTTTGAGGTCTAAGCTTTCCTTTCCACATCCTCATTATTCCAGCTCTTCGCGATTATGCCTTGGAACTGGCTTGGGGAGAAAGGAAACTAGCTAGTCCGGCCTGGTGAGGTCAGTGGAGAGAATCCTCCATGCCCGTGCATGAGTTTGGGACATGCGGGCTCCTTTTGACTTACTCCAGTCACCCATAAAATACTCACTGACCACTGTGTGCCAGGGACTATGTCAGACACCGGATGTTCAATGACGGGGAGAAGTGTACTCAGTCCCCTCCTCACCACAGCAGTTGAGGTCAGGCATCCAGCTCAAATCCAAGCCTCTTTGTTTACCTGCTGTGTAAACTCAAAGTTGGGTAAATCACTTGACATGTCTGTGTCTCAGTTTCTTCATCTGCAAAATGGGGATGATAATCGTAACACCCCAGGTGGTCGCAAAGAGGGTTGTGTGAGTTGATGTTTGTGGGGTGCTTAGTACATAGTAAAGGTTGTCTGTGTGAGACCACTGTTATCAATAGGAAGAGGGGGACCATAGATGATTCCGTTAGCTTCTCATCGCTGAGCGAAACACCCAACCAGAAACAGCGTATGGGAGGAAAGGGTTTACTTTGGCTTACAGTTTCAAGGAGAAGCTTCATCGTGGTGGGGAAAGTGTGGCAGGGCAAACATCAGGGCATCATATCTTGTCACATCAGTTGGAAGGAAACAGTGTGAATGGGCTGGCAATACTTACTGAGGCTGGCCTAATAAGCTTCAAGGCCCACCACCAGTGACACAGCTCCTCCAGCAAGGTTCTGAGCACCCGGTGGGGCTAGACTAATAAATCTCAAGTCCACCCCCAGTGACACACCTCCTCCAGCAAGGCTTCGCCTCCCATAGGCTCCACAAGCTGGGAGACTTGCTCACAGACACATGAGGCTGTGGGGGACCCTTCACATTCAAACCGCTGCAAAAGAAGTATATATTTCCCTTCCCAAGGAAAGGATGAGGGTCCTATGTGCACATGACAAGTAAGTTTCACCTGGTTTGGGGGAAACAAGAGCCGCTCACATGCACATATCAGGAGCAATATGTGACCCAAGAAGCTGTGGGTGCTGGGCAGGAATTGATGGAAGACGTGGGAGGTGGTCCAAGGAAAGTGTTTCGGGTAGACAGGGCGATGTGGGCAAAGGGCCATGGGTAGGAGTTTGAGGAGCTGAAATAAGGCTGCCTCAGTGGGACCATCAAGAGCAAGCTCCTGCCTCCTAAAGGCAGGCAGGTGAGGCAGCAAAACAGAGCACTAGCCAACCTTTGGGCCACTGAAGTCTTGTCTATGAGGCGTGAGTTTTTGTTTTTAGGTTTCTTTTTTTTTTTTTTGGTGTGTGTATGTGTGTGTCTGCGTTCATGCACATGTGTTGAGGTGCACATGCATATTTGTGTGTGTTTGCTTATGTATGTGTGAGCACATGTGTCCAGGTGCACATGTATATTTGTGTGCTTGGATGTGGAGGCCAATGTCAATGTTGGGTCTTGCCCAATGATTCTCCCCCTTATTTTCTTGAAATAATTTCTCATTGAATCTTGAACGTACTGATTCAGCTAGACTAGTTACCCATAAGTCTCGAGGATCCTCCTGCCTCCACCTCCTCAGCCCTGGGACCACAGGCACACACCACCATGCCTGGCATTTTATGTGGGTGTTGGGGATCCAAACTTAGACCCTCGTGCTTACATGGCAAGCACTTCGCCCACTGAGGCATCTTCCCAGTCCTGAGCTGTGAGGTTTAAAGGAGGAGTGATCATGTAGCATATTGAGAGATCGGGTTGGTAGCCGTGCAAGAAGAGATGAAGAGGCCCCAAATGGGAGAGGGGAAGCAAGGGGGGAGGGGTGGTATCTGACATGCCGTAGAGGTGCTCTCCCCTGCAGCCTCCTTGCAGACACCGGCATCCTGAAAGTCGTAATGAGCTTCCAGATCCAAGCAGACATTTAGCCTTGCAGACACATTGAACCAGGCAGCCGCCTTCTGCTTGGGGATTAGGAACCCCACACACCTGCACAGACAGCCTCATTGAGGAGACTCGCAGAGCGTTTCAGAAGAGGCCTGTCATGAGCCAGAAAGGTCACAGCCCACTGGTTGCCAGGAGGTTAAATGACAGTGGCCCCCTCCTTGTTTCCAGCTCTTGTATCTCCTGTTTAAAATGTATGTGCAATAAAGTCTACCATCCCCACCATTTCTTAAGGATCCATTTGAATGGAACTGAATAGATTCACAGTGAGCCCATCTGTCCCCAGAACTCTTCATTTCACTGAAACTCCACTCATTCAGCAACTCCCCAAACCCTCCTTCCTCCGGTCCCTGTCAACCACTGTTGTCCCCCTCTCTAGGAATTTGCTAACTCTATGTACCTCACGTCAGTGGCGTCCTCCAATGCTCATCTTCTGCCTTGCTTATTTCGCTTAGGAGAATGTCCTCAAGGTTTGCCCCGGAGGTAGCATCAGCCAGAATTTCGTTGCATTATAAAGCTGAGTAATATCCTCTGTTAGTACCATGCTTTGCTTATCTGTGCATCCATCATAGACACTTGGGATGCACCTCTCTTTTGGCTGTTGGGAATAATACCATCATCAGCATGTATATACTGATATCTCCTCAAGACCCCACTTCTGTCTCTTATCATATATAACCAGAAGTGGAACTGCTAAATCGTACAGTAATTTTACCTTGGTTATTTTGAGGAGTTGTCATACTGTTTTCTGTAATGGCTGCGCTATCTTACACTCCCACCAGCAGTGCATAAGACTACTGATTTCTCTCATTCTCATCCGCACTCGTTTCACCTGTTTATTTTACAGTGCCTGTTCTGATCAGTGTGAGCTGCCTCTTGCTCTTTTTTCTTAATTCACTATTTGTTGATAATTTCATAAACTTATATATTTTTATAATCTTCACCTCTATTACTCATTTTCCCCTCCCACTTCCACTGACCCCCACCTCCGTCTCCCAAACAGAACCCTCTACTATTTTGATATCTTTTGTGTGTGTGTGTATGGCCCAGAGTTTAATCCAGGTTGCTTGTATGAGAGTGGGTGGGGATTATTTACCAGATCATGGACAACTTTCCCATGGCTACAATACTGAAGCACATGACACCACAACCACCAGCAAACATTACCTGCGAACAGCTCCTTACTCTACCTCCGTCAGCAACCATTATCTGCTAATAGCTCCTTAGAGCAGGGTGGGGCCTCATGAGCTCCCTCCTATAATCTCGTGAAGAAATGTTGAGGGTCTCAATCTCCTTCAGGTATTTCTTGTTCTTTGAAAGAGTGTAGTCTCCTGAAACAAAAGGTCCAAGAACTCTTAGGTAGCAGATATACCTGTTTGTAGGCCAGATATATGACAGTAGCTATAGCGAGCTGTCTTGTTTCCCCAGGAAAGCTTGCAAGCGATTATTCTAATACATGGACCCAGCCCATATCAGTCCCCCTCACATTTCTGTACTTCTCAGAGTAGGACCCACCTCCTTCAGATCACCAGCAGCTGGAAACCTATGTGTTCTCTACCTTGCTACTCATCCCAAGCCTGTGTACTCTTTTTGTTTGTTTTTCGAGCTAGGGTCTCACTGTAGCCCAGGCTGACCTGGAATTCACTATGTGGTCTCAGGCTGGCCTCGAACTCTGACAGTGATTCTAACAGTGTGGTGTAAGTGTAAAAATATCCCCCCATACACTCATGTGTTTGAATACTTAATCCTCAGTTGGTGGTACTATTTAGAAAAATTGTGCAGCCTTTAGGTACTAGCGCCTTCCTGGAGGAAGTTTGTCACTGGAGGCAGAGCTTGGGGCACCACAGCCTAGCCCTGCTTGCGTTTCTCCCTCCCCCAAACTCTCTCCCCTTCCTCTTCTGCAGTTGAGATAGTGAAACACTGGTTTCTTGCCCATATCTGGCTTTCTCCTTCATCATGGACTCATAGCCTCTGGAACTGTAAACTGAATTAAATTCTTTTCTTTAGTAAGTTGCTACTGGTCAGATCTGTTTTCCCAGCCACAAGAAAGTAACTGACACAGCAGTAACGCTGATGCCACACTCATGTGCTTTCTCACCTCTGTCCCCGCGCTCTGCACCTGGGTCAAACCCTCATTACCTTGCACTCGGGCTGTCAGGACAGACAGCCTTTGTCTGGGATTGCAGATTCCTGCAGGAGGACACAGGCTGCATCAGCCGTGAACATAGACAAGAGCTTCTGCGCGGCATTTACTGATAGCTACCTGGATCTCGGGGATACAATTCAGAGACAGTGTGCCTCCAAGTGGAAGTTGATGCATCATGATGAGCTTCTCAGCAAAGGTGGAAAAAAATGTCCTGAGTGATTCTCAGAAATGCAGGGCTCTACCCTAGACCAGCTGTTGACTATAAATTTATTGATGACAAGAATTTACATATATTTAAAGCTCCCCACATGATTGTAAGACATGGAGGAGGTGTGAAAACCATCATACCTGGAGATGGACAATGGTCACGTAATTACAGAAATAAATAGCAAAGAAAATGTTGTGATGGACCTATGAAAGACACAGGACTTCATAGGCAGTCACACTGGGATCACTGAGTGTGACCTTCTCTGTTTGGATGTTCAGAGATGTCCACCCGCTTTTCTCAGACCCCCCCCACAAACCCCTGAGACACAAACCATCCAACCAAAGCTCCACCAGATAATTTGTGAGTCTGAAAGGGTGCACCTGCTCAGGGTGTCGTTCATGAGCGGGTAAGAAACACATACCTGTAATTATGCTGTTAACAGTACTGCTTGCATCTAGTAACAAACATATCTTCAGCCCTACAATTTATCAAGCTGTCAGGACATGCTCCCGGTTTTGAAGAAATACAGCTGACTTTCCTCCTGCTTGTTCTGAGTCTTCTGAGCTGTGTTTTAACAAGTCAGATAGCTCTTGGGCCTTCCTGAAGCCATAACTGACCCCAGATGTCCGCTGGAGAAATGG
This sequence comes from Dipus sagitta, assembly GCA_036346955.1. NCBI lineage: Eukaryota > Metazoa > Chordata > Mammalia > Rodentia > Dipodidae > Dipus > Dipus sagitta. Next base: position 97,534,597 of record CM070781.1, on the reverse strand, counting down.
AGGGAGGCTAAGGTTCTTGGAGTTTTCACGAGAGTTAGAGGAAAAGCACTCGGGCTTCTCATCAAGACAAGATTGGTCACATAAGTTTAGGACACTATCTTGGCTGATGTGAAAAAGGACAGAACTTCCTGGAAGTATAGAAATGACTGCACAAAATCAGCGACAGAACAGAAGGCAAGATTTGAATGTGTGCTTCACCTGAGGGCTGTTGCCATTTTGGTTTGAAATGTTTCTGCCATATTGTTAATTAATTTATTTATTTTCTTTTTTTGGTACTGAGAAAAACATTGAAAGAATTTGGTACTGAGAAAGAATTTGGTACTGAGAAAAACACTGAAAGAATTTGATGGTCCATTCTTTTTTTAAAAAAATTTTTTTTTTGTTTATTTTTACTTATTTGAAAGTGACAGAGACAGAAAGAGGCAGATAGAGAGAGAGATAGAATGGGCACGCCAGGGCCTCCAGCCACTGCAAATGAACTCCAGACGCATGCGCCCCCTTATGCATCTGGCTAACGTGGATCCTGGGGAATCGAGCCTCGAACCGGGGTCCTTAGGCTTCACAGGCAAGCACTTAACCGCTAAGCCATCTCTCCAGCCCTGATGGTCCATTCTTTTTTTTAAATTTTTTTGTTTTACTTTTATTTATTTATTTGAGAGCGACAGACAGAAAGAGGCATATATATATATATATATATATATATATAGAGAGAGAGAGAGAGAGAGAGAGAGAGAGAATGGGCACGCCAGGGCCTCCAGCCACTGCAAACGAACTCCAGATGCAGATGCCCCCTTGTGCATCTGGCTTACGTGGGTCCTGGGGAATCAAACCTGGGTCCTTTGACTTTGCAGGCAAGTGCCTTAACCACTAAGCCATCTCTCCAGCCCCGTGATGGTCCATTCTTGATGTGTATGTCTATTCTTGGCTACACTAGCTAGCCAGCAGGCTCCAGGGGTCTTTTCTGTCTCTGCCTCCCCAAAGGTGGAAATATAGGAATGTGCCACTGCACATAGATTTTATGTGGGTTCTGGGGATTCAAATTCAAGACTTCATGCTCATGAGGCCGCCACTTTACCCACTGAGCCATCATGCCACTACTTATTTTAATTTAAATGTAAACAATAACCTCACGAACTTTGTATTTCGGCCATGGAGTAGATCTTCTTCCACTGGACAGGATTAACCCTGCTATTACACAAGGAAGGGAGAACTGATTCCCAGCCAGTCAAAAAACAAGTGTGCTGTCATCTTGTGCCAGTGGCCTCACCAGATCCCAGGGTGGTGAGTGCTTTGGATATTTTAAGGTTTTTCCCTTCTCTTTCTGTCTCCCCCTGTCTCTCAGTTCTCCTTCCACTTGGCAGCAGCTCTGTGTTTGAGGATGGGACACTTCCAACCCTGCTATCTTCCTCCCCAGTACCTGGACTACATGTGCTTCTTGGCAAAGAAAAGCCTTCTTTTGATGTGGCTTTTCCAGTGGCAGCCAAGGGTAGAGATGGTGTGCATGCAGGGATGCTCCAAGTACATCCTGGGAATTTGGATGTAAGCCCACGGTGGTCCATAGTGGGAGTGAGCCTACTGTAGAGTCTATTATTCCTCAGTCCTGTCTATAGATGGAGGTTAATTTCAAGGGTAACTCGGATACGCTGCGCCTCTTATAATATCAAGTGGAGCAGTGGATCAGAACTTTTACCTTTTTGCACTGATGATGGAAGAGATTTGGATACGTACAGAGCACAAGGGGCAGAGTTATGGTCCAATGTTAAATGTATAAATGGAAACTGGAGTTTTAAAATCTCCATTGTTAGTCTTCTTCCCTTGCTGTCAACCTGAGTCATTGTGTAGCGTGGCAAATAGCCCGTCAAGACCTTTCCTAGTAGATGCCCAGGGGAATCTTTTGAGATCTTCCGTTATTCACTCACTAGTTGTCAACATTTCTCCTTAAGTACCGAGCATAGGGTCCTAGCCCCAAGTGATTGCCATGCATTACCCAGCATCACACTTGCAAGAGCCTCGGATAGAAGATGCTATCCCCGTTGCCCGTTTTATAGATGAAGAAGGCAAAGCCAGGGACCTGGCTTGTTTCATAAGGTGCTTGCATTGTAAATGTGAGGACCGAATTTTGATCCACACTACCCGTGTAAACATTCCAGATGGATGGCACACGTTTATAACCACAGCGGTAGAGAGGCAGAGACAGCCGGATCCCTGTGGCTCGCTGGACAGCCAGTCTATGAGTTCTCTGCCAGTAGAAGATCATGTCTCTAAAAAATATTGGGCAGCATTCCTGAGGACTGACATCTGAGGTTGTTTTCTGGCCTCCACTCCCACATGCACATTGAAATGTAAAGTACATTTCTCAGGAGTACATAACCCTTGGGATCAGACCTGGGATTCGAGGCTGTGTTTCTTTCACCGTGGGGTTGGGTGGTGAGGGCAGACCTGAGCTCCTCCGCAGTGGGTTCTGCTGCTCCAGAGTTGTGGGCTGAAGCACTGCACTCATTGCTTCCCATCTTAGCCCCTGCTCTCCTCCTCTGGTTGAGAGCTGAAGCAGGAATCATCCACAGCGGAGCTGGGAGCTGACAAGACATCCCTTTCTGTTACAGCCTCGCCACATTCCATGTGGTCACACACAGAAGGGCACTGAAACTTAGGGAAGCCAGTTCACTGGCCCCGGGGTCACACAGCTGGGCAGCATCCAGGCAAAGATTCCAACTCAGTAGACTGCCAACGTCAAGGTGCTCTGCTGTCTACTCCAGGTTCCTGGGGGGACGGGCGGGGAGTCAGTCAATCATAGATGACCACACACATCACCACATGGTTACCATAGCCAGCATGAACCCTTGTCTGATGGGCTCATTCTCTTTGCTGATGGAGGTTGGGGTTTTCAATGAACATGTCTGCTCCAAACATAGACTCCAGCCACTGTCCTGAATTAGCTAGATCTACCCAAATTCTAGCTACAGAGCACTCAGGAATCCTCCTCCCTGTGGGCTGCAGACTCTCTTGACCTCACTCCTAACTGATGGTGCCCCATGGAATTCACATTCATTCAAATATTCACCCAACACCGATGTCATTAAGAAGAAACGGCTGCTAACCCCCTTCCCCCAACCATGCATCACTGTTTTCAAGTAAAACTGGAGCAATGCTTACATTGTCTGTACCACCCACTTTCTCTACCAGGACAGAAAAGGGGCAGAGGACACCGGCTGGTCCCACATCAGAAACGTTGCTATAAAGCTAATTGTGTGTCCCTCCCACCCCAGTACATGTGTTGAAGTCTGAATTCTGTCTTTGAAGATAGGGCCTGGAGGAGGTCATTAGGGTTTGAGTAGGAAATGAAGGTAGAGTTCTGGTCTTATAAGATGATAGGGGAAACATGCCAGAGCACTCTCTGCCTTTCTTTGCCACACGAGGATCCAGTAAGGAGGAGGCTGTGGTGGTTTGAATGAACTGTCCCACATAGCCTCGTGTGATTTGAATGCTTGTTCCCAGCTATTGGTAGTTTGGGAGGTGGAGTCTTGCTGGAAGAGGTGTGTCACTGGAAGAGGGGTTTCAGGTTTATTAGCCCAGACTACTGGCTGTTCAGAGCCAGCTCATTCAGACTACTTCCTCCCTGCTTATGGGGAGATGTGACCCAGATCCCCTGCTCAGGCCTGGGCTCCTTTCCCTACTATGACTGAACCTCTGCTCAAAACTGTTAGCTAAAATAGAGTGTTTTATCCCAGCAGTGAGAAGGGGACTGCAGCAGTAGCCATCTGCCAACCAAGAAGGCTCAAACTGGCTGGCACTTTAACCTTTCTTGGATTCCCAGCCTCCAGAACTATGGGGAAAAAAAGAAAGGTCTGTTGTTCTCGGAGAGTCACAAGATCTGAATGAGAGAGAGAAAGGTAAAAGTACTTGCCATTCAAGCACGAGAATCTGATATCAACCCCCAGAACCCGTGTCAGATGCCAGGCAGTGTGATGCACACCTGTCATCCCAGGTCTGAGGGGCAGGGGCAAGAGCGTTCCTAGGTTCGCTCAGAGTCTAGCTCGAGTCAGCGAGGTCTAGGTTCAGTCAGAGACCCGTTCTCAAAAAATAAGGTGGAGAGTGACTGCGTACACTGAATGCCAACCTCTGGTCACCACACATGCGTGTACACAAGAAGCTGCACACCTACGTGTGAACCCACACATGTGCACATGCATGCAGGCACCCAGTCACTGCACATACATGCCCAAGAAAGAAAGAACAAAAAGAAAAGGAAGAAGGAAGGAACAAAGAAAAAGAACGAAAGACTCTCTTGTTTAAGACTCCCATTCACCAAAATCTTCTTGTGGCAGCTGCAGCTAATACACCCCGTACATCTCCAGCAGTTCTATGCTCTCAGGACAAGTACGCCACGATTCTGAGTCTTCACTGTCTGCGCTGGAGGAGAGGGATGACACAGTGACTTATGGTTGGGCCACATAAGGAGCAACGGACAGACAGAGATGCAAGCATAGACTTTCCCCTAGCTCCCTGACACACAGCTGTCTCTTCACTTCCCACCAACTAAAACCAAGACCAGGGTGCTCATCCATGCTGATGCACAGGACCAAGGACACCCAGCTCACCGTCGTGCTGTGGCTGGCCATGCCTACGGCATCGCAGGACAGGAAGAGGGCACAATGAAGGATGTGACTGATCTTGGCCTCAAGGAGATTGATTCAGCACAATCTGAGCCGGGGCACAAAAACACAGGGTGCAGAGTGGAATGCAGGGGGAAGCCTTTCCAGGGCACATGTCCAACCTACTAGCAACCATGCCACGCGTAACATCACAGGCATTGAGCGATCATACTGATGGCTCCTCCCCCACTGGGCTAAATCCGTGAGGGGGCGGAGAGAGAGGAGGACGCCCATGGTAAGCCCACTAGCTGCCCCACATTACTGGCTCCTTTGGCTTGTTATGAAGATGGGAGATACTAATACAGACTTGGGCTGTTTATTTTTGTTTGCTTGTTTGTATGTTTGTTTTTACTATTATTAAACAAGGAAATGGGTCTCCTTTCAGGACAATGAGGATCATGAGTAAAAACTTCATGTGGTTATTAATGCCAGACAAAACCATGGCCTGGCTTTTTTTTTCAGTGATCATACCTTTATTCTGTCATTATGTCCCACACTCTCATGTTTTGTGCCTTTGTACTAATGCAGAAATATGATTCACTGCATGTCTTTGGGGAAACCCAATTGTTATGGATATATATATATAAAAGACAGTCTTCTTGAGCTGGGTCATCTGTGTCTGTAGTTATACCAGCCCTAGCATCCCCTCTCCACTTCATGCTATAAGCTGATATGGAGAGCCTTCGATATCATGATGGATGGAACAGTGCTGCCCTGCCCAAGTGCACTTCTCCATTTGCTCTTAAGTCAGTGCAGTCTGCCTGAACTTCCAAACTTCCTCCAGATCTCTACCCGTGTCTTCCTCATCAACGTCACCAAACCATCTCTTATCCCATGATCCAGCGGTCTGTCCCAGTGACACTAGCCCAAGAACACTGAGTAGTGTCAGAAAATGGTTCGGACGTTTGGTTGGGTGGTCAGTTTGAGAAAAGTTCTTGGAACAGAAGCCAAGGCTGAGAACCAAGTCTCTGTCACTGTTAGACCCAGCCCAGCCTGTCACTGATGGGCAGCCCCACCCTGCCCGGATTGAGCAGCCAGACCCTTGCTTCTGCCCTTGGGCCTATGCCCAAAGCACTGTCACTACAGAATGGAGAAGGAGAAGACCCTTGTCCATGTTGGCCCTGTTTTCCCAGGTAGGAAGGTGAAGTGCAAGGTCTTCTAGCTGTGTTCTGTTCCTGTACACAGAAGAAGAGAAAATGATGCCCCGGAGAGCTGCCACCTCTCTCCTGTGACTTCCTTTTCCAGAGAACAGCTCTCCTTAGACCCGCCACCTCTCCCCTGTGTCCTCCTCCTCCAGAGTATGGCTCTCCTTGGTGCCACTTAATTGTGTTCATCAGTCAACTTTACTTGGCAGACCAAGCCAGGGGCACAAACACCGCCACCCTTTCCTTGATATAATTACGCTCTTTGTGCTGCCGGAATCTGGTTTAAGGCCAAGCAGTTTTTGATTACAGAGTCAATCTTTGTTTAAAAGTTTTCCACCCTGGGGAAGTTTCTAACAAGTTATTTTAAACAATGCATTCTCCGGACACCTAAAGCTAAAGAGTTACATTAATTCAAATTGCTTTTCTGGGATGCAGTGGAGCCCGTCAGCCGTAGAGGCAGCGTCGCGGATGGGCTGTGGAGATGGCAAAGGGTGTTGCTTTCTCAAGAGCTGAGGACTCTGGAATCATCCCCTCCCCTGAGCGTCCCCACCACTGTTTATCTGTTTCTTAACATATATAGGGAGCTATGGGTTTCCAGTCTGTCGTTTAGCTTGTGGCCAGAGAGACTCCCCAGCTATGACACAAGGGACACGAGGACATAGTGAGAATAACAATTCACACAGAGACTGGCCCGTGTCTTTAATACTAAGCCAGGGACTCGCAAATATGATCAACGGGCCACTTGTGGTATGCAGGATGGTTTCTAGTGAGACATAGGTGAGCTTCTTAAATATCAGTATTTGTATATATTAACACATACTAAAAAAACTAATATGTTGAGCCCATGGAAAATATTAACAAAGCATTAACACACGGGTGAGCAGTTCTTTCCCCATTCATAAAATCATTCTGCATGTAATGTGGTATGTGTATGCATGAACATATGTGTGCAAGTACACATGTGTGCACAGGCATGTGGAGGATGGAGGGCAACCCCAGGTGGTGGTCCTCAGAAATGCTGACCTCCTTTTTTCTTGGGAAAGGGTCTCTCTTCAGCTTGAAGCACACGGTTGGGTTAGAATGGCTTCCAGAGAGCCCCAGGGATCCTCCTGTCCCTGCTCCCCAGCTCTGGAATGTCAGGCACACACCACCACGCCTGGCACGTTAGCACGAGTCCTGCGGATCAAACTCACAGCCTCGTGATTGTAAGGAAAGCACTTTACCAACTGAGACATCTTCCCCCAGCCAGGGGATCTTTATTACATGTTTACTATGTGCTGGTCACGTTGATGGGTGCCGGGAATACAGCAATAGAGAATTGCTCATGAGGAAAAGGTAGAAACATACCCAAGTGAAAAGAGGAAGTTGTGGGGTAGGAAGACACTTTGATGAACTGGACATGCCAGAGAGTTCTGGGGGCAGTGTGGGAATAGCCAAAATGGGTAAAAGCACTATATTCATCAGCTTTAAGTAAAGAGTGAAGATTTGGTTTGTGGGCTTTGTGGTTTCTTGGTTGACAAAAGCCCACTGTCACAGCACTAAGGCAACCATAGACACTCCACAAGAGAACAGACACGACTGTGCTTCAATCAAACCTTGTACAAAAACAGGCCATCATCTGCAGACCCTGCACTAGGCCATCCTGTCAGATCTCCCACACTTCAGACAACAGCCTTGCCCAGAATCCCATCTCAACCCTTGCAGATTTCGCTTCTGACCCATTCACTCACCACCCCAGGCCTGACCTCCTTTCATCCCCTGGATTATTCCATCAGCCCGGGAAGCAGCTTGAGGTCAGATTTCAGGGCCCCAGACAGAACAAGCATTAGAGATTTTCTGGCTTCCCTCCCCCTGACCAGTGACACCTGATGTACACCAGGAGGCTCCGTCTGTGTGTGTGCCAGTCGTCATCTTGAGATGAGAAGCATGTGAAATTAAGCTCTCCTGTCAGGCTGTCTGACCAGGGCCAGCCACGAAGGTGTGGGCAACAAGCAGGAGCCCACAGCTTTAGTCCAGTCCAGCCCCTGCTGTGTTGGCCAGATCACATTGATTGCTTACCACATAGCCATCCTTCTCTGTGGAAACCTGACAGAAATACACAACGCTTATTAGCCCTGCAGTTCTTACCATGTCACCATCATCATCTGGCATCAGAAAGGTTAATAACATAGGTTGGGGAAATGGTTAAGTGGGTAAAATGCTTGCCTTGCAAGCACAAGGACCTGAGTTCAATCCTCAGCACCCATGTAACAATGCTTGGTCTGGTGACACACGTATAAGCCTAGCCCCGTGGAGTTAGAGGTAGGAGGGACTCCTGGAGCTCGCTGCTCTTCCAGTGTAGCCTAATCAGTGAGCTCCAGAACAAGGAGAGACCTTGTCTCAAAGAAAGGTGGAGAACATACCCAAGGAATGACACATAGTGTTTCCTCTTGCTTCCACATACACATGTGCACTCATACATAGATGAAAACATACACACATGCAGAACACACACACACACACACACAAGTTACCATAGAATCACAATACATTGGTTTCAGCCCTGTCCCGAGATTTCTGCCTCATCCTTTGGTTGGACAGTCAATTCTGGCTAATACCTTTATGTCAGCTATTTCCCAAAGATTTCTCAGAGTGAACAGACATGACACCGTGTGATTCTTTATACAAATCTGGGTGCTCTGCTGTGTCTGGCCCTCCACCATGTCTATGTGCATGAACTCCTTTATTCTAATTAGTCTCAGGAATGTGCCACAGTGAAAGCATCATTTCAAAGAGTGAAACAAACATTTTTGTTTGCTTTTGAAAATTAAGTTTGTGTACATTTCTATATTATATGTTGAATGTACTTTCCTTATACCTTCTACCACCCCTGTCTGCACCTCCCTCTCCAGTTAGTCCTCACACCCTCTACCACCCCTGTCTGCACTTCCCTCTCCAGTTAATGCCCTTGTTCCCATGGACAGGCTCACTTATATAAACAAAGAAATTAACCAAGGTGTTAACCAAATGCATTTTAGTGATATACCAGGTCCTGTCAAGTCAGCCATTGAGTTGTTTGTTGGAAAAGCATGCTAGACAATAGGTTACACCTGAGCTTCCAGCACCAATAGAACTTTGGGCATCTCTGCCCCATGGAAAACACACTGATAAGACCATTCAATCATTACACCTTTATGACATGACTAAGAAGGAAGTTTGGATGCATATTAAATGGGAGATGACATGTCTGTAATCTCTAAGACTCTTGAGGGTCAGAGAAGGTTCCCTTTGGAATCACCTTTGAGTTGAGAGTAGAACAGAGAGAGAAATTAGCCAAGCCAAAAAAAAAAAAAAATCTGAATGGAGAGCAATATTCTAAGCAGAGGGAGGTGCGTGTGCAAAGGTCCTAAGGCAGGAGGGGCTGCAAGGAATTCAGCAAACTAAGCAGAACTATTTGGATAGGGATGGTAAGAAGCCAAAATAATGAGGTTGAGGAGGTAACGTAGTTCAAATCTTATGACCTTGAGAGCCATATTGAAGAAATTAAATTCATTCTAACAAAAACACCAAGGCTTTGAACCATTTTTTAAAAAATCACCTTAAGGAGATTATTTAGCATTACATTTTATTGATAGTAGGGAAATGGAAGGAAAAGTACTGACTACACCAGGCTGCTGATGGAGGAGAAATATAAAATGAGAACTTTTTGCTAGTTGGATATGTGCCTTGTAGCCCAAGATCTGCAGGTGGATATACACAGTATTGCTTAGGCCACGCTAGCGGAAACAGAGAGTAGAGCCCAGGCTATGTTTTGCATTCAGTTACTCCTCCCTGTTGCTTTCACTGAATCAACTGATATTTCTGGGCACCAGGCCCTTAGGATTCCCAGAGGAACATCCTAAGCCAAGCCCAGGAAGTCTTTGTAGAAATTGTTAACGTCTCAGGCTGTTGGAGAGAGGTGTGTTTGAGTAGTCGGGGGGGGGGGGGGGGGGGGGCGGGGCGTCAAAGATCAAGTTCCAGCTGTCTACCTTGCTTGCTAGATGAGCACCCTTGGCTAAGTTACTTGACCTCTCTGCTCAGTTTTCTCATTTACAGGGTGAGAAACATCCTAGTTCCTTTCCTCAGCCTTTGCTGGGAGGATTAAACCATGATGTGCGAATCACCCCGGGTAGCTCAGAAAAGGTACTCAGTAAATGACAATGATGAGTGAGAAGTCCACCAGGGTGACAGATCCACAGGTGCAGAACGGACACCTCTTGTTTGCCATTGTGACTTTAGGGCCTGTTATGGCACTTGGCACCCACTTATTGCAGTAAGGAATGAAGGAGGAGGTGAGTGCTCAGCGACTGTCCCTTATTACCCCAAGGTGACCACAGTGACTCTTATCTTTTCTTCCTCAGTAGCAGGAAAGACACCGGTCTTCTCTTCCATTTTTTTAAAACTGTAATTACTACAAGCATCTCTTGACTCTTCCCTGGACTGAGAACCCTGCAGAAAGGGTTTTGTCTTTACTTAATTGCTCCTGCTAGAGGTGTTTTCAGATTTCACCACTGTGAGAATGGGAAGCACTTGGAAGAGCCAGAGGGCCAATTTCAGAAGAACAATGAGCCATGCTGCTGTCCTCACAAATCCTGTCCTTGGCTCAGCTGCTGAGGAGCCCCATCTAGAAGCCCCCGGCAGGGAAGGGGACCTTCCTACACCAAATGAACCCGGCTTCTGCGTCGCCCTGGACTGGGTTTGAATCCTTTACAATCCCTCATGTCCTGTGGCAGATACTCACCGGCCCCCTGCCTTGTAAAAGAGGATAGCAGCCTGTCCCCTCCACTTTTCATGACCAAGCCTAGTTGTCTGTAGCCCCCAGGACTCATGTAGACCTGGTTTTGGATGCTCTGGTTGCTGTTAGCAGAGGCTGGCTCATTTAGTCTGTCTCCACTTCTTCCTCTGTAAGATGAGCGACAGTAAGACCAATCTCATGAGGTTACTGGGAAGGCAAATGCTAATATTTAATACATGCAGATATATAATGCTAACACATAATACTGACTGCAGGAATATGTGCCTCATAGGCTTAGCACTTGGTCCCCAGCACAAGTTAACATGCTTTGAAAAGCTCTGTTTGCTCCACTGATAACACTCTGTGGCACCTCCTTCCTGAGATGCTTGTGAACATTCAGCACAGACTACATGCACAACACATGCACTATGCGTGCTGCGTCAGGCATCGTTAGTGTTGCAGATACATCGCAATCACTGTTCAGTTTGCACATGTTTAGTTCAACTCATGTTTTTATTGTAATAGAAAACACACAACAGAAAACTTACCCTAAGTGACATTTAGTGTCTTCATGATGTTGTATAGCCAACATTAGTCTCTAGGCATCCTAGTTACCTCAAAAGGAAAACAACCCTATTATTGAACAGTCAGTCCTCCTGACATCCACCCCTATCCCCTGGGAGCCACCCGTCTGCTTTCTGCTTCTACTGAGTTGGTGACTGGACATTTCATATTAGTAGAATGATATAGTAAGTGTTACTTTTGTCTAGCTTCTTTTTGCTTAGCATAATGCAAATGGTATTAACCTATGCTATAGCACATATTTGAATTTAACTCCATTTATGGATAAGTAATATTCCATTATGTGGATATACTACAACCTATTTATCCAATCATACATTGATGAATATTTGGACTATTTCCACCTTTTTAAATAACACTGCTATGAATAGTAATATGCGAGTTTTGTTTGAATACCGTTTTTAGGTCTTGCACAGGATGACTTTTTAAAATGAGCATACACTAATACATATATGCATATGCACTGGACAGAGTTCTCTAGAGGAACAGAACACTAGAATATGAAGGGTGACTTTTTGGTATAGATGCTTGGCCACCCAAACGAGGAAAGGAAGAAATGGTAAAAAAAATAAATAAAAAAAATAAAGCAGGAATGGGAAGGGATTTCAACTTCTGTGTGTGGAGTTCTCTGGGGGCCAATATTATCTCTGGAACCAACCTAGAGGCTGTTCTCAGCTTTCTCCTTGTGTCTACTGACATCCCAAGGACAGCACAACAACCCTAATGACTGTACGTCATAGCACAGTTTAGTTGGAGTCATTAGCTACCCTCTCCCCTCCCGTGGAAGCAGTAAGTCATGGGAGCTGTCAGATGTTTAAATGATAAATACGTGACCGGCTCTTGGTTAAGCCTTTCACACAAAAGATCTCATTACATCTCTTTGACTTCAATAAGGAAACTGAGGCTTAGAAGATAAAAGAAACCTTCAAGGCAGTGGGGAGGGGAGGCTTTGAACACGGGTTATTTGTGGAACAAGGTGCCTTCAGAACAGAGGTCCATCTGGCTATCTCTCATGTAGTCTCATCTTAGCTGGTTCTACCCACTATTTTCCTTAACACAAACGGAATTCAATGTGAGCTTAAAAGTTCCACCTCAGCAACCTGGCATAACTTTTGGGAATTTTATCTATCACTTGTCTGTGTGCATGAAGCAGCTATTATATACCATGTACATATAAACTAGCCAAACCCTTCTCTACTGGAGTTCCTCCTCTGATAATGAGAATATAGTCAGCTTCTTGATTCTTGCAGAGATGGTACGTGACCAGTCCTAGTCTTGAAGACCCATAAGGGATGCCTGAGACATCAGGCTCAGTTCTCACAGGGTCTTGGTGTCTATCATGATTGCTTCCCCTGCATGTAAAATAGGACTTGAGTAGTATACGTGCAATATAAATATTTGCTGAAGGAATGAATGGGAATTAGAGTGGTGTGAACAAAGTAGGCATGAAAACTTGCCATCATCTGGTATACATCCTGCTTTTCCAACATACTGCACAATCCTGATTCATAATACATCCAGGTACATACTACTCAGGGAGGTGAACAGAACTCATCAACAATCAGTGAACTTGAGCCATTATTTTCCATGTACAGGTTTATGAGTGGGTCTCTGATATGGTCCTGGATGACATTTATTAATTTTCTCTTGTTAGTAAACATTGTGTTGGTTGCCATAGAGCCAGACAAGGAGCAGGGCTAAGGTGTTGACCCTGAGTAAACATCTTTCTTGGAACAGATAGGAATTCCTATAAATGAATAACTCTGACCAGAGGAGCAGGACATGTGAGTTGATGGATAATCAAATAAAACCAGGTCTCAGTTTTCCCATGAAAATGAGCCCATCAAGATAATGGCAGTGGTAGAAAGATCACACTTCACATATCAAGTCAAAAAACCAACAGTTTGGGGCATATTATAAAGGCTCAGAGAATGTTCAAGTCAGAGACTGGCTTGTCAAAGAACGGGAAAATTGCAATTACCCAGCCGGCTAACAGAGCAGGGCATGCATACGGAGAACTTCCAAATAATTCTAAAGATTTAGCAGGCAAGCCAGGAGAAGGGAAGTGTATAAGTCTTCCTCCTTGTTGTTGGCACAAGTACCTGACAAAATTAGTTTGAGGGAGGGAGGGTATGTTTCCGCTTACACGTGGTTACGGTCCATTATGATGGGGAAGAGCTTGAGGCAGAGCGTGTCTCACAGCACGGTGAGAAAGCAGCCCGTTCTCCCCTTTCTACACAGTGCTGACCCATGAGACGCTGCCTCCCACAGTTAAGTCGGGTGTTCCCACCTCAACTAAACTAATCAAGATAGTCCCTCACAGACTTGCCCCAGAGGCTAACCTAATCTTCATCATCCCTCATAGGTTGTCTAAGTCCTGTCAAGTTGACAATCAATGTAAGCCATCCCAAGAAGAAAAGAGGAAAAGAAATCCAGTGCACAGGCTCGGTAGTCATGCAGCTAATACTCAGTGTTTATGGACATGCAATGTTCCTGCTGACAGCTTAACTTCACATCATTCCTTTTCTCCTCCAGACAATGCAATGAGACATGTCATGTTGTGATTCTCTGACGAACAGATGGAAACAGTACTACTCAAAAAAATAAATAAATAAATAAATAACAATGTTATCTGCCCCCTTCGAAAAACGAATCAGAAACCAAATGATTGTCCAACTTTTACTTTTAAGCCACTGAATCGTTTTTACTCCATGTAAATTTTATCCATGATTCCAACGTGGAAATAGGTGGAAGTTAATTTACTGTGAAGAAAGTTCAGGTTAGAATTTCTGAGGTCCCTGATATCCATCAGAACTTGGAGACCCCCCCCCTCGCTGCAGTCTGAAGACCACCAATCTATATGATTAATTCTCTTTTTAAATATTCCTACTGGGATTGAATATGGAGCTGAGAGGTGTAGCGCTTGCTAAGCATACGCAAGGTCCTAGGTTCAATCCTCAGTGCTTCTAAACAAACTAATGAACCAATAAGTCGATAAACAACATTTCTGGTGTTCTATCTCCAGGAAGTTCCACATGACCCCTCTGGGACAGCATCCTCTGTTCAAACGGCCTGATATTCCTAAGTTTTTTATCAGCTCTGAGGTGTACAAGCAGCCTTGGAAACCTGTGGGTGTAGAACACATTGGAAGCAGCATTGCTGATACTCCAGAATCTCTCTCAAGCCAACAGCCTGTGTGTGTCTGAGGTTGGCAGAAGTGGCAACTGTGTGTGTGGCTTCCTAGCGTTCTCTGGGCCAGGTTACCTAACCTGTAGTAAGTCTCTGTGGGTTTCTCTTGCCCAATAGTTTACTACCCCACTTCTGGTACCAGTTTCTATGTCAGCTGGGCGTTTCTAATCACAGATAATTCCCTCATTTCATTAAATCTTTCTGTTCAGTGAAGTAGGTCACATTGTCTACCCCAGTTGTAAAGATGTGGACATTGAATATAAAGTAGCTAAAATGATGAAGGCCCCACAGCCAGTTAGAGATGGAATTGGGAGCATAAGTAACTCTGACACCAGGCCTGCATTAGATTAAATGCTCTAAGTTCCAGTACATTATAGTGGATGCAATCTAGGGACACCTTTGTGATAAGATTGAAATGGATAAATTACTATGGTAGGTGATGACGGTTATTTGAACAAACCAGGAGAGTACCAGTGGTGAAAAAATAATCATCCATAAACACTGGGAGAAAGTTGTGCTTATCAGTACAGCTCAGTGTAGTTGAGATCATTCATACTCTAGCCCATGTTTGTTGAACTAACATGGGAACATTGATTTTTTTTTTTTTTACAAAATCAAGCCAAAGTTAATCACTCAAGTATGAGGAAAGGTATTTCCACATCCAGAGATGATAACAGAAGGACCACATTATGGAATGATGAGCATGTGTGCAGAATTTCTGTGGACCTCTCTAGATTGGCATGGGGCCACAGAGAAAGAAACTGGCATAGACTGATGAAGTGACTCATGCCCAGGGCCTGTGATAGGCACTATGGCGACATAGATGGACAGGAAAAGTCACTGTTCTCAGTCAAGGGACCTGGTCATACATAATTTATATTCATGCTAGAAAAGTATCATTCAGAGAAGACTAGCAAGAGATGGCACCCCTTTTATCCTGATGGTCTATGAAAGAAAATATAATTTCCTTCTAGTGCTAGGCACCATGTACGCCATACCTACCACCCAGACAATTCAGACACCAGTGTTATTCCCACTTGGCAGATGAGACAGCTGGGACTCAATGAGCTTATTCACTCAATCCACAAGAAAGTGACAAAAACCAGAGAGAACATTCTACAAACACCTCTCTGGAAACAACCTTCATGGTAGTAGAATTTTCTGTGGACTTCACATTTACTTGTAAGATTCAGTCTTTTGATGTGATCTGAGGTGGACTTCCCTTCCAAATCCAATTACTGGCTGTACTCAGTTGTCTATTGGAAGGTAGAACTTGTTTGAGATGTTGCATGACATGTGAGGGCAATCAGTCTGCATAAAATTAAAATATAACTAAATTGACTTCATATACACAAGTGTGCGTTTGTGTCTCACACACATACACACACAAACAGGATGAATGATAGTTTCATGCTTTTACTTATTTGGAGACAGGATCTCACTGTCTAGCCCAGGCTGACTTCAAAATTGCTGTGACCTCCTGCCTGAGCTTCCTGGGCTCCAAGGTTATAGTCATGCTACCACACCAGGCTGCAACTTAACTTCACTCATGCTTCTGGCCTTCCAGGTCCCAGCTTGGTGTCTTGATGCTGATTTCTGTCAGTCACCTTTTCCTTACAGCCACCTGGAGGAAGGGGCGGAGCGTTAAGAGTTTCTGTTGATGGCCCATCAGATAAATGGTCTCTTTGAATGGCTCATGCATGTTTAAAATGAAAAATGTGCACCTCACAACAGCACTGGGAAAGCATGGAAGCTTCACAAAGCGATTGTCAGGTCTGTTCAAACGCAGTGAACGCAATTTACTGCTGCATCATTTTCATCAGTAACACAAAGATAAATCCAATTAAAAGTGATTGGGTTTTATTATCCAGGTGGTTCCCCAATCTGCTGCCTGCCTGTGTGGAGGGAGGGACTGTCGCCGCAGTGTCTCACGTTTGTTTTGCCTATGTTTCCTGGGACTCGGTGCTTCACCTCACCTGGTGGCTCACTCCCCCCTCCCCGAGTCACAAACACCCCATTGGACTGTGTGCAACTCTAGGACAGGGACCCTGGCCATCACACTCTGCTGTCCTGGACGTGTGGCACTGAGCTTGAGAAAAAAAAATGGTACTCACAAAGTCTTGGAGTTGTAAGACAGGGCAGAGCATTGAAAAAAAAAACGTCAAGTAGTTTCAAAAACAAAGTAGGTAGTGCCAGGTCATGTGCAAATTGAGCCTCACAAAGGAGTGAGGGCATTGTCATGGTAGTGATGGGGATTCTCTTGAGGACAGTAAGTCGAAGAAATGTCATGATCAAATTCCTGCTTTAGAGCGATCCTATGGGGGCTGGGCAATCTCCAAGATGACCACATGAGCCAGACACAAAATGTGGTGCAAGCATCTAGTGTTCCTTTGCACAGAGGCAAGAGGCCCTGGCATCACTGCCTCCCGCAGCTGCAAATTAATGACATCTGTTAAAAAAAAAAAAAGAAAAGAAAGATCCAGCCCGT
This sequence comes from Dipus sagitta, assembly GCA_036346955.1. Lineage (NCBI taxonomy): Eukaryota > Metazoa > Chordata > Mammalia > Rodentia > Dipodidae > Dipus > Dipus sagitta. Next base: position 97,517,788 of record CM070781.1, on the reverse strand, counting down.
GTCCCCTGAAGGTGGATTAGAGCCCAGTGTGGAGGCTGGGCTCTGTTCAGGCCAGTTCACTTCTCCTGATGTCCATGGTGATTTGTGTCTGTGGCATCCAGGAACAAATGGCACTTTCCATCCGTTCTTCCCCCTGTGTCTTAGCAAGAATAAGCAACTCTTCAAGTTTTGACTCTATTTCCGTTAGAATGCTTGATTTCCCATTCTTTGACTCTTGCTTCTTCTTCAGACAGCTTTGACCTTGACCTTTCTTGACTGCTGTGCTGGAGTCCTGGACTTCCTGAGTTTCTCAGTGGGCAAGAACATGTCATTACTGTCTGTGCATAGGTCACCCAGAACATTGACAAAAGAGCCATAGCAGGGCCTCTGCCTCCTCCCAACTTAAGCCATGCCCAAATCCACTGGGGACTGCCAAGGAAGGAACAGAGAGAAGACACTTAGAATTTAAGTGAGTCCAGGAGAAAGTCACAGATGATATCTCTGTGGACTTCTGCCATGTGACTTGTTCAGTAACAGCGCCCTTGAAAGGACACAGAAGGCTTCAGAAGTTGGCTGCTGTTTTCAGTATGTGTCTCCTGTCTGTTTCTTGGGAAACGCCCATAGGCTGGGGAGATAGCTCAGTCAGTAAAGTGTCTCGTCTTGCTAGCAGGTAGAGCTGAGTTTGATCTACAGTAACTGTGATGGAAAAAAAAAAAAAAACAAAGCAAAACAGGTGTGGAATCAGGAATTTGTAATCTCCATGCTGGGAGGCGGAGTCAGTATGATCCCTGGGGCTCACTGGCCAGTCAGTCAAGGCTAATTAGCAAGTTCCAGGCCAGAGAGAAAACCTATCTGAAAAAAAAAAAAGAAGTGAACAATGCCTGAGGAACTACACCTGAGGTTGTCCTCTGGTCTCCACAAACATGTATACACACACACACGCACACACACACACGCACACATACACACACTGGTCCTCATTGATAACACTTGTCCACCAGGAGGAAAGTGGGATTGAAAAGCGCTCAGGCTCGCTACTGGCTGCTGAGGCCCACAGCTTCACCATTCACTAGTCCTCACATTGGCCAATCACGGCAGCTTTCCCAGTTCTGCCTCGTCCACACACAGCCAGCGCCTGCTACTACGCGGGCTTGCAGTGAGGTTCCCTTCCACGAGCACTTAGCACTTGCTTCAGAAGCAGAGGGAGAGCGCCTTGCTCCTGTCATAATTACGCATGTTCTCATGAGCAACTTGGCTCTGGTGGATCTAGTGCCCCAAATCTCCCCCCAGTTCCCTGGGCAAAGACGTAAGCAGAAGCATTCCTAGAAGAGGGCCTGGAGTATAACTGACTGCATACCAAAGTAAGGGGCGGTGCCTCTTGTTCTCGGGGAGTCTGCCCATCCTTCCAACAAGCTTGAACTGAGCCTGGCCCTTGGACAGATGGGGGCCTAGTGCCGCAGCCACACAGCGTGACAGCGATCCACTTGGGCACGTACTAAGCAATGCCAGTGTACATGTGACTGTGACATGTCAGGTCTTGGAGAAAGGAATTTAGACCCAGTGCCTGATTTTCCATTGACTGCCAGACACCTGAGAGACACTGTCTAAGGTGACACCCATCCGGTCAGATGGAAAATCCCTGAGCTGTTACAAGAAAGATGGGTACCAGCCAGAGCAGCTGCCCCGGGTATGGAGGATGGTTGTGCCCCAACCCCACCCCTACTCTATGAAGTCATTGATAGTTCTGTGTCCTCCAGGGGAACCGCTGGTTGTTGATACTGCAGCAAAGGCAGTGGCATTGCCCAGAACCGGCCAACCTACCCACGAAGTCCACCCTCACGGTCAGGTGCCCACTAGCCTCTTTGACACATTCCCCATCGCCACCTGTGCAGTTTTTTTTCCTTGCTGCCCCAGCCCTGGCGGCCAGCCAGTTAGGGTTGGTGCACAATAGGAGCCCTGGCTGTGAAAGTCCCTGCTACGCTTCCACTCTCAGGGAAACCTCATTCCAAGTAGTTTGTCTTTCTGAAAGCAAATGGGTCATTCTGAAGAATGACCTTTGAGCGAATGACTCCACATGCAGAAGTTTAATCATGCAGAAATCTTTCCCAGTCACGTGTGCAAAGAAATAATGCAAGGCTGTGCACTGGAGCAGCACATGAGAGAGGAAGTGGAGAGCACCTAAATGTCCATCACTAGAGGACCCCTCTTGAGAGAGAGAGGAAGTGGACACAGCCTCAGAGTCCATCACTAGAGGAGCTGTGTTCCCATCCATAGGATTCTGTGAACCACGACAGACAGTCTACCTAGATGAGTGGTAGATGTGATATAAAGAGACATGAGTATTCTTGTCTCATTTATGTAATTTAAGATGGATATAAATATAATCACACCTTCTTCAATGGCTGTTCATGAAGCTTCAGCAGGTTTACAAATGTGAAGTGCTTAGGAGCATGTCTGGCACTGCAGAGTAGGCACGTGAGTTTTTGGAGCTGTCATGTCATTGCTTTCACTGCTGGTGTTCAGCCCTGTGTCTCCCTGCAGTCCACGCTTCTATGAGGACAACATTAAAAACGTAAGAAGGTCACCATTAGCACTCCACCACCATGGCTGTCTGTATACTTGGACTGTTGTTCATGGGAAAATGAGGGTTTTTTTTTTTCCACTTCTGAGAAGTGTGCTATTTCTCATGTGGGTACACATTCTTCATTGGGACCCTGTGCCTGGGGCCAGAACTTATGCTTTTCCAAACACTATCCAATCTTAAAACTAAAATTCATATCCTGGGGAACTCTTTAGTCCTGAGCAGAGCAGGTTAGTTGAGTCCTTTGTAAACACCCTGATTGCCCAGTTAATTTAAGATGCATATAGAGTAATGATCACTATGGTTTCTACATATAACAGGAATAAAGAACACATGTCAGACTAGAATATTATTCAACCTCAGAAAGGCAAGAAATCCTAACACATGCTACAGAGCAAATGAACCTTGGGGATCTCGTGCTTAATGAAATACATCACACACAAAGATAAATGCTGAAGAGTTGCATTTCTGTGAAGTACCTAGGATTGTTAATATCCTAGAGCACAACTGAATTGTAGTTGCCAGGGCCCGAGAAAGGGGAGAATGCAGAAGCATTGTCTAGTGGGTAAAGAGTTTCCATTTTTCAAGACCAAAAAAAGGTTCTGAAAGTGGATGGTGAAGGTGGTTGTAAAAGTAATGTGAATTTACTCATGTTATATGTTGTTCTGTCCCAATAAAAAGTTGGAAAAGTAAGTGCACATGAGATATTGTGAACACTGTTGTTTAGGATGAAGCCAAAGTGATATTGAAATTATTATTTTAAACTATTATACATATATATATATATATATATATATATATATATATATATAAAGAGAGGGAGAATGGACACATCAGGTCCTCTTGCCAATGCAAATGAACTCCAGATACATGCACCACTTTGTGCATATGACTTTATGTGGTTACTGGGGAGTTGAATCCAGGCCCTAAGGCTTTGCAAGCAAGTGCCTTTAAATGTTGACCATCTTTCCAGCCACTAATATCCAAATGACTGAAGATGTAGCTCTTTCCCAGTATGCATGAGGCCCTAGATTCTGTGCACAGCAACACACATACATAACACCCCTAAACATACATATTAAATAACTACGAAGATGACGAGAGCAAGAAGCTGGGGCCACACCATCCCTCCAGAACTCAGATTAAAGGGGCCTCCATACCTTCCATTCTCAGTTTACCCTTTTCCACAATTCCGCATCCTCCACCTGTGGAGCACATTTCCACCCTGTAGTGGCCAGTCTCCTGCAACCTAGGAAGGTGCAATCCAATGCCCCGTGTGGTTATCATACTCCTAGCAGTGCCAAGAGTTTGAAGCCCTGAACCCCAACATCCACAAACACCCTATTTGTGTATCACCTTGGCTTCCAACTGTCAGCCTCCCCCTGAGGTTGCAGGTGTCTCTGGAGGTCCACCTTAGCCTCCTGGCATGGGAAAGCGGTTCACGATCCTAACAGTGACGGACAGGAGGAAACAGAGAAATGCAGCTCATCCTGTGTGGGCTCCTTTCTAGCCGAGGCTGAGCACACCCCACCTGTCATCACCTGTCACACACTGCCAGCCTTGCTTAGCGTGCCTCTGTGGGCCTTGGCATTTTTCCTGTAGGACCCTGACCCCCTGGGTATTGAGGGGACTTCAGAGCTGTGGGCTTCATCCTGGATATGTCTTCATGCCAAAGTACTTACATTGCTTTCTGTGTCGTGTTCAAGAAAGCACGGATATAGGGTGCTACTGCGCAAGTCTTCCATGTGTTTAATACTCCCATGCCTGGGGCTAATGCCTTATGGGGGTGAAAGATCGTTAGCGCAAGTGTGGGCTTCCCAGAAGGGCTGGTGGAGGGCAGGTGGAGATGACACGAAGAAGCTTGCCACCCATACTCACGCTTGATTCGGAGCAAAGGTTTTTAAACTGTAAAAGGCACACTTATCAGGAATCTTACGAAATCAGATTTATCTCAGTTGGTCTTGGGAAGGGATGCAGCAGCATTTCTAATAACTGTTGGTTTGTAGGGACACTTTCATGTTCCTATAATTTTCCTTCTATATCTGGGATGGGATTCATTCTTTCCTTCCCCATCCCTTGTTTATTCCCTGTTATTTGCACAAGTAGTCTCTTCATGAGGAGCATGAGACATGATATGGGGAACCAGAGCCCAAGCCTGGTTCTACACTTTTCCTCGGTGAGCTAACTTCTCTAAGTTCCACCCTCCCAGACTGTAAACTGGGAAGGAAACTCTCACCTCATAGCATCTTTGTGAAAATCTAATCTAGTAAAATGTAGCAGGAGTCTGCTACAAAACCTGGGACCTGGCACATGTGGTCTGAGAGCTTCTCTTATGACTGAGGTTATTCATGCACAGCTGTGATTCCCACATAAGTTTATTTAAATGTTTCTATATTAACGTATTTAAGCAAGGGTTTTCATAACTTTATTGGTCACAGCGATGGTCACCAGCACCCAACAAGAGATAGAAAAACTGGTATGGACTTTGGTATGACTTGTCATCATGTTAGCAAAAGCTGTCACAGGGATGAGACATGAGAGCATGGGAGCCACTCTGCCAAAAAAAAAAAGGCGAAGGAATGTGTGTGTGTGTGTGTGTGTGTGTGTGTGTGCGTGCACGTGCACGCACACACACACACACAGGCAAGCAAGCAAGATGAGAGCAGGGTAAAATGTCAACATTATCACAAGCTGCTCATTATCTGGAGAGAACTAAATATTATGTGGGCAATTATCGACAGGCGTCTGGAAGGAACAAAAGAGAACTTCGTCCCCAGCTGAATACCATCTCCTTTGGGAGCACGGATGGAGAGACCAGAATTCCAAGCGGGCATTTTACACAGAGGGTGAGCCGGGGGTCCCAGAGGGCCCCAGCCAGAGAGAGGAGGCAGTGGCCCACCACCCCCACCCCACCATCCAATCAGCAAGCTTGCTGGCCAAGCACAAGCGTGGGGGTGCTCTGCTTTGAAAGGGGGCTTTATGCACCCGCTTCAGGCTTGGAAACCAGAGCCTCCACCCTGACCAGCCTCCCTCCCCCAAGATGTCATCTTTTGAGACGATTTCATGTGGAAGCATCGCTAAGTAAATTCACTAAACACCCATTCATCCCTGTCAGATGGAGACTCGGTGAAGCGGGAAATGTGAAAATAGCCCCAACTCCCAGCCCTGAAAGATGCTGTCTGGGGTTGCCAAATGGAGCCAAGGCAGGGCGGCTGACCCTGGGGGGCCTGAGACTTCCCAGAGGGACTCCCCCCCCCAGAGGAGCCCTAGCCCTGGCCCCTTCAATCTTCCCACTGAGGGAGCCCTAGAGGCCCCCTGTTTATTATTCCTGCCACTGGGAGACCCATTCAGAGGTTAACTTGTTCCGTATTCATCGGGAAGACAATAATGAACTGGAGCAGAGAGTGGTGAGGGTTGGGGCGGCCGAGGTGGAGAGTAAGCTGGCCTCTTGATGGCTGCCAGGGGACGCAGCTTGCATTTCTGTCAGAAGCTGATTTCGCTTCCACTCTCCCCAGCAGTCCTTAAAGGCCCTCTTTTTCTGCAGACCACCGGGCATAAGGTGGAACTGGGCTACCGTGGTTGCGAGGGAGGGGAGGCATCCTTGTGCAGATGTGTGGGGCTGGCTGGCCTTTTGTGTCCCTTCCAGGACTCGCCTCTTCATACCTCTGTAGGACTTGTCTTCCCGAAAGTGCGTGATGGGTTGTACCTCACTGCCACTGGAGGACGGCTGGTTTAGGACTGGGGTTTGTTTCAGTGATGGGCTGGGATATCAGCAATTTTCACTGTGGTATCATAATTGTTCAGCGCCACGCCTCACCTGCCAGAATCATGAGTTGGTCAACATGTGTCATCCAGCGAATGAGCAAGGGCTGGGAATTGGGACAGCTGCAGAGATGTGGAGAAGGGATGAGGGCCGGGAGCATGCAGCCTGGCCGGCTGGGAGGCAGAAAGAGCAAGCCGATGTGTGTTCATTGTGTACCAACTGTGTGCCCTTCAAATTACCCAGGTGTTTACCCAGCGCACGTGCCTGTTTAAATCTGAACGGCGAGGAGGAAATGCCTTCAGAGAAGATGAGGGACTTATCCTTAGCCACAGCAGACTTAGGGATGGTTCTAGCATCTTCCTGATCTTTCTGCTTCTGCAGCCCAAGTGTTGATTTCTAAAGCACCACCTGGCTTCCAAACTTGCAGCCTCAGAACCTGAGGGGTGACTCAGTGGGCAGAGTGCTTGCCACAGGAGTGTAAGGACTGGAGTCTAGATCCCTGGCACCCACTTAAATGCCAGGTGGGCTTAGTGGCCAACTGTAATCCTAGTGCATAGGAGGCAGAGACCGGGAGCGCCCGGGGCAAGCTGGCTTGTGAGACTAGCTGAATCACTGGGCTCTGGACTCAAGTGAGAGATCCTGCCATAGAAAATCAACAGGAGAGTGACCAAGGAAGAGCCCCGCCGTCAACCTTTGGCCTCCGCATGGACACACTCATGCATGCTCAGCCACATGCATCACACTTACCTGTACATGCACAAAGAAAAAGTCCAGCCTCCGGTGTCTGCGGAGATGGCTCGGTTGGTAAAGTGTTCGCTGAACAAGCTTCAGGACCTGAGTACAGGTCTTCAGCGCCCGCGTATGATGTGGCATGTGCTTATCATTTTAGCACTGGAGAAGCAGAGACAGGCGGATCTCTGTAGCACAGAGTGGCGATGGGGTTGGAGCAACTGAGACAGGGAAATGGAGTGAACCCCTTCTTGCTGTCTTGCTAGACTAGCCAAAATGGCAAGCTCTGGGATCAGTGAGAGACCTATTTCAAAAAAGTAAGGTGGGGGCTTGGAGAGATGGCTTAGCAGTTAAGTGCTTGCCTGTGAAGCCTAAGAACCTCTGTCTGAGGCTCGATTCCCCAGGACCCACGTAAGCCAGATGCACAAGGGGGTGCATGTGTCTAGAGTTTGTTTGTAGTGGCTGGAGGCCCTGGCGCGCCCATTGTCTCTATCTGCCTCTTTTTCTCTCTCTCTGTCGCTCTCAAATAAATAAATAACAATAAACAAAAAAAAATTTAAAGTAAGGTGTAGGCCTGGAGGGATGGCTTAGCGGTTAAGGCGTTTGCCTACAAAGTCAAAGGACCCAGGTATTCAATTCCCCAGGACCCACGTTAGCCAGCTGCACAAGGGGGCGCATGTGTCTGGACTTCGCTTGCAGTGGCTGGAGGCCCTGGCGTGCCCATTCTCTCTCTCTCTCTGTCTCTCTCCCTCCTTCTCTGTAAAATAAATAAATAAAAGAATATATTTTTTAAAAAAGTAAGGTGTAGACTGATAGAGGAAGACACCCAACACCGACCTGGGGCCTCACATCCACATGTACACATGCACCCAACACACATACAAAAACAAAGCCAGCCTCCATTGTACTCCGGAAGATGCTCTTCCCTCTCACTGTCCCTGCTGTCAGGGTTTCTCCCAGTCTCGAAAAGCCGTTAACCCCTTCCTCCTAAAGACAACTCCCTGAGCGGAGCGGCACCGCGATGAAGGAGCTGTCACCTAGGCGCCTTTACCTTGTGTGGGTTTATTCAGCAGAAGAGGTGACGGTGTCTCTGACAGATGGAGACCCGTGCGACTGCCTTTTAAGATACTGTCACAGTTGTATGCACAGGCTGATTGGCTGTGACGGCACTGCGAGCACAGAGATTGATGGCTGTAAATTTGGGATAACAAGGCCGGGAACGATGTCATCTGTTTGCGTGGCATTTTGTATATTTTTAAAGCTCTCTCAATCCACTGGTTATGGAGGACTCGTATTCATTCATTCATTCGCTGCTCCATGCAGTTCAAAGTCAGTTCAATCTCACATTTTTCACTCACTCATTCATTCACTCACTCACTCATTCATTCACTCACTCGCTCATTCATCAAACACAAGTGTAGCTCCTACCGCGTGCCCACAGGGACGAGCAGATCTGACCAGCTTCTTCCTGTGGAGCTTCCATGTGAGGTAAGCAACAGAAGTCCATGCAGGAGATGGTGATGTGACCGAGATGGAGAGACGAGGCAGGTGCTTTTGAGGCACAGTGATTAGAAAAGGCCTTTCAGAAGAGGTGGCATTTGAAAGTCCCAGATGGCAAGAGCAGGCCAGTGATGGGAAGATTTAGGAAAAAGATATCCCAGACCAAGCAAGTACAAAAGCCCTGAGGTTAGTCTGTGTTTCACATCGGCATGCATACTGGTGACTTAGTGTTATCCAAGCCCCATGCTGGACATGGGAGATACAAAAACATGTAAGATGCTACAGTTGTTTCAAAGAGCTCCCAGCACCGAGAAGCATATTGGAGACAGACCCACAGACTGTCCGTGTTTCTGCAGTGTGGACAGGCCCAGGGATGGGAACCCACCAGAGGATAAATTAGCAGGCTGGTGTGACCAGAAAAGGTGAATCTAGGGAGATAACACAGCGTGAAAACAAGAAGGGAGCCCACATGTAAAGTCTCCATGTTCCCTGGCGGACCCTGACCCTCCCTCTGCTTGTTTCCACAGGACAAATGACCAGCTGGTGGCGTTCCTTTCGCGATACCGAGATATGAATTTCTTAAAGTCGCACGGCCGGGACAACGCAAGGTAATAAGGCTCTGCGCAAAGCAGAAGTGGGGAACCTGAGCGCGCAGCTGGGCCTTCCCTCCAGGTTTGTTTGAGGCAGCGTGAGAAAAGCAGAGGGCGGCACAGGTGCGCTTTGGTGCTTTCCTTGTAGGACCTGGAGCAACCCCTCGCCCCGAGGATGTAGGGAAAGGAAACATTTCTCAAAGACTTTCCATCCTTTATGCCTTTTTGGTTTTTTACTCCAAGGAATTTTATGAATTCATTCTCACCGCGGTAACCCTTTAAGTGGAGTTGTTATGGTTAATTCCCATTTTAATGGTAGGAAGATTGAGGCCCACCAGCTAAGCGGTAGTCCCAGATCATTCAATCATTCATTCAGTCATTCTTAGCTTTTAACCACATGTCTGCTGTGTGCCAGCACTGCTGTAAGTGAACAAAACAAAATCCTGACTCTCACAGCATTGGATTTCCAGTAGAAAAGACTCGTGCTAGCTCTAGCATGGGATTGAATCCAGGTGTCCTACGCCCAACCTCACGTCTTCCACGTTGCCTTCCGTTGTCAACTAAGATGTTGGCAAAGGCTGAAGGCACCCGGAACCCCCATCCTAGAGTCATTACACCTCTCTTGCTTAAAATAAGCATTATCAAAAATAAATAAATGAATAAAGCAGCTCTCCCTAGTGGATGATGGCCAGGTGTGCTACAGTCTGGAGCGCCCCCTGTAGGAAAGATCGGGGCATGGCTTTGAATGGAGCATGCTGGGCAGTTCAAGAGGATCATCTGAAAACTTGTTGATCTGCTGCGTTGTCCCTTGGAGTGTTTCCTACTGTTTTAGATCAGGTGTCTTGTCAGCGACATTTCCCATGAAGACCCGGGTCTCCAGCTGCTCTTGAGACATGTGAACTCCCAGCACTTGTCTCTACACGTTCTCATAGCTGGCAGTACCCACTCCATAGGCAAAGCCCATCTTCCTCAAGTCCCCGCAGGCCTCCCCTGCCTCCTTTCCCCATCTGGCCCCCATCGGCATTTCATTTTACAGTCTCTGTTTCGATCATGTCTGCCACGCTAGTGGAAATGGCATGCTTGGTGACTCAGTTTACCTTGTTATCCCTGAAGACTCTAAGCTGAGCTCCATATCTAGGTTGTCAGGAAGCCATCCCAGGGACTGGAGAGATGGCGCAGCAGTTAAAGGTGCTTGCTTACAAAGCCTTGAAGTCCTGGGTTCAATTCCCCAGTACCTGCATAAAGCCAGATGCACAAAGTAGCCCATGCATCTGGAGTTTGTTTACAGTGGTGGATGCCTTGGCACACCCAATCTCTCTGTCCCAAACAAGCAGATAAAAGTAAAAAAGAAGTCACCCCAGAATCTGTGTCACTGTAGCCTGCTCCCGAGTTTTCCCTGTGTTGTCATTCAGCTGGCTCGATAGATTGAGCCTTCGTGGTTCGCAGCCTAGCTTCAGTGTATGTAAAAGGCACTCTCAGATTGAAAGCCCTCTGTGAATTCACGTAGGTCATGCAGCTCATTCAGGCCACCAAGGTTGCAGAGGCTGGCTGGACAAACACAAATCATGGCCACTGTGGGTCATCTTCCTACCAAGTTCCCATTATTGTGCTGGTCTCTCAGCGCATTTGATAAAAGATCCAGTCTTAATCCAGTGCAGTGATAAAAATCAATATCCTCACCTCTAGGAAGGGAAAGGGAATCTTTGAGAGACAATTTTTTTTTTTTTTTTTGCTAAGATCACCCAGCTAATTAAATGGGAAAATTTGAACCCTAGTCTTTCTGTCAACAAATTCATAGGTCACTTAGTGCTGTGCACAATGCTATTGAGTTGTTCCGTCATCAGAAAGGAAGTTGGGGATGGGAGATGTCTCCGTCAGTAAAGTACTTGCTACACAAACAAAGACCTGAGTTTGGATCCCCAGAGCCTAAACTAAAACCAAGTATGCCGGTGCATCCCTGTGATCCCCGGCACCCAGCGCTGAGGAGGCAGAGGAGGATCCGAGGGGCTTTTGGCCAGTCTAGCAGAAACAGTGAACTCCATTTCCGGTTCAGTGAGGGAACCTGTCTCCAAAAACTAAGATGAAGAGAAACTGAGGAAGACACTCGACACTGACCTCTGGCTTCCAAATGCATGTGCATACGTACACACACACGCGCGCGCGTGCGCGCACACACACTTCTCTCCCTCCATGTGGCCTGTGCTACATGATCTGTGCACGCACAATTTCACCATGTCTAAGCCATTCTAAGCTTGCAGTGTGTGCCTGGGTCACTTGCACCCTTGGAGTATTGTTTTGACCTAATCAGATTTATTTTCTGTGTACTGTCTTCCAGGTACTTCACTAGGAACTTGGTATAGCACAGATTAAAATCATGACCTTTGAGTTCTGAGCTCCTACATTGGAGCACTGATCTACTGTGTGTTAGACTGTATTGTGTATCTGATATGACTTGACTTTTGGCGGGAATATCAGTTTTGACCTACATTTGTGGGTTTCTGGGAGAATTAAATGAGATTCTGCCTCTGATGATGATAATGGTATCAGGGATGACATCATTGCCAATGTTACTCACGGGAGGATGGGCCAGAGCTCTCTCTTGTGTAACTGATGTGCCCCTGTGGTGGACAGGTGCAACCCAGCCAGCACAGGACAACATAAGACACTGTTGCATCTACTTTTCAAGCCCTAGAACCCAAGGTATACAGAGAAAAACTACTAGTATAATGAGCCAACATGCCATCATCTGCCACTTTCTTCTCTCTTCAGCCAAGTCCCTCCATGTTGCTTGGACAAGACCACCCACAGCCTGTCTCCAGTCGCTTCTCCCCAGAGTGTGCATCTTAGCTCCGCTTCCCTCACTGGTTGTATGCTAGAATGGATTCTCTGGGTGAGAACTGACATCAATCAGTTCGAAGTAGTTTCCGGATAAAGTTATGGGCTCAGGTAGCTACAGCAGTTATGCATACTTCTTGTATGGATGGATGGCACTGCTCAAAAGGCAGGACCAAGCCCAACTCTTAGTTTGTTTCCTTAGTGTCAGGCTGCAGGAGGTGACTACTGGCAACTCCACAACTCACTTGACTTTACAGAGACATGTGTGACAATGAAGTCACACAGCCAGGGCTGGGCTGGGCTATAGCCTGGCTCAGTGCTTCTCCAGAGGCCAAGTTCCCTTTTTACATGAGGGGTGGGGGGCTCTGCTGGAGAGATGGCTTAGCAGGTTAAGGCGTTTGCCTGCAAAGCCAAAGGACCCTGGTTGATTTCCCAGGACCCACGTTAGTCAGATGCACAAGGGGGTGCATGTGTCTGGAGTTTGTTTGCAATGGCTGGAGGCCCTGGTGTGCCCATTCTCTCTCTCTTTCTCTCTCCCTCTTTCTCTGTCAAATAATAAATAATTAAATTAAATTAAATTAAAAACCACATGGGGAAGTCACTCTTGATGTCCTGCTTCTCACCTGTGTGTTGGGCGACTCTGACCTTAATTTTCTTCTCTCTCCAAAACAAGGGAGCTGAATGAGCTAATGTTTGCAGTACCTGGCTTCTGGACCAACCCTAATAAGAGTAGGTGACAGATGCCACCATGAGCCTGGGAAACAGAACTGTGGGGAGAGTCAAAAATAAACCGTGGGATGCAAAAATGGCTCCAGGTCCCTCTGTTTATGTCTGCGTGTTGTCTAAGAGCAATGTTGACCTTCTATCCACATCTCCAGCCTTGGGCAGCTAATTTGGACTTTCGGCTCCTGCTGTGAAGAGATGGTTTAAAGGCAAACTTGTATTTTAATAGCTGCCAAATTGGTCTGACTGTTCCTGTAATTCGATGAAGGGGAGTGTTGTGTTCACCGTTTCTCCTTGCTTTCCTCCAAAATAGTCACCCAGTAGATTGAGTGACATATAGCCAGTTATCAATTTTCCAGGTAACTTGAGCAGCTAAACAGGGCAGGTGTCCAGAAGCATGCTCTGGGCCTGAATAATGGAGGCTCTGGAAGGGTCCCCAGGAGCTCCTGCCGTCTGATCAGAAATGTTTTTTTTTAAGTATTTTTCATTTATTTATTCATTTGATAGAGAAAGAGAGGGAAAGAGAGACAGACAGAGAGAGAGAGAGAAAGAGAGACAGACAGACAGAGAGAGAATGGGCGCGCCAGGGCCTCCAGCCACTGCAAACAAACTCCAGATGTGTGAGCCCCCTTGTGCATCTGGCTAACATGGGTCCTGGGGAATTGAACCTCCGGCTTTGCAGGCAAACACCTTAACCGCTAAGCCATCCCTCCAGCCCAGAAAAGTGTTTTAGAGTCTCAGTGTGTGTGTGTGTGTGGGGGGGGGTCTCCTGTAGGGAGGTGAAAAGGAAAAGCCACTCTCCTTCGGCAGAATAGGGTTTCTTCTGTAACTTTCCTGCCCTGCTTCATCTGATACCTCAGACTCACGTCACTGGGATCCAGGATCAGGGGATGCAGGAAGGTGTAAACAGTAAGAAGCAGAACCGCTGGGCTCCAAACACCAGTCATGCCCCAGTCCGGTCATGGGACTTCAGCACCGGGCTTGACTGGCTTTGCCTTTGCTTGATCATGCGGGTGACGTGGATGGTACTGGAAGGATGGAGGTGATCGCTGACCGCAGGAAGGCACTGGACTGCTTGTTTTGAGTACATTATCCCACTCCAACCTCATCTGACAAGTGATATAACACTGGAGGAAAGTTGACAACTGGGTTTTGCACTTTTTGGTTGGTGACTGCTATTTGACAGGCCCTACAGCATTAGGTTTTTGGCATGTCCAGGTGAAAGATCAGAACCAGGGCTAGAGAGATGGCTACATGAGTAAAATGCTTGCTTCCAAAACAGGAGAACTTAGGCTGTAGAGATGGCTTAGCAGTTAAGCACTTGCCTGTGAAGCCTGGGAACCCCTGTTTGAGGCTCGGTTATCCAGGACCCACGTAAGCCAGATGCACAAGGGGGCGCATGTGTCTGGAGTTCCCTTGCAGTGGCTGGAGGCTCTGGCATGCCCATTCTCTCTCCCTATGTATCTGCCTCTTTCTCTCTGTCTGTCGTTCTCAAATAAATAAAAAAAATTAAATTAAAAAAATTAAAAATAAAAAGCATTTTAAAAAATGAGAGCTTGAGTTCCGTCCCCTACACCCCACACATAAATGCTGTGCATTCTAGCACATGATTATAATCCAAGTGCTAGAAAGGCAGAGGCAGGCAGATCTCTGGAGCTCACTGGCTAGCTAGTCTAGCCAAAGCAGGGAGCCCTGGCCAATGAAAGATCCTATTACACAAAGAGGTGGGTTGTATACCTAAGACAACCTGAGGTCGTCCTCTGACCTCCATATACATGTCTACACACATGTGCACACACATCGCCCAAAACATAAGAATATGTGAACATGCCTGCACATGCATGCACACAGCACTCATACACACCTAAAACTAGAAAGACTAAACATAAATAAAAAATAAAAAAAGAAAGATCCAAATCCTACTAACTTGTAACAATCTTTTTTGTATGGGTGAGTAAAACTGTTTTCCCCCTGGTAGATAATGAATATTATCTACCAGTGATGTGTGGTATGCATAATTATTTTCCATCATTTGCAAGTAGGCATGCTATGAAAGTTAGGTGATGATTTTGAAATATAGCAACGAAATTTTGCATGACTAGCCTACCTGACCCAGACGTTGTGAGTTTTATGTTTAGACACCCAGGCTTTGAAGCCTCAATATCAGGACTCGTCCGCCAACTCTAAGCACTCCCTGTGTGTGTCAGACCTTTCAAAGCTTTTGACACCCATTTTCTGTTCATTGGTTTTCTTGTCTGTAAAGTTGGAATGAAGATAGTAATGCCAACCTTGAAGAGATTTGCAAGATTTAACTGGATGACTGGCAGGCATGGTAGCACAGGCCGCTATATAACTCCAGATACTTGGAAGGCTGAGGAGGGAAGATCACAAGTTCAAGGCCAGCCTGGGCTAAGACTGGATACCATCATCTTCTGCAATGCAAAAGCAAAGAATCAAATGAGCGAGTGGAAGCCCTTAGCACACTTAGCCTTGTGCAGGAAACTGGTGCTGAGGATGAAGAATCATGGAATTGACATACATGTGACTCCAACTCTGAGAAAAGCTCATCGAGAAGTCCCTGTGACACAAGGGCTGGCAGGTGGAAAACCAGGAGGGTCTCCATTCCTGGCTCAGACTGGCATTTTCTCCTGCCCGGATTCCACCTCTTGGCAGTAGCATTGAGCCTTTCCAGGTATCAGCATGACAACTGTTTACCCTAAAGTTGGCAAGTCCACAGAGAGCCTCCTCCAGGTAGATCCGCTGTCAGGAGGTTCTCTGGTACCAACTTGCTTCTCCAGAGACGGGCTCCCTCCCTGGCAGATGTGTAACTCTATAAGGATATGATCACATGACTAATTGTCATCTACAACAGGAAAAGTAGATTATATTTCTTTTACTTTCCACACACCCAACTAGCACATTTATCTCCCTTCATATGGACACGTTAATACGGTTATGACAGCTGTGTCATGGAGAGCTTTGCATCTGCGCACATGCCCTCCCTTGGCCTCAGTGGGTGTCATGAATCTACCCTGTACCTTTCCTTTCTTTGAAAATTCATGCATAGAAGGTAAACAATAGACTAGAAAAGAATATAGGTTCCCAGTGTCACGTCTGAGACACAGAGTGTGATTTTATTTATTTATTTTTTTATGTTCCAAGTCTTCCATGGAGAGCATGTATTACTTTGATAACTGGAACAAAAGGTTGTAAACATTGCTTTAAAAACACATAAACAGTGAAAACTCACAAGGCCCATAATAAACCTTTAGTTTCTTGGGAGAACAAGCATATTTGGGGCCCCAAGCTCTGTGAAGGTGCACCTCTAAGCCCAGGCACTTTCTGACACTGGTATTCAAAACTCTGGTTACTATTCAGAGGGAAGAAAAGGAAGGCCGGGAGGAAATCCAGAGCCAGTCAGTTTTCCCGTGCAGTGTGGTAGCTGCTACGCATGAAAGTCTCACTGCATCGCAGACAAGACTTCTAGGCATGACCTCTGCAGCAAGCATCTCACGCTCATTTTCTAGATGGTGCCACTGAGGCTAGAGGGACAAAGCAGCAACTTAGCAGATAGATATGTGGGAAATGTCTGCCACAGGGCAGCTGGAACCTGATGACCACTGAGCTGAGCTCCTTCCAGAGAGAAGTCACTGTGGGTTCTCCCTCTGGATCCAGGGGAGTTGAGCATTTCTGCTGCCATAATGAAATATGGAAGTCAAGCTGCTCATGGGGAAAAAAAGGAAAAAAAAAAAAAAAAGAGGCTTACTGACCTCAGTGAGCTGCGCATGACAGAGCCGCGGGGCTGGGAGCAATCTCAGGCACACGTCAGAGCCGCCTCTGGAGAGCAGCCCAGAGTCCCTCTAGAAATGCCTTGATCCTTGTTGAGGCCACGCCCCCATTCCAAGGGCCCACTCAGTCCCATTTCTTTTTTTTTTTTTTAATAGTTTTTATTTATTTATTTGACAGAGAAAGAGGGAGAGAGGGAGAATGGGCGAGAGGGAGAATGGGCACAGCAGGGCCTCCAGCCGCTCCAAACGAACTCCAGACACGTGCGCTCCCTTGTGCATCTGGCTAACATGGGTCCTGGGGAATCGAATCTGGGTCCTTTGACTTTGCAAGCAAGTGCCTTAACTGCTAAGCCTTCCCTCCAGCCCCCACTTCTTTTTTGTGATTTTTTTTTATTAGTTATGTACACAACGTGTATACAGCCATGTTGGTACCATCATTAGCCTCTTTCCTGTCCTCCCCCCTCCACAGGGACCCTCCTCGTTGGCAAATGTGGGTCATGCATTGTGGGGGTAGCCATCAGTTATGGGGAAGAGGCAATGTCTCTGTGCATAATGTCCCAATTCGTGGCTCTAACAATCTCTCTGCCCCCTCTTCTGCGAATTTCCCTGAGCCATGTATTGACCTTTCTGCCAGTCAGATTACAGCCTGTCTGCCCTGTGATTGGTCCACCGCAAAGTGACTGTGGTGAAGATAGGCTTTCCCTGAAGGTCTCTTGCATCATCTAACTTTGGCCATTGTCAATGACGTGGTCCCCAGTGCATGGGTGGTGTTACCATTCCTGAAGAGACACAAACACTCACCCCAGATAGAGCCCTGGAGACAGAACAACAACCAAAAAAAACCCGACCCCACCGAATTTAATTAGGGTTACTCACAGGAGCATGGACAACACTAACGAAGAGTATCTGTGGTTTGTGTTTCTCTGCTTATTTATTAGACAGAAGGCTCTTATGACCTTGGGGCTTAGTGTGGAATCCAGAGACTGTTAAAAGTTTGATTTGGATCCTATATTTGCCACTATTCAGCCATATGGTTTTTGGATAATTACTTAATCCATTTCTTCTCTCTCTCTCTCTCTCTCTCTCTCTGTGTGTGTGTGTGTGTGTGTGTGTGTGTGTGTCTGCCTGTCTGTCTCTGTCCTCTCTTTGCAAAATGAACCCTCATGGGGTTGCAGTGAAAACAAATGGGAGAACATATACTGAGTGCATGAAACAGCCTAGAATGTGGTATATGCTTAGAAAACAGTAGCTGTTATTATTTACGTTCTTCTTTGCCCCTAGAAGTGAGAGAAAAGTAAGGGTGGTGCCCATCCTGTTCATAATCCTGTTCTCAGCACAGAGACAAGGGTCTAGACTCTCAACGATGTTCTCTAGATTTGCTGAAAGCCTGACTCGACCTCCTTCTAATGAAGGGACCAGTGACTGAGAGGAATGGCCAGTAGAGATCTTGAGGCTGCCCAGCTTGGAAACCAGTGAACCAAATCTCTGCCAGCTCCTGACTTGAGAAGACAGGAGGGACTTGTGATCACAGTGCTTGAACAGAATTAGAAGGGCAGTCGTGGCACATGCCAGCATGTACTGTTACAACCACTGGCATTGCTTACCTAAAGTTATAGGAGATGGGGTTCTGTGTGGGTCCTTGTGCTCTTCCCTTAGTCCTGAAGTATGGTCACTTTTCAGAACATAGAGCATTTCTGTTTAACCTTGCAGGTGCCCTACATACCTGCAGGCCAAATCCCATAAGAGAGATAGAAATTGAAAATGCTTATCTTGATGCATCTTGGATATTGACAGGAGTGCTGACTGTGCTGAGCCCTACTTGAAGCCCACCCTCATCCAACGTCACTTAAGCCTTCACACTAACCCTGTGAGGTGGGCATTGATCTGATGGCTGATTTCCACCTGAGATAGTGATTAAGGGGGCCTTAGGTGGGTAGCAGACACAGGGCCTGGGCTGAGGAGTCTGGCTTGCAGTCTGTCCCTGCATCACATGACTTTTATGTGGGAGCATGTTCTTGTGATTGGCTGATTTCAGAGATTGTGGGTTGGCATGCTCTGTTCTATGACTGTATCTTTTTCAAAAAATTAAAAAAAATTTATTTAGTTAGTTGAGAGAGAGAGAGAAAGAGGCAGAGAGGCGAGAGAGAGAGAGGGAGAATGGACGTGTCAGGACCTCAAGCCATTGCAAATGAGCTCCAGATACAAGCGCCACCTTGTGCATCTGGCTTATGTGGGTACTAGGGAATCTAACCTGGGTCCTTAGGCTTCACAGACAAGCACCTTAACCACAAAGCCATCCCTCTGGCCACTATGCCTGTATCTTTAACTAGATGCTTAGCATGTATTTGTGCTAAATAAGTCATCTTGGTTCATCTACAGATTGGTGAGCAGGAAAACAGAAGAATGGGAGGTATTATTTTCAGGCTTTGTGACTTATAGTATGCTGTTTATCCAACCCAGAGGTCTCAGTATTTTTTTCCCACCTGTAGAATAATTATTAGCGAATTGCTGAGATTTCGTCTTGCTTAAGGCACACTGTGAAACTCCTAAGTGGCAAAATCTTTCCTTTTACAAGTAATAATGGGACAAGACAGTTCTGCAATCGTTCCATACTTGGTGACCATGCCTCTCTAGTAGCCAGGGAAACAGCAAAATCAAGAAGCAGCAAAATCAAGAAGCCCTTCATTTCCAAGTGACACAACAGAGGCTTTCTCTGCTGGCTTCTTCTCCCGCTAGGGACAACGGGGACCTTTGACATAACGAGCACCCTCTGCGAGCCTTGGTTTCATCATCAGCTATTAGATTTGGTTTTAGGGACCCCAGTGGAGCTCTACTTAGCTGAAACATCGCCGCATATTGTATTCACAGGAAGAAACCTCAGAAGGGGGAGCACCCATTTCTCAGGTCCCAGTAGGTAAAACGACGCAAACAACCCTATGGTTTACCTCATGTAGTTTAACCTGGAGACAAGTACTCAGGAGTGCTTTAGAGAACTTTTCTGAAGCCCTGTGGGCCTCTCATCTTTGAGCATTGTGTTTTTGAAGTATTAGCTCTTAGACTCTTCATTTCTGTTACTTTGAAGGTACCCCGGTGAATGGAAGAGAGGTTAAGTGTTTGCATTGGATTCAGCCATATATAGATTCAAGTTCAAGGCTCTTAGCACTGTGACTTTGAGGAAATTACTTAAAATTTTCTCCTCTTTTGCTTAATTGAGTGTGTTTGAGACATGGTCTTAACTACACAACTCTGGCTGGTTTGATAATCATTATGTAGCCCGGGCTGCCCTTGAACTCATGGAAATCCTCCTGCTGTAGCCTTCTAAGTGTTGGCACTACAGGCATGCCCCACTGTGCACAGCTGAAATGTCTATGGCAGAGCTAGACAAAATATAGCTGGCAAAATCAGTTTTGAAGGACTTGGGGGAGCTGGATAGATGACTCAGCATCTAAGGTGCTTGCCTGCAAAGTCTAATGATGTGGGTTCAGTTCCCCAGTCCACAATGTAAAGCCAGATGCACAAAGTGGCACATGAGTTTGGAGTTCTTTTGCAATGGCTAGAGACTCTGGCCCTTCCAGTCATTTCCTCCCTCCCTCCCTCTCTCTCTCTCTCTCTCTCTCTCTCTCTCTCTCTCTTCTTTAATCTTAGTACTCCACTCAGGAGACTGAGGTAGGAAGATTGCTGTGAGTTAAGAAGCCAGCCTGAGACTACATAGTGAATTCCATGCCAGCCTGGGCTATAGCAAGACAATACCTTGAGATAAAAAGAAGAAGATGGGTTTAGTTCAGCTTGCAGTTCAAGGTTGCAGTCCAGCATGGTGGGAAGGCATGGTGGCAGTAGCTGGAGACAGCTGGTCACATTCCTCCCTTAGTGAGGAAAGAGAGGATGCTGGTACTCAGCCAGCTATATCCGTTTTCATATGGCTCAGAACTTCACCCTTTGATTGGTACTTCTAACCAAGACAATCCCTCACAGGCATGAGCAGAGGGTAATCTAATTTACATGGTTCCTCTCTGGTGATTCTAGTCAGTCAAGTTGACAATCAATATAAACCACCCCACCTAAATTCCGTGACCACCTGATTGACTAGCGGTGGTGGCTGCAACCCTTCCCTTCGTTCCTGCATGCATGCATTCAGTAACTACTTATTCAGAATCTGCTCTATGTCAGGTACTTTTCTAGGGATATCGCAATGAGGCAGAAGAAAAATAATAACAACAAAAAAAAAACCAACTTGCTGTCTTAGAGCTTATGCAACTAAATGGACACCTTTGATATTATAGTAGAAAATGGAAGATGCAGTAGGTCAAAGGAAAGCGTAAGAGGAGGACCCAGGATGCCAGAGGTGAGGATGTCATCATTACGTCATCACTGCTCGGGTGACCAGTAAGGCTATTGGAGTAGCACCCATCACACTTTCATTAGAGAGGTTGGGAGACTCGGGTCATGGGGCTCATCTGAAATACAGAGTCAGGATGAGTAACAAGCTCTGCCCAATGTCTGTGTTGCCCTGGCACCACCTGTTACCCCCAGATGTCCCCAGGTAACCATGACAACAAGACATAAAGCTGTGAGGAGAGGAGACCCTCCGTCATTGGTGGTCTTCTGTGCATCGGGTCCATTGTTGCAAACCAGTGCTCGACCTTCATGGGAGAGAGCCTGAGTTACTGTGCTGCATGGAGAGCCAGAGCCTATGAAGAGACCTGAAGCTGTGTGTTTAGACTTGTCTTGCCTTTCAACTTCACTTTTAAAGTGAGTGCATGGGACAGAGAAGTTTAGAATAACAAAATGAATCTTGGACCAAACACCTTATTCCTCTCCCCCTCACGGAGACCCAGACTCTAGGCCTCAGCCACCTTCTTCTGAGCCAAAATGAAGTCCTCAGTAGCACCTGAGACCCCCGTAAGCTTTTCTGAGACCTGTAGAACTGCTGTCTCTGTTTACTTATCATTAACCGAAGCATGTACCTGCAGCTTATCCAGTTTGGAATTGCAGTAAATATATATAAACCAATCTCCCAGTTTCATGAATATTTTATTTGGAGATGACTACCACATAAATATTGCACATGATTATTATGGTCTGCAACATCACATTAAAATTACAAGAAGATGCTATTATTTCATATAATAGGATATGGAATTTAAAAGCTAGTGCATGGAAGGAAATTTTGCGAGTTCTATCACCTGTAGGTGATTTTTTTTTACACTCTCTGTGGGGATCAGGTAGCTGTGGATGTGTTACTCTGCTTTCCATGTAAGTTTTCATTTAAGTTGTCTAAAAGTTTTTAAAATATTTTATTTATTTATTTACTTGAGAGAAGGGGCAGGGGAAATGAATGATAATGGGTGCACTAAGACCTCTAGCCACTGTAAATTCCAGATACACATGCCATTTTGTGCATCTAGCTTTGCATGGGTACTAGGGATCAAACCCTAGTCACCAGGCTTTGGCAAGCGAGCACCTTTAACCACTGAGCAGTCCCTCCAGCCCTAAGTTACCTAAAATTTAAAGTTGCAAGAATGGCTACATTCAATAACTGGATATTATTGTGTGATGAGCACTAATCAGAATCAAGGTAGAATTTTATTTTTCTAAGTGTTTGCAGAGGCCTCCTCTAACATTCCAGCTATATTTCCATGTGGTAATGTAGTGGCTGTAATGAAAATCCCTCACTGAGGAGCTCTAGAAGGAACATGAACTTGTATTTTGCGTGTGCTGGATAACAAACAGGACCAGGGGCACTGTAAACATCATTCTTCTGGTGGCTTCTGCCAGGAGATTAGTTATCTATATATTGCTGAGAATGTTGTCAGTCTTCTGTTGGCTTCTTTGTATGGACAGATGGATGGATGGATGGATGGATGGATGGATGGATGAGTGGGTGGATGAATGGATGGGCACTATTGCCTGCCCCATACCCTTCCTAGGTGTTGCAAAGCATAGAATGCCACTCCGTTTCATATGGTTCATTCAATCATGGTGGGGAAGCTGTGGCAGAGCAGGGAAACTCAACTCATAGCAGCCAGAAAGGGGAGTTTGAGGCATGGGAGGAAGCCGGGGGAAGAGAGAGCTACGAAGGCCCCATCCCCCATTTTTCACCACTTCCCAGTAATGCCATCACAATCTGAATCGATCAAGGGAATCACACATTCATTAGATCAGGGTCCTCATGATCATATTTCCCCTGGAAGCCCCTCACAGACACACTCAGGGTGGGCTTCGTTAATCTCTGAGGTCCCTTTCAAGCCAGTCAAGCTGACTTGAAGAACAATGGACAGGACCAACACACACAGCCTTCTGAAAGGCTCTCCTGAGCTGCTCAACGTCAAAGAGTGAGGAAACTCAGAGATTCACTTTCCTCCAGTTCCAACTGCAGAGTTGGGCTAGGTCAGGGTTGTGGTTGTAAAGGTAATGCCCGCAAGGCCACACAGATCTCGGGAGCTGTGAAATACACTGACTTTGGTGGCCATAGAGTAGGGATGTTGTGGGGGTGACAATGCAGAGAAGACCCCACAACAGGGTCATGTATCACAGATTGATATATCCAGCTTCCTGGACATGTGTGAGGCTCAGAAAGTTGGGAAGCAGAAGGAGCACTGTTCTGGGAGTCCTCTGGGCTGTAGACAACTTACAAATAATGAGCTCACTGGAGAGGTGTGTTCTTCCATGTTCATAACTCCATGGGTAACCAGCACGGTGCGTGGCACAAAGTAGGGTGCAATATTTACTGTGGTTTAATTAAGAGGGCTTGCCTCCATATCTGTCCACTCTGTAACCCCCCTCACCTCAAGAGCTTCCAGCTCGGTCCACACTGTAACAAACACCTCCAAAGTAAGAAGTATGTGTAATAAAGTAGGAGTTACTAGTTTAGGGTGCATGGGGAGAACTCGGAGCATCCCCTTACTTTTTCCAAGTTCAATCTGAGATCTAGCTGAATGTGGGTATCAAACTATGGCAGTACAAGCAGCAAATAAATTTATCACTAAGAATCACATACTTTTTTTGTGGGGGGGGTGTTTGAGGTAGGGTCTCATTCTAGCTCAGGCTGACCTGGAATTCACTATGTTGTCTCGGGGTGGCCTTGAACTCTCCGCAATCCTCCTACCTCAGCCTCCCGAGTGCTGGGATTAAAGGTGTGTGCCACCATGCCTGGCTTAAGAATCACATTTTATATGACATTTTACTTGGTGTAGACACCTCTATACATCATTAGTGCTCATCACTTCCACAGACTTACTTATTAGACTTGCTATATCCCACAGCATCTTGTTGTTTAATATTTTAACAGAGAAACACCTGAAACATCACACATTTGACATTTTTCAAAATATTTGATAAACCTGTACAAAATGTATGGATTAAGAAATTCATATGAGGGCTGGAGAGATGACATATGGTTAAGGTGCTTGGCTGCAAAGCCAAAGGTCCCCGCTTCAATTCCCCAGGACCCATGTAAGCCAGGTGCACAAAGTGGCACTTGTGTCTGGAGTTTGTTTGCAGTGGCTGAAGGCCCTGGTACACCTATTCTTTCTCTCTCTCTCTACCTCTTTCTCTCTCTCCCTCAAATAAATGAATAAAAATAAAATGTAAAAAGAAAGAAATACATGTGAGCTGGGGCTAGAGCTTGGTGTTAGAGCACTTGCTTAGCACACACAAGGCCCTGGATTTGAGCCGTAGCACTACAATACATTCATACACATACACACATACATACATTCATACATACATACATGAATGCATGCATACATTCATACATACATACAATATGGGCACAAATTAGTACAGCATAGATTTAGTAAGTTTTTTTTTCTGGTACTTTGTGATGCCACATTTTTGTTTTTTGTCAGGGTATTACTCTAGCCCAGAGTGACCTGGCACTCTATGTAGAGCCCTGGCTGACTTTGAACTCACAGTGATTCTATCTGGGATTAGAGGTGTGAACCACCACTACAGGCTTGTGGCCTTGTCGATTTTGTTAAAGAATGTGAGCACTGTCTTTTTTTTTTTTTTTTTTTTTTTTTTTTTTTTTGGTTTTTCGAGGTAGGGTCTCACTCTAGCCCAGGCTGACCTGGAATTCACTATGGAGTCTCAGGGTGGCCTCGAACTCACGGCGATCCTCCTACCTCTGCCTCCCGAGTGCTGGGATTAAAGGCGTGCGCCACCAGGCCTGGCTCTGTGAGCACTGTCTTACGATTAGGCCATAGCTGCTGCATTCACCACGCAAAGGGTGCTGAGTAAGTCCTCTAAGCTCTCTGAGATCGTGTAGCCTCTTCTGTAAAACAGAACATTAGTGGCTTCTGACTCTGAGGACACTGTAACGTGCCTCACTGGAACAAGAGATGGATGCCAGGTAGCAGCCCCAGACCAGATCCTGGAGCACAGGAAGAGCTCAGCCAATACTGTGGCCGCAGTGATGGTATCGCGTGGGTTATGGGCGGCGCTCCCTCTCCCAGAGTACCTTTGGGCTCAAGGCTACTTTGTTTCACCCAGATTCATCCGGAAACAAGGCCTGGACCGGCTTTTCCTGGAATGCGATGCCCACATGTGGCGCCTGGGGGACCGGCGGATCCCGGAGGGCATCGCTGTGGATGGTGGTTCCGATTGGTTCCTGCTGAACCGGAAGTTTGTGGAGTACGTGACGTTCTCCACCGACGATCTGGTGACCAAGATGAAACAGTTCTACTCTTATACGCTGCTTCCTGCCGAGGTGAGTCCCAGGAAGTGGGGCTGGCTATAACCTTAGGAGAGATGAATGTTTGGAAAACGTGGTTCAGGCTCCGCCTGTGCTGTGTTGTTTCTCAGAACATCCAGCCAATGATGGAGAACTGCTTTGGACTCGGGGGCCCTTGACATCAAAGCAAGGCCCCTGGTCCCCCTGCAATGTGTAGAAGATCACTGACATTCTTTACAGGCCCTGTGTAAAGTACAGAAAGCAACCTCTGCTTAAGGCTTCTCCATCTCTATGAGTCATAAGATGACACTGAATACTGATTTGTCCAGAGCAAGACACAGTGTGACAATGTTCCCGAAAAAGGAGCCTTAAAAATTTCAAGCCTTTTTTGATGTCCCCAGTGTTGATGACACCCCTGCACTACTGTATATGCTGGTATTTCCAAGACACACCACACCAGCTCTTAGCAGGTCCTCCAAAGTCACTAATCATACAATCATACAAATAACCGCATTCAACACCAAGAATCCTTTCTTTCCCCCCTCACTTAAAATGGCTATTTTATACCTTGGTAGAAAATAGTGTTGGATGTATTGGTCCGACACACCCCAAAATTCAAGATGTCTTAGGTACAGTCAACCAAGACTTCTCACAGTGGCCATCTTCCCCATCAGCCAAATGCTGTGGGCCCATTTCCCGGTGGAAAAAGCTTGAAAAGGCTCCAGGGGACTCATGGGAGGGGTGGGGAACCTCATTGTGAAAGGTTTCAGGCCATTCTTAATCAGCCTGGACCGTGGAGACATGGTGCCCCTGACAAGCCAACAGTACGCCTATCAGATCTGAGCTGAGTGCTTCTAGATTCATCTCTCTGGCCTCATTTACTCTTATGATAACTTTCAGCTTCAGGAAACTTCAGAGCTGGCTGTGTTTCTACTGAACGTTCACATTTCTGATGTGTGGCCCTCTGTTTCTCCCCCAGGTGGGGGCCCCTTCTCTGGGCAGCATGGCTGTGCTTTTCTGCAGACCAGACAACTCAGCTGTTCCCCTTACTCAGCAGTGTCTGAGGTAGGGACCAGCCCTGGGGATGGCTGTCTATCCGTATCACCTCAGTGGGACGAGGAGCATGTCATCACTGGGGCAGGTTTCCCTGTTCTGCACACTTATGAAGTGATCAGCATTTAATCCTATTTGAGAAGAAATTACCTTTTCTCTCAATTTCTGGTAACCTACTCATATCCATTATCTTCCAGGAAATTTCTGCATCATTATGAAAGGACACAGGGCAATCAGTAATTGAGTACATTTTCCCAGGGCCTGGTGGAGAAGAGAGGCCTCTCTGGGCTTGTAGGCAATTGAGGCTTAAATCTAGGTCCACTGACATGCCATTAGCATCACAGAAAGGCAAGCGAGTGAGGCGGCGGGTGGTGCCTTGCAGTGTACGCCCCCTCATACAGAAGACTTGCTCTGGGGGTTTGGTTGTTTCCAGCAAGATCCAAACAAACACTTGTGGTGAACGTGCTGTTAACTCACTTCCTCTCCCTCACCTCCTCCCCACGCGCCACCTTGGGATCTCTGTTGGACTCCTGATCCTTCAATCTTGCATGTCTGCCTGGCTCTCCCTGCCCCTAGACTAGTTTGCTAGTTTAAAGACCAGAAATCCGAAAGTTGTGCCCATAAATTTGTAACAGGTGAGACACATATATCCCAACAGCTTCCCCTGGGGGACCACAGTGTAGAAGAAAAACGTATTCTCCTGGTAGCAGAGATTGTTATAAAACTTTCTATAGAAATCCCTCTCTTCCTCCTTTCTTTCTCTCAGTATCCCGGCCGTACCAACCAACCACGGTGTCTCTTCTTTCATCTCCTCTCTCACTTTCAGGATTTCCTCTTGCACAGGGTCCTTGGAGAGGTTGGCTGAGAGTCCTAAGTTTAGGGCTCTAATTTGGCACCATTGAGAGGGTGCAGCCCAGCCCCGCTTTGTGTTAGAGCCACCTTGTACGAATGCTGTAGCTCACGGTTCAGCACCCCGGAAAGCAGTAGCCCCACTCTCTTGCTTGAGTTGCGCTCACATCGGGTGAGCGTGGTGGACCTCACCATGGATATAGCAAGCAGCATGCGGCCCCTCCTTCACTCTTCCCTGGATTGCAGTGGTGTGAGTAGCTACCGTGGAAGAGCCCCGTGTCACTTTTCATGCCCAGGCTTGCTGGATCCATGAATCTGGTCTCCCTCACCTGGGGGTGATGTTATTACTAAGCTATGTAAGATTGGAGGCCCATTTGTTTCAAATCTGGCTTTTTTTTGCAAAGGAACTGTCTTTGTGGCTAAAGGTTTCATGGAAAGAAAATGTCCCTGTATTTGCCTTTGACCCCATATGTGTTAATTTATCCTGAGTGACAGCTGTTGACAGGTGTCCAAAGAGGGCCCCTCACAGTTAGTCTCCCCTGCCCCCGGGAATGATCAGGCTGGACTTCTCTCTTCCCTGCAGTCCTTCTTCCACACGGTCCTAGAGAACAGCCCCCACTGTGACACCATGATCGACAACAACCTGCGCATCACCAACTGGAACCGCAAGCTGGGCTGCAAATGCCAGTACAAGCACATTGTGGACTGGTGTGGCTGCTCCCCGAACGACTTCAAGCCTCAGGACTTCCACCGCTTCCAGGTGAGCCCACAAGCCCTGCCACCTTCCCCACCTTCCCCAGCAGGCGTCCGAGGCCAGGCCTGGGAGCCCTGTTATCCTCCCTGCCCACCCTGGCTGTTGGTAATATTAGTAAGATCGTCAATAGCTGGCGGCTACTGGCCGCTAAGACTGTGTTTGGGGCTATTAAACCCATGGTGTCCGTGTTGACTCGCCAGCCTTCCGATGGCCTTATCGTAGGTATGTTGTTGCCGTTACGATTGTTCCGTCTTAGAGATAGAGAAACTGAGGCGTAGAAAGATCAAGTGCATGTAGCCCAGGGTATCCATTTTCAAGAGCACCTCATGCTCTTCTTACACTGCCTCGAGATCACAGTTCTCTGGAGTATTTGTTGAGAAACAAACAGATTTCTGAGTGCGGACTTAAACACATCAATTGCAGTTTTTCATCCCAGCACTCTTTTGCCGCGGCGAATGGGTCATCCTGCGCTGTCTTTTGAGCTGTGGGGTGTTTAGCAGTACCCCCGGCCTCTGCCCATGAAACACCAATAGCACTCTCCAGCCACCACAAACGAAAAGTCTCCAAATATTGCAAATGTACCCTGAAGGCAAACCTTCCCCTCCTTGTGAACCGCTGATCCCCAATAAGGTCCAGAAATACGTATTTTGGTTGTATGTTACACTTTGGAAAATCCTGATGAGCAGCCAGGTTTAGAAACCCCATGTTCTTTGAACTTAAGGAATAATAAGAAGCAGAGATGTTATTACCTTCACAGCTGTCTCCACACAGCCTAGCAATTTACAGTTCTGAGCAGCGTGGAGGCAGGAGGGCAGGAAATGTTCACGTGCTTGCCACAAGCCCCAAGGGCACCTGGGCTTCCTGGTCTCACCCTAGATGGAGCCTCCCTCCCGTGTCCCTCCAGGACAGCGTGGTGGCTGGGAGAGGAGGGGCTCTGTGCTTCTTCCTCCTCTCCCTCTTATGGTGCCCAAAGAATACCCCATAAAATATTCACACACCAAAGCCACCACCCAGAAGTGGCACACTGCTTCCCAGCCTGCTAACTCAGCGGGATGGTGAGGACAAGTGATAGAACTGTGGATGACTCAGCCAAGGTGTCTCTTCTCTAGAATCACATTACCAACATCGCCTGTGCGGTGCTTCAGGCCCTGGTCCCTTACAGAGTAGCCACAGGCCAGCAGCCTGTCCCTCATCACCAAGGACTCGCTCAGGATTCAGAGCCACAGCCAGCTCCAAAGCCACGAGTCAGAATCAAACAAGACCCATTCAAACACCCTCCAGCCAACTAGGATGCTGCCACACTTGACATTCTCTGTGCGGGCTGTGTACCACGCCCTCTGTGGGCTTCCCTGGGGTGGATAGTACCACTGTTTTGCATGTGCAGAAAAAGGCAAAAAGAAGGGTATATTTTTAATTTACTTGCCCATGGTCATACAGACTAGTGAGCTCGACGGGGCTGGGGATGGGCAGATGTGTCCTAATCTACGATTTTGTGTTCCACACTGAAATTTTCCCATCAGACCCCACTGGTCTTGTGTCTCCATGGGACCATCCCATGCGGCAGCTTTGTGTCTGATCGGTTGTGTCCCCTCAAAGGTCCCACCTCTCATCTTTAGCCACCTCAGCAGTTGCTGTGGTAAGTGTTCTTATAAGCCAGTGTTTGGTAGAGGATTGAGAGCTGCGGAGTTATCTCAAGCACATGATCATTTACACATGAACTAGGGTGACATTGGGGCTCTCTATTGTCCATGCAGAAAAGATGTGTGGAGCAGAATGAAGGCTATTGGGGGGGGGGGTGTCTGACCTCAGCCCCTTTGCACAGGGCGAATGGTGCCTTGCTCCAGATGTCGGGCATATAGAGCGAGCATCCCCAAGCCTGGTATGCTGATTCTCGGGGTGCTGCTTCTCACAGGCCGCTCCTGGAAGCAGCATTGGTGACCAGCCCCGGCATCCTGAGGACACTGCTGTCTTTGATGAAGCCTCACTAACTTGGAGACCTCATCATGTCTTCCTGCTTCTTTCTTTCTCAGTAACAAAACTAAGGATGCCCTCCAACATCTGAGATCAAGAAATTGTTGTTTGTGTGTAAAGAACTCTGGGAAGGGAATGATGGATATATAAATGTACCCTTTTAGTGTATCAGGCCATGGCCAGGGAACTTTGGGTGGAGAGAGAAGATGTCTTACCAGTGAGGCTGGCTGTTTGCCCCTGAGAAATGAAGACATAGACATGGGTAGGGAGATGGTAGTCAACTGAAATGGCTATATGATAAAGCTGGATAATAGGCTAAACACCCATATCATGAGGCTGGAGGGATATCTTAGTCTGTAAAGCACTTGCTTCGCTAGCTTGAGGACTGAGTTTGATCCCCAGAACATAAGCGAAAATGCCAGGCATGGTGGTGCACACCTCGAGTCCCAACTCTGGAGAGGTGGAGATGGGCAGATCCTTGGGACTCACTAGCCTGCTAGTCTGGCCTAATTGGCTATCTTCAGACCAAT
Source organism: Dipus sagitta (assembly GCA_036346955.1). Lineage (NCBI taxonomy): Eukaryota > Metazoa > Chordata > Mammalia > Rodentia > Dipodidae > Dipus > Dipus sagitta. The sequence goes on along the minus strand of CM070781.1, from coordinate 97,487,472 downwards.
GAGAGACTATCTCAAAATAAATAAATAAATAAATAAATGAATAAATAAATAAAGATGGAAAGGGTTCCTGAAGAATGACAGCCAAGGTTGTCCTCTGGCCTCTGCACACATACATGTGCACACACGCTCACAACGTCTGCATTTAAAAACGTCATAAAAGACAGCCTATATATATTATTATATATTATATTATAACCTATATATATATTATATATTATATATTATAACCTATATATATTATTATATATTATATATATATTATATACTATTAAAAATTCCCCCAAGAAAGTCAAGGCCAGAATGGTCGGATGACAGGCCCAGAGACATACAACGTAGCAAAAGACTTGAACCCAGGTGGCTGGTTCCGTCCGGCACTCCTTGGCTGCATACATTCTTTCCAAAGGAGCGGTCTCAGAGCTCATGAAGCAGAGGCAGTGAGATGTTTATCTCAATACTTCAAGGGGCTTCTTGCTCAGAGGCTGCTGGTCTACTTGTTAGCTTAATCCTAAGGGGTGTGGTAGAAAGCGCTTAGGATTTGGAGCCATCTGATCAGGGCACAAGCCTGAGGACCCTGTGAGTTTCATGCCTGTTAGCTCCCTCTATGAGCCGGGTGTACTCATCTGTACGCCTGCCTGGCTGAGTCACAGGGTGGACTAGAAGCGCAGTGCCCACCTAGAGATGTGTGCAGTAGTTACTGCTGTCATTACTGCACAACTAATCCTCTGTGGTGGGAAAAGGGCCTGGTCCAAATTTAGGTCCACAATATCTTCTAGGCCAGAGTGAGGGCCTCAAGGGGACAGGGCTTTATTGTATGTGTTTGTATAGTCCTGGAGCAGAGGTCAGCAGCACACTGCAGCCCCAGGGCCACGGTCAGTCCTTGCTGGCTCTTAGATGCGGTTTCCTTGGAGGCCAGCCGCCGCCATTCATTCGGTGCCACGCCGAAGAAACAGAGCTGAGGAGTTTCAAAGCTGTATGTGTTTACTCTTTGGCACTCCACTGAATTTGTTTTTGTGTGTGTGTGTGTGACTCCCTACCCTAGGAAGAGGATAAACCTTACAGATAGCAGGCGCTCCATATTTTATTTCTTTAATCCCCAACCCTGGCTCTTAATCCTGGCTCTGCCACTGACTTGCTGTGTGTCGATAGATAAATCCCTTTCCCTCTCTTCATTTGTTGCCTCAAGGGTTCCATTCACATCACTGGTCTACAAACACTGCATCATAATCAATTGGAAATTTTTTTCAGACTCACTGTTGCAAAATGTAGAACGAGGGTTCCTCCCCACCACCACCACCACCACCACCACACACACGTCTGCCCAATTACTTGCTGACATAACGTTGTTTTTTTTTCTTTAAATCTCCCGAGCACAGCAGACAGCAAGGCCTACTTTCTTTGCCCGCAAGTTCGAAGCCGGTGGTTAACCAGGAAATCATCGGGCAACTGGACTATTACCTGTATGGAAACTACCCGGCGGGCACCCCGGGCCTCCGCTCGTACTGGGAGAATGTCTACGATGAGCCCGATGGCATCCACAGCCTCAGCGACGTGGCCCTCACCCTGTACCACTCCTTTGCCCGCCTGGGCCTGCGTCGGGCTGAGTCCTCTCTTCACACAGACGGGGAGAACAGCTGCAGGTGAGCCCGGGGTGGTGAGCAGGGATACAGACAGCAGATCAAGGTGCACGGAAGCTCTTTCCCTCTGCAGACCTGCACGTTCACCACCGGCTTCTCTCTCAGCCCTCCACTGCACGTCGTCTCTGTGCTTCTCCTCCCTGCTATTGCTCTGCTTTCTGTTTCGTTCTAACTCTGATACCAGCTCTAACACCGAACCTAACTGAGTTTTTCGAGGACCCATTTTTGACTTCATGTATCTGCACTTTCTCTTTTTATTCTTTCCTTTGCCGTCTTTCTTCATTTCCTTCTTTCTCTTCCTCCTGCTTTCTTCCTTTATTTTTTAAAATAATGTCTCACACTGTAGTCTGTGGTGATGTCAATTCCGCCATCTCACTCTGCAACTCGAGCTGACCTTGAACTCATGATCTTTCTCTACCTCAGCTTCCCAGACGCTGGGATGACAAGAATATACCAAATATGCCACTGTACGTGGAGTATATGTATATGTTTGATGGAAGATCCATGTCACCATATCATATACTAGGGTTTATCTTCAGTGGAAGATAACTGAAAAAAAGATAGAAAACCTCCCCCACATTGTCAGGATGGGAAATCTCAAATACATTCAAAGCATAGTGAATAACATAATAATAATAATAACAACAACAACATAATGCCTTCCATCAGCTCAACAGTTGGCATTTTTGAGCAATCTAGTCTCATTGCCACCCCTGCCTACTTCCCATCTCCTCCTAGATCCTTTGAAGCCAATTCTAGGTATTCTGCCATCAAGCCATAACTGTTTTAATATGTATCGCTGAACATCTCTTCAACATAGCTGTAATGTCATTATGACCCCTGGCTCACAAAAGCTACAATTTCAAATGCTCAGCTGTCCCTTAGCTCCACTGCACCTCCCACTAGTAGATACCAGTTGATGCTTAAAGAAAGAATGCCTTAAAATGCATGGAAAAGAGAGAGAGAGAGAGTACGGAAAAGAGAGAGCCTTTTCTTTCCTCCTTTCCCTGCAGCCAGCCAACCCTTTCCCTTTTGTTCACCCTTCCTTTGCCCTGTGGTGATATGCAGGGAGGTATTTTCATAATTGCATCGGATTTCCCCCCTTGGGGTGCACTACCAGCCTATCTCCCCATGTTGCTCTCAGCTCCCCTCAGAATGATGCTTTTTGAGGCCATTACATTCCATCCAGTGGGAATTCCAGAGTTTGCTTAATCCAGCCTTTCACTGTTGTTGCTTTTGTCGGTAAATGTGCCTTTTTAAAATAATGTCCTGATGAACACCATTTCTTCAAAAACCCTTTTCCCATTCTGTGATTATTTCTTTAGGAAGGATTCCCAGAAGTGCCTTTTATCTCTCTCCTTCCCTTCTTCTTCTTCTCCTCCTCCTCCCACTCCCTCTTCTTAACAATATCGCAAAAAGAATTATGTTTTTGCCTCAGTCTTTTGTAGGTAGGCCTTTCCTTGTGTGGCCCTCTTTGTCCCACTCTTCTGTTCTTTGAGGGAACTGTTGTTGTTGCCTAGAACTCTGCCAGTCCCTGTAAGGTTTCCACCTGCCCCTCTGACAGAGCCAGTTGGGTTATAACCAAGGACTTCACCCCCTAAGCCCTGCAGGGTTACGTAGTTTAGAGGGAGACTAAAGTGGGTGAGGAAGCTTGGACCTGTACTTTGCCTTCAACATTACTCACTAGTATTGACCTTAGTCAAGTTACAAACCTCCCTGACACTCAGTTTCTTCTTCCATAAAATGAGAACAAACCCCTCATCTTTAGAGTGTTAGCTGCTGGGACAAAATACCTGACAAAAGTCAACTTAAGGAGGAAGAACTGTTTATTTCAGTTCCAGTTAGGTTCCATCGTGGTGGGGAAGGCGTGACGGCAGAATCTTGAAGCAGCTGGTCACATTCAACCCACGGTGAGGAAGTGGAGCGATGAACACCGCGCTCAGCCAGCTCTCATTTGTCCATAATTCAGGACCCTGGCCCGTGGAATCGTGTTGCCCACAGTCGCAGTAGGTTTTCCCACCTCAGTTAACCTGATCAAGATTATCCCTTAGAGGTGGTTCTGAGTCCTGTCACATTTCATCCGCAGCTAGAAAGCATCCAGAAACTACCATTTCAGTGGTGACTTACATCCTAAGTGCTCAAAATGTACACGTGATGCCAGGGTCCTGGCAGCGAATATTAAGCCATCACAGTTGGTGAATGGTGAACCTGCTGGGTGAGATGGTAAGTGGCTAGCTGAGCCACTCATGACTGTGTCGCTGCAACTTTCTTTATCCACAGTCCCCACGACCATTGCACAGCCAGCCTTTTAAGATTGCACTTGATAGCCCCATTCCCAACCTTCCCAAGCTGAGTAAACGTAGCTCAGGAACATCCACTCCGACACACCCATTGCTCATGGCTGCACTGCCTCTGTATCAATGTCAACCTGCGAGTGCCTCCAGGCCATGGCATCAAATTCTTAGGAGGTAAAGTTCTCAGAGACAAGTTGCCATCACAAGCTTCCTAGAATGTGTAAGGTAAGTAAACTTATAGGAAATTCTAAAAGATATCCCCAATTTATTTTGGGTTGTTGAAATCTTCTCCTGGTACTTGTTTTGGAATGAAGCAAGCCATCAAGTTGTCTCAGGCCTGGAATCCTCTGCTTTTTTTTTTTTTTTTCCTCAATTTTTATTGTGGTGCAGCCACTGTGCCTTGCCTTGGGCAAAGCTATGTATTTATGAATAGGAGTCTGCAAATAAATCAGGACAAAGGACCCTTATCCCAAAAAGCAAAGGAGAATGAATTGCTACCCCCGAGGTACCTGGGAAATAACAAGTGAGTTTCATTGGATCTGGGCATTTCACAGGCTTCTTACATTTCCCGTCTGCAGTATAACCTTTCATAAAAATAATGCTTATTGATTCATTTTCCTTATTATTATTCATTATTGATTTCCTGATTACAAAGTAATGCATGTGCTTTGCAGAAATGTTTGAAATGGCAGATTCGAGTGTTAAGAAAGCAAGAAAATAAAGCTCACTTATGGTCTGCTGTGCAGGGTTCAAGAGGCCAGTATTTCATTACAGGACCTCAGTTCACTTGCCTGCAAGTAGCCTATGCAAGCCATTGTGGCCCCGACAAGAGGCACTGTGCACACCCACTGGAACTTCTCTGCACTTTGCCTTCCAACTCTAATCCCATTGGTCAGAATGTAGACTTGGAGTTGCCAAGTCCCTGATTTTTAAGACAATCGGAAATACTAGGTCTGGGCTGGAGAGATGGCCTAGCAGTTAAGGCGCTTGTCTGTGAAGCCTAAGGACCCATGTTCTACTCTCTAGATCCTACATTAGCCAGATGCCCAAAGGTGAGGCAAGCGCAAAGTCGCACATGCCCACTAGGTGGTGCAAGCATCTGGAGTTCAATTGCAGTGGCTGAGGCCCTGGCATGTCAATTCTCTCTCTCTCTCTCTTGCTTTCTCTAAAATAAAAAAAAAATGAATAAAATAAAATAAATGCTAGGCTTTCATTCATCCAGAATGCATAGATTGAACATACACTATATGGCAGGCTGAGTTTTAGGCACTGAGTATTCAAGAACCTAGAAAGGTGCCTGTGGATGGAAGAGAATGAATTTGGGCAAAGGGAAGTAGACATGGATTAGGTGCCTAGGTTTTCTTACAAGCATTAAGCTCGCTGCCTATGCCACTCAAGCAGAAAATGATCCCCATGACAGCTGTAAGAATAGATTTAAGTGGGCAAAGGAAAGGAGAGGACAAGCGAGGCAGTTGCTGCAGAACTCTTGTGAGCAGTGATGGAGGCTTGGAGCAGGCCTCTGGCAGTGCTTAGCAGAATAAACAGTATATGCTCACAATAGGATCCCATGATAGAAGATAAGGGAAGACATTCCCTGTGGAAGAAACGCCTGATTTCTCCAGCGTGTGACGGAGACCTTAAGGAGTGCTCAGTACAACGGATTCCTTCCTCTGGAAACATTAGTGTAGGACTTCCTTTCAACCCTCCTTTGGCCACGCCCACCCTGCATAGCAAACACCTCTGCAATGCCAAGTAACAAACAACTCCCAGATCAGTGTTTTGAAATACGTGCTTCCTTAGTGCTCAGGGCCTTGAGGTCATCAATGCAGGTGACCATACGACTATTCTGTGAACACATGACGGGTGTCCATTAGAGTAGCCAACAGCCACAGTGGCCATTGGAATTTAGGTCAACTAAAATTAAACTTACAGTTCCTCGTGGCTGGGGAGATGGCTCAGTGGAGGACCTGAGTCTGGGTTCCACATACTCAACTAAAAGCCATCTAGGGTGAGGTGTGCCTGTGAATCCCGGCCCTGGGGAGGCAGAGTCAGGGAGTCTTTGGGGTATGTTGACAAGCCAGCTAGATTGCTAGGCAAATGTATGAGCTCCAGGTTCAGTGAGAGAGCCTACACACACACACGTGCACTTGCACACATGTAGGAACATACATCAACACATGTAGTTCCTCAGACACAACAGCCACAGGTCAAGGGCTGAGCCATTGCCAGCATCTTCCTTATTGGGCAGCACGGAATCTATACATTTTCATCATCTCAGAAAGCAGTGGGACATCCTCCCAGGACTTCACTGCAGCAGTGCAGTGTCAGCACGGTACCAGGCTTTCCAGCCCTGGCATCCACCTCCAAAGCATGCTGGCAGAAGCGACGAAGACTTTTCTCTCTGAAGATGGTGCAGGCTTTTTGTGTATCACCCCAGAGGCACCCCGGTAACAAGGTAGTGATTACCGGAGATGTGTCAACACAGGAAAGCGGCTTCCCTGGCCATTATAATTGGACATAAAGACTTAAAACTCCAGATCGGAAGCAGGGGAAGCCTACATTTAGCTGTGTGGGGGCAGTGATTTGTGGAATGCTGTTATTAGGGAACCACAAGCAGGCTCTTAGCACTGTCCAATTTCCACATTGCAGAAGCAGCAGCTTTTCCTTCTACAAGCAGGGAGAGCAGGCCGCAGAGCTCCACAGCTACCTGCTCCTTCCCCTGCTGTGGGCATCTCGGCTCTTCTGCCATTAGCCTGTGTGGACCTCAGATAGGCACTTGAAACAGTTTCCTGTGTGTGGATAGGTGTGTTTGCATGTGCTGTTGCAAAAGAAAAACAATGTATGTAGTAAGAAGAAGGGGAGTATAAATTTGCTTCCTAGTGAACTTAGACACCAAGCGTCAAGATCCCTTTAGAGAGTAAACAGAGTGAAAAGTGTCAGGGAGATGGCTCAGTTGATAAAGTGTTTGCCCCTCAAGCATGAGGACCTGAGTTCAAATCCCCAACGCTCATGTAAATACCTGGTTTGATGGGATATACCTAACATCTCAGTGCTGGTTAGGCAGCGATGGGCGGAATCCCGGGACTTACAGGATAGCCAGTGTGGCTGAACTGAGGGGCTCCAGGGTTCAGTGACAGACCCTGTCTCAAAAAGTAGTGTAAGAACAATAGTAGGGTATATTCATTGTTGACCTCTGACCTCCACATACACACACACACACACACACAGGTACACAACACACATACACACATGTACATGTAGGCCTACACAAATAATAAACATGAATATATATCATATACCCATGCATACCATATAACATGCAAAAAGTAAAAAGAGAGAGTGGACTAGAGAAATGCTTAGTGGTTAAGGCACTTGCCTGCAAAGCCAAAGATTCCCTAGGACCCATGTAAGCCAGATTCACCAGGTGGTATATGTATCCGGAGTTCTGAAGACCCTCCTGCATCCAGTCTCTCTCTATGTCTCCTCTCTCTGCCTTGTCTCTCTTAAATAAATAATATATTTTTAAAGGAGAGAGAAGAAATTCCAGAAGAAAAATAAAAATATAAATCAAGTGTTACCCAGTGATTAGGGAACGTGTTCTGTAAAATCATATCATGCACAGTGAAGCACTTTGCGTCCACACAGACACAATCTTGTTTTCAGTGAAAAGGGTCAGAAAATTACAGGGAGACAAAATAGGGGTGTAGCCAGTGTATGATTTATGATCTCAACTATGTAATATTTATGCAAATACCTGCGTAGACGTGCATGGAAAATGAGGCCACAGGAAAACACACCAGTGGAAGTCTCTCTACACCATTGCCCTCCATAGTAGCCAGCACCTCTGTCACAGCACATGGGAAACAGCAGCAGGAGACTGAGCCGATCCCTGGCAAGGGGGAACTGGCTATAACAGCCCTAAGCCTGGCCCCAATGTCGCACCTCCTCCACCAAGGCTCCAGCTCCCAAATTGCCATCAGCTGGGAACAAGTATTCAAAACACATGAATTTATGGGGAACATATACTTCAAACCACCACAGTACCTACACAGCATTTCCCTCCACAGTACCCAGTACCAGAAGACTCCATAGGTGTTTACGGATTAATGCTATTTATGGGAAGAGGCATCAAAAGTAGTAAAATTTGATCTTCTTTGTTATACTTTCTTATGGTTAGTACATCTTGCATTTATCACTCAGCCATATGGTTATTCACAGTCACCAAGATCCTAGATACACGGGGAGATCCTAGATACACGGCTCTCCGTGGATGCCGGGGAGTATGGTCAGCACTTGTTAAGATGGAGACTGTTTGAGGAACAGTAGTGGTGTGAACTCTGTTGTGATACTGCACACTTCAGACCCTGAACCTTGAACTCCTGTGTGTTTCAGGTACTATGCAATGGGCAACCCGGCCTCTGTCCACCTCTACTTCCTTGCTGACCGCTTCCAGGGCTTTCTGATCAAGCATCATGCTACCAACCTGGCTGTGAGCAAACTCGAGACACTGGAGACCTGGGTGATGCCAAAGAAAGTCTTCAAGATCGCAAGTCCCCCCAGTGACTTTGGGAGGCTTCAGTTTTCTGAGGTGAGAGCCCAGACCTTCCATGCTTCCTTATCTCTTCCAGATACCTTCTGAGCTGTGCCTCACCTGACCCTTGAAGTTGGAGGTAGAGGAAGAGAGGGATTTGTAGAACCCTAAAAATGGGCTCACTCTGTGCTTGGAGACAGTTCCTGAGCCCCCGATTCTGGAAGCAGTATTCTCAACAGAGAAGGAGTGGGATAGTGTGGTGGCAATATACACGGGCAGAAGTAGCCCAGGAGCTCGAGAAAAATTCCTTCTCTTGGTTTTCATCCCAGCCATCAACTTCTCTAAACCTGTTTTAGCAATGGGCCAGTGACAAGCCAGTTTCCTTGTGAGGTGACAGCATTAGTGCTGCTTTTGCAGGTTGAAGAAACAAGGGTTATGGAGACCCAGCAATTTTCTGGATCACTGCTAGTACATGAAAGAGAACAAATTTGATACTATGACTCACTGGTCGTGCTTCTTTTTTGTTTGTTTGTTTGTTTTGGTTATCCATGATCCTAACACAGGAGTAGCTCAAAGTAAAGACCAGAAGAACCCTGAACTGAGGAGTAGATGGATTGGTAGATGGATCTATGGGTAGATAGGCTAATGTGTGCACATAAGGGTAGACAAATGGATAGTCAGGTAGCTGGGTGGGTTTGTAGGCAGAAAGATGGACAGATGATGAATGGATGGCTGGGTGGATGGATGGAGTAGACTGGTGAGTGGATGGATGGACATACAGATGGATGGAAGTATGGATGGATGGACATACGGACAGGCAGGTAGATGGATAGACAGATAGTCAGGAAGTATGTATGTATGGACACATGCATGAATGTGTGAATGGATAGGTGGATAGTTGGACAGAGGGACAGACAGGCAGATGGATGGATAGTTAGGCTAAAGAATGAAGAGTCAGGAGGTAGACAGGTGGCCTGATACACACGTCCATGGATCCATGGAATGCAGTTTCCCTCTATCAACCGTCACATCAGCTTATCGATCTTTTGCTGGCTGGGGAGAGTTTCCAAGGGCCATCCTTGGAGCATCACCCCTACCTCTGGGCTCAGAGAGCTCCACATGATCTGGCCTCTGCTGGCCCCCCCCCCCCCAGCATTGTCCAGTATCACTCTCTTCCCTGCTCTGTGCTTCCTGTGCCTCTGTGAAACAAGTTGTATTTATGTCTATTGCAAGCTTGCCATGTGCTGACCCCCTACCTACAGCACGCTCCCTCATCTTGTCATACACCCAGAATGTGTCTTTTGTCATCAAGCCGATCTAAATCCAGAAGGGACATCTTCAGATGTCTTCTTTGAGTACACAGTGTGTCACTAGCTGCATCACCTAATATCTCCCTAATGGTTTCTTAGTATTCACTGCTAATATCATACAGTCGAATTGGCTGATCATTTACTAATTGTCCACAAGAAAGCTGCCCTGTACCTCTCTCAGTCGCTGCTGCACCTGCACGTTTTGTGGAAGAGTCACGTCATTTCTCAGTGCTGAATATAACGTTTTTAGAAAATTATCTTGTGTGTATGTGCGCTCAAGCACATGTGTGGGCAGGTGCACGTGTGCATGAATGTGGAGGCAAGATGACAAAGTCAGATATCATCACTCAGGTCCTGTAAGGTTCTTTGAGACCAGGCCTCCTATTGGCTCAGAGTTCACCAATCAGGCTACACGGCAGGCCAGCAAGCCCTGGGGATCCACCTCTCTCTGCCTCCCCAGTGCTGGGATTACAGCTGCCTGCCACCCGGACTGGCAGTTTTATGTAGGTTCTAGGGATTAAACTGAAGTCCTTATGCTTTCAGATAGTGAATGAGCTATGTTCCCAGTCCATGAATACAGCTTGTGGATGAAGAAGTGACTGCACTGGGAGAGATGCTAGACGCAAAGGGGAAGCTTGGTTAAGCTGAGGAGGTGATCCATGGCAGTGAGGCTGAGTGCAGGGTTAAGGAAGGGAAAGTGTGATTGAGCTTGCAGGTCATTATCTGTGCAGAACGTCAGCGCCTGACGTCGACCTCCCATGTCAGTAAGTAGCTGAGGAAGCGATCCATGCCAGTGAGTCTGAGTCCAGCGTTAAGGACAAGAGAGTCTGATTTCCCCATATTCCACTGACTCTCCCCATGTTAAGCAAGCATGGGTGAGAGCTGCTTCTTGAGCCAGCAGTTTCATCGAAGGCTCCACATGGATTGGCTACGATCGGAGCTGCTATAGCAGCCAGCCTCATAAATTATCAGTGTCAGGAGGGCAATTAGATGCTGCCCCAGTTGGATTCTGAGCTGGGGGCCCAAGCAGCCCATTGAGGACATTAATGTCCCATTAAAGAGATGGATGCCTGGTGCCTGGGCTTTCCCTGTTAGTCAGTCTGCTGTTGGGTGACTGAGTACCCCTGGCAGTAACAAGTGACGCTGGCTACTCTATGGTTAGTGACTTGTGAGCGTTCCCACGATGGGTTCAGTAAAGTTGGTGAGAGAACCGCCAAGATCACTGGTGGAAATACAGGCGTGGGAGGCATGACGCCAAGAGCTTGTATCTTAAACTTCGTCTGGTATTGCTTACTTTTAGTAGTAAAGGTACATTCAACAGCAACAGGGGTGCATCTCAGGTGACACCCTCCCCTCACACTTGGCGCAGGGGCAGCTGACAACTCCTTAGAGCATCAATTTAAAGCAAAGCCCAGGTTTCCTGCCAGTTGCTCCACAGGATGTCCACCCCAAGGAACCTTCATTTGAGAACTCTGGCTTCAGGGAATTGTTCATGTCCATTTTTCCTTTGCAGAACATGACTAGTAGCATGTACAGTTGGTAAGTATCACCTCAGTGTGCTTGGCAGCCATTCTTCCATTTCACTAGCATCTGCTGGAAAGTCAGCTGTGAGGAGTCTGGATGTGTAGCGAAGTCCAGGGTCTTAGTCCTAGTCATGCAGAATGTCTAAAATAGATAGATAACTGATAGGTAATAGATGATAGATAGATAGATGATAGAGAGAGAGACAGACAGACAGACTGACTGACTGACTGACTAGAAGATGACATCATTGGTTTGGGTTTCAGCAAACAAGTTAATGGCCATCCTAGAGCCCAGAATTCCCCATTTGCATAATGAGGGAAGCAGCAAGTTTCTATCCCCTTTCATAGAATTTTGAATGTCAAGGCCAGGCATGGCGGCTCACGCCTTTGATCCCACCACTCCAAAGGCAGAGGTAGGAGGATTGCTATGAGTTCGAGGCCACCCTGAGACTACATAGTGAATTCCAGGTTAGCCTGGCTACAGGAGACCCTACCTCGAAAAAAAAAAAAAAGAAAAGAATTTGGAATATCAGATGAACAGATATATTGAGGTGCTTTGTACTGTCCTTGGCACATGTGAGCCTTTAACAGTGTTGGCTGTGGAGCTGTGTACTGGTTAAGACTGGACATAGTAGTTCTAGGGCAAGAACAAGGAGGAAGAAAGGCAGTTCCTCTTTGCACATATGAAAGCTTCCACTACGAATATATGGATGTGTGCACCCACACCCTCACTTCAGTGTGCTCGCACACGCAGATGTGCAGTACCAGCCTGTAGAACATTGTGTTCATCATCTACCACCAACATGCTCACAGGCTGTGACTTTGGCATGAGTTTATTCCTCTCGAGTCTTTCATTATTCGCTGAGAAGACATTGCTGCATATGCACACTGACTGGGCTGAGCCACGTAGGAGGCACCAAGAAGAGAGCTGAGAGCTACAGCAAGCGAGTTCACACAGGCTCATGGCTAAAAGACTGTGCTGAGTCTCAGATGAGACTTTGGACTCTTGAACAGTGTTGGGAGGCAGAGGTAGGGGGAGCGCTATGAGTTCGGGGCCAGCCTGGGACTACAGAATGAGCTCCAGGTCAGCCTGTGCTACAGTGAGACCCTACCTCAAAACAACAACAGCAAAAGAAGTCGAACTGAATGTAGTTTGAGAGCTTGCTTGCAGGGAAGCACGACAGCTTGTATACCCTTGACCAAATACCAGTCCTCCTGTACCCAAGGAAGCTCTTCCTTTTTGACAGAGCATGCAGCACTGGGAGGGACACGCATGGAGTGGTGAGAGAGGAAGGGGACACTGCCCAGCGAGCCAGATCAGTGGAATCAACCCTGGGGATCGATGGGGTGACATACTCTCAGCCAGACTGCCCTCACTTCCCTGAATGCATTTTATATCACGAGATGGCCATGAGTTGGAGGGGGGTGGAGGGCCAGTGGTGGAATGGGGTGGCTAGAAAACAAAATGTCTCCCATGGCGTCAAGTGTTTGTGATTAACCCTCCTACTTAATGGATTCCCAGTTGGCGCAGCATTTAGGAGGTGGAGCCTTACTAGGGGAGGTGTGACCCTGACCGCAGAACTTGAGGTTTATCAGTCCAGGCCTACGAAGTGTGCAGAGCTTGCTCACTCTTGCTACTTCCTTCCAGCTCATGTGACAAGATGTGATGGCCTGGCTGGCTTTCCCCTCCATGATAAAGCTTCCCTGAAAGGACAGCCCGAAATAAACTCCCACAGGCTGCTTCTGGTTGGATACGTTATCCCAGAATGAGAAGAAAGAGCTCTTCAGGCAGCTCTGACATTGTGAAAATAAAGCAGTGGCCACAGGTCCATTCTGGGTGGAGGGGTCAGGGAAGAACGTTGGGGAGACGTCATAGGAAAGGGTTGTCTACGCAGAGAAGTGAGGAAAGGGTACGAAAGTGCAGGGGTGCTGGGCGGGAGGGGTTTAATAAGTCTGAAAGGCTGAACTAAGATAAGCTTGAACAGAATGAGGAAATGGGGAGGGAGGAAGGTGATGACGCCTGGAAGCCATGGCAATGGGCTCGCTCAGACCGCGGGTACAGCAGTAGGACCTGGGGCCCTCAGTAGTGAGGTGTCATGTGGCTGTTTTCTGACTCCTGAGTGGAGAATGAATCGCAAGTAACAAAGTGAAAACGAGGACCAAGAACAGATTGCACCACGATCCGCCAGCGGGTGGCTGGGAAGGATGTCGTTGGACATCTCCCGTCCTTAGGGTCTAGCTCATTGAATCTCCTGCCATATAGCAGTGCTGAGGTTTCTTTTCATGGGCTTGCTCCGTCCTTACTCAGAACAAGCAGACCAGCTTGAGGTGTGCAGTTTGGAAAAATCAAAGACCCTGACGGACAGCAGCCATACCTGTTGAGCGGCAGGTTTCTGGAATGGCCCATAAGCTGATATCCACTCATACTTGTATTCAGTACAGTTTCTGGTTTTGGTTTCAAATCCCATATAATGTGCTGAGCCCATAAGTAAGAAAGAGAAATCCTACCCTCTGGATTAGTAAAAGGACCAGAGGCCTTGTGATGATCCCCCAGCCTAGATGCAAATGCCAGGTCTTCTGCTCACCACCTGTATGACCCCAATAAAGTCACTTACTCAGAGCCTCAGTCTCAGCACTAATGAAACGGTCATGCACAACCTTCCAGGTAGGGTACCCAGCACCCTCATTGAGTCCCGGTGGTTTTAAGACTTACTCTACTGTTTCAGGTTGGCACCGACTGGGATGCCAAGGAGAGGCTGTTCCGCAACTTTGGGAGTCTCCTGGGACCCATGGACGAGCCCGTGGGAATGCAGAAATGGGGCAAGGGTCCCAATGTGACTGTGACTGTCATTTGGGTGGATCCTGTCAACGTCATCGCCGCCACCTACGACATCCTGATTGAGTCCACTGCTGAGTTCACGCACTATAAGCCCCCTTTGCACTTGCCTCTGAGGCCGGGGGTCTGGACAGTGAGAATTCTCCATCACTGGGTGCCAGTTGCAGAGACCAAGTTTCTTGTCGCACCTCTGACCTTCTCCAACAGGCAACCCATCAAACCAGGTGAGTACCTGGGGTCTTTGCAAGGGAGAGTCCATCGCCAGGGACCCCGGGGTCCTTTCCCTTTATAGACAGTAAGCTCTACCGTACAGCACATGAATGCCCTTCAGGGCAATGCTTTCTGCTGTCAGTGTTTTATCTTGCTTGTTTACTCTTGACAACTGGCTCATTTCCTAGCTGTACACAGAACCAATGTCACCTGTGTGTGCATTTGAAATATATATATATATATATATATATATATATATATTTGTTTGCTAGCACAGACAGAGAGAAAGAGAGAATGGGCCCACCAGGGCTCCAGCTGCTGCAAATGAACTCCAGATATATGCACCACTTGGTACACCTGGCTTTACATGGGTACTGCGGAATCAAACTGAGGTCTTTAGGTTTTGCAGGAAAATACCTTAACCACTGAGTCATCTCTCCATCGCTGTGTGTATATTTGATACTGATTTATTAGACCCTGTACAGCTGGACTTCTATAAAGCCCTGATCACATTTGAGACAAGATGAGAAATAATCTTGTAGAGACTGAGTTTCAGCATATCTTCCTTACTGTTTAGAAAATGACAATTAAGGCTGGGGATGAAGCTCAGGGGTAGAGTGTTTGCCTAGTCTGAGCAAGGCTCAGGGTTCAATACCCAGTGCCACAAAATATTAAGAAAAAGAAAATAACAATTAACACAGGAATTCTCACAAAATTACGGTACCATAAGTAAGAAAGAGAAATCACACACTGGTAGAAGATTATATACTTTTACAAAAAAAAAACAAAAAACTTATTCAAAGAAATCAGTTTGGCAAACTAAAGCCCCAGGCCAAAGGTAACCCATTTCTAGTTTTCACAAATAAAGTTTTACTGGAGCACAGCCATATTTATTCATTGACATAGTATGGTTTTTTTTTTCCCATTTTCTGTCTTCTAAAGCAGGCTTGGATAGTTGGGAAAGACTTCATGGATCACAAATTCAAAAATATTTATTCATTGTCCCCTTTATCATTACAACAAGGGTTGTCATTGTCTGATATATAAAAGAAAGAAAGCATGACTGGCCCACACACGTTTAAACAAAGGCTAAGCCTAGTTAATATTGAGAGAAATACAAATTAAAATCAAAAAGAAGTTCTACTTTGCACAGACTGAGTTAGGAAAGAACTGTGTGAGAGTCAGGCAGTGTTATAGGTCAGTAGGGTCAGACACTCACACACATGGATCTAGGGCCATTGAGGGGATGGATTTATAGGAAAAGTCTGAGGGATGAGTTACTCCCTCCTACCCTTTTTGTAGGTATGTAGTGTGTGTGTGTGTGTGTGTTTAAGCGCATGCACGCACACATGTGCACACCTCATGCCCCCACATGAAGAAGCCAGGGGAAGATGTCAGATGCCCACCCTATCACTCTTCTGCCTTATTTCCTTGATATGCGGGCCTCTCACTGGGCCTGGAAGTCACTGGTTTTCAGCTAAACTGGATGACCAGTAGCCCCGGTGTCTCTTAGCTCAGTGCTCTTCATGTGCAGCCAGAGGGGTTAAGGCCGCGTCCTCACACGTACCCAGCGAGCACACATCTTCTCGGGCCCTAGCCCGTACTTCTCATGTTAAACAAATACACCTGCCACACAGAAATCCCACCCTTCAGTGTAGGCCTTGGAGACATAAGCAGGAATGGACCTGGCAGAATTGCACAGAACTCAAAACAACCCACATGCCTCGTGTACAAAAAGACAATGTTTAACTCCACTTACACAGTAGGGTCTCGTGCAGCAGTGACATCAGCAAAGTCCACCCACATGTGTCCCTGCGATGGCGCCTTAAAAACATATTAAGGAAAAGTGATCACAGTGTACGTCAGAATTAGGATAAATTCATTTGAGGTTCAAAAATGAGGAAAAGTGAGTAAGATCATTTCAGGATTTGTAAAAGGAAAGGAAGGAAAATATTACCATACAATTTGATTTGTTGGTTTCTTTTTTATTTTGGTGTGTGTGTGTGTGTGTGAGAGAGAGAGAGAGAGCAAGAGGTGTATGGACGTGTGTGCATATGTGCACACAAACCCGGGTGTCCCCATGCAGAGGCCAGAGGTGAATACCAGCTATCTTCCTCTTTTAGCTCATCCAATTCTTTTTTTCCTGAGACAGAGTCTCACACTCTTTTGCCATATTTTGAAAATATTTTACTTATTTGCAAGGAGAGACACACACACACACAGAGAACAGGGTACAACTGGGTCTCCAGCCACAGCAAACAAAATCCATATGCATGTGCCGCCTTGTACATCTGGTTTATATGGGTACTAGGGAATTGAAACTGGGTCCTTAGACTTCACAGGCAAACACCTTAACCACTAAGCCATCTCTCCATTTTTAAAGTTAGCAAGGCCCAGTAATTCCGAGGTTTCCACCCCCGACAGGAATCAGGTTACAGACATGACCAGCGGTTTGCACGGGTGTTAAGAGGATCTGCCTCTGGTCCTCAGGCTTATGCAGTAAGTGATAGTTATCACTGAGCCATCTCCCCAGACCCCTAGGTTTCCAGCTTCTACTGGGCATGTCAGGCATACCTGCCATCCCACAAAGAGAATCTTTCCCCAAATCCTGGGACCTTCTGATAATATTTGTGCTGAGCAGCTGATATGTAGAGACCTTGTGTTTTTTGTTTGTTTGTTTGTTTGTTTGTTTGTTTGTTTGTTTGTTTTAAGGTTAAATCCTGGTCCTATGCTCCCTTGTCAAACAAAGTGTATTAGTTTCCTATCTTGTAATTTATGTCAAAGTTCCAGGATTGTGTATGGTCCATAGCTAAGGGGAGGGCATGGCAGCAGAAGCAGGAAGCTGGCTGGTCACATTGCATCCATAGTCAGGAAGCAGAGGATGAGAAGGAAGTGGTCCCCCCCCCCCCCGGTGACTCACTTCCTCCAGTAAGGTTCCACCTTCTAAAGGTTCCACGACCTGCCCAAAGAGCACAACCAGCTGGGGAACAAGTGTTCAAACACAAGAGCCTTTGGAAGACATTTCATATTCAAACTGTCACACAGGGAAATGAAAGCAACTCTAGAATTACCCATTCCAGAGCCCCCTCATTGAAGACCAAGTGTCTTCTTGTTGGGTGCAACCCCCTCCATATTGTTGAGGAATCTCAAAGACAGGGATGAATATCACACATCCTCCCTGCTTTAGGTACATGAATAGGACACCTGCCCCAGGGAAGTAGCCAGGGGCCATGCATTGGTGACATTCCCAATATTTTCTCCTGTCGTTTCCAAGGAAATCAGAGTTCTCCCCATCATAGCCAGTAGGACCCAAGGGTTATTTTTGCCCCACTGGGTACACCTCCCCTGTCACTGGTCATTGTATTGTCTAACAATGTTCCAATGGACAATTTGTAAAATGTTTCATCACGAGTAATTTGCTGTTGATGCATCCCTGTTAATCTCAAGATGCCTGATGGAATGGAGTTGAGGAAAATTTAATTACAGAGACAAGCATCGTGAGCCCATACTGACACAGCATTTCCCACGTTAACGCCATTTCTCGTAAGGGTTTCTGGCTTTGGGGCAGCTCTTAGCTGCTCCCTTTGCTTTAAATTGCCCTTGCTTTTGTCCATTTGGTACAGGTAATGGGCATTTACTGTGCCTGTATTTGATAAGTAAATCATGAAATGCCTTATAGGTAAGAGGCTGTTAGTACGATGTGATGAACAGATGAAGTAGATGCTTGAAAACACACATCAAAACAATGCATGAGCGCGTAGACCACTGAGGGTGTTCTGTAAGTGTTTGGTGAAGGAATGAATTTAGCATGCCCTGCAAAGAGTGCCTTGGTTTTTTTGCCTATAAAAATAGGTCTGGAGAGATGGCTTAGTGGTTAAGGCACTTGCCTGCGAAGCCTAAGGACCCAGGTACGATTCTTCAGGTCCCACATAAGCCAGAGGCACATGGTGGCGCATGCATCTGGAGTTCTTTTGCAGTAGCTGGAGGCCCTGGAGCGCCCATTCTCACTCCTCCCCATCTCCCTGTCTCTAAACTAAATAAATAAATCTTGTAAAAAAAAAAAATGGGTCTGGGCCTGGAGAGATGGCTTACTGGTTAAGACACATGCCTTTGAAGCCAAAGGACCCAGGTTTGAGTCTTCAATACCCATGTAAGCCAGATGCACAAGGTGGCACATGCGTCTGGGGCTTGTATGCAGTGGCTGGAGGTCCTGGCATGCCAATTCTATCTGCTTCTCTCTGTCTCTCTAATAAGTAAATAAATAAATAAAATATTTTAAAAAAATAGGGGCTGAAGAGAGAGCTTAGCAGTTAAGGCACTTGCCTGAGAAGCCTACGGACTCAGGTTCAATTCTCTAGGTCCCACATAAGCCACACGCATAAAGTGGCATATGAATCTGGAGTTCATTTGTAGTAGCTATAGGCCCTGGTGTGCCCATTTCCTCTCTCTCCTTGTTTCTCTCCCTTCCTCTGTCTCTAATAAATAATTTTTTAAAGTTAAAAAAAATATGTCTGTCTAAAAAATCCATGACAGTCATGTGAGTTAAACAAGGCAGTGAGCAGTATGGGACTCAGCCCCAAGTACAGGGTAAGTTGGTGCCACTTAATGGCCTTTCTGATCACGTCGTTATTCCCTTTGGCTTTCAGAGGAGGCATTGAAGCTGCACAATGGGCCGCTCCGCAGTGCCTACATGGAGCAGAGCTTCCAGAGTTTGAACCCCGTCCTCAGCCTGCCCATCAGCCCCGCCCAGGTGGAGCAGGCTCGGAGGAATGCAGCCTTCACCGGCACAGTATTGGAGGCCTGGCTGGACTCGCTGGTGGGCAGGATGTGGACCACCATGGACATATGTGCCACAGGTCCCACCGCCTGCCCTGTCATGCAGACCTGCAGCCAGACCGCCTGGAGTTCCTTCAGCCCTGACCCCAAGTCAGAGCTGGGGGCCGTCAAACCCGATGGCCGGCTCAGGTAGCACCAGCCACGTGGGGCTGATAGAGCCTGAACCCCAGCCTCTGACCTTGGGGTGGGGTACCTTCTGTGCAAGGGCCTCTGCTAGCCCCATAATGATGGAGATGGAGGGTTTGGAGGTTATAACAGGGTCATCTTGTGTTGTCAAGTTGACCTCTGGGGGTGGGGTGACTCAGACCCAGGAGCTCAGCAGTCTCCCCTCTTCTGGTTGGTCCTTAATCCTGCAGGCTCCTGTCTTCCCCCTCCAGTTGACTTGCAGTTGTCCCCCCACAAGTGAGTTTCAAACTTTTATTTTGAGCAGCAGAACTTTGTGTACTCAGCACAAGTGGAAGTTCAAGGTGAGGGTGAAACCCAGGCTGCTCTGATTGATGCTGAGGACGGGGAGGTTCCATCTCGACGTCCAGCCCACAAGGTAGTTCCATTTGCCGGGGGCCATATCCCAAGGCACCTCTCCAGAACACAAGGGCTCTACACAAGCCAGTTGGATAAACACTGCCCAAACTGAGGGTTGGAGCTCCAGCCCTGCCCTTCCATTTATTTCGTGGTTCCTTTGGCCGGGGAAAACCCTGTGCCCATGCTAAAATGAACACACCATGGAATGGCATGGTCATGGGCTTTTCCCAGGGAGGTAACAATCGTGGAAGAGCTCCAAGACTTCCACCAGTCCTTCTTGGATTATGCTCTTCTCCCTGATAACCCAAGGTACAGGAGAACCTTTTGTTGTAACATGGTCAAGGTCCAGCCAGACAAGTGACTGCCAATTCTCCACTGTTGGCTAGAACAGGGTGATACGTACTAAGTCTAAGCTTCACGTCTCCTAGCTGCCTGTTGTCTGGGAAATGGTGACCATGGCCTCTTTGGCCCTTGAATATGGGAACATTGGAGACACCAACTCTGAAACTCAGAAGGTCTTGCTTGGAACAGAATTCCTGAGCTGTACCACCCTCACTTGCCAGGCACCCCAAACTTCTGTGGATTGTACACTGGGTGCTGTTGATAGTGACCAAACTGCATGGGCCAGACTTCTTCCACCAAGGAAAAAGTATCTCAGATTCAGTTTTGAAAGTTCATGTATTTCCTTATCCTGAGGTGCCAACAGGCTCACCTGGCCATGCCACATCAAAGGAAGTTTCAGTGTCAAGGTTGAGTGAAGGTGATTTAAAAAAAAATTAAAAGTAGCATTACTCACATTGTGTGAGTTACCAGAAGCCTGCAGGGTTTCCTTGCTATGTATGTCCTGGAAGGTCATCCCATGCTAGTCTGGTGTGGGGTCATTGAGGGAGAGCCCCCCATTCCTCTGTGGGTCCTACCTCCCTCAAATGGTAGGATTCTATGGGGGAAAATCACACTATTTCCATGGTGAGTCAGTCCTTTCCTCTCAGCATGGGTGTGAAAATACTGCAGGCCACCTTATGCCCCTCCCTCACCCAGCAAGGCAAGATGTCCCACCAGCAATGGAGGACATAGAGAAGGGACAATAGATATTTATTATTTATATGTTTTAGTCAATGACTAATTAGTAGGTGCTGTTTTCGCAGCCTGTCAATTATGTTATCTTACTAACTGAAACTGCCTTTATTCACAAAAGGCTTGCCCTTCCCCATCCATCCCTGAGTCTCTCTACTTTCCTCTCTCTCTTGCTCTCACTGTTTCTAGTTCTCGATGTCTGCCCTACATCCTTCTTGTCCTCAGAACAGACCAGGGATGTTAGACACGTGAAACAACTTCAACCAGCATCATCTACCTGCAGGACGTGGATTCCTTTGGGATCATTGAAGCTCACCTTTCCTTATGTAGGATGTTGGCCTCATCTATCCCTCCAAATTAAAGATGTTGTGATCCCTGAGCCTACCTGCTTCCCAGCACAGGTACAGGGATGTGGCAGGCTGGAGGAGAGAGTGTGCTGATGACAGAAAGCTAGACACACCTGTTGACTTTATGTAATACTTCCCACACCCAATGCATGTAGTCTTGTCCCCTTATGTGGTTCATTCCAAAGGCCATCTATCGTAGGAATAGGAGAGGGAGGTCAGACCCAGCCGGGAGACCTCATGAGATAGCAATTGTCTGTGGTGGTCATGGGGACTGCAGGTGGCTTTCTCAGAAAGCCGAATAGGACCTGCAGTGGTTTTCTAAACCCCGTGGTAGCCAAGAGTCTTGTGCCCCAAACTCTTTCTGCCCCTAGCCTCTTCTCTAGCCAAGGTCTCCCTGGGTCTGCAAGAGTTCCGAGGGTCTTCATCTTCACCTTCTCTGTGAGTGCTAAGCTTCTTTCTCTTCTGTGGTGTTATTGGCAGTGGCTTTGGAGACATAGCCCTGGCAAGTCCCTGTATGTACTGGGGGACACAGACTCTGGGACAGATTCCCTCCTAACCCAGTCATATGTCTGACTTCTTTCACCCTCAGGCAAGTGAGGAAAAGGTGGAGGTTACATCCGCATATTCCACAACTAATTTGGGGTATTCCTCGGTCTCTCTATTTTAGACCCAGAGAATAATTTTGCAGATCTTATATTTGGCAAAAAAAAAGGAGAATTTAAACAAAGCCCAATGTGATTTAAGAAAAGGTGATTTTTTCCCATGGAATATGGTATAAATATTTATTATTATTATTATTATTATCCATCATCATCATCATCATCATTATTTATCTGCATAAGAACAGTTGGTTCTTACATTGGTCGAACAGCCTTGCATGGTGGCTCCCTAAGGATTTCAAAGGTATAGAACGATCATCACTAGGAAGCCAGTTATGGTCAGCCAGGTTGCAGAGGCAAGAAGCTATGGGGCTTAACCACCAAACAGGTCCATAGAGACTTTGTAAGGCAAAGAGGAGAGACTTGGGCACCAGCTTTTGGAGAGAAAGAAGTATTTATATGTTGCAGTTCTGCTTGCCATCTCCCACTACTCAGTGACATTCTTCGGGCAGAAATGAATTCCTTCCCAACTCCTACTTCCAGGCCATGAACAGAGCAGTAATTCTCCAAGGAGGAAGTGAAAAACCTGCAAAGGCTTCCCCAGCTTGTAGAATACACTCCCTTCTCCCTTCGAAAAAGGGCCTTTCTAGTGGGATCATGAGACCTTCTGGTTTATTTCCCATTGTTAGTTTAACTTTTAAAATTCAAATAGAATTTAGAATGAATAAACAAGATTATACAGCCCCCCTCCCACTCCCATGGCACAAGGCGGGATTATTGCTACTCTGTAAGCATGCCTGGTTGTGCAAGGGCCATATGGTTGTCTAGTTTTCAGATACATAGGAGGGCATTGGATGGAACTGACCTCATTGTCAAGAAAACACGGAAGAAGAAAGACCAGTGGCCACTAGGTGTAAGGTATAAGAAAATGCCTTTCACAGCCAAGTTCACTGAGGGTGCAGAACACCAGCTCCTGACAGTATTTTAGGGAGCAAAATAGAATAGTAATGTGTATCAATATGGTTAGCATGCCAAGAAGGCTTGTAGGTCAAAGACACTACAGTAGGGTAACGGCAGGCTCAGTACACAAATACAGATGAGTAAAACCAGACACAAGGGAGACAGAGGACTGTGGTCTTGCTGGTAGGCACGTGGCTCCTCCAGGAAGAGTCACTGTGGCCTAGACTTCACTGCATGTAAGAATGCAGCTCAGTGTGGAGGAATCTCCCAATTTGGTAAGGGAAGTCAGAAATGTAGATCTTCTTAAATTTTTTTTTAAATCTGATTTTTTCCCATGTTGGCTACTTTTTCCTTTCTATCAGATGTGAGGAATAAACAAAAACTCCATAGTTATGCACACTCCGCTCTATGAAGAGATGGTGTAGAATAAGAGAAAGCCTTGCCCTGACATAACAGAGAGGACCAGGCATGAGGGAAGAGCAAAGAGAGTCACTCAGAAAGAGAATCCTCTTAAAGGGACCATCCTCTTGGGAAGGACTGGCTTCTGGAGAGGAAGAAATGATTAGAGACCTAGAATGCTGTCTCTTAGGCATACAGAGGCCCCTCGTCTTCTTGGGTCCTCACATTCCTAGACTCCATCAAACCAGGCAGACATGACAAGGGCAGGTCCAGGGGAAGCTGCTGGCTGTGATGCACCCATGTTTCCTCCAGATCCCAAGTCCAGGCAGCCGTCCTTCCAGCCACCTCTGGGACAGCTTCAGAAAGTGTGCGGAGCTCTGCTTGCTCGAGTCGCCTTCTTTGCTTCTGCCTCAGTTACCTTACCTCGCCTGTGGATTAACCCCAGGCGCTACCTCAATGTGTCTGCTGCGAAGTTTACCTGGAGAGGGCGATGAAATGAAGGTATCTAGCGTGCTGGAGCTGAATGTATGATCTATGCAAATTTTCATTCTCTCTCTCTCTCTCTCTCTGTCTCTCTCTAACGCCCCCATCTCTTCTCTGCGTTAGAATTTTTCTTTTTTTTAACCTTACGAAAAACATACTGTACTAGACCCTCATAAAACTGAGGAAAGATTTCATGTGCCACCTGTGTCTTCCCCTCACATTGTCTTTGGTCCAGTTGTTGTCAAGCTCCATCCAGGGAGAAGGTGGCCTCTCTTCTCTCTCCGCTTGGCCAGGAATACTCCCACTGCCTCTGCCTGCAGACACCTCCCAGGAAGCACGTTCTGCACCATGCTACCCCCGTTCCTAATTTCATCTCATTTCTGTGTTTTCTTCCAACTTCCCTCTCCTACTTCCTGCCTTTCCCACCCCCTCCAAAAAGCCTTAGGTTTCTCCTTTTTGAAATGTGGCCTTAAAATTATTTTTGGAAAGCTGACAGCCCCCCCACCCCCACCCCGTGTTCCTTTTCCACCATCATCACAGATGAGCATGTTTTAGCTTGTGTGACACTCCCCCGGCCTCAAGCACAGAGATGGCCAATCTGTGGTTTGCAGATGTGATAGAAATGGCTCACAAATGTCATGTTTAAGAAAAATGTTCTTAAATTTTCCCTATGGGCAAAATGACGGCTTTGGTGCTTGTCTAGTCCTGAAGCATGCTGTCTCCTGAGCATGCTGTCGCAGCCATGGGCCGGCATCATTTCCAGGACACCCTCTGCAGCTTGCCAGCCTCCCCTTTCCCCAAGACTGGGTGACTTTGTAGGTACTTCACTCAAGGGTAAATCAGGAGAGTTTTTCAGTTTATCGCTTTGTCCTTCCTGCCTGGAGAGTGATAGCATTAAATATTCCCAGTGGATGGGTCGTGTTCTCAGAAGAATAATCCTCTTCCCTCCTCAGACTCCATCCTTCATCCCTCCATCATGCCGGTGCCGGTGGAGTCCAAAGACAACCCCAGGGTTTTCATGGGAAAGTCACTGGAATCGAGGACGATTGTCTTTGTGGTCTTTGCTTTTTAAAAGAAAATAATGAGTTTTATGTTGTCAATCACATTTGTTTGGATATTTGTTCTAGAGGCCTCATGATAAGTTATTACCATCTCCCTCATTGTTTTCAAAGACATGTGCTGATATAGTTTTTAAAAATAACTATTTTGTTATAGACCATAATATGCATAAAAAACTGTACAGAAATATTTTGTAATGTATTGATTTTAAAAAAGAGAATCTGTAAATAAAGTTTTAAAAAAAAGAGAAAGAGAATTCATGTGACACACACTGAAAGATGTAGATATTTTGCTATTTATTTAAAGGAGTATTTTAAGAGATATTGAACTATCTGAGATTGACTAATAATTAAAGTTCTCATCATCTGAATACTTTTCCTCCATATAGAGTGTGATCCTCAAAAACAATTGCATTACCTGACCATATTTTGCACCTTTTCTGTCTTTTCATTTAACAGAAAAAATAATAACAACAAAATTGTGCCTTAGCTGTATTTTTTTTTTTGTCTAGGGGAGTTTATTTCTGTCTGACAAAGCAAAATTTTTGCAGAAAACAGTGGGTGTATTAAATACTGTACCATACCAAAAACACTGCAGATGTATATAGATGCTTTCTGTCATACTGTGTTTTCAGATGCAGAATTTTAAAATTAAAAAAAAACAAAGTCTTTATGGAAAAGTGTTGCATGGCTTCTTTCAGCAGTCATGGGTGTCTTCACAGAAGCTCGTGTGTTCTCTCCCACCACCGGCACCGCTACCTCTGGTACTTGTGGAACTCCGTTTCTCAGCTGGAGTGCTTTTGTAAGTTGACATCAACTGGAAGGATTCTCTGACCATAGGCATAAAGCTGGACATGTGGACGAGTTCCTGACTCCCCTAGGAGATAAGCGACACCCTTCTAGAATGATTCCTCTGGCCAGTGCAGAAGTGTTTATTCCCTTACTGAGGGTAGTGAGGAGGAACTGGCAGCATGGTTTTTATGTCCAACATGGGTGGACATGTAGCAAACCGGCCTCTCCTTTTGCTTTTCAGCGCTCAGCTGGCCCTACATATCCCAGATTGCCTTGCCCTTCTGTGTGGCCACAGGACTGACTTCTGGCCAATAAGATGTGGGTAGAATGGACACAGGGTAACTCTGTCCCTGGACCATGCAACCTTCCATTGTAGGCTTTTCTCACTCAGTCTTTCCCTGTTTTCCAGCACACATGTTTTGAAGCCTGTTGATTTAGGCATTCATTTACTCGGCCTATTCCAGTGCTGTGTTTGGAAACCATAAAGGCGGGCAGAATCACATCACAGGGGGAGCCTGGGCCCCTGGGCAGCCACGTGGAGTGTCCCCTAACCCACCCTCTCTTCTGACAATAGCATGAAGGAAATTTTAACTGCCACAGGTAATTATCTGCTATAGCATCTCACCTGATCTTAACAATCCATCTAGAACTAGAAATTCTGATATTCCTCTAGGAAAGCCCAAGTGTTAGCCCCTTCATTTCCTAAGCAAGAATATAGAGAGTCCATTGAGCGAAGTGACTCCCCTGAGGATATGCGTAGTCGTGTCCAGGGCCAAGATTTCCTAAACCCCAGTGAGACATTATCAAGTCCCTGGAAGAAAAAGCCCCTCCATCTTTAGGATGTCTGCACGTGGCTTCTGAAGGTCATAGCCAAGGACTGGTAGTGCCCAGCCGTATGAGTGGTGAAGATGTCTGCTCACAGACTAGCTCTGTGATCCAAATGAGACTTTGAACCTCAAGAACAAAACAGGGCAGCAATCTTCTCATTACCCAGGCAGAAGAGAAAATGTCTGGCTAGCTTGGTGAGCTTTAGCCTCCTTGAACTGGGCTTGGGATAGAAGTTGAGAGAGAACAATTCCACATTCAGGAATACGGATGGACCCAAGGTTCATTTTCCCAAACCTTTTGTAGCGTACCATTGTTGTCACTTTTCCCTTCCTCTGTCCAAAGATAAGTCCTGGTGGTAAGGGAAGAGTAAATATCTAAAATTAATTTTTTTTCAAGGTAGGGACTCACTGTAGCCCAGGGTAACCTGGAACTCACTCTATAGTTTCAGGCTGGTCCCAAACTCGCAGGGGTCCTCCTATCTCTGCCTCCTGAGTGCTGGATTAAAGATGTGAGTCCCCAAGGCCAGCAACAGCTAAAAATTTCTGTAGGTATAACACAGATATCTTGTTCACTTTTCGTTGGCCCTGTAAATCCAGGAGATGGACACTACACTGCAATTTAGTGAATTAACAAGCAAATGAAGCCATTTTTCTTAATAATATGGGCATAGGACCATTTGTCCAAAATGCTATCTTTACCTTTATCATTTGATTAATAAGACTTATCAAAGCATGAGTTATTGAAAAGTAAGTCCAGTAATGAGGTTTTGTGGCCTATATCACTGAAGAGCTAGTTGGAATTTCTTTCCTACTTACTCAGTTAAGCTGAGGATACTTCAATTGCCTACACGTAGTGAATGGCCCAGTTCACACCCAGCAACCAGAATAGCCAGAATTGATTTAAGTTCATCACCCTAATGGTTCAGTGATTTGCTTTCTTTCCCTTCCTTCCTTTCTTTCTCCCTTTCTTTCCTTTTTGCCTTCCTATCTGTCTCTTTCTTTATTTTAAGGGGTACTCTTTAAAATAAAGCTATGTTTTAAAGCCCTAACATACAAGAGAATTTTAAAAAATTGGGGATTTGGGGGCTGGTGAACTGGCTCAGTGGTTAAAGGTGCTTGCTTGCTTGAAAAGCTTGCTGATTCAAGTTCACTTCTGCCCAATACCAATGTGGAGCCAGCCTCTGCATGGTCATCTGTGATCCCAGTGAGACTACAACGAAGGGAAGATAATTTAAAGCTCACAGGAGAGATGCTTTGACATTGATTTGCAGTGGCAAAGAGACACTATTTCAACACAGGCAAATAAGTAAGTTTTTAATCGGAGATTTGGGGAGGGTGTTCCAGTTGAAATTAGAGAAAAAACCGTCTCTTAGCAATGACCTCTGACCCCACCAACCAACTACCTTGGCATCCCCAGGAGATGTGCAGATGGCCATGTTCTGAAACCCATACTTCTAGTAGAATTTTGTAGAATGTTATGTGACTTTGACTGGAGAATCTATTTCTATTCACCTCAGATAGAATGAGCAACAACAAACCAAAGACAATTCCACCCACATCCAGCTTGGTGAACCAATGAGTTCACTGGGGTTACTTATGGGAGCACAGGTGAGGGGTTACTTACAGGAACGCGGACAACTTACAGGAAGCTACACCATGAGGAGTATCCTCCCCCTGCAGTTCCTTAAAGCTTATATGGTTTATATATCCTTGGGGATCAGGGGGGTTTTGTGTGCCTCCCCCTTGCTCTGTGTAGACTATTCAAGTTACAATAATCACATCCACATTACACAGAGTTACCCTGAGGTCTTGCTTCCAGGCATTTAAAGGTGAGTTCTAGTTTGGATCTATGAGAGTAAGACTAATTGGTTAAGCCTCATGTAATCTTGTAAAGTCAGTAAGTTAGAAACTTAGAGCAGGAGCTGCTGGACGGAAGTATGGCTGGCCTCAGGTCACCTTCAGGATGCTATCCATTCACATTGGGCTCATCTGTCCCACTGTTCTCTCTGTAAAATTCACCCAGCCTAATACTGAAAGAGATGTTTGCCCCGAAAGCCAAACTCTGAGCTCTAGGCCCTAACCCTAATGTTTGCATTGACTTGCTTTGTGATCATAGCACCCCTCTTTCCCTATGATGGGCCTCATGCCCTTCAACTACAAATCAGTGAGAAAGGGGACTTCACTGACTGCTCAGGACCCTTCAAGGTCAGACATGTTGATGCATGGTCCATTTCTCCCCAAGCACTGACAAGGAGCCAGAGAGAAAGGGGCTATTTTTTGGCCATTTATATTTCCATTAAGAATGGAGATATTCCTTCCCTTGCAAGTAGCAGTAACCCGACAGACAAGTTCAATCAGCAGATACTTTATTGACTCTTGAGTTCATGGAAGGCAACAGAATTAAATTGTAAAGCCCAAGGATCAAGACAGCCACAAGGTAGGCTCAAGAAGTGGAATGGAACATCGGTGCTCTCGGGACTCTTCCTCCATGACTGCTGAAACCACATTGAGTCTGGTCTCTCCTAAAGGCAGCTGACCCCATATAGCAGAGAAAAAGACATCCAAGAAGTCCTTGCTTCCTGTCCTTCAAGCTTCATAACGCAAAACCATCAATGCCCTTTGTCCTTATAGCCGAAAGAGATGGGTCTAACTTTGGATCTAGCAAACAAAGTGCTATGACTGGCTGAAGCCAGCTCATGTGCCCTCCTCTATCATCAGGATACTGGAAGGAATCCATGATTGGCAGGTCCATGCTTATGACAGGATTGGGTTGGAAGAGGGGCATACCCCCTTAGGGAGAAGACGATGTTCAACAACGAAAACAACAGATGTCTGTTCACTGCCATGGCCAACTCCAGGCTCCAGTGCCACTCTAGCTTGCCAGTGTGATTCATTTCTGCTTCTCAAATGACCAGCTCCTGTGAATCTCCCCACGGAGAAGGACTCTGGGCCCATCTTCAGCAAATCCTTTGAAATCAGTATCACGTGGATGGGACCAATGAATTCACCCTCACTTAATTAGATGTGAAGCATTTATGCTTATGAGATAGCATGATCAATCGGCCCTTTTATCCCTGTAGCCTAGACACAGGACTCATTTAAAAGGCCAGTGAAAGGGCCCTTTGCTAATTACAGAAGCTGATTCAAACCTTCAGCAGGAGCAGGGCTGCCCATATGCCTGGAGGGGCATCACTCACCACAGGTATGAGGCATCTGCATTCTCTCTGCCCAGCCTTCCAATGCCTTGTGCCCAGGGCAAGCACCCCACAGGCTCCTATTAGCAAGGTCACCTTGTTGTGGGCTCTGAAGCTTGCTGACTTGATGTGTTACACTTCCCCAAAGTGGAGCGGATGACAACAGCCTATTTTATCCCATGGTAGAAAGAACTAGAAAGGGGTAGGCTCTTAGGCTTCAGTCCAGACCCAGTGAAACTCAAAAGGAAGACAGGAAAAGTTTTTCAAGTAACACTATCAAGGCTGACCCGCTTAGTGACCACCTGTCCAGTGCTTCCTACTAAAATAGGGATACCCCCTCCAATTGTGGGTCATCTGAGATAATCCTGTGTCCACATACTGGTTTTGTCATAAACTGATTCAGATTTGGCTCAAGTTCCCTAGCCTCTCTGGACCTCAATTTCCCTATCAGCACTTTAGAAACAGTAATTACTTATTCCAATATGGGGAGGAATTTTTAAGACAAGGTATACTCCAGTGACTGTATTCAGGAGGAGTTCAATAAATGTCAGTTCCCCTTACAAAAGTGAAAGTTTCCAAGAGGCAGCAATGATGTTTATATCCTCAGCCCAATTTGTCAGATGTTATTCTGGTGCTCAGTGAATGAATGAATGAACAAATGATCAAATGGGCTGCTTCATTTCTTCAGGGACATGCCATTTATCCTTAACCCATATTCATTCTCTGTTTATAACACCTTGATTTCTGACAGGTAAGTGAGATTTCCTAGGAACTCAACACAGAGGACATTACAGCCTTGTTCTCACCCTCTTTGGAGGTTCTTGAGAAAGTCAAGTTTACCTACTACCCTGGGTTCAACTGAATTGGCTCAATTCACAGATTACCTTCCATTGTGTAGGTTCCTTTTAAAATTTATTTTTATTAACTAGAAACTTTGTATGGAGAAATCGTGTGTTGGGGGACTGGAGACATGGCTTAGTCACAAAGATACTTGCCTGTGAATCCTTTAGGACCCAGGTTCGATTCTCCAGGTCCTATGTAAGCCAGATGCACATGGTAGCACATGCGTCTGGAGTGTGTTGGCAGTGGCTAGAGGCCCTGGTGTGCCCATTCTCTCTCTCTCTCTTTCTCTCTCTCTCTCTTTCTCTCTCTCTCTCTCTTTCTCCCCCCTCTCTGTCTCTGTCTCAAATAAAAATAATTTTTTTAAATGTGAAGAGTCATGTGTTGGTCTTATCCCCCTCTTATTATATTATCTTATCCCTTATATGTTTCCCCATTCCATTGAACATATCAAAGCAGAAATCCAGAAGTTGCTGAGAGTCCAAGACTAATAACATACTGGGCCAAGTCTCAGAGAACACTGCAGAAGAGGGGACTGTAAGAGCCACGCTGTGGGGCGGAGTATCCATAGGCATCACCTACCTCCCCCCAACACAATGTAAATTGTTTTATTTTTCTTTTTTCTGCACTCTGCTTCCTCAGTACTCCAACCCCCATTGCTCCTTAAAGGATTAATGCCAAACCACGTGGACAGCAGATTGTACCAAAGCTTTCTGATCTGGGATTACACAAAAGTGTTTCAAATGATTCAGGATTTAGGATTTGATGCCTCCATTCTGGAAATCCCTCCTCAGCCCCCTGCCTGCAGTGTCTCCAGTTTCCAGACATGCTTATACCTTTTCACCTCATAATCATCTTTCTCTACTTCCCTCCAACCCTATGCCCTGTTATCTCTTTTCATCCTCTGCCCCTTTGCAAACCAATCCCTAAGAGCCTCCCATTCTTCATCTAAAGAAAGCCAAAAGGCTAAGTTTGCTCCTACCCCTGAAACTTGAATAGTTTCTGCTCCCAGCTATGGAAACAATTACTACAAAATAGTTCCTCCTCCTCCTCCACACACACAGTGTTCATTCAGGTTTGACACAACCCTGACTCCCAAGTGACACCTGAATTCTTAGACTTCCCCTTAGATGATACTAGTTACTTAGTTATGATAAGCTTTTGCAGCCATCATCACCACTATTTCAGCTGTGCCAATGCCTGGCATGAATTAAAAGAGCACTCAGCACTAGGGATGAGTTTGAATATCCCATTTCTTGTCTGTGACTAGGTTAATCAACTTTTCATCACTGTGACAAAATATCTGAGACAGAAGTCAATTAAAAGGCAACATAGTGCTGAGAAGAAGGGGCAGAGGAGTGTCCAGCACTGAAACATCTCACACCCTCTAAGGGCTCAGGGTCCATTGCGGAAGAGGTGGCAGAAAGAATGTAAGAGTCAAAGGAAGGGTACCACTCCTTACCTACAACTGTTCAGACAGAATTTGGCCTCGATATCCATGACCTCGCAGTGCCTAGCAATACCTACACAAGACCCTCATAATAGGAGAAAAAGGTGAGGACATCAAATTAAAAGAGAGACTAACAGAGAGAAGGAGAGGGAGGGGGTATGATGGAGAGCAGAGTTACGAAGGGGAAAGTGGGGGAGGGGAGGGAAATACCATTGTTTGTTGTCTGTAAGTATAGAAGATATATATATATATGTTAAAAAGGAGATTTATTTGGACTTGATGTTTCAGTGGCTGCAGCCCATGGTTGCTTGGATCCATTGCTTTTAGGACTGTGGTAAGGCAGAACATCATGGTGAAAGGTATGCTGAGTAATCTGCTTAGGTCACACAGCCAGCAGAGAGCAAGAGGAAGAGTCTGGAGGCAAATATGCACCCTTCAAAGTCACACCTTCAGTGATCTGCTTCCCCCAACCCGCTCCCATATGCTAGGAGCCCATTCAGTGACGAGTCATCAGTGATGAAGTCAGCATCTTCATGAGCCAGTCATGTCACAATAGTGCCACCAACTGAGGACAGGCTCCCAACTAGAAGTAGCCTCAACGTAAGATTTGAGGGATGAGAGGTTGAAAAGTCTCTAAGAGAGGCAAAGACCTGGGACTCTGCAGAAGCTACAAGATTTTCCGACAGCCAAGGAAAAAGTGAATATCTGTTACTTTTTCATTGCTGGGACAAAATGCTTGGCAAAAAAAAAAAAATCAGTTTAAGGGATTTTAGCTTGCAGTTCCAGGTCACAGTCCATCATGGCAAGGAAGACTTGGAAGCAAGAGCTAAAGGCGGCTTGATGATATTAGTACAGTGAGGAAGCACGGAGTGATGAACATTGTGGCTCAGCGAGCTCTCTCCTTTTACACAGTCCAGGACTCCAACCCATGAAAAACCCCTGCCCACAGTTAGCGTGGGTCTTCCTGCCTCAATTAACTTAATCCAAATAATCCCTCACATGCATGCCCAGAGTCTAACCTAATCTACTATCTATCTATCTATCTATCTATCTATCTATCTATCTATCTATCATCTGTCATCTATCATATATATATATATATATATATATATATATATATATGTATATACATATATATGTATGTGTGTGTCTGTGTATGTATGTATGTATATATGATGATAGGTCCTGTCAAGTTGAAAATCAATGTAAGTCATCACAAACAGTAAATAGGTAATGTCAAGAAAGTTGTCAGGGTCCAAGTGATGCAGGGATTCAGGTACCACTAAGAGTGACCTTGACTGTCTTGAAGACCATGACTCAAGAGTGGCCTGGCCAGATTCATTTTGTAGCATTCATCTTGGGAGAGATACTGAAAGACTCAACCCAAAATTAGAAGGCCAGAGCCCAGGCAAATGTGACAGACTATGAGTGGGGTGGAGACTGTGCCAATTTGAAGGTTTTATGATATGATGTGATTGGTGGTGGTGGTGGTGGTGGTGGTGGTGGTGGTGTGTGTGTGTGTGAGTGTGTGTGTGTGTGTGTGTGTGTGTGTGTGTGTGTGTGTGTGTGTGATTAGGAAGGTGGGGCTGCACAGCTGTCTGGAGACTCTCTCCTGCCCATGTGCATGTGTGTGTTTGCTCCCACGTTTACTGAGAGCTCTGAGCTTGAAAGTACATCTAGGACTTAGAAGTAGGAGTTAAAATAATAGAAAAATGGGCTTGTATCAGGTCAGTACTCCTCTAATGCCCTCCCAAAACTAAGCCTACAAAGGAATATAAATCTGTTTGTGAGCTGCCTCCAAAGGAAACTGAACCTGAGAGGTTGTGTTCAAGTTTCCAGATGTTTCTGTTGATTCACTTTCTGTCTTCTTTAATTTAATTCACTTTCTTTCTAAATTTGATTTTAAAGTAGATTTATTGTCACATTTTCATATCTTTTTTGTTTCTTTTCCTCCTCCCTTCCTCTCTCCTTTTCTTCTCTCACCTTCTCCTATCATAGTCATGTTTCCACTTTCATGCCACATGTAACTTTTTCTCCAAGATGTCTTTCCTTTATTCAGAGTAGATAATTATAATTGGAATATGTGTGTCAGAGAGAGACACAGATAAAGACAGAACCAGAAAGAACATTAGCTGTTGTCTTTACTATGAGTGGACTTTGAGGGTGCCATGTAGAGATGAAGCCTCTTTTGGTGGATGATGGAAATCATTTGTGGTGATGAATATCGAATTCCAGGAATACACCGAAGACCAGCGAACTATCAGGTGACCTAGCAATCCTAAGCCTGGGTAGATTTCCAGAGGAAATGAAATCAGTAAGTTGAAGAGACTTCTGTACGCCCATGTTCATTGCAGCATTATTCACAATGACCAAGAAATTGAAACAATGTGTCTATCACCTGACAAATGAATAAAGAAATGGATTCCTGTATCAAACATGATATGGTACACCACTAATACATACATATTTTGTGCTTTTATTGTCAGTTAAAAATAACTGCAACTCCAGCACTTGGGAGATAGAGGCAGGGGCTCCTAAGTTCAAGGTTAGCCTGTGGTCCATAGCAAGCAACTGTCTCAACAAAAAAAGTTTTCTCATACTCGATGGATAATATATAGAACAGCAGATGAAAGTACCATTTTTGCCTTATACTGATCCTATTTGGTCATTACCAGTCACAGCTGGAACTGCCTGTCCTAAGGACAGGACTTTGCCTGCTTCGTTCACTGCTGTTTCTCTGGAGCCCAGACAGAGCCAGACACGCAGCAGGTGTTCACAGAATGTTAGATGAGTGAATGAGTGGCACCTCTTCCATGCCATCTGAAGCAAGTCTTCTCCTCATTCTAACAGAGGTGCCCCTCCTTCACGCAAGGCCATTACCCTGGGGAAAGCTGCCACGGCTAACCTACGGCCTCAGCTTCCGTGCAGAAAACCAATCCCAGGAGTTCTGGGGTCCAATCACCACACCAGCAGACTGGTCACCAGCTGAGTCAGTGCCAATTAGCATTCATTAATCCAATTTTCATGAAATTGGACAAGCAGACCTAGAAGTTCACAGAGCAGAACCAATTACCAGAAACCGGAGCAAAATATCTCCTTTATATCCAGCCTCTTCGAGTGTAAGGGACCCTTCCAGTAGTAATGGAAAGAAATGGTAAGATTTGAAAGCTATTTAAAACACTTAGGGGTCCCTGGAGCACTTTCCTATGATTCTATTGACCCATGCAAGGCACTGAGGAGCCAGGTCACCTGAATTACCCTGCTGGTACTCAGAAGATGACTTGGGAAGAAGTTGACCTTGAATAGAGCCCTTAAACCAAGATGGCTGTTTTGGTCTCAGCATGGTATCCAGGAGTGTTATATAATATGGTAAATACCAATAGAAAACCTTAGAGAGAAGCATTCTCTATTGTTAGTCCACTGAAGAGCTATGGATCGGACTCTGTGATGGGATAGAACAGGGTACCAAAGCACTGAGCCTGGCCTGCATTCCAGGTGGGTGGGGTTTCTCTGTCGTAACTACAACTTCAGCACACCTTGGAGATGAATGCTGAATGAACCACAGTTCTCCAAGATGATGGAGAGTTCCTGGAAGTCAGGTTTTATTTCTGATCTCAAAAGTTCCCAAGTCCCTTCTGCTTCCCAATATAAGAAGATATATCTCTGAAAAATAAAATCCCTAAAAATGCTCCTACCATTTACTCATTTCCTTTCTCAAGAAACAGGAGCACTCATTCCTATGCCTAAGGAAGAATTTTTTGTCTTCTAGGAGATATCTGCAAATGTTTAGTGACACATTTAGTTGCCACAGGATGGGGGTACTTCTAGAAACTACTGTGCACAATTTATAGGACAGCCTTCTTTTTTAAACACACCACACATAACACACACACACACACACACACACACACACACACACACACCCAGAGGATTATATAACCTAAAATGACAGTAACACTAAGGTTATTAAACTTTGCTGTTAGGAGTTGGGAAGATGGCTCAGCATGTAAAGTGCTTTCTGGGCAAAGCGCAAGAACTGAGTTTGGATTCCCAGTACCTACAAACCCAGCAAAAATGTCAGGTATGGAAATGCATGCCTATAATCCCAGAACTGGGAAAGTGGAAACAGGAAACTCCTCAGACCTTGCTGGATACTTTATCCAGTCCACTCAGTGAGCGCTGGGTTCAGAGAGAAACCCTGTCTCAAAAAGAAATGTGGAGCGTGATTAAGTAAGACACTCAATATCAACTTCTGGCCTTCTACACATACATGCATACACATGCATGCTGTGGTGTTTGGATGTAAAACGACCCCTATAGGCTTGTGTGTTTGAATAGCTAATCCCCAGCTGCTAGCGCTGTTTGGGAAGGTTGTGGAACCTTTAGAAGGTTGAGAGTTGCTGGAGAAAGTGAATTCCTGGGGACAGGCCTTGAGGTAGTATAGTCCAGATGCCTTTGAAGTCTCATTTCTCTCTACTTCCTCCCTTCTGATGTGACAATGTGACACAGGCCCTTTGCTCCTGCCCTTCTTTTCCCACCACGATAGACTCTACCCTCCACACTGTAGATCAAAAGTAAACTTTTCCCTGCCTTATGCTGCTTCTGGTCAGGTATTCTGTCCCAGCAATAAAGAAGAAACTCTCTCTCTCTCTCTCAAACACACACACACACACACCACTTACACACACCATCACACCGTGCGCACATACACATACAGCAAAAAGAGGGACACTGATTAACTTAAAGCCTGCTGGCCCAGGTTCCCAAGCCAACAATGTAAGCTAGACTCAAAAAGTGGTGCAAGCATCTGCTGTTTGTTTGCAGCAGCAAGAGGCTCCAATGCACCAACCCACACATGCATGCATGCACACACACACACAGAGTAAAAAAATAATAATAATTAAATAAATGTTTCTGAACACCTTTATATTTATTTGTCCCCTTAATATGGCATGTGTTACATTAAATTAGAGACCAGGTCATTCATACACTGTTGCTTCAGATAATGTAAATGGAAAGATAGATGGATGGGTGGATGAATTGGTGGATGATGGATGCATAAGTGGATGAGAATTAGTCGCTGAGTTACTAAACGAATGAGCAAATGAATGGTGAGTGACTAATCACATCAGTGAGTCAGTGAACAAAAAGAAAGACAATCTGTACTTAGCATTTCCAACCTCTGTGCACCATGTTAAAGTTTTTCCTTGGGATGTGTTTCAGTTCTTGCTCAGGGATCAGCTTTTCTATCACCCTCCATGGCATCTTTCTTTCTTTTATCTTTGTTTTAATTTGTGTGTGTGTGTGTGTGTTACACTCTCACTTTACCCCAGGCTGACCTGGAACTCACTCTATTGTGCTAGGCTGGCCTATAACTCATGGAGATTCTCCTATCTCAGCATCCCAAATGTTGGAATTAAAGGCATGCATCAACATACCCAACTACCATTATTTCTTTCTCTTTTTTGTTGAAATATTTTTATTTGTTTGGAAGCAGAGAGAGAATCGTGTGCCAGGGCCTCTAGTTGCTGCAAACAAACTCCAGTTGCACGTGTCACTTTGTGTATCTGACTTTACATTGGTACTGGGGAATTGAACTCATGTCATTAGGCTTTGCAGGCAAGTACCTTAACCAGTGCATTATCACTTCAGCCCACCAGCATTTACTTCCATGGGCAGGAGTATTTGTTTCATTTATTTGAGAGCTCTTGGCACCAGGGACAGGACAACAACACATAGCAAATCCTGGATAAATATTTGTTGAGCTAATGATGGTCCTTTCTGCTTTCAGCAAATGAATGAGGAAGGTATAGTTTTTTTTTTGTTGTTCTTTTATGACAAAATGAAGAAACTGAATCCACGTTTGTCCAAGGACACACAGCTAGTGAGGGGCAGAGGCAGGACTCTCACTGACCCTAAAACACCCTCACCTGTCAAGCAATATCACCTCAGATTGGAATGAATAGGTGTAAGTCAATTCTTTTGAAAATTCTACCTGGCTTCTCTTTGACATTCCAAAGGCAGAACACACTGATTTTTCACCTATCTCCTATGTTCCAATTCCACCTCCTTCCCAGAGGGAACAACGATGGGACAAGATGTGTTGAGCAGCAGCAAGGCAGAAAAGGCACAAATTCCCCAGGCACAGAGACAGGCCAGAATCAGAGCAACGGCTGAAGGAGTTACAGGCTGGGGTCTCTTTGTTTCAGCATATAAACTTCAAATGGTTGCTAAGAAACTATACAGAAGGAAAGTCCTGGAAGCCTTCAGACCCACATGCAGTTGCATAATACCAGGCCTTTCTTTTATGTAAATTCAAGAAGTACAAGGGCAAGCCCTGCCTGCAGGCTGTGCCGCGTGTGATAAGGGGATTTCTGTCTGGACCCCCAGGAAATGCTGTCTCCGGTGTTGGGGGTGGGGGGAGCGCATTGGCTGTGAAGAAATCAAATGGCAGGGGAAGTGCTTCATTCACTTCCACTTCCAAAGGATGTGAATACTCATTAACAGGCAATGCGATCCCCGCTCCACACAATGATCAGACTTTACACAACTGCTACCCTCACTAATTAAGTCAATGATCCTGTTGTGTTATTTCCAGTGTTGCTTCTCTGGCATTTCCAATCAGTAAGCAAGGAGAGGATTGATTTTTATGGTCCCTAATGTTGTGAAAATATGACGTCTTTTAAATAGCTTGAGTGTTGACCATCCTGCAGTATCTGGTAAGATGCAATTGATCAGGCAATACAGGGTAGAATTTGAAGGAGATCCGCCGGGGGAAAGACTGAGCTGACTTTGCTCACAGCTTTCATTGAGAGTTTAAGGCAGTGAAAGTTATGAGAGTGTAGGACAAACTGAAAAATGTTTATGATTCTCGGCATAAGGCATAGTTTTCTATGTCCCCAGGCTTAGCCTGTGCAAAGATGAGCCTGTTGTTGATGAGCACGAAATCCACACTTCAGTATAATTTACTCTTAGGATTATGTCCTGATCTATGCTGATCAAATCAAAGAGGTGGAGGGACTGGACAGATCTAAAGCAAGCCTGTGGGAAGTCATGTGCATCCCCAAGCTAGCTTTGGTAGAAATCTTCTGGTTTGGAAAAGAACATAATTCTTGATCAGATCACAGGCAAGGTTTTGTGATTTGCTTTTCAAAGTGATAAAAGATGTGGTTTCAGGATAACCAAGCCATAGTCACATGACCCTTAGAACTCAAGGTGTCTTCCATTAGAGATATTTCAATAAATCAGCAGAGGAAAGACATTCAGGTCTGACAGACCACCACCAAGCTTGAGGGGAGGAATGGGTTTTGTTGTCAGAGTTACAGTGTAACAAGAATATGATGGAGATAGGAGAGTCTGTAGACATGGGCAGGGTCTGGTCATGTGGAACCTGGAACCACGGGTACAGAGCGTAAATTTAATTCTATGAGGCATGGCGAGCCAGTGGAGATATGAAGCACAGGGCGTGACATGAGTCAAAAGTGTTAAAATGAGTCTTCTATGAAGAGAATGTATTTTAAAGAGCCACAAATCAGAACAAATCCATTTAGAATGTTCCTGTTAACAGTCAAGCTTATGAAGGTAGAAGGATGAAGCAGGTGGGGACCAAGACTAAAAACATAGAGATGGACTCAGGTTGGTTTCTAGGTGAGCTCATTGGGTTAGCAATGGGTAGAATGCACACGGCATGAGAAAGACAGAATCGGAGATACTCAGAGTCCAAGAATTGAGTGAAGGCAAAATTCCCCGCACACACTGAAGGTGAGCAAGTCATGCTGTAACTGAGCTCTCGGCGAGTGCAAAACCAATTAGCACACCAGAAACAAAATAGATGGCCAAAGATTTACTACTTGCAGCAAGTAAGGAAAACACTGGGGCTATTTGTAATGCAATGCTCTCCCTGAGCGAATAAAGAACGGGGATTTCATTGGGTGGCCTATATACACAAACAGGAAAGCACATGTAGGGACAGACACATATCTGAGCATGCTCAGCTTAAAATGATCAGAAATGAAGTGTTCACAAAGAGATGGTAGGCACATTTTGGGCATACTCATTTTAAGGTCATAGAGAACATGTTCCAAAAGAAAAGATGGCTAGCATACAGGCTTCTGGGGATATTCAATTCAGTATTATAATGGGCCAAGTTCACTCTTGTCTACCAAAAAGAAGCGATGCAGTGACTTTGGCTAGTTCCACTAATGCTTCTTCAAAGAGCTTTGGTTCAAGCAAAATGATAGTAAGACTTTGAGTGCGTATTAGAGTGTTTAAAAACGGTGGCAGGTAAGTGTAAGAGTTTGCCTCTAATGATGCCTGCCTCTACGGTGACTAACAGCATATGCAGAGCTTGTGAAGAGCTGGTCACTGCAGTCCCACTGTACAATGGGATCTCAGTCCTAACAGCATCCCAAATGGTCAGGTACCACTATTGTATCTGTCTGGCAGGCAAAAGATCAGAGGTGGCACAGCACATGATTTCTGCAAAGCAGGTGTTTGGGGATGTGCACTAAGATAAATGCAAGCCCAAGCCGCAGAGGAAATTGCAGATCCCGTGAACACGGTTAGCAGCTCTGCTTCTTCATGTCGCTGACGTTTGCTTTCAAATGAAGGCTTGCCTTTAATGAATGTTTACGTTCGTAGAATGTGCCATGGAGAACTCCTGCAATATGATATTCTGGCCAGGAAAAATACCCAGAGCCACCTTCCACTTGGAATAAATGACAGAAACCTAAGAGCAAATCTTGAGCAAATCTTGAAGGAAGAATTTAGAAGAACCTCAGAAGTGACTCTGTCTCTGGAAAACAGGTTGGAATGAAGAATTCCGCTTCCTTCTTCCTGGGGCTGGAATCACAGGACTGGATAAGGTGCTTTGTGTTAAGAACCTTAAATTCTCAACTTGAGCAAACATTTTTCCCATTGAAATTTCAAGTCCCTGTTAAAATTCTCCTGGCTCTGAAGCTGACAGAAGAGAAGATAAACACAAGATAAAGATCCAGTGTCCTGGAATGACTTCCTTGCCCAGTTGGGGCTGTTCACAGCAAACCCAGCCTCGTCTCTCACCTCAGGAGCGGCTGGCTGTGCATAGGTTGGTGCTTGTCCTCACCTTTGGTGACAGAAGTTTCTTTTTGCAGATGGTGGTGACTACTGGGGAGACTCAAAACTTATCCAAGTGCTGAGGATAAGTGATTCGTGAGTGCCCAGCACTAAATGAGACCACTACGTTACCCCCTTCAAGACTCAGGGAACACTGAGGAAGATGGGGTGGGTGGAGAGGAGCACTGTGGAACGCTGTCTTCCAGACATGGCGTGACCATTGCATTCATGATCTCACAGTGGCTGTCACCATCTGCACAAGACCTGTACAATAAGGGCCCATCAGTGTTCCATTATGGAATATGGAGCAGGGCAGGAAAAAAAAGGATGTCAAAATAGAAGAGGGACTAGTTGGAAAGAATGAGGGGTTCACTGGAAAGGGGACAAACAATAAAAAAGAAAAAAAGAAGAAAGAAGAATTGACAAAGGAAGGGCTGACATTGATACAAATCTCAGCCTTTGGTGACAGAGTCATCATTTCTACTAGGGGCTGTGTCTTCCCCAACCGTCTGGTAGGGTATTTGTTTATTAGCAGAGATACAAGGAGCTGAGTTTAGAGGACAAGACCCACTGTGGTCTCAAGAAACAAGATGAGTTGAACATTCAGTCTGAGACATAATCCTGTCAGCAATAATGTGGATCAGAGTAAAGATTGTTCGATGACTCTGACAGAAGGTAGTGCGACAGTTGAGATGTGTCCAACCTGTTCCAGTCAAGGATTAAAAAAAAAAAAAAAATGTTTGTTTTCCTTTTTTTCTTTCTTTCTTTTTTTACTTTTAGACAAGGATTCTCACCCAAGGAGGGGAAGAGTTATGGCAGCCCAGGCGTGGCCACAGAAATCCCAAAACAGAGAGTGGCTATCTCTGTTTCATTAGCATTTTGTTTGCTATTTTTGAAAATATATTTACATCGTAGCAGGGGAGATCCCACCTCCAAGTTTTCCACTTTGTGTGGGGTTACTTCTGGGTGCCACAAGGATGTCAGTGGACAGATAGACTCTGAGAGGGACAGGTCCATGCGGTGGAGGAGCACCTCAGCCCATGAGAATCGTCGTAGATCTTAGAGGACTTTCTAATGTCTCTCTGGGCACTCAAGCAGATGATAAAACCTATTAATAAACTTCACTTTCCTCCAGATACAAGGGTACCTTTCAGTCTTGATTTACATGACATGTTCATATCTGAAACAGAATTGGAAAACTTACTTTTCTTCTTTTATCGTGTGTGTGTGTGTGTGTGTGTGTGTGTGTGTGTGTGTGTACGAGAGAGAGAGAGAGAGAGAGGAGAGGGAGGGAGAGGTGAGTTTGTTCATGCCGCAGTGCACATGAGGAGGCCAGAGGCTAACTTTGGGCCTTCACCCTACCTTGTTTGAGGCAGGATCTATTTTGTCCTTCACCACTGTGTTCCCAGGCTGACTACCCATGCACTTCGAGGACTCTCCTGTCTCTGACCCCCCACCTCACCATGGAAGGCTTCTGCTACAGTGTCAGCTTTACATGGGTTCTGAGCATCTGAATTCCTGTCATCAATCTTCCCAGCCCTGTTTTTCTTAATTGATGTAAAGTTATTGCATACACTTATGTTCATCGTGAGATCATTCGATATATGCATACAACATGTGATGATCACATCAAGGTAAAAGTAAGATTTCTATGTCTAGGTATTTCTCATTGCTTTATATGAAGAAACCTAAAGCTCCTTCTTTCTAGTTATTTAGAAACTATATAATCGTTACATGTTGCAATCACCCTACTATGATGTATAGCCCTCAAATGTGTCCCCTCCTATGTACTGCTCTAGTACAATGGTCTCTCTTGGCTTTATTCTGAACTTAACCAGCAGTTGTTCCCTTATTCAGAAGGCCCTATCCCCAGTGACAACACTATATATTACTATAGTCATTAATAGAGACATCTCTACCCAGGAGCCCCTGTAGCATCCTATCCATGGTGATCCTAGACACAAGTACTAGTGTCTGCCTGTGCTGTCCTGTTTTCTATATTCATGACCAAGAATTTCCATATTGAAATTCATGTGACTTTATATAAACTGCTTTTATTTCATTCTCCTTTATAATACTGTTGAGTCATTATGTTAAATATTTTTAGGAAATTATGCGTGTCTGTGAATTTATAATCTCTAAATTTCATTTAGGAATAGTAAAGTGGATGTCACAACAAATTAGAGCACTCAGCCTGCAAAGTTTGAGAATCACACAAACACCATGATATATTATTAAGGAACGTTTCAAGGAAGGAAAAAGGCTACCTTAATAAACTATTTTCAGTGCTACAATATTCCTTCCCAGTATTCCTCCCCATATATGCTCGCTGTGGAATAGTTGTAATTACAGTTCACTTCATAGTACTTATTCCCATTTTATGAATGGGGAAGCCAAGCGGTGCAGTCAGGTTCGCATTACTGGCAGAAATCACCTGACCAAGAGCAGATTTTGTTTTGGCTTATAGACTCAAGGGGAAGCTCCCCGATGGCAGGGAAAATGATGCCACGAGCAGAGGGTGGACATAACCTCCTGGCTAACATCAGGTGGACAATAGCAACAGGAGAGTGTGCCAAACACTGGCAAGGGGAAACTGGCTATAACACCCATAAGCCCACCCCAACAATACACTGCCTCCAGGAGGTGCTAACTCCCAAATCTCCATCAGCTGGAGCCTAGCATTCAGAACATCTAAATTTATGGGGGACACCTGAATCAAACCACCACACCAAGACTCAGAAAAGTTGGGCGTCTATGCAGAAAATGCAAGTATACTGAACCCAGGTTTCACACTGACTTTCATTTCATACTAAGCTATAACCAAATCAAAGTCCTTTTTCATAAGTTGCTAGCATTTGTTGGATAGAATGGCCCTTGGATAAGGATAATACAAATCAAGAGTTTGGAGAAAGAGAAGATGATAAAGGACATGGGGAAGAAACAATGGATAGTTAAAAAAAAATCAAACAGTGAAAAAGTTGAGTAATCAGATAAAGACAGTATGAAGGCAGAGGGAGAGGAGAGAAAGACAAGGAAGGAAATGGTAGGGGATACCATAGGAGTGGCAAGACAGAGGGGAGGAGGAAGTAGATGAATGTGGCAGTTCCAGTTCTGTCATCTCTGTGACCACAGACTGTTCACTTCTCTGTCTGCTTTTCCACCCAG
This sequence comes from Dipus sagitta, assembly GCA_036346955.1. Classification (NCBI taxonomy): domain Eukaryota; kingdom Metazoa; phylum Chordata; class Mammalia; order Rodentia; family Dipodidae; genus Dipus; species Dipus sagitta. Next base: position 97,443,495 of record CM070781.1, on the reverse strand, counting down.
GTGGCTGACAACATAAGCCTCTGCCCAACCAATTGCACAAGGCTGCAGTAAAAGCAACTAGTAAACAACACAGGAAAGAATTCATGAAGGTTCAAGATCTGATTTTAAATGGTCCAGTGGTTAAGGTGCTTGCCTGCAAAGCTTAATGACCTGGGTTCAATTTCCCACTGCCTATGTAAAGCCAGATGCAGAAAGTGGCACATGCATCTGGAGTTCTTCTGCAGTGGCTAGAGGCCCTGGCATGCCCATTCTCTCCTCCCCCCCACCAACTTGAAAATAAATAAATATTTATTTAATGCAAAGTATCATGTGTTATTTTCTAGCTTGCCATGAAGAGCTCTTATGCGGATCCTCCAGGCATTTGGGGGTAGAGAGAAATTGCGTGTGTGTGTGTGTGTGTGTGTGTGTGTGTCTACAGATGTGTAGTGTGTGAGCCTTCTCTCATACTCTACCCACACAGAATTAATTTTAAGTGAAGCAAGTAAAATCTACTTATCACGGAGCAACCAGTGTGCTCTGATTTCTCCCTAGTTTACTTTCCTTCTATACTGAGGCAACCCTAGCCAGACCAGGGAGATGTGGGAAACATTTGTCATTGAGGTCCATTGAATTTTATTAGTAATTTTCTCCTTTGTTAGCAATTTCACATTGCATATTAGCATTTGTTTTCATATCATATTAGCATTCATCACAAAAGGCTAATCCCATTAGCACTTTGCACATTGTATTAGAGAAAACAAATAATCTCATGGTGCCAGTGCCTCACTGCAACAAGGATGGCCTTTGCACCTGTTGTTTTCCCGATGATTCCAGATCAGCCCCACCTCTCTCGCTTCCCTATCTGCAGAGCTGCCTGCGAACAGGGAATGCTTGTGGATTCCCACTCTGGAGTTACTGGAGCTATTCTGAAACTTGAATTCCCTTCCAAAATTTCTATTCATTTCATTCAGTTCATAGTTATTGGGCACAAAAAGGCAATTATCACAGTTGCTCTCATATGTGAACATATATACAATGAAAACATCAGAACTATGGGTGTGCCCCATCATTTCCACCTTACCACAATGTTGTAACATTTTCAGTGTGTGTGTGTGTGTGTGTTCACGTATGTGAGTGTGAGTGCATGCATGCCTCAGCACTCATGTTGAGGTCAGAGGAAGCCTCAGGTGCTGGTCCTCATCTGCCCCTTTGTTTGACGGTCCCACTGATGCATTCACCAAGGTCAGCTGGCCCATGAGTTTTGGGAAGATGCTTCTGTCTCTGCCTCCCATCTTGCTGTGGGTGAACTGGGAATGCAGACATTCACCACAGTATCTAGCTCTCTGTGGATTCTGGGGATCCAAACTCAAGTACTTTATCCACTGACTTGTCTCCCCAGTCCCGTCATGATATATATATATATATATATATATATATATATATATATATATATATATACACACACATATATATATATATATACATGTATAAAATATATACATATATATACATATATATACATGTATAAAATTTTTTTTGTTTTGTTTTGTTTTCAAGGTAGGGTTTCACTCTAGCCTAGGCTGACCAGAATTCACTACAGAATCTCGGGGTGATCTCAAATTTATACTGATCCTCCTACCTCTGCCTCCTGAGTACTGGGATTAAAGGCGTGCACCACCATGCCCAGCTCATCATGACATTTTTGAATTGTGATTAGCCAATATATAAAGTTCTCTTGTTGCTGTTGTTGTTTTTTGAGATAGGGTTTTGCTCTAGCCCAGGCTGATCTGGAATTCACTATGTAGTCTTACAGTGGCCTTGAACTCAAGGCAATCCTCCTACCTCTGCCTCCCAAGTGCTGAGATTAAAGGTGTGCACCATCACACCTGGCTAAGGTTCTTTTTAAAAAAAAGGTGTTTTATATGGAAAAACTTTAGGCATACAGAGTAAACAGAAGAGTATAATGAAATACATGCACCTATTATCCACATTCAATAGCTAATTAGATTTTTCCACACTTGTTCCATCATAACTCCCATGTACTTCCTTCCCATCCTGGGCTTCATTATAATTGAGGTAAAATATGACTATATGAGAACTCACCGCTGTGAACTGAACAATATGGATAAATGGATATGGTTGTTAATAAGGCTCGACTATGAAGTTCTCCCACAGGCTCATTATTGACAGCTTGATCCCCAACTAGTGGGACTATTTTAGGAGGTTCTGGAAACCTTAGTTGACCTAGCTGGAAGGGCATATTATATAAAGTTATATTTAGCCTCTGGTAGTTTTTTTTTATAAATTGAGGATGTGAGGATTGAATTCAGAGCCCACTCACATGCTACACTCTACCACTGAGATATCTCTCCACCTCCCCCTTTTTTGCTTTTAATTTGAGACAGGATCTGTAGCCTAGGATGGTCTGAAACTTGAGATCTTTCTGTCTCAGCCTTCAGAATGCTGGGATAATAAGCCTATACCACTAGACCTGGCTCACCATGACCATCTTTTTCTATGACTCGACTGTAGCTATGGGCAAGTGCTCAGAGTGAATGTGGATGGGAAGAGGGAATCAATTAACTTAAGAAGCTGGACCCTTGGGCAGATGCCTGAACTGAAATCTGTGCTGGTCTGGCCTGAACACATGCATTGTTAACACATTTCCCAAATAATTTTGGTGAACACTCCATCTGAGCTATGTGGGAATTTTGGGTATGTGTTAGAAATTCTCTTTGCCTTTCCAATGCCTATCACCGTGCCTTAAAGTTCCCAATGAGTTGTATGACATAGAAGTAAAGTTTGCTGATGTAGCCCCCATGCTCATAGTCTGTGCTTAAAAATATTGCTTCAAGTGGGGCTAGCCATTAGTTATGGGTAAGAGGCAATGTCTCTGTGATTAATGACCCAATGTGTCCCATATTCCCCAATGAGGAGGGTCCCTGTGGAGGGGGGAGGACAGGGAGGAGGCTAACAATGGGGTCAACATGACTGTATACACACTGTGTACATGACTAATAAATTAAAAACATTTAAAAATATTGCTTCAGGGCTGGAGAGATGGCTTAGTGGTTAATTGCTTGCCTGTGAAGCCTCAGGACCCCGGTTCAAGGCTTGACTCCCCAGGACCCACGTTAGCCAGATGCACAAGGGGGCGCATGCGTCTGGAGTTCGTTTGCAGTGGCTGGAAGCCCTGGCACGCCCATTCTCTCTCTCTCTCTCTCTCTCTCTCTCTCTCTCTCTCTCTTCCTCTTTCTCTCTCTCTCGTTCTCAAATAAATAAATAAAAATGAATAAAATATTTTTTAAAAATTATTGCTTCACCTGACTATTACTCCTCTCCTTTCCCAAAGAACTTTGTAAAGACATCACTTGCTACTTACTCACACCAAGATGAAAAGAGGTCCTGCTGCTATAGCAACAAGGGTGCTGGCACTCGTGCTGATGACAATAACTCCAAGAGAATGACCACTGGGCCCTAATTCTTCTCCTGCCTGTTTCCATAGCTATGCCATGACACTGCAATTCCACACACAGAATGGGAGGTATGCTTTCCTGCACCTTGGCTCTTGGCTCTACCATGTGACTTGCTTTGGCCAATGGGAAAGTAGCAGATGTGATAGAGGAGGGACTTGACATGCACTTGAGTGGTAGCATATATGCGCTAATGACTCAGCCCATGACCATAAGAACAGCTTCCCTTGATTAGCGGCTTCTCCACTAGCCAGGGAATGACCAGAGTCGACCTATTCTAAAGGGTAATGAGATGTCCTTGAGATCGATGAGCAGTTGTAGACACATACACAGCTGTATCTGGCTGGTGGTGACAGCAGTGATGATAATTATTATTATCATATCTACTTCAGCTTGCAGAGTAAGCTGTATTTGTAATGCATGTGTGCATGTTCATGCATGCAGGTGAACATGTGTGATAGTCTATGTGCATGGGTGTGGAGGCCAGAAGATAGCATCAAGTGTTGTTATTCAGAAATGCCAATCACCTTTCTTTGAGAGAGAAGGTCTCTAATTGGCCTGGAAGTTGATGATCAGGCTAGCCGGCAAGTTCCAGGGACCCTCCTGTCTCTGCGTCCCCACGTGCCATCACACCTGGTATTTTTACCTGGATTATGGAGATCAGACTCAAGTCCTCATGCTTCTGAGGCATGCATCTTAATGAATGAGCTTTCTGCCTCCTCAGCCCCAGAGGAAGTTATAAGACTACAAAGAGGATGCAAAGTACAAGGGATGTGAAAACTGATGTGGGGCATGCGGGCCATGCAGCCAGCTGTGTGGCTAAGGCATTCAACCTCTCTTAATCTCACGGTCTTCATCTGTGGAAGGAATAGTGCTTCCAGTTTAGTCATGAGAATAAATAAGATGAGGCCTGTTAAGGGCTGAGAACAGACTATGTACTTAACAAAACAAGAAGGAAGGAAGGCTTTCATGAAAGCAGAGGGTTCACAGGAATCGAAGCCAGTGACACGCGGCTCATATTCACCTGCCGGTGCTGACTGAAGGACGGGCGCACACTGTCCTGTCTGGATCTTGCGAGCTGCGCATGCAGCGTCTCAGACCAGTGCCAGGTGTCTGATTTGCTCATGGGCTTCTTTCTTTTGAACCTGTTGCCACAGGAATTGAGCCCCCGTACTGGCTGTACTGGCAAAAGACAAGCAGAGGAATGAGAGGAAGGAGGAACAAATCCACCCTTTTGTATTCTCACTGGGAAATTATCCTCAGCCTTTGATATATTAAAATGGAAGAGCTGTAAATGCCAGTTGCCATGGTGACATTTGGCAAGCCACCCCGCGATTGGTGGTGTGAGTTTCCTTTCCTTTGGGTGTTGTAGGCTAATTAACTGTTATTTTTGTCAGTGTGGAGGAAGAACCACCCTTGGGGTTTGGGGTTGTGATTGCAGCCCCTGTAGACTGAGTTAATTTTCATAGACGACAAAGAGAGAAATGGTGGGACCCAATCTTATTTATAGTGCCCCAAAAGTTGCCATGTTTAAGTGAGACTCAGAGAAAATACGAGAGTACTCCCCAACTCCTCTTCAGCAACTTTCAGCGTGTAATAACTACTAAACTTATCTGGGCTGGGCTGGGGACAACAGACAACATTGAATCAGTCCTTTGTTTCTGCCTCCACTTCCCCCATCAGACATGCACACACTTGTGTGTGAAGCAGTGTTTGAGCACCGCGCTTCCTCCCCCACAAGTTAGGTATTGCACACTGGTGGTATTCACACACAGCTGGCAGGAGAGTGTAAAACTTGTGTGATCTATTTCTTTACTGTGACTCCCAGCACTGTCATCATTAGTCACCAATGCGGTGACCCAGGCACTTCCTTCAAGACCTGGGAACTGAGTCATACATTTTTAAAAATCCAAAGGATCTTCTTCTCTACCAAAGAAGAAAACACATTTCCACACTGCTAACAACTGGAGTTCCTTTATACAGAGAAAGTGTAAGGTCTTCCTGAGGGCCTGATGGAAGAGCAGTTGATGTGCTCAAGACTAAAAAACAGAGATGCAGAGGACATACATGGGAATTCAAAGTCAACTGGGAAGGAAAGAAAAGTAAACCGAACACTGGAAGGGGTCCCAGATGTGTTGGACCTGATCTCGAAAAGCTGTCTTCCAAAGTCTAGTGGGTGTTTCAACGCATCTCAACCTCTCTGTTCCTTTGATGTCTTCATTGGTTTGGAGATTCTCCACATTAGACTATCCCAGCAGCCTTTGCACAGAGGCAGAGGTATGTGACTTGGGATTCATCTGTGAGTCTGAGGCTTGGAAATAGAAGCTGGTGGCCATGGAGGAATCTACCTGATGAAAGAGACAGCAGGAATGCCTAGCTTTTAGAATCCACAGAGGGAGAGAGCTCCTGCCTTCAGTACCCCATGCCCAGGGTCAGCAGCTAAACCCAGGAGTAAGTTCAGGTGGTCATTGTGGAAGGTTCTTAGACACAAAACTTCAGCATAATCTCACCAATGCTCCTGCATACATGGTGTTGAAGGCAGGGTCTCCATTCTGTGGTAGTGTGTGCAACAAGTACCCTTCAAAAAACAGTCATGTGCATATCTATAGATGACAGAGAGATTGATTACCAGTGGGTAAGTACACTGAGATAGTCACAGGGAGCTCATTGAAGGAAGAATTTGCGGGCTGGGGAAATGGCTTAGCCTATTAAGGCATTTGCCTACAAAGCCTAAGGACTCAGGTTCAATTCCCCAGCATAAGCACAAGGGGGCACATGTGTCTGGAGTTCATTTGCAGTGGCTAGAGGCCCTGGTGTTCCAATTCTCTCTCTCTCTCTCTCTGCCTCTTCCTCCAGCTGTCTCTCAAATAAATAAATAAAATTAAAAGAATAAAAGCATATTCCTAAAAAAGAAAGCATTTGCATTGGCTCCTTTGATGACTAATCTCTGGTTGACAACTTGGCAGGATTTGGAATCACCATGGAAACAAATCTCTGGTCTTGTCTGTCAGGGTTGCTGTTCTGGATTAGATTAGATGAGGTGGTAGGACCCTCCCTAACTGACTATCTAAGAAAGCCAGCTCAGCATGCAGCCTGTCACCTCTCGGCAGAGATGTCACCAGCTTCCTGCTGCTGCCATGATGGACTTCTCCCCGAAACTGTAAGCCAAACTAAACTCTTTCCTTCCTTAAACTCACCAGATATTCTGTCCTAGCATTGAAGAAAGTACCTGATGCAATTCCTTCATGAAGTAGGTCTCGGCTCTTGTTCAAGAGACCATGTTTTGCCTGCCTTCAGCCGAGTGTTATCAAACCACCATTGACAGGAAGTCAGGTAGCTTTGATAGGCACTTAGGGTCACTGGGCCTGTCCTGGCAGTCTCCACTTTGCTAGAGATCAAGGGATGGTCTGACTCCTTATCTCTTGCCTAAAGGAGATCTGTTTTGCCACAAATTGCCTGGGTCCCCTCCCGGGAGGGAGGTCTTCTTTCCTAGTATTTAAATCTAATCCTGACATTGTGGTTGGTTGATGTTAGACCCCAGAGCTTAGCATCATAGCTGGCCTGTTCCTGAGCCAGCCTCTAGCCCAGACCAGTCAGCTGCTATCTGAGCCAGAAGGTGAAAGCCACCACCATAAGGTTATAAATATGTTTTACCAGAGGGAGGAAAATCTCTCTCTCTCTCTCTCTCTTTCTGGGCTGCCTGACCACTGGTGAACCTCCAGCTTCTACAGACTTTCTCCTTGTCTCTGCCTGGCTGGGCTGAGGCAAGGGGGCAACTCCTAAGCTTTACCTTCCACATGGGCTCTTCACCCCCTCTTGCCCTCCACATGGCAGGAGCTCCTTGTACTTTTTCTGCCCTCTCCATGGTTTTTCCAGGTCCATCACATGGACTCTCAGGCCACTTGGGTGATTCATTTTCCTTCCCTTGGTTCTGTACTTCCCTAAGCAAATATCATAATTTAATAATTATCCTTTCCATCATGATTTATTCAATTCGTTGGTTTAAAGTAGACACAAACCCGGGGTTTGGGGGTTCAAGGACTTTCCTGAAGCCCTGACACCCCATGTCACCATGATATCAAGATCACTGCTCAGCTAAATCAGTAGCAGCCATCTTCTAGGAAGGATTCATCATGAGAGAATGTGATTTTTCTCAGTGTTCTGACTATGTTGCCTGAACTCTCGACTGTAAATTCCTTTTTGCAAGATCAACATCATTGTACTCTCGTGGGCTAAACAAGTACATTTAAGTACTGAAATCTTGGAGTCAGTTTTTATTATAAACTCATGGCAAGAAGCAAAACATTTTAAAGCCTCACTCCTTGGTGATAAGGGTTTTCTTACAATCTAGCAACTTGAGCTATAAGTCCTGAGCTGGGTTTAACCATGTATCTCTCTCTCTCTCTCTCTCTCTCTCTTTTTTTTTATTAGTTATGTTCACAGTGTGTATACAGCCATGTTGGTACCATCTTCCCCCTCTCTGAAAGGACCCTCCTCGCTGGGGAATATGGATTATACATTGTGTGATTAGACATCAATTATGGGGAAGAGGCAATGTCTCTGTGCATAATGTCCAAACTTGTGGCTCTAATAATCTTCTGTGAATTTCCCTGTGCCAGTGTTGGATTTGTTTCAGGTCTACTTCAGTGATGAGGTCATCGGAGTCTCTGTGTCTCTGGATATCTGGTTTGGTAGGAGTTGAGTGTTCATTGTGTTTATCTCCTTCACCCTTTTGCTGGTACCAGGTTCTCTAAGAAAGCAGCACTCTTAGCTGGGTATGGTGGTGCACACCTTTAATCCCAGGATTTGGGAGGCAGAGGTAGGAGGATCGTCATGATTTTGAAGCCACCCTGAGACTACATACTGAATTTCAGGTCAGCCTGAACCAGAGTGAGACCCTACCTTGAGAAACAAAGAAAGAATTCAGGTGCCCCCCCCCATAAACTTAGGTGTTCTGAATGCTAGGTTCCCAGCTGATGGAGATTTGGGAATTAACATCTCCTAGAGGGAGTGTATTATTGGGGGTGGGCTTATGGGTGTTATAGCCAGTTTCCCCATGCCAGTGTCTGGCACATTCTCCTGTTGCTATGGGCCACCTTATGTTGGCCAGGGGCTGATGTCCACCCTCTGCTCATGCCATCATTTTCCCCTGCCATCGTGGAGCTTCCCCTCGAGCCTGTAAGCCAAAATAAACCTCTTTTTCCCAGAAAAAAAAAGAAAAAGAAAGAAAGAAAGACAGAAAGAAAACAGCACTCTTGCTCTTTCCCCCAGTTACTCTATGGTTTCAGCTGGGGCCCTGGTGAGGTGCGATGGGTTGATTCTCTCCTCAGGTTCTGCGTCCATCTGAAAGATTCAGGTGTTCTTAAAGCACCAGGAACACCGACTGAAGACATGCCCCTTGTGGTAGCAGAAACAGTGGTGTCCTGCCATAGGAAAATAGTAAAACATTCCTGTACTTGTTAAACTAGCTAGTGATGTCTGGTGCTGGCAGCAAAGAATGCCAACTGAAGCAGAAGGCTTGGCTACCTGATTTGTAAATAAAGTTTTATTGAAACACCTGTCCATTCATTTACATGGTTTTGATCATCTTGCACTACATTGGAAGAGTTGGTGAAGCCTAGAATAGTCAGTCAGGCTCTTACAGAAAATGTTTTTTAATCCTTGGTCTAGGTCATTACTACTACTCAGTGGACGGAGGCGTAGAAGCACTGCCAGCAGCCTTGAGCTTATTTAAATGCGAACGGCAGTGCTGGGGAGAAGAGAAGGCTCAGTCAGTAAAGTACTTGCCTTGCAAGCATGAAGACCCAGGTTCATTCTGACAACCCATGTACAAATGCCAAATACCAGGCATGATAACATGTGCTTGTAATAGCAGTGCTGGGGAGGTAGGAACAGGAGGATGCCTGAGGTCTCTCTCTCCACACATATTCTCACACACACACACACACGCGCAGCACAGCTCGCGAACCCTCTGGCACATATACACACAGGCATGTGAAAAACTACGAAAAGCAGACCCCTACCCCATATGCACCAAATCCGAAAGAATGAGTCTATGAATTAACATGCTCTCCAGATAGCACTCATGCATTTGCAAAAGCAGCTCCAGAGAGCTCATCATTCATACTGCGTGGAAACGTAGCAATTTGGCAAACATGCAGTGTTTCTAATTTTCTCTCAAAACAAGTCAAAGTAAGTTTTTCCCCATGGCTCTCAGAGATCAAAGTTGTTGTTTTTTTTCTTAATTCCCTGGGGTATCTTTTCTTATTCTCCTTGATAATAGATTCATTTTCTACAAAGGTTCTCCCTGCACCCCTCTTAGCACTTTCCTCGTGAGTATCTACAATGCTTCTCAACTCTCTCAGGCTATGACCTGAACTTCCAACTGCACGATATTTTTTTTATAGGATCAACATCATTGCACTCTCACGTGCTAAGCAAATGGCGGTGGGGGGCTTGGGGGGGGGCTGAAGTACTAGAACCTTGGAATCAGACAGGTGGATTTATACCCTGTTCTTGCCCTGCTGGAGATCTGTGACCTTGGCCAGATACCTTAATCTCTTTCCGGCTGTGAAACACGCGTAGTGATAGTGGCAGTCTACCTCCTGGAGCCATTGTAAGTGTTAAGTAAGATTCTGACCAAGTATCCGATAACTGCTCAGAGTGAAGAGCGTGTCATCCAGTGGCCCATCACAAACATCCTATTTAGTTAGAGTTGTGTCTACAGTCACTCCATCATAAAGGATATGATTGTTTCTGCGTGCGCCCACGTACCTGTTATTTTACTCATTGCCACGATCAAATCCTTTGACGGGAAGTAGCTTAGGAGAAAGAAGGGCTTCTTTGGGCTGGCAGTTGCAGCTGATGCACTCCATCATGATGGAGAATGTGTGGTGTAGGACCCAGAAGTTGGTGATTCACATTTGCAAGCATAGTTGACAGAGAGAAAATTTGCAACCATAGTTGACAGAGAGAAAGAGAATGAGAGAGAAGGGGGGATGGAGATTAAAAAAAAAAAGATGGGACAAGGAAGTAAAATCTCAAAGCCTGCCTCCAGTGACCCGCTTCCTCCATGGGGGCTCCACTTCCTAAAGATTCCACAACCTTCCCAGATAGCTGTACCAACTGGAGACCAAGTGTTCAAACACATAAGTTTATGGGAGACATGTCACATTCAAACTGCAACAGCCCCTGTTTATTATTTAAGAATTTTTTTTTTGGCCTGGTTGTGTTCCAATAAAACTTTATTCATAATACAAATAATGGAATGGGACCCATGTCTTCAGTTTGCCAACTTCTGTGACAGTTGATTTGAATAATAAAAAGAAAGTTATCTATAAACAACTTGACAAAGTGACATTCATAGGGCACAATTAGACAGTGACTTATTATGAGTTGAATCTGATTTTTCTGATCATTCTAAGAAATTAAGAATGCCATAAAGGCTTTCTTTTTAAAAACCACAACTAATCCTATTGCTTTTTCCTTGTGGTCACTGAGCATTTTCAACTCCAACTGAAAATTAAACGATTATTAAGTGCCTATATTATATCAGGTACTCTCCATGCACCTGGGAGATAGAAGTGAGTGAGAAGGCTTTATTCTCAACACTATCTTAGTATACAGCAGTGTTTTGCAAAGGAGTACCCCCCCAAACAAAATCTTAAACAGAAGGCAGAAATGCACAATAAAGCAATGAATGGATGCATTTGTGGAAGTCAGGAGGGTGTCTGAACTCCTGAACTACATCCCAGGATCCTAGAAAAGCTTTCTATAAGATCATCCCTGAATCCTAGATACCTGCAGAACGTGCATGGAATACCACTGCTCTGTGTTGTTACATTTGGATGTCAGACTGAACTGAGTTTTTTATTTATTTTTTGTTTTTTAAAATTTATTTATTATAGAGTGACAGACAGAGAGAGAGCGACAAAGAGGCAGATAGAGAGAGAGAGAGAGAATGGGCATGCCAGGGCCTCCAGCCACTGCAAACAAACTCCAGATGCATGTGCCCCCTTGTGCATCTGGTTAATGTGGGTCCTGGGGAATCGAGCCTCGAACCGGAGTACTCAGGCTTCACAGGCAAGCGCTTAACTGCTAAGCCATCTCTCCAGCCCCTTGAACTGAGGTTTTTTTTTTTAAACATTTCTTCATAAGTTTAGAAGTTGAAAGAAAATCTTTCTGATTCATACCCCAACACTATCTTTCTGTGTCTGAGCCAACATCTCTAAAAAGATCTATTATAGACTGCTTCACATTGCTGTGATGAACATCCAAACCAGGCACAGTTTAAGGGAGGAAGGGATTCATATCAAGCTTACAGATCCAAGGGGAAGTTCCATCAATGGTAGGAGAAGCTGCTTCCATCCATCAAGCACAGAGAAAACCACCAAACAGCCAGCAAAAGCACAAAAACAGCAGGAACAAAAGCGTCGGGAACAGCAGGGGCCCAGGCAGAGTTCAGACCTCTCTGTATACCTTTTGGCTGGAGTCCAGATCCACCTCCAACACATTTTAGGGCTGGACCCCAGGATCCACCCCCATTGACACCTCCTCCAGCCAGGCGGCTGGAGATAAGCTTTAATAAAACACCTGAGCCTATGGGGGCCATGAATACAAACTACCACAGGATCTTTCTCTCCTTTCCTCTTGTTTTGTTTAGATATGAAGCACTTTTAAAATGACATCTCTATCCAACATTAAATACACATAGTTTAGAGATGTGGATTAGTAGATGCTATGGACAGTGCAGAGATAGGTCTCTGAGGTCAAGCAGACCTACTCCCACATTCTCCAGCCTCTGTCTCAGCTTCTTCATTAATAAGTTGGCCACATCGGTTGGCACTTTTGTCATTTGTTACAGTTTGAACATGAAATGTTCCTCACAGACTCATGATTGAGTGCTTGGTTCCCATTATATTGGGAAGTTGGGGAACATGGGGAAGCAGAGCTTGTCTGGGGATGTGGGCATGGGTCTGTAAAGGCTATACCACATCCTCAGCCCTTTCTCTCTGCCTCCTGTCTTCTGTGCAGTGCAAAACCTCTGTCCTCTGTCTCACATTCGTGTTGCCATGACGCTCTGCCCAAGTGCCCTGAGCCGTGCAACCACGGACCAAACCCTCTGAAACCATGAGGCGCAGTGAATCCTTTCTCTCTTAAGTTAGGACCATGGATACAATATGTTATCACAGCACTGTGTGCCCAGTAATGATTCTAAAATACATCCCAAATGCTCCTAGACTTACGATGGCTCCATTTTTAATTTTCTGCCTTTACAATGCCCAAAATTGGAACCCATTCAATGGAATTCTCCATTTGAATTTTTTTTTTTAATTTGGACCTTTCTCCAGGATAGGAGCATGTAATCCTCTAGATGCTGGGCACTGGTGGTAACTTTCAGCCCCTAGCCAGCCACACGATGTCAAGGACCGGCAACTAATCTCCCACGATGCACTGCTTTCCCAACCTAGAATGCTTGATAGGTTAGGTACATTGAATTTTCAACCTATATCTTCAGTTTACAGTGGGCTTACTTGGGGCATATTGTCACCTTAAGTTGAAGAATGTTAGTTTTCCATCACTGTGACCCCAAATATCAGACATGACCACATAAGTGACAAATGGCTTCCTTTGGCTCATGCTTTCTGCTGTGTGTCCTCACCATGCTGTCTTGGCCCCCTATGCCCTTGGAAAGACCACTATTGTGGTTGCAATGCATGATGAAACTAACTGGTCTTTGTACGGCCTATCAGGAAGAGGAGAGGAGGGAACGCTGGTGCTGGGATTGCTCTTTCCTTCTTATCCTTCCAGGACAGAAGGTCCGCAAGGACCCCAGCCCATGGGATAGTGCTGCCCACGCTTAGGATGAGTCGCCCCCTCTCGGTTAATCCACCCTGGAAATACCCTCACACATATCCCCCCTCAAAGATCTGACCTACCAATCTACTATCCAACCACATTTGTGTTGAAGATCAAGCGTCACCAGGATGAGTGTCCGTGCTAACTGAATGAATGAACAAACAAATAATGTGAAGAAGGAAGAAGGAGACAGCCAGCCGTGTGTCCGTGAGCATTGGATGGATGCTCCGCGGGCAGAGGAGTGAAGTCAGTTGACAGCAGCGTTCAGGAGGGAAATGGACGGGAGAAGCGGGGACAGTGGTGGCAAGAGTATGAAACATAAGGGACTCTTTCTCATACCCAGTCCTAGGAGAGCTGCCCAGCAGTAACCTCTTTCAACCAGACTGCAGGCCTTGATCTCTGCATACAGGCTGGGAGTGTAGCTATGACATCTCCGTGCGCTAAATTCGCATCTCCACAGGAAACGGAAGTGGAAATACAGCTCATATCAATCCCTCTACTCCCTCCTCAAGTCTTCCCTGGCAGCGATCCCCATGATTTTTCATTGAGGGACTGATGAATGCGACTGGCCTCCACTCCATTTCTGTTGTTGGCAGGAAGAGAACAGTCATCCTCACGTGACAACACAGTGAAATGGTGTTGCTTGCGCTCCCACCTTGCTCTTTGTTTTCAATATAGTTCTTCATCTCCTGGTCACTTCATTTCTCCTCTGCTGTGAAGGGTCCTGCTATGCAGAGCCCACCAATGGGAGATGATGTCCTCCATCACCAGGCCACTTTCTGCTACATTACAACACAAGTTTCATGACTCCAAAGGACGCTTCTGTTGTTAAAGTTCTTGTGATCTATTTGTGTAATACACATGTTAAATTAGAAATTCATTTGTCACTCCCAGATAACAATGTCCAGAATGGTACTTCCCATGTGAATCATTACCTCCGGCCTGGGGTTGTTCTACTTACGAATATGCATGAACCCAGAAATGGAGAGATTTGTACAACCTGCTTTCTGGGGGAGCCTCAGATGGTTCTGCTTCATGTTTAAGTTGAGCCTTGCAGAGCCAAGCCCAGCGTCAGTCTTGCCACCCACTGATCACCCAGTCTTCTGGGGTGACCTGCACTCTGTGGAGTGCAAGTGGCCAGTGACAATGGAGTCTGGGAGTGGTCCATGTGGTGAGGGAAATTCAGTGCTTGTTCAGACATGGTGAAGTCTGGCACTCAGCAGAAGAGGGAGGAAGCCATGAAACTGGAAGTGACCTCGCAATAGCCTTTGTTAAGCTTCCAGCTGGAAAAATCAGAAAACCACTTGGAGAGGCCTGCTGGCTCAGCCTCTGGGAGGCAGACGCAGAAATCAGAAGTCTAAAGAGCAATTAGTTACAAAGAGAGACACATGCTATAGGCTGAGCAAAAGAGGCAATTCCCAAACAGGCACTGAATATCCAATGAAGCAAAGGTGAGAGTCTCACTGTCACCTGAACAGCCTGGAGTTCTTGATCCCCTTGGTCACACCTGGATGATGTTATGCCTACAAGTTCCTCAGATTGTTATGATTTGAGTCTGGAATATCCCCCATATGTAACATGTTTTAAACATTGGTCCCTAGCTGGTGGTGCTATTTTGGGAGGCTGTGGAAACTTTAAAGAGCTAAAGACGAGTTGGTCAGAGTAGGTCACTAAGGAAGGGTCTTTGAAAGTTATATACACCCTTGACCTATCACTCTCCTTGCTTCCTGGTCTGGTATGATGTTAACAGTGTCCACTATATGCTCTTATCACCATGAGTTGAGAAGCTCCTCCATGCTTCCTCTACTACAATGGATCAAGAGCCTCTGAAACCATAAGCCTAAATAATCTTCTCTCCTTTTGTTGTTTTTGACAGTGAGAGAAAGTAACTAATACAGATATGGAGGTATCATGTGGAGGCAGAATCACTCCTGGGTACCAAGGATGGTTCACGCACTCTGTTCAGATGGGGTTTCATAAAATAACTCAGAACTTCTAGATGTTGAAGTGATGGAAGGAGATTTTACCTCTCAAGAGGTAGTCTAGTCTTGGGAAAGAAAAGGAAGATTGAGAAGGGATATCATAGGAGAGAAATGTTGAGAAAAAAAAACAAAGCAAATTGAGGATACTTCTGGGCCTTCCACCAAATGCCCAAGTGGTTTGACAGGAAGCTGAAAGCTAAAGGTTACTCTTTGCAGAGTGTTCCTAGAGTGAGTGTGGAGGAGCCATGATTAGGTAGCCATGACAACCACAAAGGCCAGGCCTGGCACAGCCCAGTGTCCGTCACAGAGACCAGTGGTCAGCAAGATCTCCCTGCATAGGACCAGAAAGTGAATATTTTGGCCATGATAACTGTCATTACTGTCCACTGTGCTCTTTAGTGCAAAGAATATCTAATCAACAGGGTGTAGCCTTGCTCCAATAAATATATCACTTGTAAACTCAAGTGACAGCAAAGGTTTGGTATGTGGGTTTGTTGGCCTCTGGTGTAAATTACATTAAGGTAGAAGGTACTGCCTTGACAGTCATGCAAAAAGCAAACAAGAGACACTACTACATTACCTTCAGAGACTCTGTGGACACGAATAGGGCCAAAAAAAAAAAAAAAAAAAGCCTGATTTTCAACATGGATGACAGAGAAGGGACCTCAGGGGCACAATTAGTGACAGACATCTGTGATTTTCACAGTGTCTATCAGCAACATGCTCACAAAGTATCAGCAACGAAGAGTCACCAGTCATCCAAGGTCATGTTGAGACTAAAACCCTGCAGGGGAGCCTGGAGAATATAAGACATGGAACGAGAATGGATGCTTCTTCTTGGGACACCTGGACTTCTTCATGAGCCCAGACACCACCTGAAAAACTCCCACAGAGAGAAAGTAAACAACCCCTGGAGAAATTGAATGTCATGGGCGTCCTTGCCAAAACTGAGCTAATATGGAAAAAATTATGTAAAAACACCTTCGCATGAACACCTGTCCCCAGAAGCAAGGATGGGAACTCAGAAGAAGACCAGAGGGACTGTGGGAAACAGCAGACGTTTCATGAGCCCTTTGCTCTTCCGGGGACTAGGGCTGTACTTTAGACCAGGAATGGCCTCCCGTGGCTCATGGTAAGGCTCGAGCCCCCTGATGGCACTGCTAGGAAGAGGATACAGCTTGGTCGGAAGAAAGCACCAGAACAGTGAGATGCAAGCTGCTTCTGTCCTTTACTTCTCCGTCACCATGAGGCGAGCAGCTTTGCTTCACAATTCTCTCTCTTCCAGGACAGGGCCAAACACCTGTGGACTGAAAGTTCTGAAACTGAGAGTCAAATAAACTGTTCCTCTTCCACACATTTACCTCATGTATTTTTGTCACAGGGGCTGATAGCTGACACATTTAGAGAAGGAGCTAACCTCCTGCATGTGAAGGTTTGTCCAGAGATTCAAAGTGTCCTTCCTACCGCGGGACTTTACTGACAGATAATTCAGCCTGTGAACTACTAAAATAATGACAATGTTTTTTTTTGTTGTTGTTGTTTATTAATTTTTTACTGTGGTCAATTACACATCACAAAATTGACCGTTTTCACCTTTTTTATTTTTATATTTTATTACTTATTTGCAAGGAAAGATAGAATGGTTGCACCAAGGCCTCCTACCACTGTAAACAAACTGCAAACTCATGTGCCACTTTGTGTGTCTAGCTTTATGTAGGTTTTGGGTAATCGAACCCAGGCCATCAGGTTTTTCAAGCAAATGCCTTTAACCAGTGAGCACTCTCTCCAGCCCCCCCCTTTTTACTGGAAATTGTATATATGAACACAATCCCCTCCCATTGTCTTCTCTTGTCTCCCACTCCCACATCCCCATTCCAATGAACTCCTTCTTTCCAAGTAGTCCCTCTTATGCTTTAATATCTTTTTTGTCCTCTTCCATAGTCCATGTTGAAATGATGATGGTCTTAAGACTGGGCAGGTCTTGCAGAAGTAAGCGCAGCTGTTGAGGCCAATGGTCACTTCATGTCCAGAAGAGAGAGTGTACATAGCACTCCTCCCCATCTTCTGGCTCCTACAGTCTTCTCACTCCCTTTCCCACAATGTTTCTTGAGCCTTGGGGAGTGTGATAGAGATCTCTCATTTAGTACTGAGCATTCAACATCCACTAATTCTCAGCAATTTGAAGCATTTTTTTTTTTTTTGGTCTCCCCAGTTGTTATCACCATCTTCAGATAAAAGCATCTCTGATCAAAAATGAGGGTAGCACTAACCCATAGGGAAAAAAAACCCGCCACACAGAAGTACTTAGAAGGCATTTTGATAGGCAAACCATATTCACTTAGATAAACAAGAGTATTAACTTTCCTCCTGGGTCCTGTAGCCTCCTTAGTCTTTGACTAGGTTTTCAGTGCCAGGCATGAATTCCCTCCCATGAAGCAGGCCTCAAATCCAATCAAGAAAGCAATTAGGGGGTGGGAGAGATGGCTTAATGATTAAGACACTTGCCTGAAAAACCTAAAGATGCAGCTTCAATTCTCCTGGTACCCACGTAAGCCAGGTGCACAAGGTGGCACATGCATCTGAAATTTGTTTGCAGTGGCTGGAGGCCCTGGCACACCCATTCTTGTTCTTTCTCTCTCCATCTCTCAAATAAATAAATATAAAAAAGAAAGCAATTTGTTTCCTCCATAACAGTCTATTTTCACCATTTTTCAGTTTATAGTGCAATGGTTTTAAATTTATTCATCACGTGCAAGCATTCTTGTTCTCAATCTCCATAAGTCTTTTCAGATAAACCGAAACTCTACTTGTTAACCACTAACTCCTCATATCTACTTCTGCTAGTCCCTTGCATCCACAATTTAACTTCCTATCTGTATGAATTTACAGTACCTTGGGAAAGCAGAATGATATAGTACCTCTCCTTTTATGACTGACTTAGTCTTCAAGATTAATTGATGTGATAGCAGATGTCAGAATTTACCTCTGTGAGTGGTTTGGATGCGAATGCATGTCCCCCATAGCCTCAGGGATTTTCGATTATGTCTCCTGCAACCTGCTGGAGGGTGTGTCACTGGGGGCAGATCTTGCAGTCCAGCTCTAAGGTGTGTTTAGAGCCAGTTTAAGCAAGCCCTGGCTGTTCGTCTGTTGGCGATCTCTCTCAGCTATGGATGAATGATGAAGTGAGCCAGCTTCTTCTGCCATGATGAAACTTCCCCTGGATTCTGTAAGCCTGAAATAAATTACTCCCTCCCATAAGCTGCTTCTGCCAGGGTGTTTGTCCTAGCAGCAAAAAGTAACTGCAACAATATGGAAGACTATTCCATTAGGTGGATATGGCACATCTTGGTTATCTACTTGTCTATCAGTGGACAATCATTTTGTTCCAAGTTTTAACTATTGTGTTTAAGGTTGCTGATTTTCCCTGAAAGCAGCGTAACACCACCCAAGGTCAAGCTTGCACTCTGTATAACAACTTGACTTTTAAGGAACTATCCCAGGTCCCCAAAGAACCATCATAATGGTCTTAGCATATGTATTGGCCTGTAATACATTTAGTTCTGTTTCTATTTGATTTTCTTTCATTCCTCTATGGCAAATTTTAGATTAATATTAGTGAAATGGAAGAGACAAAAACATCAAGATGATAATGTTGCAAGGTGGGAAGAAGCCCATTAGAAATCCCACAGAGGGGCTGGAGAGATGGCTTGGCGGTTAAGCGCTTGCCTGTGAAGCCTAAGGACCTCCGATCGAGGCTTGATTCCACAGGACCCACGTTAGCAAGATGCACAAGGGGGTGCACACATCTGGAGTTCGTATGCTTAGGCTGGAAGCCCTGGTGTGCCCATTCTCTCTCTCTCTTTCTCTCTTTCTCTGTCTCTGTCTCTCTCTCTCTCTGCCTCTTTCTCTCTCTGTCACTCTCAAATAAATAAATAAAATAAGCAAAAAATAAAAAAAATAAAAAAGAAATCCCACAGAGGTTTTGATGGTTTGATAGCAACACCACAGTTACTAGGTAGAAATTAGAGAAGACCTCAAGGAAGATGGGAATTCCAAATGACTGCAGGTACTACATCTTGGCTACTCAAAGTGTGGCCCTTGGAGCCTGTATTAGTTTGTTTCTGTTGTTATCTTTAAAATAAAAGACCCGAAGTTGAGTACTTTGCAAAGTAAAGCTCATAGTTCTGGGAGCTTAACAGCATGACATAAGCATCCACCCAACCCCAGAGAGGACTTCATAGAAGACAGCATACAATTCTGGGGACACATGAGGAATAGAAAGAGACAGAAAGCCGGAGAGATTGCCATCAGGCTTGCGCTGTGTGGCAGTGTGAATGGAAATGTCCCCAATAGCCTCCTGTGTTTGTGAATAAGCCTCACACTCAGTCACCACCTGGTGGAACTTTTGGGAGGTAGAAACTTGTTGTGGGAAATATGTCACTTGGGGCAGTCCTTGAGGTATATTGGTGTAGTGTCTAGAGCTAGCTCCCTTAGGCTATTTTATCCCTGCTAATATGACAATGTATGATGCTCCAGCTACGTGCTCTATCATGCTGAAGCTTCCCCTCTGAACTGTAAGCCCAAACAAACCCCATCTCCCTGTGCTCCTTCTGCTCGGGTGTTTTGTCCCAGCAATGAGAAAGCAACTGCTTTACACACTTTATAGCAACACAGTCTTTCAGGAACTAACCCAGGTCCCTAGAGACCCATATAGTAATGCTTTCAAGAGAGCACTCTCAATGACCTGATGACGGCAGCCAAGAAGACCCATGTTACTAGTTCTATTACCTCCCAACACCATCCATCTGGAGGCCAAGCTTCCAGCATATGAACCTTTGAGGGACACCCTGGCATCATGTCCAAACCCTGGCAGATATGCCAACCAGCCTAACCTTGGAGCTTGTTAGAATGTAGAATGCCATGCCCCATAACCTACAGAGTTCAAATCTTCAGTTTAACAGATTGCTGAGCGGCTTATATGCATGACAAAGTTTGAAGACAAATAACCAGGGTGGCACTTTTCTATGCAGTAGAGCCTGGTGGCCTTGCATCCTTAAATTCCCTCCATGACCCAGACACCAGCAACTGAAATCCTGTGTTTCTCAGAGTTCCCAGAGACTGAGCCATGATACAGCCTTCTCAGGAAATAATCAAAATCACAGTCCCAAGAGGCACCAATGTACAGAGTATGGAAATCCGATTTTCCTCTAAATCAAGCTTACAAGGTGTTTGAAATACATTCAAGAATGCCAGAGATCCCACCTGCTGTAGAAAATGATATAATACCAAGCCAAAGAAGTTGAAGAGAGAGAGAGAGGTGAGAGAGACACAAAGAGACAGAGAGAGAGAGAGATGGAGGGGTGGGGTAGAAGGTAGAAGGATAGACAGAGACAAGGAAAAGCATGACAGAGATAGAGATGGAAAAAACAGGTGAGGGATAGAGGTGGAAGAATATATGGAGAGGAAATAGATGGAGAGAGAAATAAATGGGAGAGAAGAGGAGAAAAGAGATAAAGGAGATAGAGATATGTTTAGGGAATAGATACATGACCAGAGAAGAGAGAAAGAGAAGAGCAGGATAGGGAGAAAGAGAGTAAGAGAAACAGGCTTAGTGATTTCTACATTGTAAAGCACTGTGCAGAGGAAACAGGTATAGTTAACACACCTGGACTCTTGCATTCTGGACAAAGGAAGTTTCTCCCTGTCTGATTGGCCCCTGCAGTGTCAGGCACCACGAAAATCAGGGTCCAACAAAGCCTCTTAGGTTTTGTACTCCTGGCTTTCTGTTCTGCCTAACTTCTTTCTTTCTGTCCTCTTGCTGATTTATTCTTTCTCTTTTTGTATCCTAAATGTAATGCACTACATTATCTAAGTGGGGAATAACACTCATAATTTTCTCAATAAATGCAAAAATAAAACTCGTGCGTGACATTAACATCACTTCATAATTAAAGAAAAACTCTCAACAAGAAAGGGTAGAAGTAATATATCTCAACATAAGGGGTGTGTATCACAATCTCACAGCTCGGGTCATATTATAATAACTGAATAAGAATATCACTTTTATTCAATGAGATAACAGAAGTCCTAACCAAAGTAATTAGGGAAAACAAAAAAATAAATAAACAAAAGTCATTCGATTGTAATGGGAGAAATAAAACTATCTTTGTTTACGGAAGACATGATCTCATATCTAGAAAAGCATGGAAGCTGGTTGTGCTAGTTCAAGCCCATAATCCCAGTGCTTGGGAGCACGAGGTAAAAGGATCTCAAACTTGAGTCTAGCTTGATGATATAGCAAAGCAAAGGCTACCAAGCTTATGAAACTAATAAATTAATATTGTAAGGCTACAGAATACAAAATTTTGTAGTGCTTCTATACATTCACAATAAACTATCTGAAAATAAAATCAAGAAAAATAATAAGAAAAAAACACCATCCCATTGACCAAAGCAATCAAGAAATGAAATATTTAGGAACAGAATTTACCAGGAAGATAAGAAAAACATACACTGAAAACTAAAACCTTGAGGGAAAAATGAGCAAAGCAAAAATAAATGGAAAGATATCCTATGCCCATGTTTTAGAAGAATATTGTTAACATGCCATGCTACTCAAAGGAATCTCTAGGTTTAATGCAATCCCTAACAAAAGCTCAATGGCATTTTGCCACAAAATAGAAAAATGATCCTATAATTCACTGGAGTCACAGTAGATAGCAAGAAGCCAATGCAATCTTGGAGGGAAAAGAACAAAACTAAGGGTGTCACACTTCCTGATTTCACAATATATCACAAATCCATAGTGACCAAAAATAGTGGGTCAGTTCATCTTCAGAAAAGGCACCAGCATGCCCAATGTAGGAAGGATGGTCTTTTCTTTCTTTTTTCTTTTTAAAAATGTCAACTCAGAACGACTTGCATGCTAGAATGCAAGAACAGAAACTGTGAAGAAAACATTGGGAAAAGCCTCTTGACAATGGTCTAGTCAGTTATTTTGTGGCTCCAAAGTGGCAGGCAAATGGAAGCAGAAGTAACAAATGGGCTTGAATTAAACTCTGTATGAACTCACACAGCACAGGAAAAAAAAAAAAAAAAAAGGTCAACAGTAAAAGACACCTACAGAAAATACCTGCAGACTATAATCTGATAAGGAGTAGACACATAAAATATACAAGGAACACAACTCAGCAAGTCACATAACCCAACCCAAACTGGGAAATTGGTGCTCTCACCCTGTGTTAGAGAAGCTTGCTTTTGAAGTTGGAGGTGACTACTGGGGAGACTCAAAACCCTGCTTAGCACTAAATGAGACATCTACATCACCCTCCACAAAGTATGAAAAAACAGCCTAATATAGTTGCTCATGCCCATAATTACAGCACATGTGGAGGCTAAGGCAGGAGGTATTCCATGAGTTTAATGTCATTCTGGATTATATGGTGAGACCGTGTCTCAAAAAGGCTATGCATATGAGTATATGTATGTATATATGTATGCATGCATATGTGTATTGTGTATAAATAAAGTTTGGGTTAGAACAAACAAGTTCTGAGCTAACACACAGACTAGTGACTATTATAATTAGTAAAAACATGTAACTTAAGACTGCTGAGAGATTAGATCTCAAAGTTTCTCCATCACAAAATAGGATGTTTATGAGGCGAGAGAATTATTAACTAACTTAACTGTGGTAATGACTTGGTAATATACAGACATATAAAAAATTATACATCAGCCGGGCGTGGTGGCGCACGCCTTTAATCCCAGCACTCGGGAGGCAGAGGTAGGAGGATCGCCATGAGTTCGAGGCCACCCTGAGACTACATAGTGAATTCCAGGTCAGCCTGGGCGAGAGTGAAACCCTACCTTGAAAAACCAAAAAAAAAAAAAAAATTATACATCATAAATACACACAGTTTTGTCAGTTATGCCTCAGTAAAGCTGGAAGAAGTCACAAACACATAACATATTCATGTTTATAAGAAGTACTGATAGACTTTATCAATTATGGTGCAAAATACCTTTCTTTAAAACAAAAAAGTTGCATGTATGCCTGGGTGTGTATACATTTAGAAGTCAAAGGAAAATTTGGAATTATCTGTGTGCTACCTTCCTTGAGGCAGGGTCCCTTGTAACTGCAAACACACCAAGAGTCTGTAAAGCAACATCAGTCTAGCTGGTCCATGAGCTTCAGATTCACTTTGGCTCTGCCTCCCATTGCTATAGGCATGTTAGGGTTACAGATTCAAGCACCACCTTGCATCTGGCTTCACATGGGTTCTGGTGAATTAAACTCTGATCAGCACTGTAACTGAGCCATCTTCCTCAAAATTCTTTTGACACATTATCTTAATTCTCAAATAAACCCATGAGTTTGAGACTATTATTGTTTCCCTTTCATGGGTGAACTAAGGCTCAGAAAGAATGAGTGACTACCCAAGACTAGTAAACAGAATAAAAATTTAATCCTTGCTTATCCGAAGTCAAAACTAATGTCTTAGCCAGGTCTGGTGACATAGGCCTCTAAGCTTACTTGGGAGGCTGAGAAAAGAGAATGGGAAGTTCACAGCCTGCTTGGGTTACTGAGTGAGTTCAAGGCTAATATCATTAATGTAGGGAGGCACTTTTCACAAAATAAAAAGTAAAAAGAATTCTTGAGACAAAACTTGTTGATAGATAATTTGCCTAGCATGTAGAAGGTCCTAGATTCAATCCTCACTACTATATAAAAAACTAATATCTATTTCTCTTTTTTAAACTTTTTAAAATTGATAATTTCTATAATTACAGACCATAAGCCATGATAATTCCCTCCCCTACGCCACTTTTCCCTTCACAAACCCACTCTCCATCATATCCCCTCCCCCTTTCAATTTGATGTCATCAACTTTTCCTCCTATTATGAGGGTCTTATGTAGGTAGTGTCAGGCACTGTGAGGCCATGGATATCGAGGCCAGTTTGTATCTGAATGATTACATTGTAAGCAGTACTACCCTTCCTTTGGCTCTTACATTCTTTCCACTGCCTCTTTTGCAATGGACCCTGAACCTTGGAAGTTGTGATAGAAATATAGATATTTCAGTGCTGAACACTCCTGTCACTTCTCAGCACTATGGTGCCTTTTGGGTCATCCCAGTGGTCACCACCAACTGAAAAGAGAAGCTTCTCTAACCAAAAGTGAGAGTAGCATTAATATGTGGGTATGAACATTAAGAAAAGTGCTTACAGACAAGTTTGGTGAGCATAATATATGCATTTATGCAGACAAGAGCAGGTGTTACACTCCTAGGAGTCATGTATTCCCTTCCATGGAGTAGGCCTCCAATCCAATTAGAGAGCAATTGATTTTTCCCATAACAGACATGCCACTGTTGCACCCATTGGCTCATTTGGCCTGGCTGGCCAAACATAAGACTTACAGTGTCCTCTGTTGTTTATCTCCGCTGGTGACTTTGCTCTCCCATAGGCTGCATGCAATATAGCTTTTTTTTCTAGCTTTCTGTCAGTTGGTTCACATGGAGGAGGTTTTCAGCTCAGCTCCAGCTTGATTTCTCAGTGATCTTGCAGCCAAAGCATGTGGGGTCTCCAGCAATATGGTCTTATCATCTATTTCTGGTAAGAAACCAAAGGCTTTGGCAATGGCTATATTTGGGGGGCATCAGGGACCTCCCTGGCCAACAATTTACTGGAAGACATCCCATCCCTGGCACTGAAATTTTTCTACTAACAACTTATGGCTTCTGGGCATGCCATGATCCAAAAAGTAGATTTCCATATGGCTCATTCATAACATCTGAAATTTTGATTAACCTCCTCCCTGACCCCCCCTTTTAACTAAATCTCTTCCCCTGACTTCACTTTAGGCTATTCCACCCCCAGTAATCTGTGCATCTGTTTACATGTATACAATATCATCCTTAAGTCCTCTCTTCTCCTCCCTTCCTTATAGTCCCTTTCTAGGTTACCAACCTCTTACTGATTTTTACTCTAACTCACCTATAATTTAAAAAAATTTGTAGCTAGGATCCACATATGAGAGAGAACATGTGGCATTTGGCTTTCTGGGCCCAGATCACCTCACTTAGTATAATCTTTTCTAGACCCATCAATTTCCTTACAAAATTCATAATTTCATTTATATTTACTCCTGAGTTAGAACTCCATTGTATAAATGTACCACATCTTCATTATCCACTCATAAGTTGAGGGACATCTAGGCTGGTTTCCTTTCCTGTCTATTGTGAATAGAATGGCAATAAACATGGGTGTACAAGTATCTCCAAAGTAGTGAGAAGAGTCCTTAGGATATATTCCTAGGAGTGGCATAGCTGGGTCATGTGGTAAATCTACTTTTAGCTGTTTCAAGAACCTCCACACTGATTTCCACAATGGTTGTACAAGATTACATTCCCCCCAACATGGAGAAAGTTCCTCTTTTTCTGCATCCTCACTAGCATTTATTGTCATTTGTTTTCTTTTTAAAATATTTTATTTATTTATTTGAGAGAGAGAGAGAGAGAGAGAGAGAGAGAGAGGCAGGCAGATAGAAAGAGAGAATGGGCTTAGCCTCTGCAAACGAACTCCAGATGCATGCGCCCCCTTGTGCATTTGGCTGACATGGGTCCTGGGGAATCAAATGGGGGTCCTTAGGTTTCTCAGGCAAATGCCTTAACTGCTAAGCCATTTCCCCAGCCCTCATTTGTTTTCTTGATGATAACCATTCTGATAGTAGTGAGATGGAGTCTCAAAGTAGTTTAATTTGTATTTTCCTGGATGCCTAAGTATGTAAAACATTTTGTTAGATGTTTTTATGGCATCTGTATGTCTTCATTTGAGATTTCTCTATTTAGTTCCATAGCCCATTTAACTGTGTTTTTTGATTTCTTATTATTTAGTTTTTTGAGTTCTTTGTATATCCTGGATATTAATCTTCTGTCAGATGTACAGCTTGCAAAGATCTTCTCCCATTCTGTAGTTTGTCTCTTGGCTCTATTCACAATGTCCTTTGCTGTACAAAATATTTTTTATTTCATGAGGTCCCAGTGGCTGATTAGTAGTTTTATTCCCTGAGCAACTGGGGTTATATTCAGAAAGTAGTTGCCTATGTCAATATGTTGAGTGTTTCTCCTACTTTTCCTCTAGTGGTTTCAAAGTTTCAGATTTGATATTAAGGCCTTTGATCCATTTGGACTTGATTATTTTGCATAGAAAGAGGTAAGAATCTATTTTCATCCTTCTACATATAGATATCCAGTTTTCCCAGCACCATTTATTAAAGAGGCTGTCTTTTCTCCAACGAATATTTTTGACAATTTGCTGAACAATCAGATGGCTGTAGCTGCCTGGATTTACATCTGGGTCCTCTATTCTGTTCTGGGGGACTGTGCTGATGATTTCTGCAACCTAACACAAGGGGTGTTTATTTTCTGGAACTTGGATAGTTATATCTACATAACTGTAGTATTTACACAGAGCTGAGACATCACTGTCATCTCAATAGTGATCATATATTTTTAGTATTGTCCAAATCTATTAGGTAATTGCTCCACTTAAATAAATAAAGGCTTACTTTGAAGACAATGGAAGCTAAAATTTTGAAACTTAGGAAAATCTTGGAAATATCTGTAGTAGAAAGCACTATGATAGATGAGTCAGTATTAACAAAGTACAATGAAAGACATGTGCAAAAATATTATAATAAAGCTCATTATTTTGCATACTAGTAGAAATATTTTAAAGGTAACAATGAACATAAGGGGGCTAAGAGGATTGCTTTGCAGTGAAAGGCACTTGCTTGCAAAGCCTGCTGTCCCAGGGTCAATTTCCTAACACCCATGTAAAGCTGAACGCAAATTGAACGCAAATGGTAGCACATGTGTCTGGTGTTTGTTTGCAGTGGCAACAGCCCTTGGCATGTGCATGCGCATGCACACACACACACACACACACACACACACATGTACATGTATGTACAACATCCAAACACACATACATGTGTACAATAAATAATTTTTAAAATGAATATAAGTCTCCCCAACAATAACTATCAGAAGTTGGCAGGAATGGGTCCTGTAGAAATTAAGAAGCCTTCCTGGAAGAGGTGACATGATAGTCTCCACAAATAGCCTCCAGCAACCCCCCTTCAGAGATGAAATCTCCTTCTTGCCATGAAACCCAGCTAGAGCTGGAGCTTGTCAGGTGGCTGGAATGCAGGTGATTGACCTTGCAAGTTCTGAGAGTTTCTGCTTTTGCTGTGTGCAGAAATCATCAAGCATGTTTGGACTGAGCACTGACTGGTTAGACATCACACAGAAAGAAGAGTGGAAGAGGTCTCAGGTCCTGGAAATCCGTCTCTTAACAGTCTAGGCTGCCAAGAAAGTGACCAAGGGGTAAATGCCAGCCAATGCCACAAGGAGAAGAGTCACCCTGCTGAACCACCCTCATGCCTACTCCACCCAGGCCTGAGCAAGGCTAAGTCATAGTTGTTTAAAGCCATTATATTTGGGGATTAATTATCATTATTATTCTTAACTATTCACGAAATTTTGAGTTAATTGCTCAAAATGCCAATAGCTAAAAGAAACAGGTGGGGATGTGAGTGGGGGTACAACTTACAAAGGAAACATTGTGGGGAAAACCTTCCAGATAGAGAAACCCAGTGTCATGCATGAAGACTTAATCCTAATTCACTCTCATCCAGCTTCTCCTTCTCCTTCTCCTCCCTGCTGCACCCAGCTGTACTGTGATTTCAATCCCAGCCTCTGCCCTGCTTCCCCCACTATCTCCCTCTTTACTGTCCTCTTTTGACTGCCAAACCTGTTTTTTTTTTTTTTTTGATGCATCCATGCACACCAAAGGGAGAGAGAGAGAGAGAGAGAGAGAGAGAGAGAGAGAGAGAGGGATGGAGGGAGGGAGAGAGAGAGAAAGGGAGAGAGAGAAAGAAGAAAGAGAATTGACACACCAGGGCCTTCAGCCACTGCAGTTGAACTCCAGATGCATGCACCACTTGTGCGCATGTGCAAACTTGTGCGCATGCATCTTTGTGCATCTGGCTTACATGGGACTGGGAGAGTCAAACATGGGACCTTGGGCTTCACAGACAAGCACCTTAGCCACTAAGCCATCTCTCCAGCCCAACTGCTGAACTTTTAACTGCTCCTCAGTCTCAAATGTTCGGGATGTTTCCTTTTGCTCTGTCCATGACCTTGGCAGCCATCAGTGTTACTATCACTTGCTAACCTAATGCTCTCATTTCTCCATTATGATGACTAATTAATCAGTGGAGAAATGGAAAGCACCAAGTAATTAATGACGAAGGTATCGCAGAAGATTACCATTTACAACACAGTAATAACAAACCAGGCTAGAATCATCACTACACTAAAACGAGTGGGTAAGAGTTTGACGAGACATAGGACAGTCACACAAACTTGTAGTCTATCTCCTAAAATTAAGAATTCATTACAAAGGATTAAAAGTCATTTTGTAATGAAGAGTCCTGAAAAACATCACTCTCTAATCAAGAGACAGAGTCGATACCAACATCTTGTGCTTCTGAATGATGCCTCATGAAGGAAACCACAACACTCCTGCAATATGTAATCAAGCAAAAATGTGCAGCACGTATCTCACAAGGAAACAACTGATAAACCAAAATCACCAATGTTATTTTTTGCTGCTGCTAGTTTGTTTGTTTGCTTTGTGTGTGAGAGAATCTTGCTCAGTAACACAGGCTTATTTGAAACTCATTACATAGCTCAGACTGGTCTCCAATTCATAATCCTCCTGCCTTTGCCTCCGAGTGATGGGATTACAGGCATATGCCACCATGCCAAGAAAGATGTTCTTACACTCTTCAAAACATGTTTGAAGGCGTAAAAAGACATGAAACCATTGAAGGCTAAATGCTACTAAGGAGACATGGAAAACTAAATGCAATGCATATTGTTGGATTGACTCCTGAGCCTGGAAAAAATAGAATCTATAAAAAATGTTATAGAAATATTTGAAAAAAATTTAAGGTCTATAGGAGACATAGCTATATGTCTAATCTTATGGTTTTGATTATTCTATTGGGTTTATTTTAAATGGTCCTTAGCAAACAGACTGAGAAGTTTGTTAGTAAATGGAGCATAATATCTGAAACATTTCATATTTTAAAAAACTATGCATATGTAGATAGAAAGCAAATATGGAAAATTATTAGCAATTGTTGAATATGGACGAAGAACAAATAATCATGTACTAGTCCTGAACTTATCTGTAAGTTGGGAATTATCTCAAAACGACAAGTCAAAAACATGAAATAACAGATATTTGGGCGATATTTGGGGGTAAAATTCAAGACAATATGGTATACACCTCAAGCATCGATGACAATGTAGAATAGTTGGGAACTCATATTTTCTATTGACGAGTGCCACAGTGTTACGGGAACACCCTTGGCAGGATCTCCTCAAGCTTAATAGGTCCATATCTTATAATTCAGCAATTTCATGCCAAAATACATACCTAGAAATTGTATAAATATTACAGTCTTTTAAAAAAATTAATTAACTTTTTGGGCTGGGTGGATGGCTTAGTGGTTAAGCATTTGCTTGTGTAGCCTAACGACCTCGGTTCGAGGCTCAATGTAAACCCATGTAAACCAGATGCGTAAGGTAGGCACATGCATCTGGATTTCCTTTGCAGTGGCTGGAGACCTTGGTGTGCCTATTCTCTTTCTCTGCCCCCCCCTCTCTGTCCGTCTCTCTTAAATAAATAATTAAAATAAAAAATATATTAAAATATTAATTAACTTTTTAACATAGGTTGAAGTAGGCACACTCTCCGCATCCCCATTTCCCGAGGGTCCTCCTCAGTAGGGGCATTGGTGCTCACTGTGAGGTAATTAAGGGCCCTGTCTCTGGGGGGAGGAGGGAGCTGTGTCTCAGGTTGTTTCTACGCACCTTTCAGCTCTTACCATCTTCCCACCCCCTCCTGCCATAACAGTCTCCGAGCCTTGGCAGGTGTATTATTGGTTGCTGTTAACTTCTCTGCAGCCTCTGCATTTCCGTCATGATGTGTTTTGGTTCACCGCAGGTGTTTGCTGCTATTTTCCTGGATGTGGATGTTGGGCTAATATTGGGAGCAATATTCATGTCGCTGCTTCCTCTGTAATTTCTTCTGGACCCCTGTGAATGTAGTAGAGCTGGCAATAGGGTCTTACCTTTTAGCTCTGTCTGGTAACCAAGTGCTTTAAAAAGGCTTGCACCACCCTGTCTAACTGCTTGCTAAGAAAGAAAAGAAAGAAAATCATAGTTCTAATAAATTTTCTAATTTGGCAAAGAAATATATACATAAATGATAATATTGTCATATTTTCTTTATTCTCTATGTATCCAAGTGAGTAATATAGGAATCTTTTGTACCTTTCTTACAACTTATCTTTCAGCTTAAAATTATTCCAAACTGAATTAGATTAAATAGGACTATTTTATAATAAAATAGCATAAAATAAACTTATAATTTAAAAAGTATAAACATACAAAAATCATTAAATAAATGTCTTCAAATATATCATATCATTGCTCTTCTTCATAGTGAAAAGTTGGAAAAAAAACCCTCAAGTATTGACCAAAAATAAAAAAGAATAAGAAAATTATAGCATAATGCTGATAAAGAATCTGGGGACATTTAAAGTTGAACTACATGCATTTTTGCATCATGAGATGGTCATGAGTCTATGGGGGCTTGCAGTGGACTATGGTGGTTTTGATGTGAAATGCTCCCACAGCCTCATGTGTTTGTGATTAAGCCTCATACTTGATCACCAGCTGGTGGAGCCTTTGGGAGGTGGAGTCTTGCTGGAGGAGGTTTGGGGTGGGCCTTAGAGTGTTACAGCCCATCCCCTGCCAGACACAGCTGACTTGAACTACATCTCTTCCCTACTGTCTTGCTCATGCCATGCTTTCTCTGCCATGATGCAGCTTCCCCTCAAAACTGTATGTCAAAATAAACCCTTTCCTCCCATAAGCTGCTCCTGATCGGGTGTTTTGTCCCAGCAACGTAAAGGCAAGTGTTAACAATCCCCTAAATAGGACATATATGATATAGCAATGAAAAGCAGTTCTTTCTGCTGCTGACACAGAGAATGACATACAAAATATCAAGTCAAAGGAATAATTTGAAAATAGTGCATCCTGCCTGACTCCATTTATAGAAGGCTCAAAAACTGGCACAACTAAACTACAGGTGCTAGGAGTCAGGAGAGTGGTGAGCTCCTGGTATAGGTGAGAGGGGACAGGGAAGGGGTGTGAACATGGTCTTGGGGTGCTGCCAGTGCTTGCTTTGCTGACCTGGTTCTCAGATGCTTCTCTTTCTGCAAACTCACCGAGTCACTGTCATTCTTCATTAAGATGCACAGAGGTAATGACAGCAATGACAACTGTATGCACCACTGTTGTAGTTTCTTGGCATGTATGTAGACACTTAGTATGTGTGTTGTGTGTATGTATAATGTGTGCATGTGGGTTTACAGTTATGCCCACCCTGTGTGCACACATGCAGAGTCCGTAAGAGAATACTAGGTTTCCTCCTCTGCCACTCACCCACACTTTTTCCTTAAGAAAGAGTTTTCCACTGAACATGAAGCTGACTTTGTTTTGGTCAGACTGAAATGTTTCTGTAGTCCTATCACAGGGCTGGGTTACACATGTGCGTGACCATCTACTTTTGACGCTTGTGTACATGTACATCATGTGTTTTAAACACACTTCCCCCAAGTACTCTCTCTTGTTCATCTCCCCTCCCACTAATCCCTTTCTTCTTCCCCTTTGATCCCCACCGTATTTTCATGCCTGTTTTTCATTGTTTTATTTGACTCACTGAGTTAAATTAGGGCTGCTTGCGTGATCGTGGGTGGGACATTAATTACCGTGGAATGGGCAACCTACCAGTGGCTATGCCACTGAAGAACATGGCTCTTCCTCCCCCAGCAACTACTGGCTGTCCCTCCCTCACCCATGTCAAAATACTGACAGTCTCAATCTTAGGTTGGAAACCACAGCTGCTGTGACTTCATGAATGCAATGGCCATGTCCTGTCCAGAAGACAGCACTCCACAGGCCTCCTCCCCACCCTTCTGCTCTAGCTGACAGTAGTTGTTTACTCCAATAACAGTCATGCCACTAGTGTACCAATAGGCATATGTTGCCTGGCAGGTTGATAATGAAGCACATAGGGTCCATAGCTGGGTGGAATTGTTGACTTTTCACCTGCAGCAGCTTTCGTAGCCGTTACAGCTTGATTTCTCCTGCAAGCAAAGTATGTGGTGTCTTCAGCAACAGGAACTCACCACCTACATTTGGTGAAGCTCAGCATTTTTTTTTTTTTTTTTGACAGACGTGCTAGAGATAAAAATGAGGCTATTTAGGACTATCTCAGGTGACAAACACTCTTATGTGCTGAGGCAGTTCCTGGATCCTATTGTGTTCTTTTTTTTTATGGATCAATTCAGGGTGGTATCCAGTAGCTCTTATTTTCACAGTCACCCTCTGTCTTTACACAGATGGGAGAACAAAGGCCCAAAGGAGTTCACCAACTTAACAAGAATTGGCTAAGCAGCGTTGAACCCCAGAGCCTGCATTCTCTGTTGCTCTGTTTCACTTAATGAAGAGCCCTTTGGCGTAATGCAGGTCTTCTCTGAGCCTTCATCAAACGGCCTCCCGAATAAACCTGGATGCTAGGAATTATGCAAATGAGCTTAAAAATCAGTGGTTCTGCTAATAAAGATGAAGAGAGCAGCACTGTACCAAACTGCAGTGTGATAATGAGGCTGATCTCAATGCTACTTCTCGATCCTTATTTGCAAAATTAAGATCTAAGGGGGAGGGGGACCACCCCAACTATAAAAGGTGCACCGTCATCCCATAAGATAAGATGGTTGAAGAAGCGCTAAAAACCCAACTGAAAAAGGGAAGCCAGCCCTGTGAGCCTAGTTCAGTCACCACAGAGTCTGAGCCTTTTAGATTCTCTGCTCCAGGAGAAGGCCCAGAAGGAAATTGGCAGCGTGATTTTTATTTCTTTTTCACGTGTGGCAGGCAATGTTTTGAATTATTAATCTGTTTTCTTAGTTGTATGTTTGGGTTTTCCACTCCAAGGAGATCTTGCCAAATTTCTGCCTGAAGCATGCAGTGTGAAAGAGAGACAAACTGTATTTACCAGACCCAGAAGTAGGAGTGAGTCTGGGATTTCCCAGGGACTTCAGACTGGGGAATGAAGGTCCCACGAAAAGTGGAAATTAAATCTCAAAAGGACGGGTTGTAAAGTGCCCCTCTCAAAGCTTGGGTTCATGCTCAGAGACCAATGGTTCCACAAAACTGCCTTGAGCACCAACGTTGGGGCGGAATGGGGTCCTCACGGCCTCAAACTGTGTGCGTTACAGCAAGAGTTCCTGTTTGACCATTCGGCTAATAAATACTCTACAGATGAGGAAATCTCATTGTTGATGGAATTTTTTTTTTTTAAACACCAACCTAGTGGGTTGACCTTAAGTTGAAATAAGGACTATAAGAATGCAATACTGGGACTGGAGAGATAGCTCAGTCAGTCCAGTACTCGCCTTGCAAGCATGAAGACCTAAGTTCAAATTCCAGAACTCATAAAATACTGAGCATAATAGCATGCACCTTTAACCCCAGCCCTGGAGAGGTATAGACAGGCATGTCCCTGAAGTTGACTGGCCAGTCAAGGCCACTGACAGATGCTGTCTCAAAAACAGGTGGATGTCATTTCTAAGGATGACACTCTGCTACATGCACACATGCGCGCATGCGTGCGCGCGCACACACACACACACACATGCATCCACAGAGACATGTGTGCCCACATACATGCAAACATGTATACACACATGCACATGCACACACATGCACCCATGTGCCACACCACATACACAAAGAATGGTATTGTTGACAGTCTTTCTGGTGTTACTGGAGAGTGACTCTAGGACCTGCACTCTTAGCAAGTTGTGTACTACTGAGCATTATTCCAAGCCAAATAATGGCATTTCTTTCAGATCTAAATCTGTATGTCTTGTATGCAAAATGAGGAGAAATTATCCTCTCTGGATTCCAAAATGAATTTGTACTGGGGGAAAAAAGCAATTTGGTGAAAGGAGAGCTTGCTCCTTAGCTTTTCTATCGCCTGCTTAATAATTCCTGACACCCCACTCTGCTGTGACCTCGGAGTCCCAGTGCTCATGAATTAAATGTTTAAGCGAGAGTATCTGCCTCCTGTGAGTAAAGATATGGCTGAAACATAGATAGAGAATGCTAGTATCCTCACATGCTATAAGCCAGAATATTTTAATTTACCTAGAAGCCAACTGGTACCAGTACTATAAACAGAATGGAACCACCCAGGTATAGAATTGGGTAAAATATGAGAATAATCATGGAAACTGGAGCCATTAGCCTAGGTATGCAGAAGACTTGCAGCTATGATAATTACCCATCATCAGTGCATCCCCAGTTAGAGCTTTTCTTCCAGCGGGAGAGGAAAATCCACTCAGTGCAGGTGATCAAAAAGTAGAGTAGCAGCAATCCATCACCATCCGGACTCTGAGAAAAAGTGCATTCTCTCCCAGAAACTTTTTCTGCGGGGATGAAGAGACTGGGACCTTCAGCAGAAGTTAATTGGCCAACAGAGAAAATAGTGATTGCCTGGATGCTGGAGAGAATTGCAAAAGCAAAGTGCCAACGCTGGGCAGCAGAAGAGGATGTCTTGATTAAGAATTAGGAGTGTCAGCTGATGGATGCGAATGCTATGTGTAAGTCTTCGCTGGTGTGAGGCTCAAGAGCTGGTGAGATGAGTGCGCTAGAAGGGAAAGCTGTGGCTTCCCCAGCACCGTGGACTGAATGTCGATGTGTGAATGGCCTCAGCAGCCTCGACCTATGCAAACACAACATTCGGAATACGGGAATTTCAGCACCAACTACTCAATTCACTGCACTGAAGCCATCTGGCAGAATGTCAGGGGTTTCGAGAATCATGGAACCCTATAGAAAAAGGGGGCGATTCAGCAATGACTTGGATCCTAGTTCCATCCCTTACTGCCTGTGTCACTTTGAGTCAATGACAGACTTTGTGAACTTCCAGTTTTTCATTTATAAGGTAACAATAAAAAGATGATTGTGAGAACTAAATGAAATAGTCATGTAAGAGATGCATGGGATTGCACCTGAACATAATCCCAAATGTAGCTATGAGTCATACTAAATAGTACGTAGAGACAGCTTCCAGATGTTTGTGGCTCTGATGACATGAAAAATGCCGAGACAAAGAGAAAACAACTATAAATGTTTCTTTGTTCCCTTGAACTTCTGCTGCCTGGGAAAGTATAAAGCCATAACAAGTCATCATGCATATACCCCTGTTTCTTGGCTTCAAATGTAAATTGCAGGATCCCGGGTCCCACCTTAACAACTCATTTTTATTCTATTTACAGCCCTCTTTGATGGAAAGCTTAAATGTGGGGCTGTCATTAGTAGGAGTGAAGATTTATTGAGCACATATTCTTGCAGGGCAAAATGCTAAGCCCTTCACATACATGACTACATCAAACCCTCAGAACTATATTTAAGAGATTCATGGGGCCTAAAGAGATCATTCAGTGGTTAAAGGTACTTGCTCACAAAGCCTGCTAGACCAGGTTCAATACTCTAGTACCCATATAAAAGCAGATGTGTTTGTTTGCAGTGGCAGTGACCCATGCCCACGCAGATATAGATATATATACACACACCCTGGCACTCACTCAAATTCATGGTGATCCTCCTACTTCTCTGCCTCGAAAGTGCAGGACTAAAGGTGTGTACCACCATGCCTAGTGAGAGAAATAAATATATTTTAAAAAATTTATGATCTCTTCTGTAGATGTGTGAACAAAGCCCTCAAAATGTTTAAGTAGCTGGCCTGATACCATCCACATGGAAAGTTTTTCCCAAAGCCTTTTGAGACCCTTGTCCCCATTACCCCATGCATCCCTATCATGGTCATAAAAATCAACTCATGCAAATACAGGCTTATTGTGTTCATAGGGCATGCTTAGCTGCTTTGGATCCAAGGAAGAACCAAAACAAGACTCAAAATGGGTCTTCATGTCCATATGAAATTAATCAGGATATTCGCCAACAATGGAGAAATTAAAAATGAGCTGGGAGCCCAGTTGCTTGCCCCAAATCCTAAAGATGCCATTTAAACAAAAGCTAATGTGTTTAGAACAGTGTACTTGGTGGAGAGGCCATTAATATGAGATAAATAATGGTACTGAGTAGGTTGGGAACAAGCTCATAAATTCTTACTTGCTTATTAGGGGATGTATCTTTTAGACTCACATTTATAATATATATGACTGCATATAGGTGAATTATAATGTATATATTTCATAAGTGCCAAGCATAGGCTGCTATTTATCTTGGATGCAGAAAAATTAAGTCATAAAGGATTGCACTAAGATTCTGTTTACCTTCCTCTTATCAAAGAGAATTCTTCATGGCTGGAAAGGAACTTAGAGAGCAACTGTCTGTTCTAGCTCCTTTCTCTTGCATTTGAGAAAAGTCCTGGTTATAACTTGGAGTTCAAACACACAAGTGAAGCACTAACACATTTTAATTTCCTCCTCAGCACTGACAGCTCTAATCAAGGCATGAGTCTTCTACTCAACGCCAACAACTGATTAGCCTCTGTGATGAATGGACACAGAATCCTAATTTCTATTGATTCCAGCTTTGGGCATTTGCTGATGCTTCAGTTCTGAACTTGTAGTTATTATCCATATGACAACAGTATTGCCGAATTCCCATCTGCAGCTAGACCTTGGAGGGCCAATCATTTGGAGGGGAGATTTTTGTTTCGAAGGGATTTCTGAAGCCATTAGGATTATATTGTTGACTGTAGGTAAACAGAGTAAGTATGGTATGGGATGATGACAAGAAGTCCTTTGATAAATGTGGGGGTAATTCCAGAACAGATGAGATACTTGTTCATGTCTGAAGACCCTATGAGACTGACTGAGAAGCCGTACCCAACATGGCATTCAACTACACAGGAGGAATGGCTCAGACAATCGAACTCGTCCTCGGGGTTGGGCGTTGACTTGGGGATTACATGGCTGGAACCTGTGGGAGAAATGGGAGCAGAAGGATGCGTAACTGCAGAGGGGGGAGACAACCTGCTACTTTCCCCAACACTGAGGCTTCCTCTTCTCTCCAGGAACTTCAATCAGCCTGATGAGGCAGATTGCAAAGAACACGGGGCAGAGAAAAAATGGGCCAAAGTGAGCCAGTGCCCCCAAACTGCATTTTGAACCAGAAGTGACTATGCTTCCCCTAATGATTCTCTGGTGCATAGCGGAAGTGAGGGCTTGGGAGTGAAATAAGTTCAGTTATAGGAAAACAAAGTTCTCTTTCCATCCAGCTGAGTTTTGGGATTGAGAGAATATCCGCAGCATAAGGTAAGCTCTTAATGCAGTCCCTGGCTCAGCGCTCTCCGTTGCTGCGATGTCTGTTGTTAAACTCACCATCCTGCTGTGAGCGCCTAGAAGCAGACACAGTGACTTTTGTTTCTGTGTCTCCTGTGTTCTTGTTTTTTTGTTTTTAACAGAGTTACTCAGCAGGCATTTGTTGAATAAGTGATTCACAACTAAATTTACCTCGGTTAACACTCAGTGCTATGATTGGTGGTGTCTCCTTCAGTCTAGGTTCTTAAGTGACTGATGAGAGACTTTAAACAACCAGCATTGAAAATGAGGAAGGTATACATGTGCATTTTGATAAGCTACTGAGATATAGGGGCTGCTTGTTACCACACAACGATAGAGCAGAAAGTGACTTTGAAATGCGCATCAGAGGAAGTCCCTAGTCTTTCCGATATCATTTTTTTAAAAAACATATTTTACATCATTTAATGTTCATTGTATTTTGTAGTCAATACGTAGGGGAAATGATAAAAATAATAAAATATAATAGCATGGATGACTTTCAAATACATGCCGTGGTAGTTTGAATATATGACCCTAGGCACTCAAGTGTTTTATTAAAATTGGGTCTGCAGTGCCAGCCCCTACATGCAGACTCCTACTACAAGGGGTCATGTCACCAGAGCAGATCCAGATCCCAGCTCAAAGGCATGGAGAAAAGAACCTTAGCTCTGGTGGAGTTCATGCTTGCTGATGTTGGTGTTTGCTACTGTAGTTGTTTCTCTCTGTTTGAGTTTATGGAAGTCAATAGCTTCTTCTACCACTGATGGAACTACTCCTGAATCTGTAAACTTAAAATCCTTTTCATCCCATAAATTATGTTTGGTTGGATGTTTGTCCTGGCATTGTGGAGCTGGCTACAACATATGATGAGGGAAAAAAAAAATCTATCAGTGAAAAAGATATCTACCATAAAATTCAATGTATATAAATAACAGAGAAGTGAAGACTATTTCCAGTGGTTGGGGTCAGACAGCAATTACATCCATGGTCGGAGGTATTGACTGCAATAGGTCGGGAGGGATGTTTCTGAACTGAAGAAAATATATGTATATACAAACAGAGTCATTGAATTATCTACTTAAGCTTTGTCTCAAATATACAATGATACAAATTTTTAGATGAACATATTGTAGTGTGACCTCAAGCAGGTGGGCAGGGCTAAGGGTCCTGGAGGTTTGTGTGGTTTGGTACAGCAGCACGGGTTCAGTTCCAGAGTCTGAAGGGAAGAATGACTCATGATACATGAGTCATTGTCTTTCTTTTGTTTTGCTTTTGAGGTAGGGTCTCACTCTAGCCCAGGCTGACCTAGAATTAATTACGCAGTCTCAGGGTGGCCGCAAACTCATGGTGATCCTCCTATCTCTGCCTTCCCAGGGCTGGGACCTAATACATGCGCCACCACGCCGGGCACATGAGTCGTTTTTAATTGCTGTGTCACAATACCTGAGAAAATCAGTTGAAAAGAAGGAGATTTACTTTTGTGGCTCATGGTTTCGGAAGTTTCGGGGCACGATCGCTTGCCTCCGCTTTTCAGGTCTGGATTGAGGCAGCATCATGGTGAGGACTACGTGACAGGACAAAGCTGCTCATGCCATAGCAGCCAGAAAGGAGAGAGGCAGGAGTAAGGGGTTGGCTACCATTCTACCCTTCAAAGGTACATACCCAGCTGGGTACCAAATATTCCAGATCCAAATGATAATACATCAGAAGGACGACTCACCTCACTAAACTACGAAGAAGGATAGATGCAATGGACGGAGACATCAGTAACAACAATGTATCTGTCTGTCTCAAGAGTATCAGTGTACGTGTGCATGGATGATGAGAGACTTTAAACAAACCAACGTTCACAGTGAGAAAGACATGGTTCAGAGAGACGGCATTTAGAGAAGCATCTTTGAGCCATCCACACCGTCACCTCCCTGTGGTGGTGATGTAGCCACCAAATCATGATCAACCACAACCACAAAACTCAGAGGCAGATTCTGCTGCATTGTTCTAAATACCTCAGACATCTGCTGAGGAGTGAGTTTGTTGTTCCTATGTGCTGTGGAAACACCCACCTCACTTTTATTTATTTTTTTGTTTTTTTCAAGGTAGTGTTTCGTTCTAGCCCAGGCTGACCTGGAATTCACTATGTAGTCTCAGGCTGGCCTCAAACTCACGACAATCCTCCTACCTATGCCTGGGATTAAAAGGTGTGTGCCACCACGCCTGGCTTTGCTTTTTTGGAGTCAGCTGCCCCATAGCTCATTCTGCCAGTAATAAGAAAACAAATTTAGACTATCTGGAAACCAGAACAGTTTTGCAGCCAGCGTCAGCCACATGCTACCATGTAACCCTTGGCAAATCACCCTTCCTCCTTGACACTCAGTGTTTTCACCTATGAGAGGGGGAGGAGAGGGGGGTCTTCCTTCTGAGCAGGCTAAGCAAGAAAATACCAGCGAGAGGGAGCCCTGCAAAGATCCACTGTGCCCTGGTCCACTCAACTCATTTTCCAGTTATTTGCACAGGGTCTGTGTACATAGAGACTAGATTAAGTATGAAGACGGTCCATTTTCAGA
The DNA here is from genome assembly GCA_036346955.1 of Dipus sagitta. Lineage (NCBI taxonomy): Eukaryota > Metazoa > Chordata > Mammalia > Rodentia > Dipodidae > Dipus > Dipus sagitta. Next base: position 97,403,113 of record CM070781.1, on the reverse strand, counting down.
AGTGAAGTCACCAGAACCCCCAGCTGGGAGCCTGACTCCACTCAACGACACTGTGGCTATTCAGAGGAAGCCAGGTGGAAACAAACAAGCAGTGACCCAGCAAACTCCAGAGGAGGGAAAGAGACCATCGAGGTACTTTGTGTGTGTGTGGGGGGGGGAGAGGGTAGCAGTCGGCTGGGGTCCAGTCTCCGAGGGAGGTTATCTTAATGGTTGAATTCATTGTGCTACCTAAAATGAGATTTCTTGCATCTTTCTACACACACACACACACACACACACACACACACACACACACACACACACGAGTTTCAGAGACAAGATTTCTTTCTTCCTCACTGCTTTGTTCCCACCCTGCCCGGAAGCATCAATCTCCAAACAACTTTGTGTCAGATGTCTCCAGTAACAAAAAGCAATCAAGGGCCACTAGGCAATCTATCGTTATAAAGAACCAGTAGAAGGAGACTGATGGGACCAGGTGTAGTCCTGACCTGCTCTTAACCAGCTATGGATGTGACAGGACCTTCCTTTACCTTTTTTTTTTTTTTTTTTTTTGCTTCAGACTCTTTACCCGAAACATCTGGGTTGGAAGAAATTCTTCATTTTACCTCAGACTACGTGTGATTTATTTTTATGTTAGAAAATAATAATTCAACAGCGAAGAGCTGGCAAGCACTTACTTAAAAGACCAAATTATTAAACATTTTTAATGCACCATGCCACAAACATGTTTTTGAGCTGTAAATTGAAGTTATGAAGATGAAGCATGACGTGTCTTTTCCTCTAGGGATTTTATTCCAGCAAAGAAGAAATGAAGCGAGGCTTCAAGCTCAGCCTTGTGCTCACTCTCATGAGATATGCATAGTGTGGGCACGCAGGGAGAGTGTCTTCAGGGACTGGGGCAGGAGGGGACGCTGAGGACAACGTGCTTTAATCAAGACCTATTCTAGCACTTTCCTCATGTAAGCATACACATAAATGAACAGAAAATGAAAATTATTCCAGATTCCACTAAGCTGTTCTCCCTAATTTTAGAGGACATATTGCAACCCCCTCTCCAGTGGTTACCTGTCACTGTGGACAGTACCAAACCCTATTCATACTATGCTTATCTTCTCATATAGTTATGATAAAATCTAATTGATAGATTAGGCACATGCACATCAGATGTACACCCTTCCAGTATTTTGTTGGGGTATGTACATGAATGTATAACTTTTTCAAAAAGCCAGATGGTATAGTAGACACCATATTTTCATCCGCTCATTTTTACTTTTTAATGAACATCTTTCTAAGAAATCTTATCATTTTAATAATCTTCATACTATTCTATTAAATGAATGCACCATAATTGGCTTAGTAAAGACTATAATTTGAATATTTAAGTTACCATCTTCTTTGCTACTACACTCAACTTAGTGATGAAATGTTTACAATGTTCTCAGCATGGGGTATAGAAGCTGAGTGGCGGAATCAATGCCACTCATCATTTCTAAGGCTTTTGATGCACAGGCCCAGATTTTCCCACAAAAGTCTTGGTAATTTTCAAATTCGACCACCACTACATAAATTTGCCCACATTTTTCCTTTAACATACTTTATTCTACGTATCAATTACACTTAATTTTGCTTTTCAAAAATTGTCTATATTATTGCTTATGTCTATTTTAAATACCTCTTTACATATTAAAGATATTGTCATTCTAGTGTAATATGTATGATTGTTTGAATGTGACCTCTTTCCAGCCCTAGTTTTATATGTTCTTATAACACTGTGTTTTGTTTACATTAAGTAAGCATTACTTTATAAGTTAAATAATTTTAAAAATGTTTGCTCTTAGTTTAGGTTCTGAAAGGGGGGGGGACCGTAATTTCACACATTTTCTAAATTTAATATTTTTGTTTTGTTTTATTGAGGTAGGATCTCGCTCTAGCCCAGGCTGACCTGGAATTCACTATGTAGTCTCAGGGAGGCCTTTAACTCACAGAAATCCTCCTACTTCTGCCTCCTAAGGGCTGAGATTATAGGCATGTGCCACCACACCAGGACACATTTTCTAAATTTTTGAACGTTTACTTAAATGCAACGTTAGTTACTTTCCTATTTGTGTGACAAAATACCTGGTACAAACAATTTAAGAGACAAAAGGTTTATTTTAGCTCATGCTTTCAAAGAGATGTCAGTCCATGACTGTGGGGAAAGAACAGCAACAAGAGAGATTCATCAGTGGTGGTAGGATCGTGCAGTAGAGCTGTACGGTGTTTACATGGTACAGACCAGGAAGCAGAGAGCCCAGGATGGAGCCAGAGAAAGGTTATGAGGCCTACTCCTGCTAACTTACTTCCACCAGCTAGGTCCCACCTCTTAAAGGCTACAAGCCTTCAAAATAGTGCCACCGTATGGGGACCAGGTATTCAAAGCAGGAGCCTGTGAAGAAACAAAACAGGTGTCTCACCATGCACTATTAACTCACAGCTGAGGTCCAGAGGATACGTTGGAAATGTTCCAGTGATGAAGGGGAGAAGACACCATAGCAGAAGGAAGCAGTGTGTGCAAAGATGTCCAGAAACGTGGCTTCTGGGGACTCCAACTTGAATCAAATGACTTGGAGTAAAATGTCAACATTTGAGGGAATTTTTTTTTCCCCCTAAGGGACACACTTTAAACAATCAGAACTAAATGATTCACATCATCATTACCTGTGATAATGCTGCCCCTTTTCTAGAACTCTTAACCACTAAGCCTTCAATATATTTGTGTGATAGTTTGAACGGATGTCTCCCCCAGTGGATTCAAGGTGTTTTTATTTTTTTTATTTATTTTTTATTTTTTATTTTTTTTTAAAATTTTTGTTATTTTTATTTATTTATTTGAGAGTGACAGACAGAGAGAAAGAGGCAGAGAGAGAGAGAGGGAGAGAGAATGGGCGCGCCAGGGCCTCCAGCCACTGCAAACGAACTCCAGACGCGTGCGCCCCCTTGTGCATCTGGCTAACGTGGGTCCTGGGGAGTCGAGCCTCGAACTGGGGTCCTTAGGCTTCACAGGCAAGCGCTTAACCGCTAAGCCATCTCTCCAGCCCTCAAGTGTTTTTATTAATAAAGCTTGTCTTCAGCTGCTTGGCTGGAAGAGGTATCACTGGGATCAGATCCTTGGGGTCCAGCCCTAAGGGGTTACTGGGGGCGGATTTGAATTCCAGAGTGAGCTCTGGGGGTCTTGCTGCCGTAGGTTCCTGCATGCTTGCCTGTGGTTGTGTCTCTGTGCTTGGGTCTGTAAAAAGGGGGCTGGCCTCTTTCACCATCAGCGGAACTTGCCCTGGATCTGTAAACCTGAAATGAATCCCAAGCCTCCCATAAACTGTGTCTGTTTGGAAGTTCATCCTAGCAGTGCAGAGCTGCCTACAACATTTTGCTTCATCTTCCTTTAATTAAACAAAATGTGACAGAGACGCTTGGAGTTTCCTCTGGCTATTCTTCCCCATCACACTTTCTTCATCAGGGATGAGGTAATGCGTGGTGACCCAATTAAAGATTTTGTTGCAGTGTGGGGGGTAGTAGATGAAAAATGGTAGGTTTTAAAAATCATATGAAGGCTTGAGAGATGGTTCAGTGGTTAAGGTGTGTGCCTGAAAAGCTTAAGGACCAGGGTTGGATTCCTCAATACCCACATAAAGCCAGATGCACAAGGTGGCACATGGGCCTGGAGTTCTTTTGCAGTAGCTAGAAGCCCTGATGTCTCTCTTTCTCTCTCTCTCTCCATAAATAAATAAAAAATAAATATAATTTTAAAAGTATATGATAAATAGCATTAACCATGACTCTTTCTTTTGCAACCTTCCCCCACATATAATTGAAAATTTTATTCAAGCTCAAACACAACACGTACTTCCAATTGACAATATTTTAGAACTCTTCTACCATGTGTATTTTTCTCCATTTTCCTTCTGAAGGATAGTTGCATTTTGCACTTTTTGTCTCTTTCAGACACAGTGCAGGTTGGTTCTGTCTTGAGCATACATGAAAGAGGTCCCCCACCCCATGTGTGTGTGTGTTGGAGTTTCCAAGGGAAAGTATGCATACATCTCTCTCTCTCTTTCTCTCTCATGTACAAATTAAGAAGATTTTATTAGAATGACCTATACATTTCTGGACAGAGTTCTGATAGTCACAAACATTGCTGGTGCCCACATCAGAGGTTAATGGTGTGGAGATAGAGGGATAGCTCAGTTGGTAAAGAACTTACCTTTAAAACATAATCCCCAGATATTCTTACAAGTGGTCATACAGTGGATACCCTCTTCTGCAATGTGGCCTAACTCCCAACACTGGATATTATTGGACCTTTAAATTTTTTCAAAGTTATTGTGAAGAACCACTATTATGTTGTTTTGATTCAACTTTACTTGAGAGGAATATATATATATATATATATATATATATATATATATATATATATGAAATCTCCTCACTTTTAATGCATAGTTCAAATGAATCTTGAAAAAATAACTCCCATTTAAACACTACTGCAATCAAGACATATGATTATTTTTTCATAAAAAGAAATTTCCTGAATACATTGTACAGCAGCCCTAACCTAATGAATTGGGAAATATAAATAAAATGAGAATATTTCTTTAAAAGTAACTTAGTAAAACTGAAACAAGAGCCATCAGAAAATATAAATATTACTCTAGCTCATACATTGGGCCTAGCTGGGGATACAGATCAATGGTAAAGTACTTGCCTAGTATATGCAAGGCCCTAGATTTGATCCTCAGCACTGTGGAGAAGACAATGAATCTATGATTACAATCCATTCCTCCTTATTCCCTATCCCACAAACACCAACTCAAGGCCCAAAAGACCTTACCTGTGAATTCTTTTGAACACTTAGGGAAATGGCGAACTGACCTAACAAAGTCCTCAATCCTCACAAATGTACCAACTTGCTGCAACATGATCAAAATACTGGTAAGGAATATTTGTCATGGAACATGATTACCTAATTCCAATATTGGCAAGAAAGCACAAAGGGTCAACAGCGAATGAGAAGAAAATGGGAGGGGCTGCTGGGGAGCTAACAGTGTTGTACATCATGGTCAGGTCATGGCTACATGCAAACCATATTAGCAAGGACTTCACTATGATGCTGACTTGATATTTAAGAAATTTTTTAAATTTTTATTTATTAGAGAGAGAGAAAGAGAGAGAATGGGTGCATCAGAGCCTTCAGCCACTGCAAACTCCAGAAGCATGTGCTACCTTGTGCATCTGGGCTACATGGGTCCTGGGCAATTGATCCTGTATCTTTAGGCTTTGCAGGCGAGTGCCTTCGCTGCTAAGTCATCTCTCTAGCCTGATATTTAAGAGTTTTTTTAGGGTTGGAGAGATGGCTTAGCAGTTAAGCACTTGCCTGTGAAGCCTAAGGACCCCATGTAAGCTAGATACACAAGGTGGTGCATGCATGTGGAGTTCGTTTGCAGTGGCTGGAGGCCCTGGCATACCCATTCTCTCTCCCTCTCCCTCTCTCTCTCTCTCCCCCTCTTTCTCTCTGTCTCTCTCAAATAAATAAAAATTTAAAAATAATTTTTAAGCATGGATGTTAATAAAAAATGTGCTGAATGTGTGGATGTGGTGGATGTGTGTGTGTGCATGGGGATGTATGCCATGGTACACATATGGAGGTTAGAGAACAACGTTGGGAGGTCTCCATTGATTTTATTTTTTTGCTACTGTGTGTGCACCAATCTAGCTGTCCTGCAAGCTTCTAGATTCTCCTAGCTCTACCTCTCATTGCCATCAGCACATTGGGATCACAGACTTATTTATCATTCTTTGTCTGAATTTATATGGATGCTAGGGAATTGAACTTGGGCAGACAGGCTTACAAGCAAGTGCCTTTAGCTGCTGAATTGCCCCATCTCCCTGTTCATAATTCAGCTTTTATCGTAAAACAAAACAATTTGTATTTTCCATGAGTATACATTCCCTGGGAAGTCTTTATTATTTAGACTTGGCACTTTGGAGGGATTACTACAGTGACTTAAATATTGTAGATGGGATCAAGGCAATTTTGCTTCAACTTTGTCTCTACTGCTTGATCCTGGAACAATAAATCAACACATGTCAATCTAACGACTTTGGAAATGGGGTGATCATATCCAGCCACTAACATATACCATGAATGGCAAGGCAGGTACCCAGCATAAATGATATACATATAATAATCAAAAACTTCTGGAGCTGCCCATCTTTGGGTAAGTGGCTTTAATTTCCACATCTGTAAATTGAGGTACTGACAACTTTAGCTAGTGCATAACATTGCTGACACCAGGAAGAAAACCATGGAGCAAGGGGCCTGGCACAAGTGCAATAAATAGTGGCTGATAATTTTATTCAGTTTATAAATCTCTATATGTCTTGCATATTACAACAAAGTACAAAATTCCTCTTCTGCTCCCATCAACTAAACATTCTTCTGGGACCTGTATCCCCATTATACCTGTCAATAGGGACACCTGATGTGGTATGAATATTAACTGTCCCCCACAGTGTCATGTGTTTGTGTTTGAACAGCTTGTACCCAGATGGTGGCACTGTTTGGGAAGGTCATAGAGCCTTTAGGAGATGAGCCCTTGATGGAGGAAGTGGGCCACTAAGGATGGGCCTTGAGGGTGTAGCGCTTGTCTCCATTTCCTGTTCACTCTCTGCTTCCTGGTGGTGGATGCAATGTACTGCCCTCCTGTTCCTGTCACCATACCTTCACCACTGTGATAGAACTGGAAACTGAAATAAACTTCTCCTTAAGCGCTTATTGTCAAGTATTTGGTCTAGCATTGAGTAGAGCAATAAACACATCTGGGAACATCTAAGATGACAAGTGTTGTTTCATTTGATTTTGAGGGAAATTTGTCTGTTTTGTTTTGTTGAGACAGGATCTCATGTGTAGCCCAAAGTAGCCTCAAACTCTTAAGCAGCTGAGAGTGATCTTTAACTTCTGATCCCCCTGAGCCCACATCTGCAGTGATAGAATTATAGGTATGCTCCACCACGGCCAGTTTACGTGGTGCTATGGACCGCACCCGGGGCTTTGTGCATGCTAGGCAAGCTCTCTACCCACTGAGCTACATCCACAGCCCTGCTACCTTATTTGAGAAACTGCAATATTGATGCCCCAAATGGGTTTGTGGTATTCAACAGAGAGGGGTAGACACTGCAGAGAATCATTGCCCTCCATGGAGACAGCTCACTCTTCTCTCCTTGAGTTTGCATTCATGGTACCCCTGCTAGTTCTGTGAGGACACACGGTCATTGCAGGTTATGGTAGTTTGAATGTGACGTGTTCCCCACAGTGTTTGTGATTAAGCCTCATACTTAATCCCCAGCTGGTGGGGCCTTTGGGAAGTGGAGCCTTGTTGGAGAAGTGTGTCACTAGGGACAGACATTGAGATTTAATTTGTCCAGCCCTACTGGGTGTGCATTAACTAGCTCGCTCTGATGGTTTCACCCCAGCTGATGCGGCAAGATGTGATGCCCAGCCTGGGCTCTGCTATGCTTTCCCTGCCACGATGAAGCTTCCACTTGAGACCGTAGGATGAACTAAACCCTTTTCTCCCATCAGCTGCTTCTGGTTATGTGTTTTGTACCAGCAACGAGAAAGTGAATGCTACGCAGGTGATGCTCCTCTCCTAAAGCTGTAAGTCATTGAAGAAACCCTTTTTCTGACGTCCTCCAGGGTAATGGGACTGGATGGAGTACACCACTGAATTAGGCTTCATATTTTACTGTGTCTGTTAAGGCAGAAGGAAGCAGATGTGGTTTTCTGCAGACATGACTTGAAAAGCTATAAACACACTTATCAGGAAACTGCAGAACACAAGGCAGCCGGCAACAGTCAAGGTCAATGGCAGGTGACATGGCAAATAAAGGGAGATTAAAAGCCATGACTTGTCTGACATGGACCCATTTGATACTCACCAATGGCAGGATATGGAACATTGCAACCCTTGATAGAAAGCCATTGAACACAGTACAATTTCCTAGACAGTGAATCCTTGTCATTTTTTCTTCAGGATACAAGGAAATAAAACAAAATACAGGTAGCTTTCTGCTGAAGGTCTGGATGTTTTCAGTGATTTAATACTAATCTTTATTAAAGAGTTACTATTGGCTGGGGCTGGAGGGATAATGCAGTTGGTAAAGTGCTTGCCTTGCAAGCATGAGAAACTGAGTTTGATCCCCAGTACCCGCATACAAATGATGGGTTTGGCGACACATGCCTTGGGAAGGTGGGGATGGGAGGATTGCTAGGGCTTGCTGTCTAGACAGTCTAACCTAATTGGTAAGAACTAGCCAATGAAAGGGCTCTGTCTCAAAGGTTAATGGTATCCTGGGCTGTCCTCTGACCTCCACACACATTCACATACATATGCACACACACTCCCCGTCCTCACACACATAAAACGAGTTCACCATTGAGCAGACTTTTCTACTAAGAATCACTTATGTGATTCCCAGCCTAATCATCTTTATCCACATTATAATAATTATCTTCCTCTTTCAGGAGAGGAGTCTGGGACACTGAGAATTTATAATATACTTCCCTAGTGAGTGTGTAACCAGCCAGCACTGGAACTTCACAATTATGTTATAATGCTTATGCAGGGTAACACCAATTTATTCAGGGAGAAGGTGGAAGGCCATCAGATACACACCAGATGGCATCATTTTCTGGCATTATAGACAACTGGCATGCCAAGAAAACCCCACCTGGATTTTAGCCACCATCCTTTCTGCACTGGAAGAGCTTGTGGAAATGGTCATCTGTATCGTAGGCTGCAGGGCCACCAATGCTCATTTCTGTGTTTAGATGGAGAAAGGAATGTTTCCTTTTTTAAAATTTATATTTATTTATTTATTAGAGACAGAGACAGAGGGAGAGAGAGAGAGAGAGAATGGGAATGCCAGGGCCTACAGCCACTGCAAACGAACTCTAGATGCTTGTGCTACCTTGTGCATCTAGCTTACGTGGGACCTGGAGAATTGAACCTGGCCCCTTAGGCTTCGCAGGCAAGTGCCTTAACTACTCAGCAATCTCTCCAGCCAGGGATGTTTTCTAAGCCAAGCATCCCACAGTCTATGGGATGCATCCCAAGGAAAGTCACTACTTGAGAAAGGCCACCTTGAAAGCGCTCACTTAATTTGCACTCAACAATTGAAGTAGTGCTGATTAAAACAGCAGTTTGGGCATCATATTTAAGCAATTGGAAACTACCACTGAAGGCAAACCTGATTCAGATATAATTCTCCAAATATTTGGTACTCTAAATCATGACTCAAAGGTAAGTTGAGTTTATCCTTGAGTTTTGAGCAAACGTGGCCCGAGCCTCCATCCTCAGACTCTTTCATCCTCCTGACTTCATGCTCCCCTTGTTAATTCTGCCCTGCTTCTCTCCGGTCCTCCCCACCCTTCCCGTGTCATCTCTCCTGGATGTTCTCTGTGCTGCAGGAACCCAGTGAGTCAGTCTTCCTCTTTTCCTGATGATTTCCAAAGCGTTCATCTATGACTCATTGTCAGTGCTTTGGGGTGACTGAGAAGGGCTCTATCCCAATAATTTCATTACCTTTGAACTTCATAATGGAGGCATCACAAGTTAGTTGACTTAACTGCCATCAGCTGATTCTTACTACATGCCTGCAGAACTGGGTACATAGCACTCCTCTGACCACTGTGGCCCCTCGTGGTTCCTCTGACATTCCAAGCCCGTTCCTGCTTCAGGACCTTTGCACCCGCTGCATGATAATCTCTCAAACAGTACCAAGACACCCTTGGTCACTTCTATCCTATCTGGGTAGTGTCACCTTATGGGACATGCCTGTCTCATTCTGTGTAAGAATGTATGAGTCTCCTTTCCATGGCTTTCATTACCACCTGACATGTTGCATGTTTATGTGCCCAAATTTTTCCTGTGTCACTGCCCAGAAATCATGCTTCCTGTGTAAATGAGTCTGCCTGCTTTGTTGTCTCCTGGATGCCCTCATCTAAGATGCAGGAGTCCCCAGTGGAGAATCAGTGGGGTTTATCGATGGAGTCAAACAATTGGGCAGTGTTACATTTTTAACATATTTTTATTTATTTAAGACACAGAGAGAACAAGGCAGAGAGATGCATATGCCACTTTGTGGATATGGCTTTATGTAGGTACTGGGGAATCAAATCCTGGCCATCAGGCATTGTAAGCAAGTGCCTTTAACTGCTGAGCCATTTCTCTAGCCCCTAATGTGCTGATCTTTTTTTGTTTGTTTTCTTTTTGTTTAATTGTTTTGTGTTTTTCAAGGCAGGGTCTCACTCTAGTCAGGCTGACCTGGAAAACACTGTAGTTCTCAGGCTAGCTTTGAATTCACAGTGATCCTCCTACCTCTGCCTATCAAAAGTGCTGGGATTAAAGGTGTGCCCCTCCATGAATGGCAGCAATGATACTTTTCTTTATGTAAAAAAGATATTTAGCCAGGTGTGGTGGCACACGCCTTTAATCCCAGCACTCAGGAGGCAGAGGTAAGAAGATCGCCACGAGTTCGAGGCCACTCTGAGACTACATAGTTAATTCCAGGTCAGCATGGACCAGAGTGAGGCCTACCTCAAAAAAAAAAAAAAAAAACCCAAGAAAAGAAAAAGAAAACAATATATTTTATTTATTTGAGAGAGGAGGAAGAGTAAGAGCGAGAAAGAGAGAGAGAGAATAGTATGCCAAGGTCTCTAGCCCCTGTAAACAAACTCCACATGCCATGTTCCACCTTGTGTATGTGGCTTTATGTGGGTACTGGGGCATCAAACCTGGGTTCTTAGGCTTTGCAGGCAAGCTCCTTAACTGCTGAGTCATCTCTCCAGCCCCAGCAATGACACTTTTGAAATTGGGCACCAGGAAATTAGGAGGAATGATGGGAGAGGGGAAGTGTCCCAGCATTGTGAAAAGGGCATAGGTGGCTACATTTCTGAAGTCAAATCCCTATGCCACAACACCTGGCTGAGTGACCATGGGCCTGGGCGTTATTAGACCCATAAAACCTCTCCCTCATTTTGAAATACTGCTATTTGCTATATTGACAATTTGTTTTATTTAATAACAAAAAAAAATCACAGTTGTGTTGAACAAAGGATAAGGGCATCATGATCTCAGCCGCCCAAGAGCAGCCCTGTGCAAACAGGAGGTGCGTAGCCAGACATCTTTGCGCTACCCGGTGGTCACTGTGCACTGAGCTACCCAGGGGTCACTGCGCACTGAGCTGGCAGTGTGGCAAGTCCTGAGATTTGCTTTAAGGGCACAAGACATGCCAGAGTCTAATGACTTAGTACAAAAAAGTAAATTGGCTTATTAATAATTAAAAAATATTTATTTATTCATTTATTTTGCAAGGGGAAACAGCTCAATAAAGAAAGCCTTGGTGGACCCAAGTTCAGATCCCAAGAAGCCATGTAAAACCAGTGCCCATACAGCAAGATGGAAGGTAGAGAAGAGCAACCCTGCAAGCTTACAGGCCAGCTCACCTGGCCTTCACAGCAGCAAACAGCAAAGAAACCCTATGCCAGGTAGACGGGAGGTGTTGTAGGCAGTTCCACACTGCTTGCATGAACACCCAAATCGGACTATGGGATTATAAGAGGAAGGGATTTACTTCAGGTTTACACATCCGGGAAAGTTCCATCAGTGGCTGAAGAAGCTGGCTCCCATTTGTAAATCCAAGCAGAGAGAAAAGTCACCTCCAGTCAGCAGCACCAGAAAGGCCACATGCAGAACCCCCAGAGCTCACCCTTCTCATATCTTTGGGCTGGACCCCAGAATCCAACTCTGGTGACACCTCCTCCAGCCAGGGAGCTGAAGTTCTAAGTTACAAACTTTATGAAAACACCTCAGTCTATGGGGTACATACATCCAAACTACCATGGAAAGCAAGTAATGATACCCAAGGTTGTTCTCTGACCTTCACTCATGAGCCGTGAAATGTGTGCCTGTATTTACACACACACACACACACACACACACACACACACACACACCGCTATAAAAATTTTTAGACTGACCATAGAGTAAAGTGATAATTTTTAGATAGTTAGAAGTAAATTAGAGTACTGAAATAAATTTCACCTTTGAAGACGATAGAAAAATTCAAATGATACGTGGTTTGTACTAAATTTCTATTGGGCTGAGCTCTGTTGCCTTCCCTCTTCCCCCAAACACACACATGTGTACATTTGTATTTTCATTATTAAAATAGGAGTTGGTCATTTTATAAACATGTTATTTTGTATAATAGCTTACCACAAATACTTTTTGCACATCAGAAAACTAAAATTCTTATCAATCATTTTGGCAACTCTAGCATAATACTAAACAAATGCGTAAGAATTCAGCTAGCCTACAGTTAACAGCTGAACTCTTTTAAGCTATTTTATTTCCTTCTCTTTGCCTCTTTTTTTCCCCCCTGTTGATTTTGTTTATTTCCTTTTGTCTCTCTTTACTGGTACATAAAACCACATGACAAGTTGTACTATAAGAAACTCAGTGTAGTTGTTCTATTATTTGTGAAGGTTGTACATTCCTAAAATCTATGCCACATTCATGGACTGAATCAGTCGTGGTCTCTCCATAGCAACATCTTTATGAAGTATGGGTGCTAGTAGGTAGGATGATACTGGGGCATTAATTAACCAGCCTTTGATAAGTCTCCTTGAGCTCCTGGCAAACTTAATCCTAGGGCACACAAGAGGAACCGCTTGGTATAGCGCAGACTGTAATCTGACTGCCAGTCTCAATCTCTACCATGTCAACAGTGTGGCAACTAGGCAGTTTTATAACCTCTCTGAGCCTTAGTGGCCATACTAAGAATGGGACCAGTTATGACCTCCTTTCTTAAGTTTACTCTGAGGAGTGAATAAGGCACCATCTATAACACACACCACTGGTGTCTTGCTATTAGTAAGTCCTTTGGAAATGTAGTTATTAACATTTTTGAGATCTTCTTTGGATATGCTAACATATGCACACATACACAAGAGATTTCTATATTTTTGTCATACTTTCTCCTCTCTTTGTGACTTTTTTTCCAAATAGAGATCTATTTGCTAAAATAAATTGAAATGGGTAAAGACTATGAGGCACAATTTATATTAGATATATCTGCAATTACTAAGTCTGAATTAAACATATCCCTTCATGAATAATGAAGCAGAAATAGGCCAAAGGAAAAAATGAGATAAAATCTTAAATCCATGTATTTTTAATTGCTTCATTATCTAAAATTTACTATGAATAGCACTGGATACAGTTTGCTGTTTAAAGCACAAAAAGAAATGAGAATTTTCAGCCAAATCACAAAAGGCTATCAAAAATTAATTTTGTGTGCTGTGATCACTGAAAATGTAAGTGATTTTTTGAGGCAAAGTGATATTCAAAATGCCATTTATATGCTAATGATAAATGAATTGTATTTTTTTTATTTTGATGCAAAATAAATTGTATTTTCATTTTAATGAAGGGCCATGAATTAAAAGTATTTTTATTTCATCTTTAGGTGAAAGTGTGGGACATATAGCAGAAGGTTGGCAGCTGACAGGCAAGAAGTCTGAGAGGGAATGAACATGGGAACCTTCCCATCAACTATAATGACCTCCTGAGCTGCCAGGCTTCCTCATCAGAGTTAAGGAGATGCCTCTGGGCTTATACATGTTCATAAAAGATATCTTTACCTCAGAGGCTGTGAACTCTCCATATGAGAAAAGTGTGTGTGTGTGTGTGTGTGTGTGTGTGTGTGTGAATGACACTGAGTTATTCATCTATTCTTTCCTTCTTAGAACAACAATCCCATCTGGTAACCCGAAAGAAGACACAGACAATTATGCCATTCTTGTGATGGACCTTACTCTATGAAGAATATATTTTAGTAATAATGTTGACTATTTATTGACCCATTCTTTGATGTAGGCATTTTGCTAAGTTTCACATCCATTAATAGTAGTTACTTTCCTTTTCATCATGAAAAAAAAAAAAAAAAAGCCTGATGGACCAACTTAAGGGAGGAAAACTGACTTTTGGCTCACAGTTTCATGAGGTTCAGCCCATCATTTCTTAGACCCGTACATGTGGTCAAAACATCGTGGTGGCTGAAGCGTGTAACAGAGGGAGCTGTTCACATCATGACAGACAGGAAATAGAAAGGGGAAAGCAGAATGGATTTGTAATACAACCTTCAAAGCCATACCCTCAGTGACCTACTTCCTTCCAAGGACCCTCCTCTCAAAGTCTCCAGAACCGCCCAAAATTATAGTGTCACCAGCTGGGGACCAAACATTCCCTAGTGACTCTGTGGCAGACATTTCATGTTCAAACCACAGCACTGCCCTTTAATCCACATGGCAGTTGATATTAGTATAATCCCCATTTTATAGATCAGAAAGTTTAATCCCAGAGAGGTTAAGCAACTGCTCCAAAGACATCATAGCTGAGGATTTAAGATCTGAATCCATACCAACCTATGAGTTCAAGGTCACAAAATTTAGCTTATATGCAATGTCAACTCTTTTTCTTCTTCTTCTTTTTAGAAAAGACGAAATAAATGAATGTCAGCATTTAATCCAAGTAAGTTTCTAATGGTGCCATTTAAGGCATTGGAGAGAAATGAGAGCATGTGGGTACCCTTGTATACCACAGTGCATTCAGGCTCAAGGGTGGAGGGACTTGCTTCATATATCACTTTCACCTTGGCTATACTTGAAGCTCAATTATTTCTTTCATCAGATCCAAAAGGATGGAATGTGCAAGTGTGTGTGTGTGGTGTGTGTGTGTGTGTGTGTGTGTGTTAGAGTCTTGGTGAAAATTCCTCAGGGCACTGTTGGGTAAGAGGCCATGCATTTTTAGTGAGGGTGAGACATTTCTCTCTGGTGAATGACTTCTTTGAAGTGATGAGCCAAGCTCCCAGATCCGTTTCTATGCTCCCCATTGTCCCTTATTCTGAGGAACAGGTTTCCTCTTCCTGCCTTGCATGTTAATGTCAAGCCCCTTTAACCAGGGTCTCTTTAAATGGAGCTTGTGAGTTATGGAGCAGTAAGATCTAGCAGACCCAAGGCCACAGGCCAGTTCCTATTAAATGGAAAGGGCTGAGTTATTATCCTATAACTCAGCCCCCTGAAAGTGTCTTAATTCAATTATACTAAGCCCCTCAATGACTATTAAAAGAAATAGAAAAAAAAATGGTCCTGGATTTTTTTCTTTTGTTACAGAGTAATTTCCAGTGCCAATGAGTTCTTCCTTAAAATCATTATAAAGAAAATTAAACAGGAAGATGGAAGAAAAGCCCGTTAATCATCAAGGATGCTGTGCTGCACATAGTCACATATTGACCAATGGGCAAGTGTCAGAATCATGGAGCTAAGTCCCTTTTCTGTTGTCAAATCCTTTGATCTCTGTCTTCCTTTCCCCTGTGTTTTTGTGCTGTTTTAGTAACTATGGGTTCTAACTAGTGCTAAGTTCCATCACAGTCTAGGCAATCTATAGAAAAAAAAACACTTTGTATAACCAGTGTGTATGAGCTGTTGGCTGTGTATGTGGTGGTACACACCTATAATCCCAGTAGTTGGAAAGCACAGGTGAGAAGATCACAAGTTCAAGGCCAGCTACATTTTGAGACTCCGTCTAAAAGAAAACTAAATAAATAAAATAAAACAAGGACTCAATGGCAGAGCATTGGACCCTAGGCTCAATCACCAGCACCACAAAAATTGAAAATAAGACTTAAAAAATACACATTTTTACAGCTTGAGGACATGATCACTGTAGTTCAAATGGGAGCAAATAAGGTCAGTGTTGGGCAAAACTGAAAGAACTGAGGGTTTGTTTGGGACTTAGCTTGGGTTCTTCTAGAAACAGAGCATGAAAGGAGCATTCATTTCTTTAGTTGATCTTGGAGATGGGTGCCATATGATGGGGAAGAGAAAGAGATCAGTGCAAACTGTTCTCAAGCAAGTTACTTCTTGATCCTTGTTTGGCTCTCAAATATCCCCCAAAAGCTAATGTGTTGAGAGCTTGATCCCAGTTGGATGGAGGTGAGAAATGATGGCAGCGTCAGGATTCAGAGCTGAGCTGGAGAAAGTTAGGACATTGGAGGTAGGCCCTTGAAACCCTGATCTCTCTCTCTTTCCCCCTCTTTCTCTCCTCCCCTTCTGTCCTATTTCTCTTCTTCTTCCTCTTATTTCTCCTTCCTTTCTTCCTTCTCCTCCTCCTTCCCCCCTCTCTCTGTCTCTATCTGATTTCAAGTGACCCCTGAGCAGCCTTTCTCCACCAGTGCCCCCAGCTATTAAGCTGTGCTCCACTACAGGCTTACAGTGGAGATCGAGCAACTACAGAGTACAACGTCTGAAACAATAGGGGAAAACAGTATTCCTTCCTTTAAAATGTGTTCCTCAGGTAGTTCACAGGGATCTAACTAACTGACTAGCACACAATATCTACCTCTTCCACTGAGACTTAGTCCTGCTGGGGATGACTAATGCAGAGCAGATGCCTAAGGGAAGTTAAGTTTCTTTTGGTCATGGTTGACAAACGTCAAAAGGAAAATGGCAAAATGGTCAACTTTGTTCCTATTGTCCCCTTGCCCTTCAGAAGTCTAGATCGTCCAATCAACTTTGTTCCACTACATCTATGTGGATATGGTCAAAGCTCTAAAATGCCTTTGTGATATTCAGGAACCCTCATCCTAAGCATTCTTTTTTTAAAATTTTTTTTATTTTGTTTTGTTTTTATTTATTTGAGAGCAACAGACAGAGAGAGAAAGAGGCAGATAGAGAGAGAGAGAGGGAGAATGGGCACGCCAGGGTCTCCAGCCACTGCAAACGAACTCCAGATGCGTGCGACCCCTTGTGCAAC
Source organism: Dipus sagitta (assembly GCA_036346955.1). Lineage (NCBI taxonomy): Eukaryota > Metazoa > Chordata > Mammalia > Rodentia > Dipodidae > Dipus > Dipus sagitta. The sequence goes on along the minus strand of CM070781.1, from coordinate 97,386,203 downwards.
TGGCTAACATGGGTTCTGGGGAATCGAGCCTCGAACCGGGGTCCTTAAGCTTCACAGGCAAGCACTTAACTGCTAAGCCATCTCTCCAGCCCCTAAGCATTCTTAAATCATCACCTTATGGAGAAAGCATTTCTTCAAACCACATCCACGAGGTACAGAAGACAAAGAAACAAAAACTCAGAATGTGGAATTGCATTGAATCAGGATCCAAATCTGGCGAGGCCATTACTAGCCATTAAATCACTGAGAACTGAGTGACTGAGGCCATACCTGCCCCTGATGTTGTGAGAAACCAGGGAGCAACCATAATGGGCCTCTTCTTATCTTGCGAGGGTGCCTTACACACAAATGGCCTTTATGAGATTGGTGAGGTAGAGGAGCGTTTGCACTGGGGGTAGAAAGCCACGTTTTTGGTTTTTTTTTCTGAATTGGGCAGACCTTGAATCCACCAGCCATTCCTTCATAACGTGGTTACTTATTGGTTGTCACTTATTCTTTGAAGCATCACGTGTTAGAGATTTGTGAATGGAGGGCAAGCCCTTGAAAGGGATCTTGGGTCCCCCAATTGTGCTGTCTGACTTCTTTGAGGATGATTTCTCTCCATTTTGCAGGTCTTCTTGCCATCTCCCATGGCGTTTGCATCTGACCCTGAGCTGACGCAGGCAGTAAAATCCCCTCACACGCTCATCTTGTGGACGCTTGTTCTCAGACAGCAGTGCTCCCTGGGGAGGTTGTAGGGCCTGGCTGGTGGAAGCAAGTCACTATAGGTGAGGCGAGCTTGTGAAGGTCATAGCCCACCCCTAGTCTAGCACTTCTCCATCTCTCCTTCTTGATCTGCCACAAGGTAAGCAGTCTCCACAACACTCCTGCTGCCACAAACTTCCCGTGCCACCCCCGTTATGATACGCTGAAGAGATGAGCCAAAATAAACCTATCCTCACTTCCTCCAGGTCATCACTTCCTCCAGGTCACATCACTTCCTCCAGGTGTTTCACAGCATCACCGAAGTAACTATTGCAGATGCCATGCCTCTACACTTCTAGATCTGATAGCTAAGCCAACTTCCTTTATCAAGTTATCTGTCTCAGATGTTCCGTCATGATAATGGAAAATGGTGCAATACACTTTAACTTTGAACTTTCTAGACAGAATGACTCGTGCCCAAAGCAGAAAGAGGTCAAGGATCGTAGTAGAAATCACTATCTAATAAGCCCAAAACATGGAGGGAATGTAAGATGGCCTTAGAGAACTGTTGCATGGTCTACTAAAACAGGACACTTTAGTTCAACATTCATATTTCTAGTAAGTGAAAAGTTCTGGTTTGAGGACACTTTCTCTCCATTTTGCCTGTCTTCTTGCCACCTCCCAGGAGATTTGCACCCAAGTTGAGCTGATGTAGACAGTAAAACTCCCCCAAAGGCTCATCCTATGAATGCTTGTTCTCCAGGTGGCAGTGCTATTTGGGGAGGCTGTGGGGACCTGCCTAGTGGAAGTAGGTCACTAGAGGCACCTACTTGACACACTGAGCTACCTGCCCTTCTTCAGTAAATCTAGCTGTACCTGAAGAGCACATGGCTTTAGAAGCTAGTAAGTACCTACAGTGTGCCCCCAGTAACCAACACTGTTTTACTGCCCTGCTTCACACTTTCTTATTACCTGCTGGGCCAGAGGGATGTGTGTGTGTGTGTGTGTGTGTGTGTGTGTGCGTGCATGCACATTCCTCAGTTGTACTCAACATTCTTTGAGACAGACACCGCAGCTGAACCCAGAGCTATCTGATTTGCCTATGCTAGCTAGCTAGTGAGCCCCTTTTCTCCACCTCCATAGTGCTGGGATTATGGGTGCATGCTTGACTCTTACCTGGGTGCTGGAGACCTAAACTCAGATCCTCATGCTTGTGCAGCAAGCACTTTACCCACTGAGCCATCTCCCACTATATATGCTTGGCTTTGTAGGGTTGTGTTTTAGAGAGAGAGAGAGAGAGAATTGGAGCACCAGAGCCTTAGCCACTGTAATCGAACTTCAGATGCTTGCGCCACCTAGTGGGCATATTCAATCTTGCGCTTGCCTCACTTTTGTGCATCTGTGTGGCTTACCTGGGATCAAGAGAGTTGAACATGGGTCCATACGCTTCCCAGGCAAGAGCCTTAACTGCTAAGCTATCTCTCCAGTTCCATAGTATTTTTGAGTTGATGGCTTTGTTCCACTTTGCTGGACCAAAAAGGGTTGTTCTAGATGCATACTTACACCACAGCAAAAGCCAATCCAAATTTATTTGTCTTTCAAATTATTTTAATAGAGGGAAGAGAGTGTCCTGTAGGTTCCTGTCTATGTGCTCCTTTCTTGTGATTTCCAGCCTCGTCAATAGATTCCATTCCCAGGTATGTCCTGTGTAGTTCTAGGTTTCCCAGATCCATACTGTGAACATGTTGAGTCCCATCATGTTTATTGTGTGGCAAAGAGTAGGACTGTCCATTGAAGGATTTTAGCAGCATCCTTGCTCTGTCTACTAGATGTCAGTAGCACCCCCTCCAACAACTCCACTCATTGATAAATGTCCCCTAAGAGGCAGCATCATCTCTGGTAGTAAACTCCTATGCAGTGTTTACTTTTTTTTTTTAATGTTTTCAAACTAGCAGACCAGCTTTAAAATGTAAGGAATATCACTTTAAGGTTTGGTTTCCAGCATCTGGGAAAATAGTCACCCGAGTTCATTCTCCAATATCGATATAAAATTCTGGATGTGGCAGCACACGCCTATGACCCCAATTCTGGGGTGATGGAGACAGGTATATCCCTGGGACTTTCTGCCTAGCTAGTCTAGAAGAATTGGCAAGTGAGCTGTAGGCTTATTGAGGAACCTTGCCTCAAAACTAAGGTAATGAGACTAAGAAGGACACTTGAACGTCACCTTCTGGCTCCCATCTTCACATACATGCAAGCACACAAGCACCCATGTAAACACGTGCTTCCTCGCATAGCACGGGCAAAACCAAAATGATGTGCTTTCAAGACACTAAAAGACATTCTGATGAGCAGGCAACTCCTTCCTGTGAGGCTTCCTCTGTGATCTGCTGAGCCTCTCTCCTTCCTCCACCATACCTCCTCCCCCATCACACTGGATTCCCCCCTGGTGTCCCCTGCCTCAGGTCCTTCACACTGGGTATCCCACTGCCCAGAATATCCTTCACCACATACTTGCATGGATTTCTCTTCCTTTCCTTCAGGTCTTGGCCCAAGTATCAGCTATTTATAAGATCACCTCCAGCCATGCTACCTAAAATTTCCTGTCTCTATTCTCAATTTCATTTATTTCTCAATATTGTTCAGTTAACAGGCTATGTACACAAAGTACCTTTTCTTAATATTTTTACATCCCATACATTTTGAATATTTTGTATTAATTATTTCTTTTTAAAAAGATGGATTAAGTTATTTATCTGGGGCCACGGGTATAACTTAGGGGTAGAGCACTTGCTCAGCATGTGTGAGCACTGGGTCTCATCCCTACCACGACAGACAGAAAAGGTAATTTCTTAATTATTGCATATTTTTAGCCCACCCTTAAATATTTCACCCAAAGCTAGTGTCTCATGTGTTACACTAGTCCAGGCCCTATTATGTAAATGTACCTGTCATGCCTATTATTGTATTACTCCAACTCAGGAACAATTATTAGCCCCAAGAAGAAAAAGAATTTTTCAAGCTCCTCTGCACACAGCATCTAAATTTGTGTCTGGTATGTAGCATGCACAGAATAAAGAATAGGTGAATGGGCAGCACATTCCTGCATAGCAATGCTGGCAAGTCTCACCCTCCCACTTTGGTTCCTGAATCCTTCTTGCAGTCATCTTAAAAGTACACACAGGACACTTCCTACATGCCAAGCACTGGGCATAGTCCAAGGAAGGCAGAGGTGAGTGCCATCTCTCTTGAAACTTGCATGGCAGCAGTGATGGTACAGAGATATGAGGACTGGGAGTGCCGCGGACGGGCACCCTTAAAGAAGAAAAGGGCCTAAACTGAGTTGTGTGTGGTTGGCACACACTTTTAATCCCAGCACTCCGGATGCTGTGGTAAGAGGATCGCCATGAGTTTGAGGCCAGCCTGAGATGACATAGTGAACTCCAGGTCATCCTGGGGCTACAGAGAGACTCCTACCTTGAGAAACCATGAAAGAAAAAGGCCTAATCTGGGTGTGCTAGTCTGCTGGAGTGGTCATACACCACAGCACAGACTTAAATAATGTGAAATTACTTTCTCAAGTCGGGAGAAAAGAAGTCCAAGATAAAGTGCTGTTAGTATTGCTTCCTCTTGAGGCTTCTTTCCTGGACTTGGAGGTGTACAGCTTTCTGGGTGTGTCTTTCATCTGCACATAAGCCTCTGTGGTCTCTGTCTTCCCATATGGACAGCAGTCACATTGGATTGTCACCAACCCTAATCACTTCATTTTAACTGAATTTCCTCTTTAAAGCATCTAAGTAAAAACACCTTGTGAGATAGTGGGGGTTGGAACTTAACATAGAAATTGGCAGGGGGGGTGGTAACCTTTCTCGGATGGCACCACCATCCAGCTCCTAACAGTAGAACCAGATAGCATAGAGCTTTGTCCCTACTAGGTGAGCACTCTATCAATGGGCTACATCCTAGCTCCCCAATTTCCCATCCCATTGAAGGAAACTCATTACATATTTACTATGTTGTTTATTCCTCAAATATGTACTGAGTATCGATGATCTGTGAGTCACTTTTCTAAGCTCCTGATCAGAGACAACAGAAAAATAACTAATTCCAAAAACTACTGCTCTACTGAGACAAGTGCTCTGAAGAGGTGATAAAGAATTGATCACTGGGAAGGGGCAAATTGGAGTGGAAATTACTGGGGCTTCCTTGAAGAGGTGACATTTGAGCCTTATAAAACTATGTCCACTGGACAAGTAATAAAAAGAAGAGAGGAGACCCAGGCACATTAGTAAGATCTGTGCAAAGGCCCTGAAAGTAGGAAGGAGCAGTGAATGAAAAAGCAGGTCAACAGAACTAGACTGGGCTACAAAATGCAAGCCAGGATAGAGGCATGGTAGAGATAGAAAGGTAAGCCATTTTTAAATGTGTTAACAACCCCCAAGCTCACCCATAGAGAGAGGAAAAACCATCTACTGGGGTCCTCAACCTGGACACTGACAACCTGAATTTTACCTTAATGTATATATGATTATCACCTTATACTATTCCTACTTTCATTAAAATGACTTTCTCCTGGACTCACCTGTCCAGGTAAATGATATGATGTCTACTACCAGAACATGCAAAAGCCCTACCCACTCTGCAATTGAAACTATTAACAGTTCACATTCTGAATATTTTTAACAACTGTAGTGCTTTGAGCACAAAACGTCCCCCGTAGCCTCATGCGTTTTGAATACTCGATCCCCAGGTGATAACGACTGGGAGGTGGGAGCCTTGCTGGAGAAAGTATGTGGCTGGGGGTGGACACTGAGGCTTATTATCCCAGCTTGCCAGTGCCAGCTGAGCTCAGTCTTGCTGATAACCTGTAAATGCTGTGGCAAGATGTGAAGCCCAGCCTCTGCCATGCTGTCCTGCCGTGAGGGGAAATTTCAGCATGGCGGGAACTGGATGGCAGAGCAGAGGCTGGACATGACATCTTGCCACAGAAGCTGGTAGAAAGCAGCAAGGATGAGTTGAGCGCCAGCTCGGGGGAAGCTGAGCTATAACACCCTCAAGCCCCCACACAGCAACGCGCTTCCTTCAGCAAGTCTCCGCCTCCCAAACTGCCACGGCCTGGGGCCAAGCATTCAAATCACACAAAGCCATGGAGGGGCATCTCCTTGAAGCTACCACAGCAAGTGGCCGTAGCCCGGATCATCTGAATCTGTGAGCCAGATCAAGCCATATGTTCTCTTTTACCTTGTTCTTTCTTTTACTTCCATTTATTTTTCTGAGCCAGTGTCTCCTTACCTCACTTATGCAGCTAGCCTAAGCTGGCTCCCAACTCATGATCTTCCTGAGTGCTGGGATTACAGGTGTGTGCCACCATGCCAAGCACAACTTTCTTCCTTTTAAGTTGTTTATCTCAAGTGTTTTGTCACAGCAATGGAAAGCTAACGCCATGAACAATGCCCCACACCCGTGCCATGTTTCTCCCCAGCAGGATCCAGGCTCTGGATTCTTTAAGATGTTTTTAAGTCATTATCTGAACACATACACACTGGAAAATGGCTCAGGTTTTAGTTTAGCCTTAAATCAAGTGAAACTGTACCATAATTTAGTTTATAGCACATCTTGAAAACAAGTGTCCTTTAATGGTTTAGTCAGTCTCAGTCCGTCTTGAACAAGGTAAAGTTACAATGTATGTGCAACATGACAACAGGGACCTGAGACCAGCAGCCTGAGCATCTTGCATATTTTTCCACTCCATGGGAATTTTCTAGAGTTCAGACTTGTCAGTTTTCATGTCCATCACCATGTTACACTTAACTTACACATATAAGGTGACTTCAGGGGTCTCACCATGTGCTCATATATGTATAGATGGGGTGGGGGCCTAAAGCAGAGTCCTGCCAGTGGGTAGCATTGCCCCCCAGGGTGAGTAGATCCTCCTTTTAGAGCTAATTTTTGAAGGAAAATTTTATCCTTGCTTTTTCACAAGAGGCATTAGTTCACTCCAATCCTTAAAGGGTTAGAGATTCTCCAAGTAGACAGATATCCCAGAATTCACTGTTAGAAGTAGACAATGAAAGGACCACATAGATCAAATGTCCAGTCTATTCTTCTCTCCTGGATTGTATAATTCCAGACATCCATTTACATTTACTACCTGCTGCTAGTAAAAGACAGAAATTCCAACACAGAGCTGAGCACAGGCATGCCTGAAATCCCAGCACTAAGGTGACTGAGGCAAGAGAATTGCAAACTTGAGGCAATCCTGGGCATATACATACACATATGTACACATATATGTGTATGTGTGTATGTATGTATGTATGCATGTATCTATCTATCTATCTATCTATCTATCTATCTATCTATCTATCTATCTATGTACAAACTTCAAATCACAACTCAAACTGGTTAAAATGATTAGGGAAGTGTTTATCAAATTGTTTCTTAGAGGTAACCACAAAATCTACAAATGAACATGTCCAAATATGGCCTCATGGAGAAGGTGGATGATAGCTGGCCTGGACTTGAAGTCCCAGCTCCACCATTTGTTACTTGTGGGATCTCAATGTGACCCCTAAGTTCAAGTTCCTACTTAGTTCTTGGCTCTAACCCTCTGCTCTGGCCACCCTACCCTTGTCTGTTTTCACTTCCCCTCATGCTGCACCAACTGTCCTGCTACCCTGGGCTTTGAACCACCCCTGGCTTCTTTCTTCTACCTCTGCCTAGTGTCACTCTCTCTGCACACCTCACCAGTCACATCACTTCCTTCTACAGCTTCCCTGATATTTACAAGACAGTCAGGTACTCCGGCGCATGCTCTCCAAGGCCGTGTACCTCAAGTGTCAGGTAGAGTTATTTATGTGACATGTTCCTTATGTCAAGCTCTCCCCCTAGACAGTAAGTGTCTCTCAGTTTAATTTTTAGGTGCTATAGAATGAAGCCAGGGCCCTGCACATGCAAGGCAGATGCTCTGCTGCTGAGCCACATTCTCAGTCCTTGACTTTTTGAGACAAGATTTTACCCTGTAGCCCAAGCTGACTTCAAATTCATGATTCTCCTGCCTCCACCACCCAGGCCCTGAGATTATAGGTGTATGCACCAATGACAATGCCTCTATCACCAGCCATAAAGGCTTATAGGATAATGTCAGTGTGTCCCTAGAATCCAAACTAACATGTGGCACATAGATACTCCCTAATTTTTCTGTTGAACAGACTAATCAATAATAGGCATTTCATTAAGCTTTGGACATGTATGCTGAATCAAAAGCCCAGAATTGGGCTGGAGAGATGGCTTAGCACAGTTAAGGTGCTTGTCTGTAAAGCCTAAGGACTCAGGTTCAACTCTTCATATGCCACATAATCCCAAACCTCAAGGTGACACAGGCGTGCAAAGTTGCACATGTGCACAAGGTGGCACATGCACCTGGAGTTCGGTTACAGTGGCTAGAGTCCCTGGTGCACCAATTCTCTCTCTTTCTCACTGCCTCTCTCACACTTGTTGTCGCTCTCCTGAATAATAATAATAATAAAAGATGGCCAGTTTCTTGGGCTTGCCTCCCCACTCCCCCCCCCAAAAAAATCACAGAATCTATTCTCAGAAAGCATGATCCAGGCTTGGTAGTGCATATCTATGACACCAGCACAGATGAGGCAGATGCAGGACGATTATAAGTTCAAGGCCAGCCTAGACTGGGTAACAAGTGCTGATCCAAACAATTATAACGCCTACCCGGCTAATAAGTGATGTGACAGTAATATAGGACACTACAGCTAGTGCCTTTACAAGTTAGAGATGACAAGAGGGGCTTTTCTGAAACTGACCTGGAAGCTTCCTCCTTGCTGGCTTGCGTTCTAAGTGCTAGAAGGTGTTATGCAGGTAGCTGAGGGAGACAAGGCATCAACAGTCTTATCCAGCAGCGGACTCTGCAAGCAATCAAGCTTGCAGAGCCAGGCAAGATGTGCCCACCGGCATGATAGTGAGTTGACTGTTGTGAGAATAACCAATCACTTTTTTAAAGAAAATATTTTTATGAGGGAGACAGGGGAGAGACTTGGCACACCAGGGTCTCTAGCCACAGCAATCGAACTCCAGATACGTGAGCCACCTTGTGCACATGCATGACCTTGTGGTCATGCGTCACCTCGTTTGTCTGGTTTATGTGGGTTCTGGAAGGTGAAGCTGAGTCTCTAGGCTTTGCAGGCAAGCGCCTTAACCACTAAGCCATCTCTCCAGCCCTCAACCATCTGCTCCTCAGGAGGAAATTAATGCCTTGTATTGCAAACCTGGTTAAAAGTCCTTGCCTGGGGCAGTCCTAAGTCCTATGAGGGTAGCTACTACTGTTGGTTTGCTAAGTTGACCTGTTATGCCTGTCAATCTGCCATCTAACCATTTATATTTCTCCTGTCGAGTAGGACTGCCCTCAGCTTTTGTCAGAGAAAGCTTGTTTATCCAGTGAGCAGTGACTACTACAGAGATGCATAGCTGGTCAAAGTGCTGAAAATAAGTGACAGCAAAGTTCTCATTCCTAAATGAAACATTGGTATCACTCCGTCAAGGCTCAGGGGCATGATGGAAGAGGGAGAAGAATGAATGTACGAGCTGGAGTATGGGGAGGAGCAAGAGAACACTGTCTTCTTCCGGACGTGACATGGTCATTGCACTCATGAGCTCACTGCAGTTGCAGTAGCCTGCACAACAGCACCATTGGTCAACAACGTCCCCTGCTCTGATGAGCCAGTGAGCATTGGTTAGCATCTGTTCTCTCAAGGAACAGTGAAGAAAGGGACAAGCATTGAGGGTCACAGGAGAGGCAGGTATAGGGAGAGTGGAGAGGGGAGGGGCAATTCTTCACATTGTGCACACTGGCAAAGTAAGGATGCCTATTCTTCGGGCTTCTAGCAGATGCAACATCCCCACCACACTTAGTTAGCAGGTACAAAACCTCAATCAGCACAGAATACGCAACTCTAAATGGCTCAGTAGTTCTCTATGTGTATGTTTATTCTCTGGTTTGGGTGTTGAATGTCCCTCAAAGGTCCATGTATTAAAGGCGGCGTCCTGAGGGTGGAACTCTATAGAGAAATAGACAGTAGAACTCCTAGGAGGTCCAGCCTAATGGGAGGAAGTTAAGGCATTGTGGGCATGTCCTTAAAGGGAACTGTGGGACCCTCGCCTCTTCCTCTGACGTTCTGCTTCCTGGCTCCTGGTATAACCAGTTTGCTTTGGCACACACATTTGCCATGCTGTACCACATTTGGCAGAAGCCAAAAGCTATGGGACCTCTCCCTCCTGCACCAGAACCTATAGCACTAGAAGCCAAAGCCTTTTTTTTTTTTTTTCTGTCTAAGGTGCTTTGTTGTACTGATAGAAAGATGATTAACACCATCTCCTTCCCAAAGATTGCTGAGATCTTTTGACAAGGGCAGGGAGTTACTTCCCCAGAATGTCATTATTTACAGGCACAGAGAACACTCCTTTCATATGGAGGCGATTGCCTTCTAGGGCAAGGCTTGACGCCGGCCTGTTTAAAACTGTCCTCAGTAGCAGGTTCACCTAAGCTGTACCCAGACAAGTGGTGGCCCGTCAGCCCCATCCCGTAGCACTGTGCAAACTAGGGCTCACAGCAGGCATGTCTTTCAGACACTGTGCTTCCTCCTTCTCAGCCTGCACCCTGATCCCTCTCTCAGTACTGGTTCCAGCTTTAATTTATTTGCTTCCCATCCTTTGCTTCCAATTTGCACAAAATCAGCCCAAGTGTGGCATCTTACTTACTCGCTTCTTCTCTGCCATGCATACACGAGACTATTTCCTTTGCGAACTCATGGTTATTTTGTACAAGACAGTAAGGTCCTAATTCTGCTTTGTGAGGCTGTGATGTCAGACATGTTACTTAACCTGAGGCTTCCCAGTCCGGCCTCTCTAGAGTCATGATAGTGGCACCTTCAGATAGGGCTGCTATGAGGATGGGGTGGCCTGTGGGAAAAGAGCCTAGTTGATAGTAACAGCACAGAAGTGCTAGCTGTTATTATTTGGGCACTCCCTCAGTGTGTTCATCAAACAGAATAGTGAACAGGCATCCCTTTTATAGGCTCCACTTGGCAGTAAGTGGATTACGTATAAGCGCTGAGAGGAGGGTGGGGAGGGCAAAGAGGGAAAGGCAGATGGAAACCCACAGATTCCCTCTACAAAAGCACATTGAGGAGAATTGTCGACCTGAATTTGGGGTTTAGAATAAGGACAGTGAACAACAAAGATAAATGGGGACCTGTCAGTCTTCCCCCAAATCTGGGACATTAGCTTGTACCCCTTTTAAAATAAAATAGGTCGCACAGTGAAACTCTGTGCTCAATCAAAGGTGCCTTATGTGTATATGTGAGAGAAGGAGAGGAGGTGAGGGGGAGAGGAGGAGGAGCGTAGGGAATGAGTGCTGTAGTTTGAATGAGGAATGTCCCCGAGTGGGTGGTGCTGTGAAGGAAAGTGGTGTAACCTTTAGGAAGCTGGTCACTGGAGTGGGCTTTGAGGTTTTATACCCCAGTTCCACTTCCTGTTTGCTCTGCCTTCTGATGGCAATGTGATAGGCTGTGGTTCATGCTCCTGCCACCATACCTTCCCCATGGGGAAACCGCAGAACCCTGAGCCTTGATAAACCCTTCCTTCCTTAAGTTGCTTCCTGTCTGGAAGTTGTTCACTTAGGTGTGGGAGAAGAAGGAAGGAGAGAGAGAGATCTAGTTTATATTCCTTGTGTCTTCTCCTATGCAATTACAGTCATGAAGAAGATCAGTCTTCTACTGAGGAGTTAGGTAGCTTTGTTAGGCAGTTAGGGTGACTGGATTCCTGAAAATAAAGAGCAGGAATATCCTTGGGCTTTGCTAGAGACCAGGGAGGAAGGAAGCAGGCTCCTCCTTTTCTCTTGCTCAAAGGACTTCCCTAGATCTGTTTTTCCACAAATAATCCGAGCCCCTCCCAGGAGGGAAGTCCCCTTTCCTAGAATTTAAATCTAACCTTGACATTGTGGTTGGTCAACTGCAATGCCCCCAGAACTTGGTATCATGGCTGGTCTCTTCATGAGCCAGCCCCTAGACCAGACCAATCAACTCTCACACTAGCTCACCTGAACTAGAAGGTAAAACCCACTACAGTAAGGTGATAAATACGTTTATGAGGGGAGGATAAGCTCTCTTAGCTGCCAGTTCATTACTTCTGAACCTCCAGGTTCTCATAAGTCCCCCTTCCACCTGGCCCAGCTGGGCCAAAAGGAGGGGAGAACCCCATTGACCCTTCTCTACCTCCTCCTACTCTTCACATGACAGGAGCTCTCTATATTTTCTCTTCCTTTCTCTCTAAATCTCTTTACATATTTCTTCTAGACCCACATGGGCTCTCAGAGCACATGTGTATTCATTTTCCTTCCCTTGGTTTTATACTTTCCTAAATAAATATAATAATTTGATAATTATCCTTCTTAGTTGGGTTTGCCCAATTCTTTGGTTAAATACAAATGTGAACCTAGGGTTTGGGGTTCAAGGACTTTTTTGGACTCTCACAGACCCTATAAAACTACCATGGTATATGTGTGTGTGTGTGTGTGTGTGTGTGTGTGTGTGTGTGTGTGTCTAGTAGAATCTTCTAATGTAGAAATAAATACAATTGAAGAAATCAGGCTTCAAGCCACCTTTCTGCCACTCACTCTCAGTGATTTTGAACAAGTTCTCTTCTGGCTTCAATGTCTTCCTCTGAAGAATGGAATGGGTCTTCTCCACATGATGGATTTTTGTGTTGAGTGGCCTAATACACACACATTGGAAAGCACCTAGGTGCTCAAAATTAAAAAAAAAAAGGCAACTGCTGGTGGTAGCATCAATGTTAGGTAAACGATGTCATCAAGATATCACTCTGACTGCCCACTGGGTGCTTGTCCTTGTGATGGAGTTGTGCCTCCCTCTTGTATTCCTTCCTGCCCAAGCCATGACTACAGTCTTGGTTCTTGTACTCCCAAAGGAGAAGAATTTACAACAGGGCACCTGTAGACAAGCAAGTTGCCAAGGTGAGAAATCAATTGCAAAAAGTATACCCTCCAGAGTAGAGGGTGGATTACAACAGCAAAAGGCTGCCTCTAGTGCTTTGGTTTGCAATCTGAACCTATCATTTCTCCTCCTCTTGGTCACCTCGGGGATAGACTGGAGTCCAGAAGCGGTCCTTACCCATACTTGAGTCTGTTATAATTAGGTGCATTAGATGCGACTGTAAGCATAGAGGTGTAAATAATAACAAAACTGAGATGATCACTAGGGAAAATCAGAATCAAAACAAAACAAAACAAGGGTGTCTTAAGCATGCTCCTCAAGGAGGGGCTTCTTGGAGGACAGCCCCGTACCTGTCTAGATGAGCTTTGCCATTTTACTCAGAGTCCTGTCCTTCCTCTCTTGTCTGGACAGCTTGGCTCTCTCATACCCAGCTTCAAGTCCCTTGTTTATCTTCCCCAATGTTCCTATTCTTACTGTCTTAACCCTAATATCCTAACACTTATGTTAACTATAACAATCCCCACTGAAGAATTTAGATGAGACACCATACCATAGAAGACAGGCAGAATTTATCACAAAGTAGTGCATGTTCAAGGGTGAACATGGGCATGGCTAAAAGGACCATTACAGAGGAAAACACTTTTGAGTGGTGAGAGTGGACAGTGGCCAAAGAGACCATTGTTCTGCCCTATATATTTAGGCAGGCTTTATATTATTGTTAAAGTCACAGCTTTTCTGAGGCACAGTTTCCTGTCAAGGTGATTGACAGGCCCATTTGGAGTGACTTCTATGAGAGGAGACAATGGTATTTCTTTGTCCTTTACCAAAAAGCCTCCTGTTCAGAATGCCATGTCTCCACCCAGGGCCAGAGATTCAACTCACATCCTGTTCTTCTGACTAGTAATTCATATAAGTAGAGTGGATGAAAAAAAGAATTAAAGAAAGAGCAAGTGAAAATGAATTGGTAAGGATAGCTGCACTTTGCCCAGAGGAAGTAACCTTTATTTAATGACCTCGGCCACCTCCACCTTCCTCCCGTGTGTCTATTTTTCAACTCTCTTTTCATGTGGAACCTTAAATGTTAAAGAGGAGCAATTTGGAGGTGTCGCGCTTCCTTTGCCTATTGCTGTTTTGCACTTGAAAAATGAACGTGTTAACAGGGCCTTTCCATGCTCGGCAAGTGCTCTACCATTGAGCTGTCTCCCTGCCCCCTACTGCCTGCTTCTTACAGCTGGGCCCCAGTAGCACAGGAGGAGAGAGCTCCGCAAGAATAGCCATAGCGAGAATCATGCTCACCACAATGTTTCTACTCTCTTCTTCTCACTTGGCTCTCTCACAGGTAACTTTCGAGCATCTGTGGCTACAGTCACTTAAGACCTGGACACCCCTGGACATAACTTCCTTCAGAAGCAAAGTGCATAAGTGGTTTTATGGGAAATGACTCCAGAATGCAGACAAGTACAGTTTAAAGTGTGTGTGTGTGTGTGTGTGTGTAGTATATGCACATGTGTGTGCAGATGTGCATGTGCTATATCCATACATGGGAAGACCAGAGGAAAACTTCAGGTGTTCTCCTCTGTCACAGTTATCTTCTCATTGTTGGCACGAAACACTGAACCAGAAGCAGTTTATGGAAGGAAAGGGCTTAGTTTTGGCTTACAGTCTCAAGGGAAGTTTCATCATGGCAAGGTCAGATAGCAGGGCATCACGTCTTGTCCCTTCAGCTGGGAGGAAGCAGCAAGTGTGAGCTAGCTCCTGGTTCACACCCAGTAGACCTGAACCAACGAACTTCAAGGTCCGCCTCAGTGACATAACCTTCACCTCCCAAAGGCTCCATCAGCTAGGGATTAATCACAAATGCTTGAGGCTATGGGGGACATTTTACATTCAAACCACCACATCTTTTATTTTCACTCAGCTGCCTGTTGCCTTGATACTGAGTCCCTCATACAACACAGAGCTGCGGTTTCCACCACTTTTTTTTTTTTTAATCCAGCTATCCCCTCAATTCTTCTATCTCTATCCCTGACAGGACTGGGGTTACAGATGTATGTGGCCATGCTCAGCTGTTCACTTGGAGGCTTGGGAATTAACTCATGCAGTCTCAGGCCTTCACTTTTGCCCAGCAAGTGCTCTTAACTGCTAACCCATTTCTCCAGCCCGTGAAATTCTCTCTCTCTTTTTAAAAAAAAAACAAAAACAATTCTGCACAGAAGTAGCCATCTCCTTTGGGGGATAACCATCTCATGTGACAAGCTCCACAGAGAACAGGAAAACTCCTCCCCAAAAGAAACCTGAAACATGAGAAGGGGAGCAGTGACGTCTTACCCTTGTGCAAAAGAACTCTGTTGCACCATCTTCTCGCTATCCAATCAAAAGGTAGCTTCTCTTACCTCCATCTTAAAAATCCCCCTACTACCAATCCATCCTGGCACAAAATCTGATCCTGTAGCTTCTGTCCACTTAACTACGCAATGCAACTTTCTCCTTTTGCAAGAACGTGGTACTGACTTCTGTATTCAGTGGGCAGTGAATCCTTGCTATGCATGAAGACCCACATAGGCACTCCTGACCATCTAAGTCATGTAGCAATCACAGGGACTAGAATTCAACCATGTGGCCTTAGAGTCCCATGTTCCAATGGTGTCTTGTGTAAGGAAACAGGATGCCCAGGTCCTTCATTGCACACTGGTACCTAGGTTTATCTTTAAAAAAAACAAAAACAAAACAAAAAAACAAAAAAAAACAGATGGAGGTTGTATACCTAAAACAATTCCTGGGGCTAGAGAGATACCCCCACTGGGTAACAGTGCTTGCTGAGCAAGCATGAGGGCCTGAGCTCGTTACCCACATAAACTTCCAGCCTTGCTGCATACACCTGTAGCCCCTGCACTGAGAGAACCAGAGATAGGAGGCTCACTGGTCAGCCAGTCTAACTGAAACATGGCGAGCTTCAGGTGCTCTCAGAGACTGGCTCAGGGAGACAGAGGACATCTGACGCCCTCTTCTGACCTCCACAGGTATGCACACACATGCATATACCATAATAAAACAAAATCATCTACCATATACCACAATAGAATAAAACCACGCAACAAATCCTCTTTAGAGTGGTAACTTACTGCACATGTGCTTGTAGTTCTGTGTGGCCTCACCATTCTCCACGTGGTATATAGCTGGGGTGACCTTGGCAGCCATGAGTGACAGATCAAGCCAGATAAAGACAAAAGTGCTGACTTCCTGAACTCAAAGTCCTCAAGGCGGAAAGCTGCAGACTCCAGCGAAGTGTAGACGTGCTAGCAGGAAAGCAAAACACTTCAGAGAATCACCTGCCTTTCAACTGTGCTCCGGGATCATTTTCTTTTCCCATCGATTCCTTGTTCAAACTTCTGGGGAAACTAATTTAAAAGAAGGTCAGTGTTTGAAAAGGGAGAACTTGTACTCCCCACGTCTTCTGCTGGCTGTCTGAAGACAATCAGAAACAACAGGAGGTTTCAAGCTATTTCTTTTCAACCAAACTTATGCTCAGTAAGAAAACCCCATGTGGCTTTAGACCCAAGCCTACCTACACGTCACTGGGAGAACTGGGCAGTGCACAGGTTCTAGACCACCACTGCGTTCATGGAGATCACATTGGTAATTGCAAGGTGTACGTAGCCCTTTCCACCAGGGAGCCTTGCACCATCGACCTGGCAGACCTCCTGCCCATGAGTGGTAGGATGCTAATGGCAGGAGAGCTTGGGTCTGGTGGCCGCGGTTCTGTTGTGCTTTGTTCTTTCTCCAAGTAGAATTCAAGAGGTGTTGCTAGAAAGACTGAGGGATATGTCAAGGTATTTGTTTTTTCATCCAGGCCAAATTCTGGGCCTGTATTTGGATCTCATGAGCACTTTCTATCTCAATCAGAAGTCCAGTACTTTGAGGCTGGGGAAGATGGCTCAGTGGACAAAGCACTTGTCATATGAGTGCCTGAATTTCCAACCCCAAGCCCCATAGAAAAGCCAGAAGCCATGGCGAGCGTCTGTCATCACAGCATCCCTAATGTGAGATGAGAGGTAGAGACAGGAGAATTTTCCAGAATCTCCCCAACCAGCCTGGAGGGAAGGCAGCAGTGGACAAAAACGGAGACGCCTGCTTCAGAGTGAAGTGGGAGGCAAGGAGCAGAGCCCATAGCTGTTCTCTGACCTCTACATGCATGCTGTAGCACATATGTGTCCATGCTCATACGCATGAACACACACATCAAAAAAGAAGTTGAAAGAAGTACCACAGTTCTAACAAAAATGTCTCACTTCCTCTGGGAGCAGACTGTAGAATATAAACCCATGTCCAGAAAGAAACAGACACTTGAGCCCATGTCCCCATTCACATCGGGGAGGTCTCAGATGACTTGTGCCCTGGCATCTCTGCCTCTCTGTCACCCTAAACCAGGAGTCCCATACGCAGACACTGTAGGGTATGCCAGATCTGACTTCTCGGAACTCCATTTATGTATACATCTTAGTGCTCCCTACCTGATATTTTATCTTTAAACAAATGGAATTTAATATCTGTGGTTGATGGCCTCTTTACATTTCTTCCATATCTATTATTTTTCCTTCCATTTTGACTATTGTTACAGGCTCTCTCTGTTCATTTCTGTCCCATTTATTTCTGTTCTCCCCATGTGCTGATGGATGTGCCGGGACCCACAGCTCAGAACTCCTGAACAGCAACATGACATGTTAGCATACGGGACATTCCTGAAATTTTATTAGGATAGGTCCGTGCTCAAACTACTCACCAAAGGTATCTTCAGCTATGCAAAACCCAAAATGATTCACAAAATGCACCTCTTTCTGGGGAAATGGTTGTATGGACAGATGGGTAGGTCAATGGATAGGTGGGTAGGTGGCTAGATGGATAGATGGATAGATGCCACCAAAAAGAGAGAGTTTAAAAAACAGAAATACACAGGATCTGAATATTGAAGACCAGAAATGCTAAGCCCAGAACGACATTGAGCTACAGGCTTAGAATGAACCACCCAGTAACAGTGGTCAGGCAGAGCTGGGGAGATGGCTCAGCAGTTAAAGTCATTTGCTTGCAAAGCCTGCTGACCCAAGTTTTATCCTTCCTGGCAAACACATAAAGCTAGACACACACTGACTCCTGAATCTGGGATTCCACCACACCACAACAATGGGAGCCATGAGACTGTGAAGCCAATGGTCAGCTGGACTGTCATTCATTCCTAGTAGCAAGAGACCCTGCCTCAAAGAAGGTGGAAAAGGAGGGCATGGACACTTTGAGGTTGTCCTCTAACCTCCATTCCTGCATCATGTCACATGTGGACCCATATGTGCACATGCCCCCACATAATGAATTACCTAATTTCTGCAAAAAGAGGGTTTAGGGAGCTACCATTACAAAAAAGATGGAATCTAGGGGCTGGAGAGATGGCTTCACAGTTGAGGTGCTTGCCTGCAAAGCCAAAGGACCCAGGTTCAATTCCCCAGTACCCACGAAAGCCAGATGCACAAGGTGGCAGCATGCGTCTGGAGCTCGTTTGCAGTGGATAGAGGTCCTGGAGCACCCATCCTCTCTCTGTCTATCTCCCCTCTCTCTCTACTTGCAAATAAATAAATAAATAAATAAATAAATTTAATAAAAAAATTTTTAAATGATGGAATCTGTAGGGTATCTGAAATTAAGTCTACATATTTAGAAAATCATTGAAACAGTCTTTTTAAGAAAATGGACATGAGCAGAAGCACAAAATCCCCCAACACAGAACACAATTATAAAACTAGTTTAAAAAAGAAATAGCTGGGCATGGTGGCACACATTTTAATCCCAGCACTCAGGAGGCAGAGGTAGGAATATTGTCAAGAGTTCAAGGCTAGCCTGAGACTAATGAATTCCAGGTCAGCCTAGGCTACAGTGAGATGCTATTTCAAAACTAAATAGAAAGAAAGAAAGAAGAAAGGAAGGAAGGAAGGAAGGAAGGAAGGAAGGAAGGAAGGGAAAAGAAGAAAGAAAAAACAAAAGAAGGAAGGGAGGAAGACAGAAAGATAGATAGAGGAAGCTTAACATAGTTCACCTATGGGCAATACATATAGTCATAATAATGTAAACATTAGTATTGATTTAACCAAGAATTTTGAGATAATTAAAGTGGAACACAATTGAGACAATAAATGATAGGAATGGAAATTGGGGAAGCTGTTATCAACGAGCTAAAAGAGCATTTTAGGACTGATTCAATGAGGTGAACTCTTGTCTTTCATAATCAAAATCCAGTAGGTAGTTTCTAAAACTCATGATTCAGATCATAAGCATATAAACATATCACATTAGACGTGTGAGCGAAAGGAAGTATCCAAAGAGCTGAAAAGTACCAATGGATAAGCCTGGAGAGCCAGGCGTGGTGAAAAAGATCGCTGGAGCACAGGCTGACCTACATCACTGGAGGCTTTTAAAGACCTTTCCTGCATGCTTGTGTGTGCACATGTGTGCAAGTGTATACGTGTGCATGTGTTTGGGTGCATGCGTGCATGCGTGCATGCGTGGGTGCGAGTGGATGCAAGAGGATGATCCCGGTGATAGCCTCAAGAATGTCATCACCTCTCCCTGACACAGTCTTTCCATGGACCTGGAGCTCACCAACTAGGCTAGACTGGCTGGCAGTGAAGCCTAGGGATCCTCCTGTCTCTTCCTTGCCAGCACTTGGGGTTACAGGTATGTGCCACCATGCCTAGCACCCTTCTTTGGTGCTAGGGATCTAACTCGGGTCTTTATGTGCGCCACCAACCAAGCTATCTCACCATCCCTTAAAGATTTTGTTTTCATTTTTAGCTATATACATGCATTACTTTTACAAAATAAAAATAAATAAAATATAATCATATTTGTTGTCAAAAGAAAGAAAACAAAAAAGAAAATATGTGAAGAAAGACAAAGCAGTTGCAACCTGGGTTCTGAGGGGACCTATCATTCAGACTGTTCTGAATTTCATGATAATCTTTTCATTGCGTTTTTCAAGACTTGATTTGTTTATTTTAAATATTACATCTAATATTATACCACAAGGACATTCTCAAGTCATTAAAATTGTTTAAAACATTATTATAACATCTGTACTATAGTCCATTAGAGAGATTTATAATAACTTACCCAATCAGTTCCTTATTATTGGGCATTTAGTTTCTGTCAAATTTTTATTCCAATTTTTTTCAAAAGTGCCATAATGAACATTTTTATGCATAAACTTTTTTCTTCATCTTTGATTATTTCCTTAGAAACAAAATTACTGGAGCAACAATGAGGGAAACAAATATTTAATGAGCAGAAAGGCAATGGAATTGTTATATGAACTTTAAAAGCCCCTGCATAATTGTCTTAGATTTTTTTTTAAACACTACATTTTAAACATCTTTCTTAACTTGTTCTGCACCCTGAGGCAAGTCACATCTGCCAACTTTTAGGCAGAATAGCTCAGCTGCAGTTGGAAAGGAATGCTTATTTAGACAACGACTTCTGCATCTGCATTGAGAGATTATTGGAATAGTTATTGGTGCAGGACCTGGGCTCCATGGAGGGATTAAATTCCATAATGATGTAGGAAATCCCAGGCCCATGGACCCCAACTTTTGGGTCCTTAATGTGATAAGCGAAGAATTGAGAACAAAGACTCTGTGAAGGTTAACTTGTGAATTATGAGGCTTATTTCAGGGCTCCAGAGGGAAGGCTAGTCGGAAGCCCCAAGCCAGCCCCCATCCCCTTTCCCAGCCTGGTTGGGAAGTGGAAAGTGAGACAGAGAAAGCCTCCCTTGCATCTCCAAGGAAGAATCCTCTGGTGAAGACAGGCTCACATACACACATAAAAAAAAAAAAAAAAAAAGCAGGAGAGCTCAAGCCACAGGCCCCCGGGGCCCACACAGGTCAGAGAGGACTAAGAGACCACAGAGATCATGCATCCATGTACAAGGCAGAAGAGTGCAGACAGTGAGAAATCCTCCCCAACTTCTCAGCCAGGTTGTGACAGGGGAGAGGTGACCAAGAGACTTTCTTGTGTCCATGTGAATCCACATGAAGGAGGAGAAGTCAAGAAAGAGAGATTGCCACATGTGGTTAGTCAAGAAGACACCCAGAACCAAGCACACATTGAAAGCAAGTAGGAAAATGCCCAGGCAGAAAGGAACCCTCCCTCTTCTGGGCCAGGCTGGGTTGAAGAAAGCATATGGGAACAAGGACCAGGTGAGTCAGGGCCAGAAGAATGAGAGGGAGGACTGAAAGGGCTTTGCCCATGTGGTGAGGCTCCTTTCTGTGGGTCAGACATCCAGTGAGGATGAGCCTCATCATCAGACTTCATTGTGTGAGGAAGAGTCCTGACTGGTTGGTGGGCTCAAGAGGCTGACTGGAGAGAGACCAGCTGCCAGGTGTGCTAATCTGAGGAATCATCAAGACGCCGTTAGTGAGGAATTGCTTGCAGCCATCGTGGGATGAGACTGGATGGCACATAGGTTCTAGTCCTGCCAGAGGAAGCAAGGTGACATCCATGTTCTCCTTAGGCCTCTGTCCCTGGCTGACTGATTGTAACAAAAAGCTGTCTTGCTCCTATTCTGCTTTATTAGTGCCATTAAACAATTTCACCTGGAGCCTCCAGTCATAAGTTATCCCCAAAGAACATCCCTGACCAAACACATTTAGTGGTGGAGCTGGCCCTAGGACCTTGGGTGTCTTCCTGAAGCCCACGGGTATGTACACCATAATATCAGTCAATTTGAACAGATGGGTAAATACTTAAGTCTTTTACTGTCATGATGGGTTGTTGACATTTAAAGATGAGTTGATAAGGCAGACTTCCATGGTCAGTCTAAGAGTTTATGGGCACCTTGAAGGATAAGCACCTGCCTTTGTCAAAGGATAATTAAGTCAGTGATGGAACCAGAATCTATGAGTTTCGTCAAATACAGGGAAATGAAAGCTCTCATATCGTGTTTGGATGGTCGAAGAAGTCAAGTCAAATTATTTAGTTTTGAATATAAAAGAGGAAATTATATGTTCTTAGACACCCTTTGTTTATATAATAGCCTCAGATTCTTTACCTCTTTTTACTTGTACAAATAATGTGTGGTCTGTGTTATTACTTTTCCCCAAGTGCCCCTTCTCTTTGAACACGAATTATTGTTAGTGGAATATAATTACTAGACCCGTTGCATTGACCTTGGAAAGGGCCAGCTCTGGCCAATGGAATGCATGCAAATGTGAGCATGCATGGGTTGAAGGTTTAGGATGTAAGAGGCACCCCATGTTCCTGAACTCTACTGTATTCACCTAGGAAATGAACATAAGAGTAGACCTAAACTCAGCTGTAGCCTGAAGCAGAGCTAACCTAGCTAACCCACAGATTTACAACCAAACATGTGAACGCAGAGGCAAACTTATAAAAATGCATAGTTAATGTTCTAGTCAGGTTTGTGTTGCTGGCAGAAATCACCTGACCAAGAGCAGCTTTTGGGAAAAAGGGGACTTATTTTGGCTTGCAGACTCAAAGGGAAGCTCCGTGATGATAAGGGAAAACGATGGCATGAGCAGCGGGTGGACACCACCCCCTGGCCAACATAAGGTAGACAATAGCAACAGGAGAGTGTGCCAAACACTGGCAAGGGGACACTGGCTATAATACCCATAAGCCCGCGCCCAACAATACACTGCCTCCAAGAGTCATTAATTCCCAAATCTCCATCATCTGGGAACCTAGCATTGAGAACACCTGGGTTTATGGGGGACACCTGAATCAAACCACCACAGTTAATTAATATTGTTGTAAATCAATGATATTCTGGTAGCATCAATGCGGTAATAACTGACTAGCACATAGTAACCACTACTCGTGGATCTGCTCACAGTCATCCTCAGAAACAGATTCTGGATGCCTCACACAAAACTGCAGGTGACTTCCTAAGTGACCTTATAATTAACAGCCTACAGAAGCCTCTTATATCATTTAATTTTCACAATAGAAAATAAAGTCCTGATAGGTAGTAGGACTAATATAAGATGTAGGGCTGGTACTTGAACTCAAGTCAAATTAATTAATAAAGTGTTCCCCACCCATGTAGAAACTGCAGAGCCTAGTGATGTTGTACCACTGGTCCTTTGAAACTGAGCAGTAAACATGGTAATAGCAAGTGCCCTCAAGAGATGATTGCCAGTCAGGATGGAAAACAAAAATCATATCAACATGGTGAAAGAAATTTATTAGAGTTTTCACTGGTGGCCATTTCTTCCCCATTCCTCTGTATTCAGGGAGGAACCTGACACATCAATGTGATTTGAAAAGCAAACCTTGCATTTCCTAGGGAAATTCATCCCCCATGACATCCTGGGTACAGCTCTACAGCCACATAAAATGTCGCAGTAAACAGCTCAATATATATTTCAAACGTTAATTGCCTTCTCAGACCTTGGAATTTCTCACTGAGCTCACTCACAAGTTTTATAGAGAGCATAAAATTTATTGTGTTGATAGACCCTTTAAAGTACTGAATATATCAAGGCCACAGCAAGCTTGGATGACAGTATGGGAGAGGGACTCCGATTATCTTATTGGAAATTTTGTTCCTAGCTTTATTTTCGTACTCTACCCAAATTATGTTGATGGGAGAAAATGCCCACACTTTTAAATGAAATATTAACATCACTTTTGAAGCACATTTACACATGATCTATTTCAAAGATGCCTGGGCCTCAGCCACCAAAGTGATGCCAGTATCTGTGTTTGAAATTTCTCTTTGCAGCAATCCACAGAGACCCCTTAAGATTCCTAGGTAAAATCATAAGTTTAAAGATTTTGCTATATAACATATAAAGTATTAGTATATTGTTGATGAAAATAATACTAATATACAATATACTAATATACTAATACAATATAATAACACTTCTTAAAGACAAGGAATAGGATACAGGAAGTTAATGAATGCATAGCACATATCCTGCACCAAGCAAGAACACAGAACATGCATGAGATTAATGGACATGTTGCTTACAGTGATGTGCCAGGTACCAGGATGAGAAAATTGACACATTCAGCCTAAGGATGCAGCTCAATGGTACTATGCATGTTCTTGTTTAGCATGAGTTCAATCACTAGCACCAAGAATGAAAAGGAGGAGGAAGGGAGTGAGGAAGAAATGAAGGGAGGGAGGAAGAGAAAGGATAAAAGAGGAAAGGGGAAGGAGGGAGGGATCAAACTAGGAAGGAAGGAAGGAAGGAAGGAGGAAGAGGAAGGGAGAAAGGGAGGGAGGGAGGAGGGAAAGTACTCAGTTTTCTTGGTGGGTCACAAGGAATTTGAAGAATACTGGGAAGCCAAAACACGATACACATTGCACCCTGAGCTCTGTACCACAGCCCATTACAGGAGAATTTAACACACATGAAGGAAGGCTGTATGGAAGAGCCTCGCTCTTAATCAAAAAGCCAGTGAGGAAACTCCAGGGCATATGAACATATAGCCATAAAGAAAGACAAATACTACTATTTACTGCACTTCTCTAAGAGCAAGAGCAAGGATATGTAGAAAATCAATAGAGGTTTGTTATAAATGGCAGAAATCCAAGAAAAGACTTTATACAGATTAAAAGAGATTTAAGAACATTTATATACAAATGTACATATGTTGTCTTTTCTCACAGGTAAATAACTGGAAATGGGATGTCTGTATCATACATAAGGGTTATGGTTTGGAAATGCAATATACCCACAGGCTCATGAGTTGAAATACTTGGTCTCCAACACATGATGCTCTTTTGGGAGGGTACAGAAAGTTAGGAAGTGGGGACTAGTTAGAGAAAGTGGGTTACTGCATAAATATTGAGGTCCACAGCCTGGCCTTCCTTCTGTCTGAAGCTCCCTAATGACTGGTCTGTGGAGACACGAGGAGATCTAGTCATATTCCCCCATCCACCATGAACTCACCTGTCCTTTCCTCACCGTAGTGGACTGTACCCTCAAGCTGTGAGCCAAAGTCACCCCTCTTTCCTTAAGTTGCTGTTTGTCAGGTATTTGGACACACTCATGAGAAAAGTAATACACTACGGAGGGTAGCCAGGGACCATACACTAGCATCTGGAAGGGCAGACATTCTGGCACTCACAGGATTTAATATGGAAAGTGCTGTGCTATTTGCAAATGACCACGTCATTTCCCACCCCCACCTTCAGTGCATGAGCAGCCCAGTTGTTCGGCATTCTCTCCAGTATCTGGTATGGTCAAATGGTTCAACTACAGCCCTTCTAGCATGTGCGTGTATGGTGCACGCATGTGTATATACCTGTTCATACGTGAGTAAGTGCGTGTCTTTGGTCAATGACAGATGTCTTCCTCAGCTGCCCATTGATTCTACTACACCATCTAGCCAGCAAACCCTAGACATTCTGTTGTCTCTACCACTCCAGTGCTGAGATCACAGGCATGTGCCGCCACACATGGCATTTTACACGGATGCTGGGGATATGAACTCAGGCTTTCATGCTTATAAGGCACTGTGTATATGGAACTCTCTCCCCAGCACTGGCACCTCATTTCTGGTTTATCTGGTATCTTATTTGTAAGTAAAGATACTGGGTATCTTTCCTGGGCTTCTTTGGTGAAGTAACATTTAAGCCTTTGGCTCATTTTTAATTGGAGTGTTAATCTGTTTATCATTGAATTTTTTGAAGGTCTCTTTATATGCTCTGAATTAGTCTTTGGCTCCATCCATGCCTTGCAAATGTTTTCTCCCTGTCCACTGCTTGCTTCTTCGTTTGTCTAACAGCCTTAGTTATAACAGCCCCAAGCTGGGCGCAATTCAAACATTCATCAATAGACAAGTAGACAAATAAATTGTGATATACCTAGCCAATGGAATGCTACCCAACAAGGAAAAGAATAAGCTATTTATATACCCAACATGAATTAATCTCTAACTAATTATGAAGATGAAAGAAGGCCAGACAAAAATCAGTACTGCTGTATAATTTCATTTATGTAAAACTCTGGAAATGCAAGCTAATCTATGATGACAGAAAGCAATTAATGGTGCATGGGGTTGAGGGGTGGGATGAGCTAGGGCGAGGAAGTGCGCCGGAAAGACGGATTACAGTACAATTTAAGTATGTGCAGTTTTGTTGTGTGCCAAATAAACTTTTGGAAACTTGTTATTTTAAAAGAAGGTTTAAGAGATGTATAAACTAAATGCAAAAGTTTATTTGGCACACAACAAACTGCACATATTTAAATTGTACTGTTTTCTAAGTCTTGGCATATGCGTGTAACCTTGAAACCGTCGCTGCAATCAAGACGTGCACATTCGCTTCAGTCCCAGCATTGAGTAGGCAGAGGTAGGAGGATCACTGTGCGTTCAAGGCACCCCCCCCCGAGAAAACAGGTTCCCAAGCTTCTGGTTCCCCAAAATGTGGTTCCATAATGCCAATAACACTGTCTCTCTTCCCAAGTCATGGCCATCGAGAAGTAGACATTGCCAACTCTCCCTTAGGAAGCAGAATTTTCCCTGGTTAAAAGCCAATGTCTTAGTAACACAATATAGCAAAGGTGGGAGAAGTCTTATCCATTGCCTAGTTTCCTGACTTCCTCACCATAACCTACGTGCCATTACATATGTAAATATGTATATATTTCATATTTATCACGCATCTATACCTGCATCCAAATTTTCACAAACAAGCTCCCTGTCTGTGGGGTTTGTGATTAAGCCTCATACTTAATCCTTAGCTGGTGAAGTGTTTGGGAGTGTGAGTCTTGCTGGGGGAGATATGTCACTGGAGGTGGGCCTTGGGATTCTACAGTTCAGTATCCCCTTGCTGGGGTTACATCACTGTTACTGCTTCCTCCAAACTGATGTGACAAGGTGTGACACCCTGGCCACTTGTTCTTATCATGCTTCCCCCACCCCCACCCCCCCCCCACCACTACGGCGAAGCTCTCTCTCCAAATTGCAAGCTGAAATACGCTTCCATAAACCGCTTCTGGTTGAGCGTTTTACCCCATCTATGCCATCCTTGCCAAGTGCAGTGCAGTGCATTCTGAGAGACTTGATTCTGGTGCATTTTCTATTTCTTTTCTGAAAATAAAAACTGGTCATGATCCTTTAAATTGATTTCATGACCTACTTACAGATTACAACCTATGGGCTGAAAAATACTGATCTAGTTGGCTTTGTTTTACCAAAGGCCAAAGAAATGTCTTGACATTTCTGTCCAGTGCTCTCCTCACCTCAGCCAGCCTTCCCGTGCACATTTTGATCCTTACTGGCACACCAGCTCTCTAGATGGGTCTTGATTCCACACAGTGCATAGGAAATCGCATCCCAAGATCAAGTTAAATTGGTAATAATGAGCGGAAAAATGTTATCGCAAGGGACGCAATCAACCTCAAAAGTTAAAAGGAATCTCTTATCTCTCTTTCTCCCTCCATCTCTTCTTCCCTCCTCTCTCCCATCTCCCTCCTCCTTTCTCTGTCTCTGCAGAGCTTGCTCTGGCTCCTAAGCAACATGTTTTTATTTAAACCAGCATTAGATACAGAGAGGCTGGGTAATGTGCTTCCTACAGCCAGATCCCAGCCCTGGCCCTCCTCCCCAGGGTACAACCTTGGACAACTCCTCAGAATTGTAACAACACCAGACACACCACAGAGATAATGGCTTCATCCTGCTTTGGGTCAAGGTATGAGATGTTGGAAGAGGACATTTTTGATGCAATCAGCCAGTCTATTTTTTTTTCAATAATCAACTGTTAAATAAATGTGAAGAGGGAGCTGCTAAAAGGATCTTTTCAAAGGAGAGAAATTATAACTATAAGAACTATAAGAACAAAGTGTGGAATTGAACTATGGAGAAAGAACTGGGACAATTTTTATAGACCTTACTAATAGCTTTTGTGATATTATTGCTGTGAAACACTAAACTCCTTGCTTGTTTGAAAGTTAGTCGGACAACTGTGTGATCTACCTGCTTAAAGTAGTGGGACTAGGTTTCCTCTGCTTCAGTGTAACCTTGGCCTGAATAGTACAGATGATGAATGTTGACAATGATGAGAGATGCTGACTGATCCTAATCTATGCTCTTTTCCTCAGTGGCCTGTTGGACTATGGACTCAGAACAAACATGCATGTGTAACAAGTGCTGATCATAGTGTGAAAGACAATGAGATCTGTAACTATGAGCCCACAGATCTGTTGAAGGCAATAGGTGGGCCTGATGTGATTGCTCTTGTGTTCAGAGTATATGTGTGCTCTGAATCAGAAGAGTCCACTAGGTCACATTCCCAAATCCCTTCCTTTAATAAATGTTGAAAGATTATTCAAAGTTGAAACTTCCTTACCCTTTGCTCATACAGAGTACTACTTGTTTACGTGTTACTTATTCTTTGCTGTTCAATGAAAGTGTCAAGGAAGACCTGTACGTAAAAAGACAGGAAGCCACAGCCTTGGTCACATCATAGCAGTAGTGAAAGCAGACGCAGCAGGTTAACTACAGCCTTAAAATAAACTCTTCAGTTTTCTTTTCCCTCAGGCAGTTGCTAAGATAGGGGTGTCAGGAGTCACCTCTCTTACCTCACAGGGTCCGCTCCTAGAAGCAGTCTGTCCACTCCTGAATACAAAAGTTCCAGAGGTTAGTCTTTCCCAAACCAGGGCCTTGCTCCCCAAATGAGGCTCTGACCTAACCAATGCTTTTAACCTATTGAAAGATCCAAATTTGAATAGGTTACTGGGGAGTGATGAAAGCATGGAAGATGGGTCCTGGTTGAAGGAAACAGGCCATTGGGAAGATAGCTTTTCCTTTTGCAGACCTCTGTCTATTATTGCTCCACTCAGCTTCCCGCTCACCATCCTGCGAGCTTCTCTGCTCTGCCCTCTCTGCCCTGTGGGACTGAAACCTCTGAAACCGTGAGCAAAATAAATCTTTCCTCCTTTTTAGTTATTTGTGTCAAACA
This sequence comes from Dipus sagitta, assembly GCA_036346955.1. Taxonomy (NCBI): domain Eukaryota; kingdom Metazoa; phylum Chordata; class Mammalia; order Rodentia; family Dipodidae; genus Dipus; species Dipus sagitta. The sequence goes on along the minus strand of CM070781.1, from coordinate 97,357,523 downwards.
TTCTGCCACAGCAACAGCAAAACTGACCAGACATCTTACAGATATCGACCTTCAGTCCTCAGTGCAGCCCCTAAAATATACTCCACCAAAAGTACACCCAAAGTTTGTGCTTTCCTGTGGGCCTTCATTCATTCATTCACTCATTCATTCATTCATTCCATCATTCTACACTACCTATGGTTATTAACTCTATCTATCAGCATGGTTTGCATTAAGTGGTACCTAGTTAGTTGATAAAACACTTTCTAGATATATCCATGTCCTGGGAGAGTTCTACAAGAGATTGCTACTTGACTTAGTAGACTGGGTAAAGAAGACCCACTCTCCTCAATGCAGTGGGCATCATCTAATACTTGGAGGGCTTGAAGAGAACAAACAGATGGTAGAAGGGCAAATTTGATCTGTCTGCTTAGCCTGGAATGTACCTCCTTTTCTGCCTTCAGACATAAGTCCTTCTTCCTAGTACTCGGGCCTCCAGTTTGGAGGTTCATCTGATTGGTTGAACCAAGTTCTCTGACCTTTGGGGTTAGATTAAAATGATTCCACTAGTTTTCCTGGTTAACTTTCAGATTACAAATGTAGAACTTTTCAGCCACCTTGATCACATGAGCTAATCCCTCATCATAAAGATAAGTGGGTATGTAGGTAGAAAGAGAGATAGATGATAGATAGATGGATAGATAGATTATGGATAGATGGATAGATATACAGATGATACATAGACTTGTTCTCTTTCCATGTTATACGTTGACTAATACGGTGAACATTATATGACAGACACTGTTTACTTTGTACTTAAGGTTATTTATTTATTTTTGGCACTAGAGTAAGAGGCCTGGTAGGGAGCCGAGATGGAGAGCAGGTGACTTTTATTGTTTGGTCTCTAGTTCCCAACACAGATCACAAAACCTTTAATAGCATTGAGTGGGAACAATGAGGCAAGAATTCTCACACCCTCTCATTTTTAATTCCAAGTCTTTTGGCCAGAGAATGCCACTGGTCCTTCTCCTTCCTCAAAGGAAGAAACTGACACGGGTCTTAGTCATTATTCTCTTGGACATGTGTGACAACTTAGCTGTCCCTTGGCCCTTCTACTGAGTGGGTTTCAAATGTCTTCTGTCACCTATGTTTCCCTGCCAGGAAGTCACCTGCTTTACTTCCTGTCTGTCAGAACAAGACGCTCCACTTCTTGACAAGGATAGAGACCTGGGGCCACTTAGGATATAATTAAAGATGGCATGTTTATAGCCCCAGGACATCCACACAGGCACACATATGGTACCTTTAGTCTTACAGTTTGCTCAGGGCCAATCCCCAGCCTTTGGTCAAGGAAAAGATCCATTCTAGAAAATGATGTCAAATGCCCTCGCATAGAGAAAACACATCTGTCAGGGGCCAGGGCTGCCAGACAAGCTGGCAAAGCTGACCATCAAGACTGAAAGTCAACATTGCTTTTGAACAGACTGACCAGCCCGGTTTGAGCAGGAAGTCTACTGTGAAAATGGCCTCTGGCCCGAAGCAGTCTTTGCATCCCACCTTTCAGATTTCAGTTAAATATCATTCCCTTCAACCAGGTCACATCCTACATTACACTTGCCTATCTCTGTCCTAACAGTTGACACCAGTAGAAGTAAAGTTTGGTTTCATGCTGACTTGTCACCTGACACTTTTACTCACTGTGAACTTCTTTGCCTCTAGCAAGTGTGTCTCCCAGATATTTAGGCTTTGTTGAAAGGAACAGTTGAATCCACCTTCACCACCTGGTCTGATTTTGGACAAGTTACTCATTTTCCCACTTTGAGCCTCAGTCGCCTTACCTACATGATGGGGAAAGGAATTACATCTGTCTCTCGGAGTTGTTCTTAATAAAATGAGACATGTGTAAAACAAATTGCCACATAGTAGATATTTAATAAAGACAGCCACTGCCACTAGGGCATATGGGACATATGCCTGTCCCCAAGGGCAAAACGCAAGGTACATAGCACTTTGAATATTACTTGGAGCATAATAAGTACTCAGTTCAGTTACTCCAGTGCATTTTTTTTGCTGTGTGTATGTATGTGTACACATTCTTATGTGTATGTACAACTGTGTATACAAGTTCACGTGCACATGAACTTGTGTGTATGTGAAGGCCCGAAGATAATCTTAGAAGTCATTTCTGTCAGTTTTATGCAACTTTTAAAAATAGTTTTATTTAGTTATTTGAGAGAGAGAGAGAGAAGGAAAGAAAGAGGCCAATAGAGAGTGAGTATGGGTGTACCAGGGCCTCCTGCCACTGCAAACAAACTCGAGATGCACGTGCCACTTTGTGCATATGGCTTTATGTGGCTATTGAGAATCAGACTCAGGCTATCAGGCTTTCAGGCTTTGCAAGCAATCACCTTTAACCGTGGCGACACCTCCCCAGCCCTCTTTCCACCACTTTTGAGGTAGGTTCTCTCATTGGTCTGGATCTCAACAATTAGGCTGGTATGGCCGGCCATCAAGTCCAAGGACCCTCCTGTCCCTGTGTCCCCAGTGCTCGGGTTACAAGCACCTGCCACTACAGACAACATTCATACCTGGGCGCTAGGCATTGAACTCGGGTCCTTGTGCAAGCACTTTACCAAGCCAACAGAGTACATTTTTAGTGCAGTATTCCAATTAAGCCTAATAGTTAACGTTCTGTCATCAATATTCTTTTCTTCATCCTGCTCTCTGGAAGACGCCGTGGAGGCCAGGGCAACTGAAACATCCAAACCAGTGGTGTGGGAAGGAGCAGATCCCCAGTCTGAACCCATTTGTTTAAGCAGGACGTTGAACCACCACTCAAACTAAGACTCGGTTTACTTATCTGGAAAAAAAAATAATTTTAAAAATAACACACAATCAGACAGAATGAAAGCCCTAGCCTGGTTGGGTTCCCAGATACCCTAGTGAGCAGACATTCCAACAAAACAGTAGGCAAAAGTCTCCCAAGTCCATTTGCCTTGAGCACATGCAGTTGGGAGAACTGTTTACATTTAAATGCTCATTTTCATGGCCTGACAATGTCACTGGGCTTCACCACGCTTCCTCCTGTGCTTTGAGACAAAATCAACACCAATGGGCTGAAAGAGAAGCAAGTCTGAAGGCTCCATCTGTATTTTTTTTTTAGGTGCAGCCATCTCTTGATTGAGACAAACACAATCAGTTTCTCAGCCTACTTCCTTGAGCAGTTTAACAGCCTCTGAGTGTTTTGATTTCCCACTTCCTTGTTCCTAAGTACCCATCTCTCCCTGTACAGATGTTAGGTCTGTCCTTTGTACCTGTGGGAGGGGGGAAGGGACCTGAGGTGCTCTCTCTGGGGTCACTCTGGTTTTTTTTTTTTTCCTCCTCTTTTCTCTTCCGCATCCTCTAACAACAGAAAACTCAGTGCGTACATGTTTTTCTTCCAGAACTTAATTAAATCTTTGTAGCCTGTATTTTGAATCAACACACATTCAGGAATAGGATCACGCTGACTGTCTTTATGGCTCCTGGAGTTTGTGTGTCTTTTTCTACTTATGATTGATATTCACATACTGCTATCAAAATTAGTAACCATCTGTCAAGCAGAAAGTTATTATCAGAAGGCACTAAACAAACCCCAAGTCCAAGTGAAATGGAGGTTTTTCAATAATAGATGTCTGAGTAATTTAACTAATCACTAGATTCGGCCTGGGTGAGCATTTTTTCCACCCTCTTCTTCATACACAAGCAAACAGAAATCTGGAGAGAGATGAGTGTGGAGTAAGCAAATTAATCTTTGGATTGAAATTTAACCTGTGGAAGTCAACTCAATCCTGTCATTTTTTTTTCTTTCTAGCCCAAGCTGACCTGGAATTCAATGAATCTCAGGGTGGCCTCGAACTCATAGCTATCCTCCTACCTCTGCCTCCCTAGTGCTGGGGATTAAAGGCGTGCGCCACCACGCCTGGCTGTCAATTTGTTGTAAACCACATTTTTGTGCCATTTCTTTCATCCTATGTCAGGAGTACTGTGTGCCAGGAATTTATACTTAAGAGCCTGATGGCCAGGAAATGGTTAAGGAAAAGAAAACCATTTGGCAATTTAAAAAATTATCTGAAATCATTGCCCTTACTACACCATCCTGGAGAGTGTTGCCTTTCACATTATAATACACCTCATGGCCTCTATCCATTTTCACCAAGTTTATTTGCAGCAAACAAAAAGGTAAGGTTTCCTCTTAGATCAGAGAAAGCTATCATTTGTGTGATGCAATGATTGAGGTTTGAATGTTATTATATTTGCATCCAGCATGGCCCACAGCAGTGTTCGCCAGGGCCCGTGATGGGGATGTGCTCATGATTATACAAACACCTTTGCCCCAAGAGATTATAAACAGAAAGGAGCTACAGAGGGCTTGTCCAACAAGACCTGTAAAACTGGCAGAAAAAAAAAATGTTCCCAGGGTCACATATCAGAAGGAGGAGTGTGATATGACAACAAAACTGTCCATGATCAGAATTCAGGACTTGCATTTCTGAAGATATAAGAAACGTGGGCTCTTATGAGAGTGCTGGGGTTTCCAACGTGAGTGTTGGTACTGGGCAAGCCTGAGTTGAATCCAAGTTCTCTCTGTAACTAATATTGCTGGAGCAAACTACTTAATTTCTTTTGGCCTTAGTTTTGCCATCCGGGAAATGAACTTAATCCCTGTTCTAAACTAATGCTACAGTGTGCGTCACCCAGCTACTTCGTAGGTCATCCAACACTCACTGCACAGGACGGTCACACCTATCATTGTTCTTATCATTCTTTTCACTACATTTACTGCTGTTAGTGACAGACTACTGTTTTTAAACCTTTATAGTTTGATTAGAATACAGCCAGGATAGTCCATATAGCACAGTCATGAGAAAGAGCTTTTTCACACAATGTTAAACATAATTCTGTGAAACAGATATGAGACTATAGAAGACTTTAGGAGGTATTTATTTCCACATATAAATCTGAATACCATGCTACTACAAAAGTACTGGATTTCCCGGTTGAGAAACGTTTACAGAGCGGTAAATAGGGGTCTCTGCTCACATACCCTGGGATCCCCTTCATGCTGTTTTCTTTGTTGTTCGACGCAGCATTGCATAGCCCAGGCTGGCCTGAACTCACCATATCACCCACGGTGCCCTTAAGCTCATGTTCCTCTGGCTCTGACCTTCTCACTGCTGGGATTACAAGCATAAATCATCATGCACAGCTCCTGGGATCTCTCTGATCATTTCTGCACACCTCTTCCTCAACACCAGTATGATTTTTGCATCTGTGACTCTACCCATGTCTCTGCCTCAGTGGCTTATCATCATGCAATGATAGCTGTTACTTCTCCAGAATGTCTGGATTTTACGTCCACCCAAGACGGCTTTAACCAGCTCCAGTGAGTGAAGGGCCCTGAAGGCTGTGCTTCCTCACACCAGGTTACACTGAGTCTTTCTAGTGAATCAGACTGAGGTTGTCATCCATGGGTCTTGGCCTGACCTTGCAACCTGACTTTGCTTCCACTTTCTGCCCTGCTTCACCCATTTCTTCAAATCAATTGGCTCTATGCCAGTTCGAGCCTTGGGTTCTGTGGTAGGGCGAAGGTCTGTCACCCATAGTTTCATTGATATTTGTAACATGGGTATCATTGTGATCTAGCTCAAAGGTGTGTTTGGAGGCAGATCTTCATGCTAGTCCAAAGGTCGAAGAGAACAGTCTGAGCTCTGTGTGGGGCACTGGGATGGAAGGGGTCCCTGCATGCTACAGGTTTGTGTTTGCCACTCTGTGGTATTTTCTGGCTGCTGGTGGTCACTCTCTCTCTGCTCGGCTTCATGAATGGGAGCCAGCTTCTTCCACCATTGATGGAACTTCCCTCTGGATCTGTAAATGTGAAATAATCCCCTTCCTCCCATAAACTGCCTGGATTGAATGTTCAGCCCAGCAATGTGGAACTGTCCACTACAGGCACTACATGGAGAATCAGACCTGGTAGAACAACTACGAATAGTGGTGTCTCCTCTTCGAGTCTGTGTGCTCCCGGGTGTATCATTCATAATGTCCAAATCTGACAATGGTGAAATTGCACAGTGTATATCATAGGTTTAAAATAAATTTCAAATACTTATCATTACCACCTTTGCATGTCTACAGACATTCCCGAACAACATATTCAAGTGGCCACCTGCTATCCTGTTCTATGGGTGCACTACAATTTAACCAATGCCACTCAAACTTTTTTTTATTCATTGCTATGGCAACAATGCTGGATTGAACATATTTTAAAAATTGTTCTACATAAGTATTTTAGTGCTATTCCACCTAGAAATACTCATACCAGGTCACATACAAAGTTGCTCATTTCACAAGGTTCTGAATATAATTTCGAAATCAATCAAAAGGAATCGGACTAATTTATAATGCAGCGAGCACTGCGCTTGTTCTCCACCCCTGCCCACTGCACGGTGACACTAAAGAGCAGAGCTGCACTGTGCTTGTTCTCCACCCCTGCCCACTGCACGGTGACACTAAAGAGCAGAACTGCACCGTGCTTGTTCTCCACCCCTGTCCACTGCACGGTGACACTAAAGAGCAGAGCTGCACTGTGCTTGTTCTCCACCCCTGTCCACTGCACGGTGACACTAAAGAGCAGAACTGCACCGTGCTTGTTCTCCACCCCTGCCCACTGCACGGTGACACTAAAGAGCAGAACTGCACCGTGCTTGTTCTCCACCCCTGCCCACTGCACGGTGACACTAAAGAGCAGAGCTGCACTGTGCTTGTTCTCCACCCCTGTCCACTGCACGTGACACTAAAGAGCAGAGCTGCACCGTGCTTGTTCTCCACCCCTGCCCACTGCACGGTGACACTAAAGAGCAGAGCTGCACCGTGCTTGTTCTCCACCCCTGCCCACTGCATGGTGTCACTAAAGAGCAGAGCTGCACCGTGCTTGTTCTCCACCCCTGCCCACTGCACGGTGACACTAAAGAGCAGAGCTGCACCGTGCTTGTTCTCCACCCCTGTCCACTGCACGTGACACTAAAGAGCAGAGCTGCACTGTGCTTGTTCTCCACCCCTGTCCACTGCACGGTGACACTAAAGAGCAGAGCTGCACTGTGCTTGTTCTCCACCCCTGTCCACTGCACGGTGACACTAAAGAGCAGAGCTGCACCGTGCTTGTTCTCCACCCCTGCCCACTGCACGGTGACACTAAAGAGCAGAACTGCACCGTGCTTGTTCTCCACCCCTGCCCCTGCACGGTGACACTAAAGAGCAGAGCTGCACGTGCTTGTTCTCCACCCCTGTCCACTGCACGTGACACTAAAGAGCAGAGCTGCACCGTGCTTGTTCTCCACCCCTGCCCACTGCACGGTGACACTAAAGAGCAGAGCTGCACCTGTGCTTGTTCTCCACCCCTGTCCACTGCACGGTGACACTAAAGAGCAGAGCTGCACCGTGCTTGTTCTCCACCCCTGCCCACTGCACGGTGACACTAAAGAGCAGATCTGCACCGTGCTTGTTCTCCACCCCTGCCCACTGCACGGTGACACTAAAGAGCAGAGCTGCACTGTGCTTGTTCTCCACCCCTGTCCACTGCACGTGACACTAAAGAGCAGAGCTGCACCGTGCTTGTTCTCCACCCCTGCCCACTGCACGGTGACACTAAAGAGCAGAGCTGCACCGTGCTTGTTCTCCACCCCTGTCCACTGCACAGTGACACTAAAGAGCAGAGCTGCACTGTGCTTGTTCTCCACCCCTGCCCACTGCACAGTGACACTAAAGAGCAGAGCTGCACCGTGCTTGTTCTCCACCCCTGCCCACTGCACAGTGACACTAAAGAGCAGAGCTGCACCGTGCATGTTCTCCACCCCTGCCCACTGCACGGTGACTCTAAAGAGCAGAGCTGCACCGTGCTTGTTCTCCACCCGTGCTCACTGCACAGTGACACTAAAGAGCAGAACTGCACCGTGCTTGTTCTCCACCCCTGCCCACTGCACGGTGACACTAAAGAGCAGAGCTGCACTGTGCTTGTTCTCCACCCCTGCCCACTGCACGTGACACTAAAGAGCAGAGCTGCACCATGCTTGTTCTCCACCCCTGCCCACTGCACGGTGACTCTAAAGAGCAGAGCTGCACCGTGCTTGTTCTCCACCCCTGCCCACTGCACGTGACACTAAAGAGCACAGCTGCACTGTGCTTGTTCTCCACCCCTGCCCACTGCACGGTGACACTAAAGAGCAGAGCTGCACCATGCTTGTTCTCCACCCCTGCCCACTGCACGTGACACTAAAGAGCAGTGCTGCACTGTGCTTGTTCTCCACCCCTGTCCACTGCACGGTGACACTAAAGAGCAGAGCTGCACCGTGCTTGTTCTCCACCCCTGCCCACTGCACGTGACACTAAAGAGCAGAGCTGCACCATGCTTGTTCTCCACCCCTGCCCACTGCACGGTGACACTAAAGAGCAGAGCTGCACCGTGCTTGTTCTCCACCCCTGCCCACTGCACGTGACACTAAAGAGCAGAGCTGCACCATGCTTGTTCTCCACCCCTGCCCACTGCACGGTGACACTAAAGAGCAGAGCTGCACCATGCTTGTTCTCCACCCCTGCCCACTGCACTGTGACACTAAAGAGCAGAGCTGCACCATGCTTGTTCTCCACCCCTGCCCACTGCACGGTGACACTAAAGAGCAGAGCTGCACCATGCTTGTTCTCCACCCCTGCCCACTGCACGGTGACACTAAAGAGCAGAGCTGCACCGTGCTTGTTCTCCACCCCTGCCCACTGCATGGTGACAGTAAAGAGCAGAGCTGCACCGTGCTTGTTCTCCACCCCTGCTCACTGCATGGTGACACTAAAGAGCAGAGCTGCACTGTGCTTGTTCTCCACCCCTGCCCACTGCACGGTGACTCTAAAGAGCAGAGCTGCACCGTGCTTGTTCTCCACCCCTGCCCACTGCACGTGACACTAAAGAGCAGAGCTGCACCATGCTTGTTCTCCACCCCTGCCCACTGCACGGTGACTCTAAAGAGCAGAGCTTCACCGTGCTTGTTCTCCACCCCTGCCCACTGCACGGTGACACTAAAAGTAGAACTATATGCTCCAAAGATACCTGAACTTGCGTGATTCTTCACAGAAACTCTGGTTGTTTAATGCCTTAATACCACCTCCTTTACATTAACTGATTGGAATCTAATCTCTACTTTAATTCTTATGTGAATTTAAATTGCTTTATAATAATTTTGACTCTATTATGAAGGTACAGTGTTCATAAAAGTGTAGTACTAATATAATGATAGATGTTTACATTAATACAATCGACTAGGGGCTCCAGAAATAAATCTTCAAGTTTAACTGACCTTTAGAATGTATTGGCTTTTTGCATATTTGTATGAGTGCATAGATGACAGAGGGTGCATGTGGATGTCAGAGGACAACCTTGGCATTTTATACTTCCTTCCCGTCTCTTTCAAGACAGGGTCTGTCTCATTGTTTTCAGCTGCTGCATGCAAGCTTCTGCATTCTCCTGGTTCTGCCTTCCATTGCTGGGGGCTGGTTGGGATCACCGGTGTGTGCACCACTTTGAGTCTGTGTTTTTGTGGTGCTGAGAAGTGCTGAATTCTCTTTGTCGAGCTTGCAAGTAAGCACCTTTGACCACTGCACCATCAATAGCTGAAAGGCAGAAACAATGCAAATATCTATTAACAGACAAATGAGTAAACAAAATGTGATATGTACATAAAATGGAATTTCATTCATCATAAAAAGAAATGGAGTTGTGATACATGCCATAAGGCAGGTAAGGCTTGAAATAATGATGCTGAGCAAAAGAAACCAGGCACAAAAGGACAAATTCAGCATGATTCCACTTATATGATATCCCAAGCATAGGTAAATTCATAGAGACACAAGTGCAATGGAAGAGGGTGCAGACAGGGAGGGAGAGTTGTTACTTAATGGGTACAGAGTTTCTGTTTGAGAGGATGGAAACATTCTAGAAATGGGTAATGTAATAATTGTGCAACACTATGGAGGTATCTCATACCATGAAATCACACACTTAGCACAGTTAAAATTTCAAGCTGGGCCTGATAACACATACATCAGCAACCCACCATTTTGAAGGATGAGGAGACTAGGTTCCAGGCTAGCCTGGAATACATAATAAGACTCGCTGGAAAATGTTACATTAATAAATTGTGTACATAGTTTGGCACCTATTTTGAAAATTGCAAGATTAGTGACTTTCCCTTGCGACTGGAAATGATAAACTCTGTGTCCTGTGTCCAACACAACCGTGAGTAGTAAAGATGTTCTTTAAGAAGCAAACAGGGCTGAGAAGATGGTACAGTCAGAAAAGTACTTGCTCTACAAGCCTGAGTAATTGAGTTCAATATTCAGAACCATGTTTAAAAAATAATATGATATAATTGGCTTGCATTTTTAATCCCGGTGCTGGTGGATCCCTGTGGCTGGCTGGCCAATGAGTCTAAGCTGTTTGATTAGCTCTAGGACATCGAGGGAGCTTCCCTTAATAAAAAGATAGTTAGCACCTGAGGGATGACACTCCAAATTGTCCTCTGGCCCCCACACTCACAAGGGCTGGGTTCACATCAAGCTCCACTTGCTGCATGGATCTGGGCACCTGACAGAGCTATGTAAACAACTCACCTAAAATTAATTGTAAGCTGGCCAGTTATTGTGCTGACCTCAAGATACTTTCTGGACATTAAAGGAAAAAGCTTGTGGCAGAGTCTGGCGTGTGGCTAAAACGCATCAATAAAACGTAAGTGCTGTTGCTGTTGTTGGATGTCATTTTCATGATTACCTTCGAGTACTTAGGACAATTTGATTTTCCTTGATTATGTATCTTGATTGCTTTTCATACTGATAAGGAATAGGCTGCAGGAAATTAGTCACAGGGTTTTCCATCTCTGAAATGAAAAAAACCTGATCTTTGGTCCCTCATAACAATACCTTCTAATTGTAGAGCTTGTGGTTGTCAGGCACGTTTGAATGGCTGTCAACTGCATCTGGGTGCCATCAACTTGGCCTCCTTTAGTCTCAGTTTAACACATTTAGAGAACAGATCCTTCAAAGTAGGGACCTCAGCAATAGCTCATCCCCTTTCCCCGGCCCCCCAGGATGACAAAGCCATCTCGTACAATAAGAGAAGCAGAAATGCTCTGGGCCGGGCTGGAGGCATGACTTAGTGGTTAAGGCGCTTGCCTGCAAAGCCAAGGGACCCAGGTTTGATTCCCCAGGACCCACGTTAGCCAGATGCATAAAGGGGCACACACGTATGGACTTTGTTTACAGTGGCTGGAGTCCCTAGCATGCCCATTCTCTCTCTCCTTCTCTGTGAAATAAATAAATAAATAAAAATAAAAATTTTTTTAAAAAAGAAATGCTGTGGGCCAAACTCCAGGTCGGAAGTGTTCTTGCTCTTCCAGACCCACTCTAGCACCAAGGGCAGCATTCTGGAAGCATAGGCCTCAGGCTGAATCATGAAGCATCTCTGAGGAGCTGGCTCCCAGTGTGGTTCTTTCTGGTGCTTTCCTCAGCTAAGTGTGCTGCAGTGTTCCTTGGCAGAACTCTAAAGGCCAGCTCAGCATCTCCCTCCAGGTGGGTGAGTTTCCCTCTGGTCATGTTCACGGGAGCTAATGTGATGCTCTTGGGATGTCAGAAACCAGTAGGAATATGGTGAGACCAAAGACCCTCCCTTTCATCTGACCCTCCATGGACTCCACGTGTGACCATGGACGAGTCTCTTATCTGTGTATCTGTTGTTTCCCCTGGGGTTGGTGGGAGGCAGACGCATGTGGGCATTTGGAAAGCACAGGGTAAGCAAATTTAAGAGAGGATATTGGGCTGGGCATGATGGTGCACACCTTTAATTCCAGCACTCAGGAGACCGAGTTAGGAGGATCGCTGAGTTTGAGGCCAGCCAGAGACTAGGTAGTGAATTCCAGATCAGCTTGGGCTAGAGCGAGACCCTAACTCAAAAAACTCAAAAAGAAAGAAAGAAAGGAAGAAAGAAAGAAAGAAAGAAAGAAAGAAAGAAAGAAAGAAAGAAAGAAAGGAAGGAAGGAAGGAAGGAAGGAAGAAAGGAAGGAAGGAAGAAAGACAATTGAGAAAGAATATTGGTGAAGTCAGAGATTAAAGAGAATGTCAGAGTTATAAGTTCTTCTCTAAAAACAGCTCATCTAAAAGATGTGGAAGTTGAGTTCAGAGAGATTAAATGAGTTTGCCAAATGAAGAACAGAGCTAGTCTTGGACACCAGCTTCATGAGACTTAAGGTTTCCTGAGGTGATACATGATATGTACCTCCCAAATACATTATTCTTGTGGTGTTAAGGTTTGAACCTAAGGCATCTCACATACTAGTCAAATATTCTGCTACTGAGCTATATTTCCAATCCTCCTTTCAGTTTTTATTTTGAAACGGTCCACTAAGTTACCCAGGTTGGACCTGAACTCACTATGTAGCCAAGCAGGTCTTGAACTTGAGACCCTCCTGCCTCAGTGTCACTAGTCACTAGGATTCCAAGCCTATGCTACCAGGTCTGGCCTTGTCGTGCTTTCTGTGGCTCCTATACTCCTTCTTGCATGCATACATGCCCTCCTGCTGCTCCTCTGGCATGTTTTAGGGCATCAAGCTGGTAGTTCTTCATGCTACTAAAATGTAAATGGGTGAGGGAGATGGCTTAGCTGGTAAAGTGCTTGCTGAGCAAGTATGAGCCCTGAAGTCAGGTCCCCAGTACTCAGCACAGAGACTCCAGTTGTGGTGGCAGGCACCTGCAACCCCAGAACTTAGGGGTAGGGGCAAGGGGATCCCTGAAGCTTGCTAGTTTAGCTGAACTGGTGAGCTCTGAGTTCAGTGAGTTCCTCTTTCAGAAATAAGGTGGAGAGCAGCCGAGAAAGCCACCTGAAACAAAACTTCGGCCTCTCTATGCATGCACACATATTTACACACATACAAGAAAGAAAAAAAAAGTCACAAACACTTGGAGCATCAAAAGGAGCCTTTAGAAGTTAAAAACAAAATAACACAGGGCTGGGGAAAGACTTAGTAGTTAAGGCATTGGTCTGTGAAGCCAAAGGACCCAGGTTTGATTCCTTAGGACCCGTGTAAGCCAGATACAAGGTGGCACAAGTGTCTGGAGTTCATTTGCAATGGCCAGAGGCCCTAGCATGCCCATTCTCTCTCTCTCTCATAAATATAAAAAATGAAATAACACAAATGAAAATTTCAGTGAAAGGTTTGCAAGATTAACTAGACCGATGGAACAATTGCAGAAGAAAATAACAAGACAAAGGAGTGCACAATACAAGAGAAGAAATTTTTAGAGTAATATTTCAATCACAAGAGTTTTAAAAAGAACAAGCCAGAAGAATGGAGGAGAGGCTGGTATCTGTTCACTAGCTGAAGAGCAGCATTGTAACTGATGCACACCTCTGGAACTTCTGAAAGACACGATCAATGAAATCCTGTGTTTCCCTTGAGAAAAAGCAAGTTCTGTGTGGGGATGAACTATAAGAACAAACTGTGGGAGTGAACTGAGAATGAAATAAAGGGATGGACTATGAAAAAGAACTGTGGGAACATTTTTTACAGACCTTAAAAATAACTTTTCTGAGATTATTTCTGAGAGCTGCTAAATGTCTTATTTGTAACTTGCTCTAAAGTTAATCTTAAAGCAATGTGACTATGTGTCCTCTGCCTTTGTGTACCTTTGGCCTGAACAACATAGATGACCAGTATTGAAAAACAGTGTTTAGAGATGCAGACTGATCCTTAGCTATGGTCTCTTCTTTAGTGGCCTGGTTGGACCCTCACCTCAGGGCAACTATACATGTATAAAAAGTGCCGATCATAGCGGGGAAGACAACAAGGTCAGTACCTATGGGCCCACAGATCTGTTGAAGGCAACAGGGGAGTTTAATCTAATCGCTTTTGTGATCAGAGTGTGTTGCAGTCAGGTTCACACTGGTGACAGAAAACACCCAAGAGCAGCGTATGGGAGAAAAAGGGGTTTATTTTCACTTACAAAATCAAGAGGAAGCTCAATGATGGCAGGGGACAACAATGACATGAGCAGAGGGTAGACATCACCTCCTGGCCAACATCAGGTGGACAACAGCAACAGGACAGTGTGCCAAACACTGGCAAGAGGAAGCTGGCTAACACCTATAATCGCACCCCCAACAATACACTGCCTCCAGGAGGCTTTAATTTCCAAATTTCCATCAGCTGGGGACCTAGCATTCAGAACACCTAAGTTTATGGGGGACACATGAATCAAACCACCACATTCCGCTCCTGGCCCCCATAAACTTATAACTGTCCATGATGTAAAATGTAATGTATTCAGACCAACTTTAAAAGTGTCCATATTTCTTTTTAATCAATTTCAGTGATGTTCAAATATCCTTATCGTCCAAGGTATTTTAACTGAGCTGTAACACACACACACAAAAAAAACACAATGGCACAGAAGCACAGAATAAACATTCATAGTGCAAAAGATGGCACTGGGTATTGAATTTCGGCTGGTGAATCTTTTCTCTCTGGCATGGACCTGTGAAAGCAGGCCAGCTGCTTCTGCCATTATGGAACTTCCCCTGCTGCAATAAACCCCTTCCTCCATAACTGTGCCCGGTCTGGAGGTTCATCTCAGTGACCTGAAGCTGTCAGCTACACCTGGCTAAGGGAAGAGTGGAAAAGTTCAAAGTCTCCCAAGGCCTTTCAACTTCTGGAAGGAAAAATTGATAGTTTTTTGATAGAAGAGATATCATCAGAAGGCACTTACATAACTAGCTTCAAATAGGAGAACTGTTGGACTTCCTTGAGCTACACTTGACCTATGACCATAGAAGAAATGATGTTTATTTGGTCACAAAAATCTGACACCTGAGGTTATCGGTCATTACAAAAAATCAGATGAGTTTCTCTTAGTTCTAGATCTCTTACCACCATAGCAAGAATGTGGAAATCTATGAAGGATGTTTCCGGCATGGAATCAATGCCCTAAATACTATGGAAGAGGCTCAGGGGCGAAGAGGATTTATTTCAAACTCAGAGATCCAGGGGAAAGTTCCACCAATGGTGGAAGAAGCTGCTTCCTTTCCATGCACCCTAGCAGAGGGAAACAAATGCAGCAAGCAAGCACCCACACATTCAGAAAGCACAGATGCCACCAGAGCTTGAACTCTTCTCTCAGATCCACCCCCAGTGACACACTCCCTCCAGCACGCTGCTGGACACTTAAGCAGGAAGCTTCCCCTTGATCAGAAAAGCATCTGAGGCTATGAGGACATACATTCCCATTCAAACCACTGCAGAGGGGAAGCCAAGGAGATCCCTCCTACACTGGCAAAGAGCTAAGAGCTTATCAAAGGTTAAAAGAACCAGCAAGAGGCAAGAGGGAGAGAAGCCAAGGGGATTACGCATGCATACCAGGCCCACTTACGTGTGTCGATCAACCAGTTAGGATGAGCCTCATCATCAGACTCAGATGTGTGAGGGAGGGACCTGATTGGTTGGTGGACTCAAAAGGCTAACTCAGGAAGGGCCAGCCCATGGGTGTGCTAAGCTGAGGAAGAAGCAGGACACTGTTGCTGAGGCGTTGTTGCTGGCAGCCATCTTAGAGGAGACTGGATCGGAAGTGGGTTCTAGTCTTGCTGGAGCAGGTAAGGTGGCATCCACGTTTCTGTGGGCCAGTCCCTAGCTGATTACCTGCCAGAAAATAGCTACCCTGCTCCTAACCCCTATCACTTGATATCTTCTACATGGATGATCTGTACCACCCAGTAAAACACAATTGCCATGGAGACCTGTCTTTATCAGCAAACAACTTATTAAGAGCTGGATTTAAAAACACAAATTTACAAAGAAACTCCAAAGCTTCAATTTAAAGGCCATAGAAACCCTTTTTTCCAGGCCATCATCTGGTATGAACTGCTGGAGTTCTTGGTGCTCAGAAATTTCCAGAGTTTTCATTCTTGCTTCATATGCAGCCCCACAACAATAGAATTAGTAGGTTGAGCATTTTCTCCCTAATAAACACTATAGATATAACTGTCACATCCATTTGTCTTCTATGGGGTTAAAAGCCCAAAGAAAACACTTCTAATATAGCCTGTATTCTGTTCTCCCATTTTTTGACTAGCATTATCATTTAAATTGCATCTCGCATGTTACTAGATTAAGGAAGAGGGACTGCTTGAATAGGTTGAACTTTTTTTTTTCATTCGTGGGACTGTTTAGAGTCTCAAACCAATTCCAACTGACTTTTTGGAAATGTGTTGGGGGAAAAATACATTGTGGTAAATCACCATCACAAAAAGAGACACAAATGTATTCTGCAGGAAAGCATTCAATTTGTGGGTATACCTGTCATCTATTTTCCTTTCCCTTTTTTTTTTTTTTTTTTTCCCTAGGAAGGAATGTTAGCTATTTTGTCAGTCATTAACATTTCCAAAGTGGGCAAGGGAAAAAGCTGTATCTTAAAAGGTTTGCTGTGTTGTCAGGAGGAAACCCCTGTCTGGACCAGCCTGAAAGCTGGGTTTCTCTGAGGCTCTGCCCTCCACCTCCAGGAGCCCCTTATGGGTGGTGATGCATTTTGGTGTCCAGCTGTGTGATTTTCTTCAAGCTACTTAATGTCTCGCCAGGTCTCTATTTCCTCGACTGTAAAATGCATAGAATAATGAGTCTTACTGCAGGGGGGTTTTCAGTGGGGTATTTTTCAAACTTTTATGATCATAATTCACAATAAGATACTTATTATATATTCAAACACAGCACACACATAGGTAGGCACACTTGAGTGTATATGTATATACCTACCCTAAGCTAAATTTCACAAAACAGAAGTTATCAGCATTTGACATGATATCTCGACATAGTTTTAATTCTACTTTGTTTTATTTTGTGTCTTTTAAAAAGATGATTTCTGCCCAACAGTCGCCAACAGCATGAATAAGCAGGGTACCCTGCAGACTACAAAATCAACCAGGCAGACAAGAAGTACACGCTTGTGTGATAGTAGTATGCAGCCTCTGCAAGTAACCAACTATTCTCCGACTGAACATGAGGTCTGCTCACTGGGGGAGAGAACTCATATCTGTCACTAGAAACCAAGTCAGAATCCCACGGGCAAGAGAAACCAAGTCAGAATCCCATGGGCAAGAGAAACCAAGTCAGAATCCCATGGGCAAGAGAAACCAAGTCAGAATCCCATGGGCAAGAGAAACCAAGTCAGAATCCCATGGGCAAGAGAAACCAAGTCAGAATCCCATAGGCAAGAGAAACCAAGTCAGAATCCCACGGGCAAGAAACTCAAACTTCAGAGAGAAGCCCCACTGCTCTCTGGAGAAGAAGAGTGGGCTTGCACACCAAAAATTCTATCAGATAACTTTGCACATCCTCTTTAACTTAAGCTTCTTTCTGAGATTTGGACAATCTCAGTTATTTTACAGGGGGAAGAAAAAATGAAGGAGAACCAAGGTCCCTTGATAAGAGAAGAAAATAACTGATTGCCTGCCATGAGACTTGCTACCTCTACCACATCTGCCAAGGCCCAGGAGAAACTGCCGAGGAACTAGAAACATGAATACTGCTCTTACTGCTTGCTTGACAACCAGTTCTAGGGCAATGGTGACAGACACGATGATCAATCAAAACTGATCAAAGCAGAAATTCAGAGTCTACAGAGAACTCAACACTAAATCAGACTGCCAATAGGCCTGCCATGGGCTCAGAGAACATTACAGAAGAGGAGGTGAAAGATTGTAAGAGCCACAGAGCAGATAGGCATACCCTGAGGAACAGTCCTCTCCCCACCCCCCACTACCTCACAGCGTTTGACTGAAGCCTTCATAGTCCCATAGTAAATACCATAACCCCACTGAGGAGAGGGCCCTCAGGGTAATGGAAGTAAGAACAAGGGGACTCACTTAAAGTTTAAAAAAACTTTTTTTTTTTTTGCAACTAGCTACATTGACTCAGTGGTTAATGGCTCACAACAAGAAGTCTGAGATACTCTGAGTTAGAGCAGATCGTGACCTCAATAGGTAACCGCATGATTTTGAAAATAGTTTCATTGGAATACAATCATACTCAGTTATTTACATGACTACTTGATTTTGCATGTATATGTGCTTGTGGAGTGTTTATGCGTGGTGTACATGTATGTGTATTGTATTTTGAGCCAGGATTTCCTAGTGAACTTGGAGATCACCAGTTTGGCTAGTCTAGCTAGCCAGCACATCCCAGGGGTCCTCCAGTCTCCACCTCCACAGGGCAAGGGTTACATTCACCAACACTCCCAGCTTTTTACGTGGGTGCCGAGGATTTGAACTCAGGTCTTCATGCTTTCATGGCAAACACTTTACCCCTGGAGCTATATCCCCAGCCCCACCCAACTAGTTTCCTGATTCTAGACCAGCATTGGACAATTGCAACAGAGATTCTTTCCCCCAATGCTGAAAAGTTTACTATGTGGCCCTCTAACCTCTGTTTTATAGTATTAAATATAATTTACCTATTGTAAAGACCTGAGGCATCAGAAATATCTTTATTATTATTATTATAGGTGGTATGACTGTTACTACTACACCACTACAACTAACCAGTCCTGAGAAGACCTTGTTCATCAAATAAACAGACTTGGCTCAACAAAGTCTGAGTCAGGTGGGGCATTAAATAACATTCACTTTTGGGCCCAGCAAGGTGGTGCATACCTTTAATCCCAGCACTCTGGAGGCAGAAGTAGGAGGATCACAGTGAGTTCGAGGCCACTCTGAGACTACAGAGTGAATTCCAGGTCAGCCTGAGCTAAAGTGAGACCCTACCTCAAAATACCAAATACATATACATATATATATATATATGTATATGTATATGTATATATATATATATGTATATGTATATGTATATATATATATATATAATCATTCACTCTCTTTTTTTCTCAGGCATAAGATCCATGTGAAAGAGGATAGGAGAAAGCTTGTTTTTTGAGGCAGTTTCAGTGTTTCAGTTAGGGATTGAGATTCAAGGAGAACCACGAGGTGCCACTTCACCCTGGCACAAGAAGAAACCTCTTGGCAAAATCAAACTTTGTGTCTAATCAAGATCATTCTACGGTGCCTCTTGCTGCCCACCATCTATCACTCTATCTATATAAAATGGTTCAGGTGAGCTAGCTCTGAAATCCACCCACCAAATGTACTAGCCAATCAGATCTTCCCCTTGCATACCTGAATCTGATACTGTTAAAGCTGCAGACTTCCAGCCCCTCTCTTCTCTTCTGGCACGTTCCAGTGTGTGTGGGTCTCTCTGGCTCTTATCCTGTGCTGTCTGAATACACATGAGCCTGGCCTCACATTTTTCTTGGTCTAAACTTTTTTGTTTGCCCCTATTTTATGGTATGGGATCACTTCTCATTTTAGTTACATGTATGGTTTTTCTCTGAATCTACCGAGTGGGTGCTTTCAGCAAGTCTAGACCTGCTACCTGGGCACTAACTCGAAACTCAGCGTAGACATGAGCTCAGCCCTTTTCATCACTCATTTCCTTTCTGAATCTCTTGGTCTCTGCTCTGATAGCTTCCCTCTCTCTTTTACTCTTTTTCTTGAGCCTCAGTTTATCTTAAGTCCATGTGAGACTTTCTTCCTCTAGGAAAGTACATGGCCGATGCCATGTGTGTCTTCTAAGTCTGTCTACATATGCATCTAAGTTCTGCTTTCCACGTGCTTATAACTGTTCCAGCCATCTTCTAAAGACCTCAATTTCTCTTAAATAAGCCTTATAAACTACACAATGTTTAACATGAGAGTGTGCTTCCTACTTTCCACATATTCGGCCTCCCTTCCTAGACCCCAATCTCCCTTAATATACCCCACAATTTGTGGTTTACCCCTACATAAATTTAATAGTTATTCTTTTTGAGTCTATCTTTTTTAATTCCTTATTAAAGGTAGCACAGAACCCAAAACTTGGGGGGGGGTTCATAAATTCTGGTGAACTCCTCCAAGATGGTTCTGTTTTAAAACTTTTAGCAAGAAAGCCAAATACCACTCAGAGAGGATTGGAGTACTCAGGAATTTATTATTACACCAGCAAGCTGGAGGGAGGCTTGTGCTTCACAGACATCTCCAGCCCCCTGAGACTGAGCCCCCCACTTGACAGTCAGTTTTACAGAACTACATGCCTATGCCTATGGACATGCAGGGAACCGAGGGCAATAAGGTCACAAAGTGGGGAGAGGCCCTTACATAATGTACTGTCCATAACATTTGCACAGGAGGAGGAAGCGCAAGAGTGGTGGTTATCTCGCATATGGACTGACACAATAGCAGACTGATGGGATAGTTCTCCTTCTCCTGCCTCTGGTCACTCTCAGAGCTGGTCCCAGCAGCAGCAGCAGCAGGGGAACAGGAAGGAGTAGCGACAGCTTTCTTACTGTTCTTAGCTCACAGCATCCAGTGGGGAAGAAAAGGGCAGACAGATTCAGAGTCGGGTTTCTAACTTGAAAATTGTACACTTAATTTTCCAGTTCTTTAAAATAAATTTTTTTCATCATTTTCTCCATGCTATAACTGGCATTACCAGCCTCCTTAGCTGACTGTGAGGTAAGGGCACATTGAATCTTTTAAACTCTTCAGATCCCTTCACTGAAGGTGTCTTGTTCTTTTTCCTGTACTCACTGGAGACTAACTCTCTGATAAGCAAAGTAAATTAGATATGGTGACATTCTGCTAATTAAGTCTTCTCCTCTGCTTGACTGGGCTGGGCTGTTAATTACCAGCTAAGCTCATCGATAGGGCGGCTGACTGGCAGGTAGTGCACTTGGAGAGAGGTGTAAGGGACCCAGCTTGCCCCAAAAGTCTCTCATTGCTCAAAGCAGATACCAAACCTGCTGGCCCCATCTGAAATTACCAGAGGCAACATGGGTGAAGAGGGACAATCTCTCATTTGAGAATTATGTAGGGGATGCAGAGGGAGATGGCAAACTTCCAAATAAATGTTAAAAGAAAAAAAAAAGGCCGAGATTAAACATCACACGTTATTAAAGTTTCATTCTCCCTTCCTTCCACCTCCATCAAATTTCATTTCTGTGAAATACAAGGGCTTTAAAAAGAGATAAAAAAGACTTTAAAATATAAATTAAGTCCTTTTTATTTCACTACCCTGAGCCAAAAGTGCTGGGTTCTCTCTGGATGTGTTACCCAGGGAGACTGAATGAGTTGCTTTCAGCTGGATGACTATCTTTGATTTGCTGACATCTGGCAGAGGGGGGTCTTACAGCCAATCATATTAAATCCCCGCCAGAAACAATTAAGTTCTGCTTGAGGATTGCTGCCCTTACTGCTTTAAAGAATCACCCTGATAACCATTTGTTTATTTTCCCAAGAGCCTAAATGTGTATGTGGCAAATTGGAGGCATGAGGCAATGGCTGGCTTCTGTTTGCAACCACCCACTGCCTTCTCAAGGGTCCATAGACATTGGTTTTATGACAGGATCCAAGTGTAAGAACGTCAGTTGTAAATAAAGATGAGCCCATTGAACTGGCAAAATGAGGCTGATTGGTGGCAGCCCATAATGGAAGGTATATACAGAGACTGGCAGTCTCAGTGGCTCTTAGTGAGAATGGAAGTTGATAGAGACTTAGCTGGAGTATCTGGGAGGGTGGGGCAGGGAGGGGGGATTAGTGGTGAGCACACTAAACATAAAATGCACATGCCTAGTGGTCTAAAAATTCTATCCCTAAGACATAAGCAATAAAATCAACTTTTTGAAATATTTTATTTATTTGAGAAAAAGAGAGAGAGAGAAAGAGACAGATAGAGAATAAGCACACCAGGGCCTCTAGCCACTGCAGATGAACTCCAGATGCATCTGGTTTTACATGGGTACTGGGACCTGAACCTAGGTTCTTTGGCTTTGCATGCAAATGCCTTAACTGCTAAGCCATCTCTCCAGCCCTAAGAGCAACCTTTTTTGGGGGGGAGGGGAGTTTAAGGTAGGGTCTCACTGTAGCCCAGGCTGACCTGGAATTAACTATGTAGTCTCAGGGTGGCCTCGAACTCATAGCAATTCTCCTACTTCTGCCTCCTGAGTGCTGGGATTAAATGCATGCACCACCACACCCGGCTAAACGCAATTTTTAATAACCCCAAATTTATCAATGTTGGGGGGTTAGTATGTATGTATGTATATGTGTTGTGCACACATGTAGTCATGTTCATGTATGTGTTGGGTGCATGTGTGTGACACACGTGGTGGCCAGAACTTGACATCAGGTCTCTCCCTCAAACATGCCTCATCTTATTTATTGAGACAAAGTGTTTGTGATTAAAACCTGTGTTCACAAAAAGACCCAGATCCCACTCCTATTTCGAATAGGCTGACCAGAGGAGGTCAGACACCGTCTTTGCTTCCACAGCATGGTATAGTCATGCACCGCTCCAAATGCACAATGACTGTCTGTATAAATATTGACTGATTTTTGGTTTTGTTTTGTTCTGTTTTGGTTTTCGAGGTAGGGTCTGACCTGGAATTCACTATGGAGACTCAGGGTGGCCTCCAACTCAAGGCAATCCTCCTACCACTGCCTCCCGAGTGCTGGGATTAAAGGCATGCGTCACCATGCCCTGCTGTGTTTTTTTTTTTTTTTTTTTAATGCTAACTGGCATGCTGTAGCTAAAGCTATGTGTGCCAGCATCTAAGCAGAATTAATTCCAGGCAAATAAGAGTGGAGGTGATGGCATATCCTACCTGAAAATGCCCTTGTTCATCTCACAAATAAAATCCATCAGTAAATAAGATCAACTCTGCACTTCCAAGGGGCGTTTGCAGTGAGTGTCTCCTAGGGGAAAAGAGCATACTGGTTGGTTAGGAATGGTCATGTTCATCCTCTCATAATTCATCTAGTGAGGGGAGTAAAGCAGCGGGGTTAAGCGAGTGTCAGCAACCCAGGGAGGCATTTGGAGAGGAAAGTAAAAACACCATATAAGAAGTTAGATGACTCACTGGGTAATGCTGGGTGTGGTGTGAATTAAGCAAAAATTCTATGGGTTGCGTTCATAAATGGTGAGAGGAGGACCAAAAGTGACTGCCTCGGCTGTTTTGAGCAACAGTGCAGCTGTAGAGATGGCCCTCAAACAGGGAGGCTGTCCTTGGGCTACTGGATCTAATTGCTAGCTGAAGTCCCCCAGGGTCTTCTGTCTTTCTCCATGGTATTGAGTCAGCACACCCAAGCCATCCCTTTCCTTCTCCTGAGTGAAAAGGGGAAAAAGGGGGGTAGGGTAGATTATACTTTAGGGGCCCTAGGAGAGGGGCTTGGTTCAAGTCTGTCTTTAAGGCCTTAATTGCTACTTTCTCCTCCAGGCCTAGTTGTGCGGCATTTGGCTGGTTTGACTTGTGTTTCTTATATAATGGCTGGGCAATTAACGGATAGTGTGGAATCCAACTTTGACAATAGCCAGTGAGTCCTAGGAATCCTCTCAATCATTCTGTGTTGTTGTCGCAGGGTTAGAAAGCTTGCTGACAGCAGAAGTAAGTGGGGACTCATGAGGAGTCCTGAGGGAGTTCCTCTATGACCCAGGTATTTGACTTCCTGTTAACAGAGTTGCATTTTGCCTTTTGATACTTTATGTCCCTCTTTAGTTAGCTGTTGTAATAAGAAGATTGTATCTTCGAGCAAGCATCATATGAGGGTGAACATAAAAACAGGTCATCCACATATTGAATCAAAGCACATTCATTAGGGAATTGCAGATCCTGCAAGTCAGATTGAAGGGCTTGAGAGAAAGATGTGGGACTTGCAGTGTATCCACATGGCATTACAGTCCAGGTGCACTGTCGTCCGTTCTTCATGAAGGCAAACAGATACTGGCTCTATGTTGCATCAGGGATGCTATAAAAGCACTGCAGAGGTCTATTACTGAAAAAATAGGCTGCATTTATGGGGATATTAGAAAACAAGGTGTGGGGATTAGGTACAAGCGGGTGACAAGGGATGACTATCTTGTTTATGGCTCGGAGGTCTTGCACAGATTTCTGTCTCCTCCCATTTGGCTTCCTTGTGGGTAATATTGGGCTTTCTCAAGGGCTGTGTGAGAGATTATAAGCACCTTTTTTTTTTTTTGACATTCTTGTATAATGGGTTTGTTTCCCATTAGGCTTCTTGCTTCAAAGGATATTGTTTTATTCTTGCTAAAGGTTTATGTTGTGTTTTGAATGAATGTCACCCACAGACCCAGGTGTTTTGTTAAAGCATGTAAGTAACTTGAGTGTCCAGCTGCCTAGCTGGTGGAGGTATCTCTGGGATGGATCTAAACTCCAGCCAAAGTGTATGTGAGAGAGATTTGAGATCTGGGGGTCCCTGTTTGCTGCTGGTTTTGTTATTTTCTGCTTCCTGGTGTTTGCTGGTTGGTGGTAGTCTTTTCTCTTTGCTTGGATTTATGAATGGGAGCCAGCTTCTTCCACCGCAGATGGAACATCCCTCTTGGATCTTTAAGCTGAAATAAAGTACTTTCTCCTTTAAGCTGTGCCTGGCTTAGATGGTCATTCGAGTAACACGAAACTGTCTCCAACAGAAATTTGGTACCAGAGAGTTGGGGTGTTCCTGTATGATGAATCTGACCGTGTGGATTTTGGTCTTTCGGAACTTGTGTGCTAAAGGAAGAATATGCACCGACTTGGCACTTGTGATTATAGAAATCTCAGAGTGAGGTTAGCCAAATTTCATAAGCTATTTTAGTAAGATTTTGAAAATGCTAAGTTCAGAGAGAATTGTGTTGGCTTTGGAATTTTCAAAGGGGAAGGAAAGACAGCAGAGAACTTTGTTGGAACTAGGCTACTGGAATGAGGGTTCATTGCATTCTGCTGCCCATGCCAAGAGAGCTTGACCGAGGTTGAATTTTAAAGTAATGGACTGATGTGCTTGGTGGAAGATATGGAACTGAAAGATATAAGATTTAAAGTTGGAAAATTTCAAGTAGGTAAGTAGGTAACTGAAGCTACTATTGTCAATCAGATTCCATCATTAAGGATGTCCCAGCTACTTTACATTGAGACAATGGAAAGATGCCTGGGGTAATTCTACCCAGGAAAGACCGAATGATTGACATGCAAACTCTTTTGAAAGGAAGAAAGGTAGCTTGCTCTTCCAGGTAATGATTTATTTCTTCCCTGAATTAAAAAATGGCTGTGTCTGTCACTGCATACCTGGTATTTATTTTGGAAGCATGAAAAATGCATGGAAGCAGGTCATGAAGTACACAGTGTTCCAGGAGCCACCACTGAGAAACTGCATAAGGAGCAGGAACATCCCTCTATTGAAGGCTGAAGAAGCCACCATCGGATAGACTGTGGTTTGCAGTAAAGAACCAAAGATGTTAAGATGTTGTGGATATATCAGGACTATGTAGAGGCTACCATGGAGCATTGTTGGCTCAGGATGGAAGTTTTCCCTGGCTACTCACCTCAGCTGGAAGGATGGAAGTTGGAAATCCTGATACCATCATCATTGGTTATAGATGTCAGAGTTAAACTGCAGATGTTTGATGTTTACCTGATGGTTATTGATTTTTGCATGGGTCCAGTCTCTCCTTGTTATGCCTTATAGCCAGGGAACTGTTTACTCTGTGTCATTATATTTTGGAAGTATGTAACGTGTTTTTGGTTTCATAAGACTCATGATTAACAGACAGTTTTGAATCTTAGATGAGACTTTTGAATGTATGTCTTTCATAGACTCAGATGTTTTATTAAGGCTTATTACTTGGGTCTCCAGGTATCTGGCTGAGGAGGTGTCACTGGGGGCAGATCCTGGAGTCCAGCTGGCTCTGGGGTGCTTGCTTGCTACTGGTTTAGTGTTTTCTGCTTCTGGTGTTTGCTGGCTGCTGGTGGTTTCTCTCTCTGCTTGGATTTGTGAATGGGAGCCAATTTCTTCTGCCACAGATGTAACTTGCCCCTGGATCTAGGAGCCTGACATAAACCCTTTCCTCCTATGAAATGTGTCTGGTTTGGATGTTCATCTCAGCAATGTGAAACTGTCTACTAAAGTCTGCTTCTCTCTATTGGGATGGCTGATCTTATTCTCTCTATGTCTGTTGAGGATTTTTCCCAGAGTTCAATTGGTACCTGTGGAAGGAGTCTCTCAACTTCTTCCTGTGACATTTTTTTTTCTGATTTTATCACTAGTAGCATGGAGAAAACTGGGGACTGAAGATTTTCAGTGTCCCCTAGGATTTAGAATTATTTGTCCCTTTCAGGAGAAAGAGATATGAGCATGTTGTATTTATACGAAGTCACATCCTAACAAATGAATAGGGGCACAATTCACCAGTAGAAAAGTGTGATATCCTATAGTTCCCCCTCATTGATATTGTATAGGGTTTTTCTTAAAGGCACTTATAGGTAGATTGGAATTTCCCACCATTTGAATTTTATTTTTACTCTGAGGGAGAGAGTTGTTAAAGATGGTGGGCTTTAAAACAGAGTAGTCCCAGTGTCTATGAAGGTCTTTGTTTGATATGTTCTTGTTTAATATGTATGTCTATTTCTCTTAAGGTTTTAGTAAGAAGAAAAAGGAAAAACTCTCTATTCCCTCAGAGCAGCCCTAGTCTAGCTTCACTTTGTTTTCATGATCTCTCAGAAGCTTGTCCTATTAGGGAGAATACTCATTTCAGTTTGTTACATTCCCCTTTGAAATGGCTAGTCCTCTTTTAATAGTTACAAATAACTTTATTCCTTTCAGAATGGTTGGAGTTAGTAGGCATCCTTGTGTGGGAGCTTAACTATGTTATTTGTAAAGTTCATAATTTTGGCAGTGATATGCCTTTCCCTTTTTTTTTTTTGCTTTTTCAAGGCAGGGTCTCACCATAGCCCAGGCTGACCTGGAGTTTACTATGTAGTCTCAGGCTGGCCTTGAACTCAAGGCGATCCTCCTACCTCTGCCTCCCAAGTGCTGGGATTAAAGGCGTGCGCCACCACGCCCAGCTACCTTTCCTTTTTTTAATAATAGTTCTTAAAAGTTGGCCTGGGGCTGGAGAGATGGCTTAGCTCTTAAGGTTCTTGCCTGTGAAGCCTAAGGACCCAGGTTCATTTCCCCAGCACCCACATAAGCTGGATGCACAAACTGGCACATGCATCTGGAGTTCATTTGCAGTGGCCAGAGGCCCTGGTGCAGCCATTTTTTTTCTCCCATTCTCAAATAAATAAATAAATAAAATTTAAAAAGTTAGTTTGGTAGGATAACCGGGGCATTTGTTGGGAGTAATATTATATATATATATATATATATATATATATATATATATATATATATAGTATTATTCCATTTGACTAGAGTGGCCAACTCATTTTCTTTATAAAAAAGTTATAATTTTAATATTTATTTGCTTACTTGAGAGAGAATAAAAGAGAAAAAGATACATACCACACAGAGAGAGAGAGAGAGAGAGAGAGAGAGAAGAATGGACATGTCATGGCCTCCAGCCTTTGCAAACATACTTCAGACATATATGCCAAGTTGTGCATCTGGCTTTACATGGGTACTAGGGAATTGAACTTAGGTCCTTAGGCTTTGCAGGTAAGTTCCTTAAGTGCTGACCATTCTCTCCAGCCCAAGCCAATTCTTTCTCTAATCTTTCCATAAGTGCAGAATTTAATAAGGCATCACTTCTGTGTTCTTCAAAGTTCTCATGGGGAATTCCCTAGTGTTGTTTAAATGTTTTTTTTTTTTCAAATCTGACAGAGAAATGAGGTATAATTCCCTAGGTCTTATCCTATATTTTTGTATTTTGGCCCAGTCAATAATTCCTGGGAATAGTTTTAGTATCACAGCACAGAGGCAGCTTCCTAACTTAACAGCAGGCACTTTTGGCATCAGCATCTATTTTATTAAAGTCCTCAAGGGAGTTCTTCCATTCTGCCAAGCAAAACCATTCCTCTGCTTTGCTACCTGATGTTCGTAACTGAATTAATGGATGTAAGTCAGAAAACCCTGGCTCATATGTCAGTAGGGTAACCTGAAATCCTAGAGGGTCTTGGTAACCAACGATCTCGGGCTCACTTCTTGTTCTTGGAGTATAAAAATTATCTGGCTCTCCTCTCCCCCCTGGGTTTTACCTTAAAGGGAGTCATAACAACTTTTTCTTTTAGCATAGAGTTTTGTTCCCCTTGGGAATTACTAAGGAAGAGAGGAGGGTAAGGCAGGGGAAGCTGAAGGCCTTCAGTGAAAGAGTAGAGAGGGATAGACGGAGCAGGGGCTGAGAAGAGTGAAGTTCTTCAGAATTTAGCTTTAACACAATCTCTAAGAATTTCTGGCTCTTCAGTATCTTTCCTCAATCCTGATATTGTCCCTAACACTTTTCGATTACTTTCTTATAAGTTAGCAATTTTATCATTTATTCTCTTAGCAACTTCTAAATTTTAATTAAAGCAGGCTGCCCATAAATTACCTTTTGTTTTATTACTTAGAACTTCAAGTTTTGTGCACAAAAATTCAAATTTTGAAATATCGTTGATTCCTCATTGAGGGAACTGTAAAGTCAAGTTACCCTTGGTTATGTTTCCCCGTTTCCCCCTCAAATACTTTCAAGTTGAATTTCCATAATTATTAGACATAAGGCTGGCTGGAATACCAGGTGGCAGTTTGTTTTCAAACACTCCCTTCTTTTTGGAATCCCAGTTTCCCATTTTCTTGAACTAATTGATTTATTGATTCCCTGAAAGTTACAACCCCTCTCTATGCTTGCTGGGAATGTGTTTTGGATCAGCTTTATCTGCTGCTCCGGGGAGTATCTTTCTTATTTTTCACCCCAAAATGGGTTCCTTCCACTTGATCTCCTACACATTTTATGGAAACACGAGGGGAGCTCAAGACAGTGAGGGGTCAAGCCCCTGTGTGTCTTCCCCAGTGACCACAACAGTTCCTTCTCACTCAGGAGTGGAGCTTATTTTGCTGGGTTTCCCTATGAGGCAGTTACATGTCATGAGGTGTTCCCACTGACACATCCACCCTTTTTGGTGGATGGGAAGAGCACCTTTTATATTTAGCATCTTTAGGATGTGTGCGTGTGTGTGTGTGTGTCACAGAATTTATATATTTGAGGAATGTCAGGAGACAAAGGCCAGATGCTGGCAATTAATTAAATCAGACATTCTGGAAGGAACACCAAAAATGCAAACCAAATGGTCACAAACCCAAAACCAAGATGTCTTCAAAGGTCATGACCAACACACACACACACACACACACACACACACAAAGAAAATAAACCAAAATAAATTCAAAACCACTCAGACACTAAAATGTTTTTAAAACAAATTTAAAAAATGGATACCCTCATTCAGACACATTTAAAGCAATTAAGCTAACCAACAGAAATCTATGCACAAACATATAGGATCCTTAGAAAGACCAGCTCAGAAAAACTAAAATGCCATCAACCAAATGAATGAACTCACCAATATTCACCCGAGGAGTGAAAGTGATAGAGCCCAATGCTGCTCTGCCAATGTCATGATGCCTCTGGTGAAAAGTGACTTGTCCTTCAGTGAAAATGCCAAAAACTGTCTGGACAAAAGACACAGCTCTCACTTCAAAAGAAATAAGAGTTTATCTGGAGCCACATATTAGTGAGCACGGCCTGGAAACACAGATTTTGGTTACCCCAAATTCCATGTTCTGATATTTCAACCACTTCATGAATTTTCATAGTTACAGGACTAAAGAAAGTCATGAATCTGGACACTTATCAACTATGCTGGATGACTAACAGGTAGACGGGTTACAGCAAAGCAGACTTCAGATGCTGTCTGATGAAATTCTTGGCCTTTGGGGGTCTCGTTTGCACATTACAAAAGATTCACCTCTGATCAACTGATATCACCAGGATGTTACGTCAGACACAGAAGTGGACAATAAATGGCTATTAAGGGGCCCACGGTCATTTGGATTTGATCCTGCAGCATTCTATCTCTCCTGGTCTATCAGTCCATTCAGCCTTGTTTGAGGCAGATGTAGCACTTTCTGGGAACTTCAGTTCATAGCCTCATACTCAGTCCCCAGCTTGTGGCAATGTGAGAGGCAGAGCCTTGCTGGGGGAGGTGTGGCACTGTGGCCGAACCTTGAGGCTTATTAAACCAGCTTGCTAGTGCTAGCCAGCTCACTCTTACTGCTGCCTTCCAGCTGATGGGCAAGATGTGATGTCCAGCTCTGCCATGATGAACCTTCCCCCACCCCTGCAAAACTGTTAGCCTGAAATAAACCCTCTCCTCCAATAAGCTCCTTCTGACTGCATGTTTTGTCCCAGCAATGAGAAGGTAATTGCAAAATAGTTCCAGCTGAGGGTAAAAAGCAAAAGGCCCCCTCATGCTAGACAGAGGAGGAAAACAGTGGAACCATGATGCCTACCAAAGCAGACCCCCTGTATGTCAGCAATGGAATAGCATGCCACCAGGATCCTGGTACTCTGGACTCACCATACCATTGCTTCTTAAAAGTCTGAGGAACTCTCTATGTGCCAGGGCCTAGGCAGTTTATTAAGACAATATCAGGGTATAGCCTCACAAAATGTATTCTCTGCTCACATAGGAGCAGTTCTCAGTTCACCCAGCTGTGGAAGACTTTGTGTCCCATGGTGAACACTTTATAGAGTCTGCCCTCAACAGCTGCTATCCTATCACCCTCATTCGTAGAGGTATCTATCTTCCCCACCACTCATTCATAGAGGTTTCTATCTTCCCCACCCCTCATTCATAGAGGTATCTATCTTCCCCACCCCTCATTCATAGAGATATCTATCTTCCCCACCACTCATTCATAGAGGTATCTATCTGCCCCACCACACATTCATAGAGGTATCTATCTTCCCCACCACTCATTCATAGAGGTATCTATCTGCCCCACCACACATTCATAGAGGTATCTATCTTCACCACCACTCATTTATAGAGGTATGTATCTTCACCACCACTCATTTATAGAGATATCTATCTTCCCCACCACTCATTTATGAGGTATCTATCTCCCTCACCCCTCATTCATAGAGGTATCTGTCTTCCCCACCACTCATTTATACAGGTATCTATCTTCCCAACCACTCATTTATAGAGGTATTTATCTCCCACCACTGATTCATAGAGGTATCTATCTGCCCCATCACACATTCATAGAGGTATCTATCTTCCCCATGACACATTCATACAGGTATCTATCTTCCTCACCACTCATTCATAGAGGTATCTATCTGCCCCACCACACATTCATAGAGGTATCTATCCTCCCCATCACACATTCATAGAGGTATCTATCTTCACCACCACTCATTTGTAGAGGTATTTATTTGCCCTACCACACCTTCATAGACTCATCATTAACAACAGCTCTTCCAGAGGGGTATAGTTGCTTCTATTAAAGACTCTACTTGGCCATGTTATCATCACCCAAAGTCTATTAACTTTCTTTCCTGTGACTTCACATTCTATGGGTTTGGGCAGCATGCATATTCACCACTATAGTATCATAACAGTACAGTATCACTGTCCTGAAAATATTCCGTGCTTATCCTATCAAACCCTCCCTCCCTAGCCCCTGACCACAGCCTTGTCTTTACTTAAGTATCATATAATTGGAATACTTTGTATGTATCCATTTCACACAGCTCATGCACATATGCATTTGGGGGCCCTCCACATTTTCTCGTTTCTTTAAAAAGAGCTTGTAGGCTGGAGAGAGGGCTTAGTGGTTAAGGCATTTGCCTGCAATGCTGAAGGATCCAGGTTTGATTCTCCAGGACCCATGTGAGCCAGATGCACAAGGGGACACATGAATCTGGAATTTGTTTGCAGTGGCTGGAGGCCCTGTCATGCCCATTCTCTCCCTCTCTCTTTCTCTCTCTCAAATAAATAAATAAAATATATAAAAAAGAGCTTGTAACATTCTAGTATCTGTAAGCATCACAGTCACTCACCCACACACCTACTGAAAGGAGATACAAATTTGGTTGTTTCTAAGTCTGGAGCATTATGAATAATGCTTCTACAAACATCTGCATGTAGGTCTTTGTGTGAGCAATTTATCATTTAAATCTGAGGAAAAACTAAGATCTAGTGCAAAGAAATATGAAGACTAAACCATACTTTTGTGCTTCATAAAATGAGGGCTGTAGAGATAGCTCAGCCAGTCAAATGCTTGCCTTACAAGCATGATGAGCCGAATTCAATCCCCAGTACTCAGGTGAAAATACTGGGCATCCTGGTGCATGCTTGTAATCCCATAGCCGGGGAGGTAGAGAGAGAATCCCTGAAGCTTGCAGGCCACCCAGTTTATTTTAACTGGCAAGCTCCAGGCTCCTGAAATACCCTCTCAAAAAATGATGGATGTGTTTTCTGAGGAATAATATCCAATGCCTTTACCTGGCTTCCACACGAACACACACACATGTGCACTTGCATACACGTGCATGCACACACATGAAAAAAATGTTAAAGACGAATATACCATGCAAAGCCCATCAAGTTAGCTTTGCACTTTCATATTCTACAACAAATGCTTTGATTTGCTGACCTTAGTTAAGAATATGCCATTGATCCATATTATTTAGAGATAATGCATTCATGAATTTGCCTACGCACTAAAATTTATTTGTAACCCCATAATCAATATTGAAGCTCTTCCTCCATCATTCACAGACACATTTCTGTGCAGAGCACAAAAGAGCTGTCACTCAATGCACACATTCCCAGCTGAGGTTAAATAAGGCAACCCCCTACCTTCCTTTTCAACTCTGAAACAGTACACAAATGCATTTTTCAGTCTACTTAGTGAAACATTTCATACTTCACATATTTTTATTTTTGGTATATTTTCTGTATAAAATAACCCTGGTCCCACTTCTGCCCCAAACATAGTGTTAAAGCTCCATATTTCTAAATCCAAGAAAGGTTTTCACTGGGCTTGGTAGTATGGGTTTATAAGCCCAGCACGTGGGGGGGGGGGAGGTGAGGCAAGAGGAGCCCATATTCAAGACCTGCCTAGATTAGGGGGTGAGTTCAATGACAGCTTGAGCAATTTAGTAATTTCTTGTCTGAAAATAAAAATTAAAAAGAGAGCTAGGAATATGGATGAGTATTATAGAACTTGCCTATTGGTTCAACCTTTAGTACCATGAAAGAAAGAAAAGACCAGCTTTGTTTGGGCCTCAGTTAAGTCCTGCTGGACTTCAGTTCAATTAAAATAGTTTCAAAATATATTTTAATGTGTAATATATATTATAAAAATATAATTTACAAACCAGGCATGGTGGATCACACCTTTAATCCCAGCACCTGAGAGGCAGAGATAGGAGGATTGCCATGAGTTCGAGGCTACCATGAGACTACATAGAGAATTCCAGGTCAGCCTGAGCTGGAATGAGACCCTACCTCAAAACACATCATATATATAATTTACATATATATTATATGTATAATGGTTATACAACAGAAACACACATAGAAGAGGTTGCATATATACTGGTTAATTGACAAAAATATGACTCTGTGTTTGTAAGAAGCTAACCTATACTTACCCTAGGAACAATCCATCTATTCAGTGCTCCTAGTGGCTTTATAAAATATAACTAGTATTGGGCTGGAGAAATGGCTTAGCAGTTTAGGTTCTTGCCTGTGAAGCCTAAGGACCCAGGTTCAATTCCCCAGTACCCATGTAAGCCAGATGCACAAGGTGGCACATGCACCTAGAGTTCATTTGCAGGGGTTAGAGGCCCTGGCACACCCATTCATTCATATACATATATATATATATATATATATATATATATATATATACATACACATATATATATATATATATATATATATATCTGCCTTTCTCTCTAATAAATAAACAACTAAATATATTTTAAAAAATTTTAAATTATAACCAGTATGAAATCTAAAACTCAACTGTGGTTTGTCAAATTGAAAGCTCACAACCATGATGATGGTTGCAATATCCTCATTATGATATAAACCAGGGAGTAGTAAATTATGCCCTGATGCCCACTACCTGTTTTTGTCAATAAAGTTTTATTGAAACACAGCCAGGTTGAAACAATGGCTGGCTGTGGTTGTTTACCTTAAAACAACAACACATAGGAAATGGAGGCTTAGAAAGGTGTCAGTAGTCACACAGATCAGAGAGCCAGAGCCTAACCTTGTACTCACAAAGCCTGCATATTTGCCATTATGCATAACATATCTGGCACTTGGGAGGCTGAGTCAGGATGATCCCATGTTGAAGGCCTGCTTTTGCTGCCGAGTGAGTTAAAGCCCAGCTTGAACAACTTAGTAAGATGCTATTTCAAAATAAAAAAATAATAAGAGGGCTGGGGATATGGAAGAAACTTACAAAGTGGTTTCTAGGAAGCAAACATAATTTTCTAAATGAAAGCTATGACCTTGTGCCCTAGCCATTGAAATAGAATCTCAATTAAAGTAACAGCTTGAGGGGCTGGAGAGATGGCTTAGCAGTTAAGTGTTTGCCTGTGAAGCCTAAGGACCCCAGGTTCGAGGCTCGTTTCCCCAGGACCCACGTTAGCCAGATGCACAAGTGAGCGCACGCATCTGGAGTTCGCTTGCAGTGGCTGGAAGCCCTGGCACGCCCATTCTCTCTCTTTCTCTGTCTGCCTCTTTCTCTGTGTCTATCACGTTCAAATAAATAAATAAATAAATAACTTAAAAAATAAAAATAAAGTAACAGCTTGATATGTACAGAAACAAATCTCACTCTTTGGTGAGATACCTCCTCTCTAGGGTACTGCTCACTTTGCAGAACCAGAGTCAGTCTTCCGAAGCAGTATCCTAATGACTTACCACCTCCCCTAGTCCCACCTCAACACTGCCATATGAAGGAACATGCTGCAAACCAGGAGCCTCTCAGGGAGAGACCAAACCATGGAAGGAAGGCGGAAGCAGGTAAGCAAATAGAGACACAAAAACTTTGCAACTGTTCTGTGCACTTAAACTTATATCGCAAGTTAAAGTTTTTCACAAATAAAGTTCAATAGCACTTATACCGTTGGGTAAAAGCTCAGGTTACATCTGTCCTATTCCCTCTGTCAGATGACCAGCAGTAAAGGAAGACAAAATGGAAAAACAAGATTGAACGCTACAGGGGACCTGGGTGGAGAAGAAATTAATTGCTATCATTAAGGTGAAATACAATCCCTTTTTTTTTCACCTGACCGTCTCTAACCCCAAATGATGTCACTTTGAAGAAATCACCCCAGATTGCTCAAATGCTATCAAGATTTTTCAAACAGTAGCTAGGTAGCTGTTGGGAGTGCAAGACTTTAATCCCAGCAATTGGGAGGTGAGTTACGAGGAGTGCAAGGTGAAGACCTGCCTCGACCACATAGCAAGACTCTGCTTCAAAAATGAACAATCTGTCAGAGCACTTGATGACCCACCAAAGGTTAGTGGAAAGACCCTACTGCTGAAGACACCAGATGCTGTTGATACGGATCATTGAGTGACCTGGCTAGAATCTGGAAGAGAGTCAGTCCCCAAACAGTTCACTCATCTAGTGCCAGAAGGTGCTACATGAATGACTACGGGAAAAAGACCAACATTTGTCCAAGCAACTTGTGGTCTGAGCTACTCAGCAGCAAACAACCTGATGTGATGTTCACACAAGTGCAATATTGGCACACAGCCATGGTGGTAACCAACTGCTCTTGATTTGGCTAATAGATCTGCTCTGTGGAATGGAACCCATACCTGGATATGGGAAACAAGTCGGAATCATATTCAAAAAAATGAGCCTGCTCTCCATTATCAAGATCCCATCAATCGTGGGCTACAAGAGGGCGTACACCTATTAAATTCTCTCTAAATAATAATAACCATTATTATTATCCCATGTACCTGGTGCTGATTTCACTCTCTATTGGAGAATTTGCTTCTCTTTTTCATATGGGCACAGAACCTGAAGAGAGAATCAGCCCACTCACCTCAACAGGGCCCCAGCTGAAACCAAGAGTAATTGGGGAAATGAGTAAGAGTGCTGCTTTCTTGCTAAACCTGGTACCAGCACAAGGGTGAAGGAGATAGACACAGAGAACACCCAACTCCTATCAAACTAGATATCCAGAGACACAGAGGCTTCCAAGACCTCATCAATGAAGTAGACCTAAAAAGAACCCAATATAGCTCAGGGAAATTTGCAGAAGATGGGGTGGGAAGATTGTTAGAGCCACATGTTGGGACATTATGCACAGAGACATTGCCTCTTCCCCATAACTGATGGCTACCCCCACAATGCATGACCCACATTCCCCAACCAGGAGGGTCCCTGCAGAGGTGGGAGGACAGGGAAGAGGTTAACTATGGTACCAACATGGTTATATACATAGTGTGTACATAGCTAATAAAAAAAAACAGAAAAAGAACACACAATAGGAGCTGAAGGGATGTTTCAGTGGTTAAGACACTTGTCTGCAAAGCCTAAAGACCTAGGTTCATTTCCCAGTACCCACATAAAGCCAGATGCACAAGGTGGCACATGCATCTAGAGTTCCTTTGCAGTGACTGGAGGCCCTGGCATGCCCATTACACCCTATATCTGATTCAATCTCTCTCTCTCTCTCTCAAATAAATAATTAAATAAATAGAATATTAAAAAAACAATATTAATAAGTCATTGAGTGTTTCTTCTTGCTAAGTGCTGCTTCAACTGCTTTGTGTATGTCAACTTAATTTTTATCTCATTTAATCATTTAGTATATAATTTTTAATAATTAGAGATATATTTATAATGTAATTAGTCCAATCATTTAATATAATGTAATGAATATTAACCTATTCATAACACTCAATCACTGGTGGTGCATTAATAAGTCAACGTCTTACACCCTCAGTATTTAATCACTTACAAAAGTGAAACCTCGGGATTTTTTTTTAGAACTTTTGTGAAAATTTTGTGAGAAAGCTAATAGTTAATAAACACTTAACATGTGCTAACCTTTGGCACATGCTATCTTATGATTACATTCATGCTTCCAACTGCCCAGAAACCTGGTACTGTAATTAACCTGGTGGAGGCTTTTGTTCAAGTTCACCAGAAAGCTCTGCAATTCAGCTGGATTGAAGTCCAAGTTGGAACCAGGCTTGGTGGCACACAACTGTCATCCCAGCCTGCAGGAGGTGGAGGCAGGAGGATCAGAAGTCAGGAGGTCACCAACAGCCACATAGTGAGTTTAAGACCAGCCTGGACTACATGAGTTCCTGTCTCAAAAACAATAATATGAATAAAACAAACAGGGGCAGTGGAGATAGCACAATGCATAAAGTGCTTTCCGTGCAACCATGAGGACCTGAGTTCGGATGCCTAGCACCCATGTGAAAGCTTGGCATGGTGGCAGTGGGGAGGCAGAAACAGGGAGGACCCGGAGGTGTTATTGGCTAGCTAGTCTAGCCTGGTTGGTGAGTCTGAGTTTGATGAGAGACCCTTTCTCAAGAAAATAAGGTAGAGAACGACTGAGGAAGACACCTCTGGCCTCCACACGCACCCACAATGTATGCATAGATCCACACACATGAACATGTGCAACACACACACACACACACACACACACACACACACACACAATAGATGAAAATAAAAACCAAAACCAAACAAACAAAAATATCGATGTTGGTAGACTCTGTGGCCAGCAAAGGGTTGTAAGACTGCACTGCACCTATGGGAGAGGCAAGCAGGCTGAACTTTAATCACA
Organism: Dipus sagitta; assembly: GCA_036346955.1. Taxonomy (NCBI): domain Eukaryota; kingdom Metazoa; phylum Chordata; class Mammalia; order Rodentia; family Dipodidae; genus Dipus; species Dipus sagitta. Next base: position 97,319,739 of record CM070781.1, on the reverse strand, counting down.
CCCAGTGTGCGCTCAGCTTCAGGACCCAATCCTTGGAGGGACCAAAGTAAATGAGCACAGGTAAAATTCGAAGTTATGTCTCTAAGCAACTCGATCTGGAAGTGTCCCTAGTCCGGAAACGCACAATCACAGACATCTACACTTCGGAGTCTGCCACTCCAGAGAACAGCTAATTTAGATTCTGTTGTACTTGGCGCCTTACCCCTCCCTGTGTTAACGTGCCCTGAGAATCAGCTTCAGAGACATTTACACCTTTCTGGTTTTTAGGAACTTGCCAGGGCTGACAGTGAGTGGTGTCCAACGTCCGTTCTGTTGAAAGTGCATCCAAATTGGATGAGTCCTAGAAAACCCCACAGGTTCCCACAGCTAAAGATTAAAGCAGTCTGTGAACTGCGTCTTTCACAAAAGGGTCTCACAGACAAGGCAGTAAATCTGGGAAGGAGGCACAGTCCATGCGGGTGGAACGATGCTTCTTTCCAGAATTGATTTTGCTTATCGTTCGGCTTCACACTTGCAAAGAAGTTCCTATCTAATCACTGGTCACGGTTTTACCCTCCCTCCCTGCTGCTGTCTCCCCATTCCACTGTCAATTGTTTTTTTAAAGGGAAGGGGTGTTGGAGAGATAGCTCAGTAAGCAGAGGGCTTGTTCTACAAACATGGGGGACCTCAGAATTTCCATAAATGCCAGAAGTGGGGTCACATGCTTGTAGTCCCAGTGCTGGGGAGGAGGCAGGGACAGATAGATCCCTGGGACATGCTGGCTTGACAGACTAGCCTAGTTGGCGATCTCCCGGCCAGTGAAAGATCATGTCTCAAAAGAAACGGTAGGTGCCTGAGGAGCAACACCAGAGGGCATCCTCTGGCCTCCGCATGCACAGGCCCACACAGGAACACACACATGCAAAGGACTGTAAATCTAAAGAGATTTCCATCACAGCCTTTCAATAGTCAAAGCTAATATGAACTGAGCAATGGTTAATGGGAGGAGCAATTAGGAGTGATGGGATCAGGCTGGAAAGGTGGCTCTATGGTTCAGGCATTTGCCTCTGAAGCCTAAGGATCCAGATTTGATTCCCCAGTACCCACTTAAGCCAGAGACACAAGGTGACACATGCTTCTGGAGTTTGTTTGCAGTGGCTGGAAGCCCTAGCATGCCTATCTCCTCTCTTTTCCTTCCTTCCTTCCTTCCTTCCTTCCTTCCTTTCCTCACTCTCAAATAAAATAAAATAAAGAGTAACAGGACCTTCCCAGTGTTCTAAGGGTTGGGCTCCTGATGTCTTTTGTGAGCCTGGCTTGTGTTACCTTAGCCTGGAACTGTTGTCTACGTGTAGTGGGTCAAGGTGAAGGTGGGAAGACTAAGCTTCCAGGGAACAAGATTTAGGGAGATGTTCAGTTATGGGGATGTGAGTGTCAGAAGGGGCCCCCTTGGATCACTTTAGTTTCAGCTCTGATGAACAGCCCCATCCTCCACCCTTGCACCAGCTCCCTCTGTCCCCACCACCGGCTACAGCAGCAGCCAAGGAGAGCATTTTAGCAGATAATACAGTATCTGCTTCTGTGTTGCTGTGGCAGGATGCCTGACGGCAACCACTTGAGAGAGGAAGGGCTGATTTTGGCTCAGGGTTTCAGAAGATTTCAGTCGATCGTGGCAGAGAAAACATGGTAGAATAGCTTAGGTCACAGCCATGGCAGCATGTTGGCATCATGTTGGACCAGCAAGTACAAAAAAGCAGACAGCACCAAGGGGGGAGGTGTAACCTTTAAAGACCCACCTTTGCAACCTACTTCCTCCAGCTAGGCTAGAGTAGTTAAAGGTTCCCCCATCCTCCCAGAATAGCACTACCAGCTGGGAAACAAGTGCCCCAAAATAAGGCTGTGTCACACATTTCAGATCCAAACATTTTTTTTTTTAAATCTCATTTTATCATTCACTAGATCACATTAAAACCACATTAGTGATCTGGCTCACCAATTCCCTTAGAGTAAAAACCACCTCCCCAGCTGGGCTGCAGAAAATCCTTCAGCTCAGACACCCACTCAACTCGTTCTGTCCTTTCGGGGAAGACTCTCCACAGCTCTCCACAAGTGGAATCTGATCCACTGCTCAGTCACGATTTCCAGTGGCCATCCCCTCTTTCATGAACTGTCTCCCTCCCCTCCTTTTCTTTTTTATTTTTTTATTCCCAAGCTAACTCTAACTCAGGTTTCAGATGTCATGAGAGCAACGCATCAGCATAGTAGATTAGGAGAGGGTTGAGTTACAGTGAGGACCTGGTTCCAAATCCAGAACTTGCACCTACTGACCTTGAGGAAGTCACTGACATCTTCATATACATGGTGGTGAGGAGCTGGCTTTGTGGACAAACGACTGGTGTGAGACTCTTAAATGGTAATGCTCCTGACATTGCAAGGTAAGTGCCTGGCACATGATAAGTGTGATATGCATTGGATACTATGATGTGACCTTCACCAAACCAGTGTGTGTGTGTGTGTGTGTGTGTGTCTTTGCACGCATGCATGTGTGTGCAGGTGCACATGCACACATCTCATGGAAAATTTTATCCTCAGGAAAACTTCCCACCTCCTTGGAGACATAGTCTCTCTTTGACCCAAAGATCACTAGGCTAGACTAGCTGGTCAGGGAGCTGCAGGGATCCTCCAGGCACGGTCCACCACACCTGGAATTTATACAGGTACTGTGGATCAGGCTCAGGTCTTCATGCTTTCAAGGCAAGCACTTTACCAACCGGGCAGTCTCCCCAGCCTCAGTACACCCAAGCATTCTTTGTGAACTGTCTTTGTTAACAAGCCACTGGAGCCACTTCTATTGCACCTGTTCTTAATTGTTTCCCCTCTTGGTACCACCTTGTTCTTCAGTTCATCTTCCCCTCTGGACTGCAAGCTTACTTTAGGCAGATCCTGAGTCTGTCTGTTGACTGCTGTCCTGCCACTATACCATCTAGCTTAACATAGGTGATCAATAAATGCATGCTGCTAGCATGTTGCAAGTGACACAGCCACAGGAACAATACACGTTCTGGCTCCGGGATAAGCAATGAAGGGATTAGAAACATCTGCAAGTGTTCTGCGAGCAGAGTGGACAGCTAAATTTGAAGCCTCAACTTATATCAGATACTAACCAAACATGGACAGATTACGTGCCAGGCATTGTGTCATCTCAGAGCAGAGACAAAGACGAACAAGTTCAAATCCTTGTCCTCAACGAGGGGTAAGAAAGATATTGAAGACTCTAAATCAGACTTCTGGTTAAGATGGCAGACTAGGAGCCACGCCAAGGAAAACTAGAGGGAATAAAGATCCAAGGTGACACACAACACACTCTTCTGCCAATATATAAGGAATTATTTGTCTTGGGGAATCCCCCAGCACAGAAGCGGAAGTGACCAAAGAACACCCAGGAACCACACTGCCAGTGAGCTCTGTAGCCAGGAATCCACCACGGCCAGGAGCCACAGCCTCAGCTGGGAATCTCAAGGCCCTGCTTGTGCAGGGCTCTCACCAGTCTGAGCTGGCCTTGCCTCCAACAGCATTCAGCAGACCTACTGGGAAAGGAGTCCCACCTGCAGGAAAGGGAAAAAGAATCCAGAAGGCTGCATGGGAAGAGCAATGGAGACTCGGTGCTAGCTTCCAGAGGAGTCACCTGAATGGATCTCACACCCACATTCCTATCTCCCTACAGCCCACAGGAGGGATTTCACCCCTATATACCAGGCAATGAGTAACGCTGGACATCCAAGACCAGGTGGGCTTCCTACTCCCCTAACCCCAAGTGCGTACTGGATTGTGAAAAAGTTGGAAGCTCGAAGCAGGAAGCCGCCAGCCCAGAACTCCCTTTAGGGCTCCATCAAGTAGCACCAACACTGTAGCTCCCAAGGTTCCCCAGGCTGATCACACAGCAAAGGTCAGGTAGCTGGTGGATGAAGCCGGGTGTTCATGCCCAGGTGGGTTTCCACCCCCCACCCCCTGCCATGTACCTGATCCTGAAAGTGCTGTGAGCCACAGACATAAGCTGCCACTCCAGAGCACAATTCCTTACCTGCCTTATTCAGGCAACTCCAGGACTGTAGCTCACAAGGTCCCTTGGGCTGATTATATTTCAAAGGGCAGGTAGCAGGTGGGCAAGACAGGGCACTAATTCCCCAGGGGTGGGAGTGGGGACTTCTCATCCATCCACTGCATGTGCCAACTCCTGAAATGCTGTCAACAGGAAGAAGCCACACTAGGGCTGAATTACTGAAGCATAGCATGCTACACCTTTTCAGTGCCCGCACTGTGGCCCACAGGGTCCTGGGGCCAATTATACACCAAAGGCCAGGCTTCCTCCCTCTACCCTATGTGAACCAGGTCTGAAGTTGCAGTGACCAGGCTGCCACCACACTAATAGGGAGTTATCTTCCCACAGCTTTTTGCCATCTAGTCCTGCCAGCACTGTGGCCCACAGGATCCTGGGGCCTAGCATACACCGAAGGCCAGGAAGCGAGTGAGTAAAACTCCACCAAGTCCAGGTGAACTCCACACCCTCCACAAGTACCTGGCCAATTAGTCACTGGGAGGAGTGAGCTGCTAGCAAGGAATCTTCATCCTGCAGACTAGAACTCCCAGAACTTTGACCTGCCCAGTGGCTAACACAAGCCCCAGTGCTGATCTCACTCCATAATCCCAGGCAGTGGATAGCGTTGGGAAAACAGTGCCCTGCTCTGACACTGAGCAGGCCAGGCCTCCCAGGGCCACTTCTGATACACCCGGAGACTACACACACAAGGACCCTCCTCAGATTTTAATGGTCCTAGACCACGCAGGTAAACAAAAAAGAACCACCCGCCCACTTTCACCTTAACCAAAGCTATCCAGGCTGCATGGTAGGTGCCATAAGAGCTATAATATTAGCATAACAAGGGGACTATCTGGAGACGGGCAAACCCCAAATGCAAAACAATGCAAGACACCCCCACCAAAAATGATTTGTCCCATAATGGAAAGCTGCAGAGAGATTACAGAGAAAACGTTAGACATAGAGTCCCGTAATGAAACAAGGATAAGCATGTTAAACCAGCTCAATTAGGCTGTGAACAAGTGGCTGGATGAAATTGAAAATAATTTTCAAAAAGGACGTAATATGGGATTTAAAGCATGGCTGAGTGAAGAAACCCACAAAAGGAGCTCAAACACAGATGAAGGAAATATAGACAAATCAACAAGTAGAACTTAATAGATGCCTGAATAAATTGAAAGAGAAACAAATATTCTTTTTTATTTTTAAAATATATTTTATTTATTTATTTGAGAGAGAGAGAGAGGGAAAGAGAGAGAATGGGTGCACCAGGGCCTCCAGCTACTGCAAACAAACTCCAGACGTGTGCACTCCCTTGTGCATCTGGCTAACATGGGTCCTGGGGAATTGAGCCTGGAACTGGGGTCCTTAGGCTTCACAGTCAAGTCCTTAACCACTAAGCCATCTCTCCAGCCCCAAAATATTCTTAATCGATGCTTCAGTATAATTGAAGATAATCAATTAGAACTTAGCAGATGGATAAATGAAATGGAGGAGGATTAATTTTTTTAAAAGTACTCACTGGTCAGTGGAACAAGTTCAGTAAGCACGTGATCAAATCAAGGAATGAAATTCAAGAGAAAACAAGAAAATCCAACCAGGCAAAAAGAGTGAAATTCAATAAAGAAATAAAGATAATGAAGAAAAACATACTGGATAGCAACAATGAAATATCACTTTTAAAAGGCTCCCCCCAAAGCCTAACCAACAGAATAGAGCATACAGAGAACAAATTGATAAAAGAAATAAAAACGAAAGTAAAACCTCAAATCAACAAGATTAGAAATGGAGATGTTATAGTGGGTACGAATAAAATTGGAAGTATCATCAGGACATATTTCCCAAACCTGTATTTCACTAAACTAGAAAATCTGGAAAAAATGGATCATTTCCTTGCCTCTTATCACCTATCAAAATTCAACCCAGAAGAGATTGATTACCTGAATAAAGCTATAACATCAACTGCCCACCAACGTTGTAAACAAGCAAGGGAGCCTGCTATATAAAATCAACAAGTTGAGCAAGATGGACATACCTGTGAAATAGTGGCACTCAGTCTATGCAGGTAACCATTGACTCTATGATTGGCTACGAGACCTGCTCAATGGGAAGGAACTCATAGCTGGTGGTGGCAACCAAGTCCGAATCCTATGGAGATGAGGGTCATGGATTCCAGTGAGAAGTTCCCACCAGTCTTTGGCCAAAAGAGAGGCTACGCCCATCAAAAATCTTTTAATTAACCATGTTATCCCATGCTGTTCTCACTCTCTGTTGGAGAATCTCTTTTCCCTTTCACAAAGCAGGAAAGGAGAGGACCAAAATCCATCAACATGACAAGAAAAGATAGCTGTCTCCCTCTCATGAGATGAGCCCCCTCTTTCACACCAGCCAGGGTCCAGGTGAAACCTCAGAGGAATTGGCCAAGTAAACATGAGTGCAGCTGTCACAGCAAGCCTGACACTGACGACACTCAAAACTATCAGAGCAGAAATCCAGATGTTGCTGAGAGCTTAACACTAAGGTAGAGTTATAACACACCTGCCAAGGCTCAGGAAACATTGCAGAAGATGGGGCAGAAAGATTGTGAGAACCACAGGGCGGGAAGGAGTATCCAGGGGCATTACTATCCCCACAATGATTGACTGCTGCTTTCATAACCCATAACCCCATGGTTAATATCAGTAACCATACTGAGGCGGTCCTCAGAGGAATGGAGGCAGGAAAAAGGGGAATGGGACCAACTCATATAACATAGTTTGTCCATGTAACATAGTTTCTAACAAATAAAATAAAGTAAAAAAAAAAAAACCCTTATCTTTTCATGCTGAAGGAAATAAAAACTGCTCATCTCAAATGCACAATTTCAAGAGGAAATTTATTTATTTATTTTGAGGCAAGCCCAACAGACTGGCCTGGCATTCTTTTTTAATGAGAGAGAGAGAGAGAGAGAGAGAGAGAGAGAGAGAGAGAGAGAGAGAAGAGAGAATTGGCATGCCAGGGCCTCTAGCCACTGTAATCAAACCCCAGACGCACACGCCACCTTGTGCACATGTGCGACCTTGTGCGCTTGTGTCACTTTGTGCATCTGGCTTCCGTGGAACCTGGAGAGTTGGACACAGGTCCTTATGATTCACAGGCAGTTGCCTCAACCACCAAGCCATCTCTCCATCCCTTCAAAAGGAAATTATCAGACTTACCTAGGCTCAAATGACACAGCTTCACAACTTTTCAACCTGAGTGGCTTTAAGCAAGTGACTTAACTTCCCTGAGCTTCCAGGAATTTCATCTCAAAAAGGGAGGTGAGTAATAATAGTACTTGCCTCACTGGAGGAAGTAAGTCATCTTAACCCAAGCTCTCAGGGATCGAAGACAGGAAGTAAATTTTCACTGTTATCATTGCCCCTTGTTGAACTAGTCCTGTGGCCTTCATTGTTTTTCCTGATCTCTTCTATAAGCTTGCTTTCTTCTCTTTATAGCACGTCAACTTAAAGATGGAAATGCAACCTTAGGACTCTGAGCAATTTAGAAGCATGAGGCAAAGATAATTCTGAGTAACTAAGTGTAGTGGTGCACTTTGACTCAGGCTGTACCAACATGCAGCAGAAAGCCAGGGCAGACCTGGTTTTGCTCGTTACATTTAGTGGATTCATGATGGAGTCTAAACTTCTGTGTTTCAGAATGACCTGTGGCTCGTAGCCTCGTTGTAATCCCATGAGACTGATTAGGCCTTCTGTGGTGGGTTTGGAGGAAGTTAAAGACAGTTGCTTTTCTTTTTCAGAACATTCCTTTGTTTTTTTTTCTTTCCAAGTATGTAGTATCACTTACCCATGACACAAAAATAGTACCAAAAAGATTGAATAATAAACAGAGCTCACCTCTTGTGCAACCTCCCATTGATTGCTGGTGGGTACCTGGAGCATCATCTTAAGAAGGATTCCTTTTTAGCTTTTGGGTTAAGTGGGAAACAGTACCTTGATTGATTAGTAATGTCTGCCCTGTGCATGTGAGTGGTAAATGTTAGAATAGAACATCCTTAGATTAAAAGCACCTTTTCCAGGGGTCTATAAATTCTACCTCCTCTTATATTCTCCATGTTACCTATGTCTCCCCATCTTGCTTGATTGTCTGATTCTACTAAGGTATCAATAAAGTTATTATTAGTTCAAATTGATTTTTTCCCCATTTGAGATGTGGAATGTCTTGAAGGCTCACAGAAGAAGAAAACCCTCTCAGTAAAATTTAAATAGAGTCACACAGTGCTGCCAAAATCACCTCTGCCAGTTAGAGCACATCTTTTTTTTTTTTTTCAAAATTAAGCTTCCTGAGCAAGTAAATTAGTAATTATGAGATTAAAAGTAATAATAGTAGCTAAATCAGTTGAACCAATACTACAGGCTAGGTATTGTACTATCCCAATAGCACAATTCTTTCACAATGATATATTTGAATGCTAAAATCTTCATAAGCAGTGCATCTATGTGGAGCATATGACAGTCAAACCCGTTATCAGCAGGGTCAGAGTAGGAATCAAGTAAGAGGCATGGCTTTTGGGCAGGTCACCGAGAGCATTTCCAGAAAGAATGAATGGAGGGAGGAAGACCTTCCCCCAGTGGTGTGGCGGACTACAGGAAAAAAAGCTCCAAGAGGACATGGGGTCTTTTGCCTGGCTGCCTGTGCTACTTGCTGGTGTGTGGATCTACCCTGATGCTATCCTTCAAGCACATGGGAACCCAGCTTCATCAGCCTCCAGATGTGGACTGAGGCCCAGGCAGAGCTTCAACTTGCAATCTTCCTGCTCAGCACCCCAGTAGCCAGGATTATTACTCTGCACTATGGGCCAAATGTACCAATCTGAGCTCACTAAGTAGAGCCTATGATGGTCTTGTCAGAGCCATAGATTGGAGAAAAATCTCTAGTACATAGGTTGGTTATTGGTTGGCTGCAACACAGAGCAAAAGGTGACCTGTGCTACAGAGAGCTGAGCTTCTGAACTGTGTTGGTGTGTTGCGGAGAGGAATATAAAAAAGGCATACAAAGTCTAATGGAGATATTAATGCTGGAGTGGATTTACAGTGTGACATCTCCTCATCTATCCTGAGACGGGTAGTGCATCCCAAACAGCCATAATAGTCTAAGCGCAGAGACTTGCGACATTGGCTGACTGATCATAGTGGGCCTAGACAAAAATTATGGACAGCCTGCTAAATCCTTACTTGCTCTGGGTACATCTGCTGCTTGGACTAGAAACCCAAGAGCAGAGTTTAAAATGCTTCAAGTAGTTTGAATTGGTGGTTGGAGAGCTCCTCTGACTTTCACTAATGTTCCACATTTTATTCTCTCTCTCCAAAAAGGACTGCTTAATGGCCTGGGGCTATCACAGTCAATTAGGGACAATTAGAGTCACCTGGGCAGGTTAGCATGCTGAGTCACTGAACTAACCACAGAGATCCTAACAGAAACTGATAGTGCTGAGGTCCCAGCAGCAGGAGACATTAAGAAGTTCCCCCAAGTGGCTCTAATGTGCAGATGGGGTTGAGATGCACCACCCCAGGGGACTCTAAATACTTCTGAGCCAAAATTATCCCAAAGCAGTGTCTGCACGGTAGCAGCGAGTCTTGAGTTTCACTCCCATGGGGTTCAAGGTTTCCCGAAGCTGGGAGCTGGTGAGGCTTGACCTTTCCTGGTGGAAGAAACTACCAGACGTCTAAAGTCCCAGAAAGTTGAAAGACCTCCCCCTAGTATAGTTTATCCCACCCTGCTGACAGCATGAGGGCTCAGCTATGGGGGGCAAGGGTCTAAGTGGGGATACTTGTTCCCTGGTAAATTATGACCTTGTAGCAGATATTTTTAGATCCCAAAAGAAAGAGCCCTAAAGTGGCATGAACCTCATGAAGTAAAGCTTCACTGACTACATTAGAATAATTCCTTACACTGCTTCAGGGTAGGTGATCACAGGAGGGGCTGGGGCTGTGTATCCAAAGATCTAAACATGTACCTACCTTTGTTTATAGCTATTCTACTTGGATCCACTTGTGCCAAAGCAAAGCCCAGCTAACCATGCAAAGATTCATGTCTGAAGATGTTATAGCAATGAAGTGATTGTAAGTGAAAATCAGAAATAGCTTCTATGCTTTTTATAAAGGGAACTGAATAGTGCTGAAATATTTATATAATGAAATATTATGCAGTCATTAAAATTATGTTTGTTCTTTTTAAAAAATAAATTTAAACTGACAGATAAAATTGTATATACTTAGCATGAACGACATACTAAACTGAAGTACATACATGTTATGAAATGGTTAAATTTAGCTAATTAACATATATCTCCTCACATAGTAATCAAGATCAAAAGTGTGGTAGCACCCACACTTCTGACATTTCTAGGAATTCAATGTAACATCATTAATTTCACTCACTGTACTATACATCTATAGCTATTTTTCCTAACTTCAATTTTATATCTATCGTTCAGCAGCTCCCTAATTCTCTCCCAACCATGCAGCCTGTGGTAATTATCATTCTAATCTCATGTTACATGACATCACATGTATTTAGATTCCACATATAAGTGAGATCATGCAGTATTTGTTTCCCTGTGCCTGGCTTATTTTATCTAGAATAATGTCCTCTAGGTTCAAGTATATTGGTACACATGACAAAATTTTCTTCTTTTTAAAGGCTGAGGAGTACTCTAACCTTATATATGACACATTTTCTTCATCCATTCATCCATCCATGGACCCACAGGTTGATTCTATATATTGGCTACTGTGAATATGGCCTCAACACACTGATTTCATTTCTTTTGGTAATTTCTTAGTAATGGAATAGTTAAATTGTAGCTCTATTCTTATTTTTTTTAATTTCCATAAAATTATATTGATTCTTATCCCCACTGTCAGTGTACAAAGATTATTCTTTTCCCCACATGCTTGCCAAAATTTATATCTTGTCTTTTTGACAATAGCCATTTGTGACAGGAATTGTGGTTTTTGCTTGATGACCAGGGAGGCCAAGCAAGCATTCATATATCTATTACTAAAGTGAGTGGTTTCTTTAAAATGTCATTTGCCTCTCTTTTAAATGGGTTGTTTACTTGCCATTAAAGTGATTTCAGTTCCTTATAGGCTTTGTATATCAACCCGTTAACAGATGCATAGCTTGTAGGCACTTCTCACGTTACACAGGCTGGATGTTCATTATACTTACTTGGGTGTGATACTGGTGATCTTTAAAACTCTTGTTGTCTGTGTGTTTAATTATTATAAAGCAACTCTTTTATTTTATTTATTTGAGAGAAAGAGAGAGAGAGAGAGAGATAAAGGGGCAGAGAAAGAGAGAGAGAGAGAAAGAATGGGTATGCCAGGGCCTTCAGCTACTGTAAGCAAACTGCAGACACATGAGCCACCTTGTGTGTCTGGCTAATGTGGATCCTGGGGAATTTAACCTGGGTCCTTTGGCTTCACAGGCAAATGCTTTAATTGCTATGCCATCTCTCCATCGTGTCTGTGTTTTGTGGTCATCCTCCACCCAAAAAAAAAAAAAAATGTTGTATAGGTCAATTTCATGAGCTTTTCCTCTGTATTTTCCTCTAGTAGTCCTATAATTTTTATCTTACATTTAAGTTTTTATTTTGAGTTAATTTTTATATGGTATAAGAAGGTCTAATTTCACTCTTGTGCTCTTTAATAATCTCCATTAAAGGAAGTATTCTTTCCTCCATTGTGTGCTCTTAGTAGCTTTTTTAGACTCAGGAAGCTGTAAATATATATAATTATTTCTGGATTCTCAATCTTTTTCCATAGGTTTATGTCTGATTTTATGCCAGTACCATGCTGCTTTGGTTACTATAGCTTTGTAGTATACTTTAAGGTGAAGGAAGCATAATGTTTCCAGTTTTATTTTTTTCTGTTGCATAACACTGCCTTAGCTGTTTGGGATCTTTTGCAGTTCCATATAAATTCAAATGTGTTGATAGCAATCACATTGAATCTCTAAATTGCTTTGGTAGCATGGATGTTTTAACAATATTATATTTTCAAATCCCCCATTGCTAGGATTATAGGTGCATACCACCATGTCAGACATTTTGCATAGATTCTGAAGATCCAAGCTCTGGTCCTCATACTTGTATGACATACACTTTACACACTGATCAATCTTGTCAGCCCAATATATATATATATATATTTTGCATTGCTGGGGATTGAATCCAGGGCCTTTCATGTGGCATGTAAACTCTCTACCACTCAGCGATTTCTCTAGTCCAGTTGGCATTGCATTTGTGCAAAACTTGAATTTTGCTTTGATCTTGTTCTATTTTGATTTATCTGCATTCCTTAAACTCTTATACAACAAATATGGCTTTCCTCAAGAAGCAAACCATTTGAAAGGAAATGATACCTCGTTGCCCAGGCTTCCTGCCATGTGTGACAACCAACCCCTCCCCAGAGCCACAGAGAGCTTTGAGAATGCTCTAGAGGTGTTGACAGGTGCCAGATGCCCAGCATCTTAACCCTACACTTGAAACAACCTGCTGCCATAGAGGAAGTGTGTGATTTGCCTGAAGATATTCCTTGCAGTCTATCTGCTTCCTGTTCCTCTGATACTGTCTTCTGCCACCCCTTATGTGGTGCTGATGCTTTGGGGTCGTTCATGACCCTTACCATGCGGGTGTTTTCCAGACCTCGTTATTGCTCTCTTGCTTTTTTGTTTGTTGTAAAACTCTTAGGCTTGTAAGTTTTTAGCTAATTTGGGTTATTCTTCCCTTCCTAGAAAATTTCAAACACTTTCTCACCCCTCACCCTTAGGGCACACTCTCAGGAGAGCTCAGCATAGTTTTATTTTCTTGGCTGAACTCTTCTGAGCATTGTGGACCAAATCCCAACAGTGGAGCTCTCCATCTTGGCTGCCTCTTAGAAATGTCTGGAAGAGCTTCCTCAAATGATGCATGGTCCTATGAGCTGGGATTCGGTCTGCTTGAGCTTTAGCAGCGTGCGATGTAGCTCAGTTGGCAGTGGGCTTGACTAGCATGCGTGAAGCCATGGGTTCGATCCCTAATATTGTATGAAATTGGATGTGGTGGTTCATGCCTGTGATCTCAGAACTCAGAAGTAGAGGCAAGAAGATCAGAAGTTCAAGGTCATCATGATGTACATAGAGAGTTAGAAGTCTGTCTCAGTAAAAACAAAGTCTCTTCCTGCAAGTAACTGTGATAAGTACCCCCAGGGAGACCCTGCCTTTGCACTGCAGTTTGCAAGGCAACTGTCTGCCGAGGAGCTCCACTGGCCAGGCTTTGTGTGCAGGCGCCAGCAATCACCAAGCCAGCACACGCTCCAGGTTAACCCTTGCAACTGAAAGAGCTGTTCTTACAAAAGCTGTGGTCCAGATTAGGAGGCCATGAATTTCCACTTGACTTCTCCCTGCATTGACTGACATGTGTATTTCCTCCTAAGAGCACAGAAATACCTCGGTGAAGCTGACCAGACTCCACCCCACTCTCCCATGACACTTATGAAATCCAAGCCTCTTTCCTGTCTCCTAGTGGAATCATCTTTAACCTGGACAAGCATCTTGGCCTCCAAGCCAATCTCCCTTCCTTCCTTACCCCAAGCAATCAATTTTCTGTGCCACATGCTCCAAGGATTTTTCTAGCCTCTCCTTACCCTGAGCATTTCAGTCCTCTGCACAAAAAATCTTGTGTACTCCAAAATGCCTGACCCCACAACATGGTCAATGAGTGTCAGGATGAAAGAAGTGTTAGTGATTGTTCGTTTGAACATAGTCTGTCCCCCAGAACTCACTCCAGAACTCAATCTCCAAAGTCATATATCATAGGAATTAAAAGGGTGGAAACAACCCAACTATGGTGTTTAGTGGTAGGGCCTTTGAAATTTTATTAGATTTCAAGTTGTTGGGGCAGAGTGCTCATAATTTAATCTCAGTGGCCTTGTGAGATGAGGGAATGCAAAGCTCTTGATACTTTCACAGCTGTAAGCTAAATAAACCTCTTTTCTTTGTAAAACAGCCTCCATGGAGGTTTTTATCATTATTATTATTGTTGTTGTTGTTTTTAGGTACCTTACACATTTTTTTGTGACCAAATACCTGACAAACAAATAGTAACTTAAAGAAAAAGGGGTTTATTCTAGCTTACAGTTTCCAAGGGCACATTCCATCGTGATAGGGAAGGTACCATCGTAGACACTAAAAGCCAATTGCTTACATTCAATCCAGACTCAGGAAGAAGGGGAACAAACAGGAAGTGGGGCCAGGCTATAAAACCTTCCTTCTGCAAAGCTCCACCTCCTGAAATGTCTACAGTCTTCCCAAGCAGCCCCACCAGCTCGCGACCAAGTGCTCAAATGAGCCCATTGGGGATATTTTACATTCAAACTACAACACTGATATAAATCTCCCTAATACAATATTTATGCATTTTTTTTCAGTTTTTATGATGTGCTAGACACTATGCAAAGGATGCTATATGCACTTCACTTTTTAAATGTTTTATTACTGTTACAGTAGTGTGATGTTTTTGTTACTATAACAAAATACTTGAGACAAGCTAACACTGTAAAAAAAAAAAAGAGGTTTATTTCACTCACAAATTTACATGCTGATAATCCAGACATCATATAGAAGGCCCTGGTAAAAGTCCCCTTTGGGGTGTCACATTATGTGGAAGGCAGTAGGCAAGCACCTTAACCACTAATCCATCTCTCCAGACCTGGTTTTCTCTTTTCATTAATTAACTCCATTTTAAACTGATATATCATTGTCCACATATGTGGTCCTGTCTGACATATGAGTGCAGTATGTTACATTTAAAGCGTGTTAAAGATAGCTCCCTCTTCCAAGACTTCACTATCCTTTCTTGTAGCATTTGAACAATCAGTTTATCACTGTCATCTGTAGTCAGCCCTATGGTGCAACAACACACCAGGGTTCCTGCACCTGTCTGGCTCTATTTTCGTTCCTGTTGATCAGCCCTTCCTCATGCTTCTTGCCCTGCTGTGTACAGTCCTTAGTCACCACTGCTCTGGGCTCAAGTTTCTGTGCAATCAACTTTTTCTTTCAGATACCACATATGAGTGAGATGATGCAGCACTTGTGTTTCTGTGCCTGGCTTATTTCATTTAACATAACAACCTCCAGCACCATCCACATTTTTACACGTTACAGAATTTCATGCTTTTTTACTGGCTGAACCACATGTTACAGTGGATATGTTGCACACATTCTTTCATCCAGTTTTCAGCTGTTTGACAACCTCATAGACAGCTTCACATGCTGGGGTGAACTTCCAAACCAGGAGCAGTTATGGGAGAAAGTGGGCGCCACCAACCCAGGTCCTCCAAGTGCTGCATGTTACTTGCTTACACAGGTCAGCCAGGTATGCCACGGAGAAGGCTTTTGAGACAGAGTCCCCACATAAAATAGGGCAGCCTCAAACCCCACACCCTCCAGCCTAAGTCTCCTGGTTGTGAGTGGTAGCTATCAATGTTCCATAGCACAGTAGGGTGACATAGCAACTCATGATAAGGTATAGAAGAGTTTGGAGTTTCCTAGCACCAGGAATGATAAATGCATGTGGAAACGAAAAAAGGATTAATCACCCTGATTTGATCTTTCCATATTATATAAAAGTATTGAATCGTCATACTGTACTCATAATATGTATGATTCTTTTGTTTCGGTTTTTTGAGGCAGGGTCTCACTCTAGCTCAGGCTGACCAGGAATTCATTATGTAGTCTCAGGGTGGCCTCGAACTCACAGTGATCCTCCTACCTCTGCCTCCTGAGTGCTGGGATTAAAGGCGTGCGCTAACTACCACGCCTGGCTTTTATATGTATGTTTAAAAAAAACCTTTCATTTATTTATTTACTTGTAGGTGAGGGCATGCATGTGCCACGGGGTGCATGTGGAGGTCAGATTCCAACTTCAAGAGTTCTGTGCTCTTCTTTCACCTTCTTTGAGACAGTCTCTTGCTGCTGAAAATGAATGCCAGTCTAGCTGTCCCAGGAGTTTCGGATTCTCCTGGCTCTGCCTCCCATTGCTATATGTACATTGAGATCACAGGTGCATGGGCCACTTTGAATCCAGCTTTTATGTGGCAGGCTTTGCAAGTGCCTACCTTTAATTGCTGAACTATTTCCCTAGATCCATGCTTATTTTATTTTAAAAATTTATTTATTGACATTTTATACACACATATGTGTGTTTGTATGTATGTACGTACGTATGTATGTATGTATTTGCCCACATTCACATCCCACTACCTTTCCTTGCTCTGCTCCCCCTTCTGCTGAACTCTTTCTTCTTTCTAACTAGTCCTACTTCTACTTTGATGTGTGTGTGTGCACAATTGCATGCATGTGTGTGTGTGCGTGCATGTGTGTGTGAGAGAGAAAGAGTAAGTGGAGGGGGGGCTAGACACTGAATTTAATTAGAGTTGCTTGCATGAGCATTGTTGGGGCACATGAGCAACTAACAGTGGTTTCCCCACAGAAGAAAACATTTGCCTGTCCCCTAGCAACCATTAACTGTCAATAACTCCTCAGGGAGAGGTGGTGGACTCAGGAGCTCCTCCAGCACCCTTGACAGAACGTTGATGGGCCCAATATTGTGCAGGTTGTGGGCAGCTAATAAGAGCCTCATGCTTTTATGAACGCAGTGTCCATATTGTTTCTGAAAAAACAGTGTTCCATACCACTTCTCCCCATCCTCTCGCTCCTACACTTTACATACGTGTCTGTGTTTGTATGTGTGTGGCACATGCATGTATGCAGGTATACATACACAAGTGAGCATTGGCTTATAAAGGCCAGAGGACAACCTCTAGTGTCATCCTTAAGTGTGTCATCCACTTCTTTTTAATTTTTTTGTATTTATTTATTCACTTATTTATTTAAGAGAGAAGAATGAAAGAATGGATGCACCAGGGCCTCTAGCCACTGCAAACAAAACTCCAGACACATGTGCTACCATGTGCATCTGGCTTACATTGGACCTGGAGAATCGAACCTGGGCCCTTTGTCTTCGTGACCAAGTGCCTTGACTGCTAAACCATCTCTCCAGCTCCTTATCCACCTCTTTTTGAGATGGGCTTTGCATTGGCTTAGCGCTTACTGATTATGCTAGAGTAGCTAGTCAGCACCAGGGATCCTCTTGTTCCCACCTCACCAGAGTTGGGATTATAGGCACACACCATTGTTTCCATCATTAGCATAGACACTAGGGATTGAACTCAGGTACTCATGCTTGTGAAGCAAGCAATTTACTAACTCTGCCACCTCCCAGCCCCAGTTTCTGCTGTTTGAAGCCACCTGGTTTGTGACTATGTGTTTCAGGAGCCATAGAGCACTAGCACTGATTTAAATATAGGTAAGAATTACACATGGATTCTGGGATGAAAACCATAGTAAACACAGGCCAAACTATTCATAAGTGTTTATCGTCTTCGTGACATGTCACTCCTAAGTCTTTTGGAGCATACATCTCATTTGATTCCCCCGCCCACCCCACACCAGACACTGTTACGAACATTATCATGGCCATTAATAGAAGCCAAGAAGCAGAGGCACACGGAAGACAGCCCCACTTTCATTGATAGCTGCTCTTGGACTCAGATTCAAAGCAAAAGATGGAACCTGACCTTTCCCAGAATGCACAGCAAGCGTCCTAGAGAGGAGAATGCATCCGCAGAAGTCTAAAACATCCACAGAGAGAAGGGGCTTGAACACACAGCGGCTGGCTCCTTCACAAGGTGGGCATTACCCTCAGACTTCTTCTGCCGAGAGGCACTCAGTAAACATAAGGGCACTGTGTTTCCCACCCCTGCCCAGCGACAAGCGAGCAAGGACTGTAATGACTGTGGGAGCTGAGCATGTTCCATGTTCTGATGCATTGTCCTTCCTGCCCGGCTTTCCACAGAGTCGTCCAGGGTCACTCAACGAGATGACAGGGCTGGATGGCTGCCTCCCCTGCAGGGATGCCTGTGTTTGTCTGAGCAAGATGACACAGGCAAATATTGCTACTGGGTCAGCTGCACTCAAGTGGGAACTGGCTGGGGAGCTAACGAGCCTGTAAATTGGAAAGGAATTAGACTATCAGATGGCAGAGGCAGGACACAACATAGCCGCCCACTGGAGTTGCTGCCATAACTCAGGGAGAGCATTGCATTTTCCCCGGGAAGAGGTCATCTGAAGAGCAAACCAAATCAGGATGCTCATTTAGAGAGGGAATTTATGGCTCTATTAGCAAAGAGCCCCATGAGGCTGACTCAGGAAAGTGGGAGGAAAGGACGCATTATCTGTCTTTCACTCTACAAAGAGGGACTGGCTCCCTGTGTGAAAAGATTCTTCTGCTACATTGAAGGCGAGCTTCGGAAAGCTTGCCCAGGTGTCCTGAGCTCCTTCGGGGTGCAGCGAGGAGGAGGTAGAACACACAGATTTTCTCCAGTCCCACCTCCACCCCAACTTCTCCAGGGAAATGAGCTGGATTCTCATTGCTGGAGCAAACACCTGACCAGAAACAGCATATGGGAGGAAAGGTTTATTTCAGCCTTACAGATTCTAGCAGAAGCTTCATCATGGCAGTGCAAGCTGGCCCACTTCATCCTACATCTGCCGTGGGAGAGAGAGAAAGGGGGAGAGAGAGAGAGAGGGAGGGAGGGAAGGAGAGAGAGAGAACAGCAGGAATGAAATACGAGCTGAATCTGAACACACAGGGCTGGACTTGAACCTCAAGTTCCTACCCCTGCTGTCACACCTCCTCCAGCAGGGCTCTGCCTGCTCAGTGCTCCACCAGCTGAGGGCTAAGTAGAAAACCTAATCACAAACACCTGAGGCTATGGGGACATTTATATTCAAACCACCATGTAAGGGATAGGAATTTTGTCGTTTACATAAAGGAAACTATGGTGAAATGTCTGCCAGCTAAGTTAACTGTATTCAAAGATAAGAAGCACAAATAAACAGCTACTGTATGGCAGGCACAGTACCAGGTTCTGGGGATAAAATGGGAGTGAAGGCGTGCATGATCCTTGCCTTTTGGGTGTATTGTCTCCAAGGGTGGACAGACATCAAATAGAATGAAGCCCCCCAAAAATTGATGTTGTGATAAGTTTACTAATGAAAAAAGATAATCTTAAAAAGGTAAATTGAGGAACAATAAAAATAAAGTCAAGGAGGTGTTTTTGTTTTCTTTTTTTTAGTAAGCGATAACTCATGAAGTGGGTAGCTCCAAACCAGAAGTCGTTCAGGAGCTCCATTGAAGGAACACATGGAGGAAGCTTTTACAGCAGAGGCACAGAGGGGGAAGTTTGTACAGAATGAACACAAAACTACCATAAAGAAAGTATTTGATTGGTTGCAATTACATAGTTGTCTTATTTGGTCTATCTGCAAAGTCCTCAGTTATCCAATTATAAATATGTTGGCTACTTCTTCTTAGTTGAGATTTTTTAAAATCAAGAACATATTTGTATGAATACATCATGTGTTGGTACCTTCTTTTCCCTCCTCCCTGCCCCTATTCTGCAGGGGGCCCTCCTCAGGGGGGTTGCAGATATTCCCCATGGGCTTGTGGGTTATGCACTGTGGGAGCGGCAGTCAGTTATTGGGGGGAGGCAATGTCTGGGCATGATTTCCCAACCTGTGGCAATTTTAATCTTTCTGCCCCTTGTCTGTAAAATTCCCTGTACCGTGGTGGGTGAGTTTTAAGTCTACTTCAGTGATGAGCTCTTAGGAGCTTCTGGATTTCTGCTTTGGTAGGTGTTGAGTGTCCTCGGCTTCTGAATCCTTCACCCTGGTGCTGCTTGTCAAGCTCACCATAGAAGCAGCACTCTTGCTTGTCTCCCTACTTCCTGTGTGGTTTTGCCTGGGCCTTGACTGAGATAGAAAGGGTGGTTTATCTCCTCGGGTCTCAATAAGTTCTGAAAAAGAAAAGCAGATTCTCAATGGAGAGTGAAGTCAGCATAGGTTAAAATGAATAAGTAATTCACTATGGAGTCTCAGGGTGGCCTCGAACTCACGGCGATCCTCCTACCTCTTCCTCCCGAGTGCTGGGATTAAAGGCGTGCGCCACCACGCCCGGCTCTGAATAAGTGTTATTAATTTAGGGAGAGTTTGATGGATGTAGCTCCTCTTTTAGCAAAAGACTAGTGGAAGTTTGACACTGGAGGCCATAATCTTTGTCTCCATAGGATTCAGACTTGGTTCCCAGTTCCAGATATGGGTTCCTTTACACTGAGCATACCTCTTAGCCAATCAGAAAACCATTGATTACACCAAAGCTGTGTACCACCATTGCACTGCTGTGTACTTCTTGTCAGGCTGGTTGCTTCTGGGTAATAGGTGCTGGAGTGATGGCTTAACAATTAAGGCATTTGCATGCAAAGCCTAAAGACTCAGGTTTGATTCCCCAGTACCCACCTAACCCAGATACACAAGGTAGCACATGACTCTGGAGGTTTGCAGTGGCTAGAGGCCCTGGTGTACACGTTTCTCTATCTGCCTTTTTCTGTCTCATAAATAAATAAATAAATAAATAAATAAATAAATAATAAATAATAGTTGAGTTTTAAGTTCTGTCTGACTTAGGTAAAGAAAGAGCTCAAGTTAAATTTTGCTGGTTTGCAAAACAAACATGATTGAGGTCACCTGTGAGGACTAATTGGTTTTATCTGTTCAGGAAATCTTCAAACATGATCTTTATTTTTATTTACTTTCATAATAACATGGGGAAGTAATGTGGGGCACGACAACAGCAGGGAGAAGTTGGAGTAGCCAGAGAAGCCTTCCCCAACAAAGTATCATTAGATTGAAATCAGAAGTTGAGGGTGAATTAGCTGGAGGAAAAAAAAATGATTTGCAAGGAGAACTGAAAGTCCTAAAATTTTAACAACTTTCTCTGATCACTTGCTCTCAGTAAAGGAAGAGAAGTGGCCCTTCAGATACAAAGACCCCAACATAATTTGACAATGTGGTGATTTTGGCCAGTTTTTCTACTAACTGGATTGGCTTCCCATATACCTAATGTTGACATTCAGGATTGCATCAGACATGGTGGAGATCTTAAAGGCAATGATCCTGATCTGGACACAGGCAGACTACCTTCCTGAAACCCAAGGCCACTCACACGTGCACTAACCGCCCATCATTGTCTGTCTAGTAATTAAGAACCAGGAGTCACACTAGTACTAGGTCAGCCCAAGGTAGTTGAGGAAGATATGAACCCAGCTCCTCCTTCCCTTTGAACAATGGAAGGGAAGACAAGTAGATAAGTATGAGAGGGACCATGGGGCACACTTAGGGAACCTGGTTAGC